>JBAMCH010000014.1:2337500-3537500 GCA_037075245.1 Drosophila mimetica | reverse complement strand
AGCTGTAGGGGCTTTTTGATGGTTCTATGCAACCTTTTTCCAGTAGTCGTCGACCTTGGCGTTAATTTCCCCTTGCATCTTGGGATTCTTGGGATAATACCTTTGTTGGACCGGCTGGTCATCTTTCATGGTGATTTTGTGCACAGCTACGGTCGACGTTCCTTGTATATTCTCCAAATCTGCCAATTCTGTTTTTAGGAATTCAGCTACGTCCTCTTCCGTGAATTCTTTTGGCGTTTCCGCGACAGCGACGGACAGTCTTTCCTCTGTGCAGTTTTGTTCCCTGTTTCTTGGTGGTATCGCCACCCGAAGACCGGCGCACTCCATTTTTGCTCCTATTGTGGTGAGGAAATTCCATCCTAGCACCAGAGCGTCTATGATTCCAGGAAGGATCAGCAAATGTATTACCACAGTTCTCGTTCCGAGTCCTATTCCTATTTCCAGCTGCGAGGTGATGCTCCCGCATCGTCCGTCTGCCATCCGTACTTGCCTCCTCGTGGGCCTGACCTGTCCTGCCGCCTGCAGCCTGTCCGCCAGCTCCTCGCTTATAAAGCTAGCCGTGGCGCCGGTGTCCACTGTGGCCTTCAGCCTCTTCCCGGCTATGAGCACTGTGGCGGACAGTTGCATTTCTTCCGCCTTCAGGTCGCCCATTAAATCTGAGGGGCAGTGCCTCGCGAACCCTAGTTGCCCCTCGGTGGCTGGGATCGCTGGGCATTTCCCGATCTCGGGCAGCAATTAGTTGTCGCTATGCCTATTTTCCCGCAGTTCCAGCAGAACAGCACCGGGCGGTTTCGGCACTCTGTTGCCCAGTGCTCTTGGCTTCCGCATCTTCGGCATGCTGTTGCCGGGTTCGTAATGTGTCCTCTCCTTCCCTCTGTCCTTTGGCCTTGTGGACCTCGCCTCCAGGGGGCATCAGTGTTGTCTTGGCACCTTCTGCAGACTGCTCCTTGCCCGTTTTGAGTGGCTGCTGGGTGCGCGAACTCTCTTCGTACTGTTCCCGGGTGTTTGTATTCCCGTCGTGCAGCTACCGGGTGCTGAAACTCTCTTCTTGCGGGTACGGGGTGCATCCTGGTCTGTGGAGTGTTGGCCTCCTCGAACTCCCTCCTTTGCTGGTCCAACTCCTCAAAGTCGTCTGCCAGTTCCATCAGAGCGTCCAGGTCCTTGCACTGGTACGGGCGAATGAACATCCGCAGCGCCGGTGTGCTGTTCTCTATAATCCTCTCCAGGACCTCTTCTCGGGTCATATCCAGGGGCCGCATCAAGGTCTGCATGTCTACCATGTAGTCTTTAAACGACTCATTGAAGACTTGTTTCCTCTGCCTGACCTGATCGGCTAGCTTCACCATGAAGCCCCTGGGCAGGAAGAATTCCTTGAAGCTTCGGGAGAAGTCTGCCCAGGTCTCCTAGAATTTGTTGTTAGCGATAAACCACTTGAGGGCTCTTCCCTGCAGGAGTTCCGGCATCGCTCTGGGGATTAGATTGGCGTCGAGCCCGTACGTCACCGCTGACCATTCTACTTGTTCTAGGAACTCCAGGGGTTTATCGTGGCCGTCGTACCTGAAGGTCCACTCTCGTACCTGCTTCGCCACCTTGGCATAGTCCGGTACTTCCGTCTTGGCCCTGTCCTTCCTTTGATTGGCGTCCTCCTGCCTTTCACGACTGTTCTCCCTTTGAGTGGAGTTTCGTCGCTCCTGGTTGCCGGCGTCCCTGAGGCTTTGGACGTCCAAGCTGCTCACCAAGCCCTCTGCGCTTGTGATTTTCATCTCGGGAGCCTTCTTTCCGTATTCCTTTTCCAACGCTTCGAGGAGGCCAATTGTCTCCGGTTCTTTGGTTGTGCGGTCTATGAACTCCGACAGTGCTTTTCTCATGTCCTCCACGAGACCCTCTAGCCTGATTCCCAGGGCGGCTGCGATGGCGGGAAAGTCATCCCTTTTGAGGGCATACAGCCACGACTTGCCCATCCTCTATCTGCTTTCTTGATCGGGACAATCACGCTTGGGCGCCAGATGTAACGAACTGTTTTTAACTGTTGGATCGCTACGTAAACGCCGCGACTAGCTCAGAGATATTGTGTGTTCGTCCCACCAAATTTGTATTGCGTGACTGCCCGTGACCCAAGAAAATGCAGAGATATCCGATTGGGACAAATCGGAAAACTTTATTAAGTTTTTCTTTTCGCTGGAATTGGTTTCTTCGTCAGCTGGCTGTTGCGGCTTGCCGGGTCGGCGACGTGCCTTCCTCGGCTCAAGATTCACTCTGTGCGTTCCTCGGCGGCGCTTCTCGACGGCGTCGCTGCTCTCGCCTCCCTTCGTGGTACTTGTGGACTCCTGCGGCGTCGTTCTCCAACGGCGTCTCTCCGGTTCCACCCGGTTTGTAGGACTCAAGAAGTCTGCACAACCTTCCTTTCGGGTCCGACCAGAGTGTTCCTGGGATCACCTGTTTCGTCATGTTCCCTGGGGTCGGTCTGGCTCTAGCCTGAGAAACAAATGTCCCGACAGGTCAAATCCGAGGATTCAGCCTTCGTCAGTCCACCGTAACCCCGACGCCTGGCACAAACTCTTGATCCGCGCTTACCCTGCCGGTAGCTCGTCCCTCTCTCGACTCTGCTCCTGTCCTGCACTCGTCTCCACTCCAATCTCTGTGTCCTGCCGATCTCACCGTTGCAGTCTCAGCCTTGGCCTAGCATCTTGACTCTGGTATCTTGATCTGGGCGTGGAGCACTCGGTTTCTACGGTACTCTCACGGCCACGCACTCGATTGAATCCTCGCACTTGTATCTTGATCTTGATTTCTGGTTCGTTGGTTGCACTTGTACTTTCGCTCGCGTATCTTGGTTATCTGTCCCGAGCTACGCCTGCGCCGTCCCTTTTATAGGTAGCGGCAGGGTCCCGTTATTTCCCTTTTTGCACACGGCTCGCTAGGGTCCAATGTCCACGTGTGTCCCGTTAGTTCCCTTTGCACACGGCACGCATCGGGTCCAAGGTCCAAGATGTCCCGGTTATTCACGGTGCATTCGCTTTGCGCCGGTTCAAAGTCCACGGCTTTACCGTTCGACCTTATTGCCCTTTGGCGGCGTGGGTCCAAGGTCCAGCGCGGCACCGTTATTTCACGGTCCCTCCGCTTTAGCCGGGTCCAAGGTCCAATAAAAAAAAAAAAAAAAAAAAACAAAAAAAAAAATACATTAAAATTTTTTTTATTTAAAAAAAAAAAAAAAAAAAAACAAAACTTTTTTTTTTTTTTATTGTATTCACCGGTGGACCTGGATGCCCTTGGATTCTGCCGCATTCTCGCTGTTGCTAGGGGCTCTCCTGCCTCGAGATTTGTGGGGAGTTTTACGACTCCTCACAGAATACGGGTATGACTTTTAATCATGGTATTAAGGTGTACTAGTATGTAAATTAAACCTAGGAAGTAATTTGTCCTTTTAAAACTTCTGATATCAAATAAAAACATCTCTTAACGAGGTTAAAAACTAGTGACTATTGCACCTTCAACACACAAAAGTAGAGAGACACTTACAAGTAGAGAGTTTGGAGAAAGAGAGTTTGGAGACCGAGAAGTGAAGAATGAGAGGTTGGAGACTTCGAGGGTAGGAGAGAGAACTCTGCCAAAGAGAGTTTGGAGAGTGAGAGAGCGGAGACTTTTGCCGTGTGCAAAAGGGGAAATAACGGACTTTGATCCAGGAGGACAAGTGCCACATCTCAGCAGCGGAGCGACGCACAGACGTGCCACAGGCACCAAAAGCATAAGCAGAGCAGCGGCAACACGCAGAAACACAAATTAAGGCCGTGCGTGGAAGGCAAGTGGGTCAAGCAGGAGCTGCGGACTTTGGACCCGGAGTGGAGAGATGCGGCGGGCAGCAAGAAAGAGGGAAATAACGGTTCCCAGAGGCCCTATATAATGCCGCCGGGCGCTGGCAACAGGATCAGTCGATCACGAAGAGTCAATCTATCAAGATCAGTCCAGATACAAAAGTGAACCACAAGTGAACAACAACAAGTCGAATCGCCGGAAGCAGCGCTGTGGGAGCCTACAAGGAGCAAGATCGCTACGTCGAGACGTTCGGGATTGAACCGCCAGGAATCTCCGAATTGAGACGCAGGTAGCTGAGGTCCAGAGGGCATCACACGGCTAGGTCAAGGCGATCCGTTTCAATTCTGTCTCAACTAAATCCACGCTCCTCGCCGGAGAGTCGAACAGAGTTTGAGCGGTGTAAGCCTGCGACAAGAAATCGTGAACTCAGGGAGAAGCCTATAGGCCAGAAGGGAGATCGATCAATCGTTTGTGGTCTTGAGTGGAGTACTCCAGGAGAGCCATACGGTTTGAGTCGTGTATTCCCGGAGCGGCGTGCGTCCGAATCCCGAGTGAAACGAGCCAGAAGGGAGATCGGTCTATCGTTGGTGGCCTCGAGTGGAGAACTCCAGTAGAGCCCCGCGGTTAAGTCGTGTCGTCCCGGATTGGCGTTGACCAAGATCCCGAGTACCAGAAGCCACGCAACGTCCAGCCACGCAGCCAGCATATCCAGGAGCAGAGCGACGGGCAGCATCAGCAACGGGCCAGCCACTACACCTCGACAGAGCGAGCTACGAGGAAACGTCGGACGATAAGCCAAGGGGTGAAGCTAGGGCGGAACGTTCGTTTACACTAGGCGTTGAAGCAAAGTGAAGCGCTCGGCAGCATCCTTGCGTAACTTGGACTGCCAGTGCGATCTGAGTTAGACACTAGTGGGACCATCCGGGACAGAGCCAGGGACAGGCGGTGGTGTGTCGAAAGGAGAGATTCCTGGAGATCGCGGCCTCTGTTCACCCTAGTCTGAGAACGGTGACGCTTCCCTAAACCCGTGCAGCCGATCTCCTGGCGAGTCTAAGGCGCGACGAGTAGTCATCGTTTCTACGCATCTGCAGCGAGCGGCGTCGAGCATTTTCAGGGAGCTACAAGGATCTTCAGGGAGTTCACGGAACCGGAGCCCGCAGTCCACAAGGGGAGCACCGAGTCGACAAGGCGACAAGGAGTCATCAATGGCCACAAGGGGCGATAGCAAGGCCAGCCGAGCCATCAAAGTTACCGTGCCATCATCCCCTCTCGCTCGCAATAAAATCCACTGAGTACCCGAAAATTCTGTGCTTTCTCACTGATCTACTGGGCGGTCACGTTTATAAAAATTTGGTGGGACGAACACACAACTATACTGAGCTAGCCGCACGAGCAGCGAGCAGATCTAATAAATCAGTTCATTACATCTGGCGCCTAAATCGTGATTGTCCCAGCAGTGAAATGCAGAATGGGGAAGAGTTGGATTTACCGTCTCAAAAAAGAGGACTTTGCCTTTGTCTCACAAAAGTTAAACATGGTTTTGGAGGGCAGGTCGGAAGACATCAGAAAGGCATTGTCTGAATATTACACACAGACGGAGAACGACCCAGACCTCGTCGATATCTGGGCCGAGCTGGGAGCAACATACGTCGATAAACCAGGTCCCAGGTAACAAACGCCGAAGGGGAAGACCAATTGGCAAGCCTAAGTTTCAACAACATACAAAAGGAGGCGCAAAGGTGAGACGTAAGCCAGGATAGAAAAACAGCAGCGCAGATTCCTAATCCCAGTCGGCCAGATTATGCCAAGGTTGCGAAACAAGTCCGCGAATGGTCCTTTAAGTTCGACGGCATTGAGAAACCGTTCGAGTTTCTGGAACAAGTGGAGTGGTCCGCAAACACATACGGCCTGGAGTTGGATATGATTCCCCGCGCCATGCCAGAATTACTTAAAGGGAGGGCATTGAAGTGGTTCATCTCCAACAATAAACAATAGAAAACATGGGCGGAATTCATCGAGAGTTTTAACACATACTTCCTGCCGAGAGACTTTTTCTCCAAGCTTTCGGACAAAGTCAGGCAGAGGAAGCAAGGCTACGGGGAGGCGTTCAAGGACTACATGATCGACATACAAGCAATGATGAGCTCACTTAATTATTCGCCGACAGAGTCCCTCAACATCATCCTGCAGAACTGCACACCGAACCTAAAGATCGCCCTCAGAGCATACACAGTGGCGGACCTGGATACACTAATGGACCTAGCCGACGAGTTTAAGGAACTGGAGAAGGAACGGGAGACATTTGCCCAGGAGAACAAATTCGCCAGGGCAAAACCAGCAGCTTAGGCGCAAATCATGTGCAGACGGTGCGAGGACACTGGCGACCAGGAACCTCGTGGGAACAGTCAATGGACCCCGCACCTACAAGACCACCGGCTGCAAGCAACCAACCCCTTGTGGAGGCCACCAATCACCACGCAGAGACCACTGGAGAGTACCCACATCACAGACCCCCAGGAGGCCTTTTCAAAATGTGGCGGTCACGGACACTGGGAACGCGGCTGTCGAAACCAGCGCTTGTTGTTCTGCTGGGTGTGCGGCAAAGTGGGTATCAGGAGCGTCGAGTGCTGCCAAAGAGCGGGAAATGGTCAGCGATCTCAGCCGCAGAGAGGCGGGCGGGGATCGCAAAATGCTACCTCTCCAAACTAACTGGCAAGCTGATCGAGGAGGAGCAGCAGTTGTCCGCAGCGGTAACGATTGGTGGAAGCACGTATAAAGCCACAATCGACACCGGGGCAACAGCGAGCTTCATAAGGGAGGAACTGGCGGACAATCTGGCTGCCCTAGGAAAAATCACAAGAACAAGACGGCAAGTTAGGTTGGCAGACGGGAGATGCGGCGGAATCAATGCACAGCTGGAGGTCGAAATCGCATTCGGCAACAAGCGATTGACCATGAGCCTGCTGATACTACCAGGGGTAGTGGATTCGTTGGTGTTAGGATGGAATTTCCTCACGCAAGTCGGAACCGAAATAAAGTGTGCCGGACACGAGATCACAATACCGGCCAGGAACCGACACAATGGGTGGCTTGAGGAAAAGCTATCGGTGGCAGTCGTTCAACACACAAGCGAGGATAACGACCCAGCGAAATTCCTAGAGGCACAGCTAGCCGACCTCAATACCATGACGGGAACGTCGAACATGACCGAGCATCGGATCACGATGAAAGACGACAAGCCAATCAAGCAACGATACTACCCCAAGAACCCAAAAGTTCAAGGGGAGATCAATGCGAAGGTGGATGATCTTCTCGGAATGAGGTATATAGAGCACTCGAAGAGCCCATACAGCTCCCCCATCGTGATGGTGAAGAAGAAGACGGGCAAATGGAGACTCTGTATCGATTTCAGGCAGATCAACGCAAAGTCGATAAAGGATGCTTACCCAATGCCGCGCATAAATTATATCCTCGACCAACTGCGAGAAGCGAGGTACATCAGCAGTTTGGACCTGAAGGATGGGTACTGGCAAATCCCACTGGAGGAAAGTAGCAGGCAATACACGGCCTTCACGGTGCCCGGAAAAGGTTTGTTCCAGTGGAGGGTTATGCCTTTCGGTCTCCATTCAGCATCCGCGACTTTTCAACGAGTCTTGGACCAAGTAATTGGTCCGGAAATGTCACCCCACGCTTTCGCCTACCAGGACGACATAATAGTGAACGGACGCACGCTGGAAGAACACAAAGCGAACCTGAGAGAAGTGTTTCGGCGGCTAAAAGAAGTAAATCTGAGGCTAAACCCGGATAAATGCCAATTCTTCAAGAAGGAGCTATTGTATCTAGGTCACCGTGTGACTAGCGAAGGAATAGGAATGGATCCGGAAAAGGTAGCAGCCATCGCCGAACTAGAACCACCATCCACAATAAGAGAACTCCGGCAGTACCTGGGCGTAGCATCATGATACCGCCGATTCGTACCTGATTTCGCAAAAATAGTCAAACCACTCAATGATTTGCTACGCAAAGGCAACAAGTGGGTATGGACACCGGAACATCAGATGGCGTTCGAAGAGGTTAAGACAAGACTCGTTGCTGACCCCGTACTGGCATGCCCGGACTTCGACAAACCGTTCACCCTGCAAACGGACGCAAGCGACTACGGCATCGGAGCAATATTAACCCGGGAAACAGAGAAAGGCGAAAAGGTAATCTCGTACTCAAGCCGAACGCTCAACGGCGCCGAGAAGAATTACTCGACGACCGAGAAGGAATGCTTGGCAATCGTCTGGGCGATCCGAAAGCTAAAACCTTATCTGTAAGGTTACCACTTTAAAGTAGTAACCGACCATATGGCCCTGAAGTGGCTCAACAGCATCAAGAGCCCTTCAGGAAGGATCGCCAGATGAGCCCTGGAGTTACAGCAGTACAACTTAGAGATAGCATACCGGAAGGGACAGCTCAACGTGGTGGCGGACGCCCTGTCAAGACAGCCACTACCAGAGACGCTTCGAGGCATCAAGGAGACATCGGCGGCGGAAGCATCTGCAGCATGCAGCTGGACTCAAGGAATGCGCGAGAAGATTAAGACCCAACCGCAAAAGTACCCGGACTACGTGATGGAAGGTGACACTCTATATCGAAATATACCCCATAGAGCAGGCAGCGAAGATGCTGCGACGTAGAAGATGTGTGTCCCAAAGGCCCTACGAGAAACGGTGCTGAAAAAAAACCTCGACGAGCCTTCAGCGGGTCATGTAGGAAGCCGAAGGACGATTGCACGCCTGGCAGCCCGATATTACTGGCCAGGTATGCACAGAGACGCCCGAGCCCATGTAAGAAAATGAGAGACGTGCATGAAATTCAAGCCGAATCAAATGCAGGCGGCCGGCAAAATGCTAACGCAGGTGCCTGAGGAACCATGGGCAACAGTATGCGTGGACTTCGTCGGACCCCTGCCGCGTTCGAAGCACGGCAACCAAATGCTGCTAGTACTAATAGACCGGTTCTCCAAGTGGACTGAGTTAGTACCACTGCGCAGCGCGACGGCGGAATCACTGAAGAAAGCATTCAGGGAACGCATAATCGCAAGGTATGGAGTCCCGAAGGTGGTCATAACGGACAACGGAGTACAATTTGCCAGCCGAATTTTCAAGGGTTTTCTAGCCGATATGGGTATCAAACAACAGTTCACAGCTCCATACACCCCGCAAGAGAACCCGACCGAGCGAGCCAATAGAATTGTAAAAACAATGTTTGCGCAGTTCGCCGGGCAGGACCAGAGAAATTGGGACGAGAAATGGCCAGAAATCATGCTTGCTGTGAACACCAGCGTTTCGGAATCCACTGGCTACACCCCTGCATTTCTTACTTAAGGCAGAGAGCCCAGACTACCAAGCGCCCTATACGATCGAGAAACGTTAGGGACAGGACGTGCGGCTGAAACCCCGGATGAAAATGCAAGCAAACTAAAAGAGATCTTTGAGATTGTAAGGCAAAACATGGAAAAAGACTCCCAGGATCAGGCCAGACATTATAATCTAAGGAGAAGGCAATGGACAGCAGCGGTGACGAGACGTCGTGTGGGCCAAAGAACACCACTTATCGAAAGCGGCCGAAGGATTTGCAGCAAAGTTGGCTCCTAGGTACGACGGGCCATACCAGGTCGTGGATTTCGTTTCACCTGTAATATGCAAAATACGCCATGTAAATACAAAGACAGAGCGGTCCATACATATAACGAGCTTAAACAACAACAAATACAAGATACAAACAAGCAACAGCATCAGGCGGAAACAACACACGAGTAACTACAAGATAACTCCAAGGATACTACAAGATAACTCCAAGGACTCTCCAAGGATACTACAAGATAACTCCAAGGACTATCCAAGGATACTACAAGATAACTCCAAGGACTATCCAAGGATACTACGGAACTCCAAGGATACTACAAGACTCCAAGGATACTACGCAACTCCAAGGATACTACAAGACTCCAAGGATACTACGCAACTCCAAGGATACTACAAGACTCCAAGGATACTACGGAACTCCAAGGATACTACAAGACTCCAAGGATACTACAAAACTCCAAGGATACTACAAAACTCCAAGGATACTACAGGATACCTCCAAGGATACTACGAAACTCCAAGGACACTACAAGATAAGTCCAAGGATGCTAAAGTTAACTGCAACAAATTCCGATTGGGAAGCTCGTCAGGAGAACGAACCGAAGCATCCAAAGTCTCGTTTGGAACTGACCAGAGCACGCGTTTCAAATGTCTGCCGAAGGAAGGGAGAAGACGGCACAGAAAACTGTACCGTATTGTTTGCATATGATAAGGAAGGCGAAGGAAATAGCGGTATCGAAAAAAAAGGAAGACGAGAAACCTAGGTATCGTTAAAGGGAGCGCGGCTCCAGTTGGATAATCTGAAATTAGAAAGCAAAATGAGTACACGCATTACACGAAGCGAAGCGCGTCGGATCCTGGCGACCAATACCCTCTCCGAAGGATCCAGCCCGGGGCAAGGACGGTCAACATCCCGGCCCACCCGAACTCCGCGGCGGACCCCGAAGAGAGGTGTCCCGGATCCGGTCGTGAGCTCCGACAGCGAAGTTCAGGTGGTGGACGACGAGGTCGAGAGGCAAAGGAGGTGGCGAATCCGGAGGGCGGTCCAGCGCGGCGATGAACGAATCCCGACGGGCTCGGCGGAAGTGGAGTGGGCAAGCGCCGAGCCTTCCCAGGGTCCAGCGAAGCCCGAGGCAGCAGTGGAGGAGTCGCCCCAGGCTGCACCGGCGACCGGCGAAAGTGAGGCAGGAGGCAAACCGCCTCAGCCCACCAGCTATGCGAAATGCATTATAGCGGCGACGATGGAGAATCGTCAATGGTGCGAGGAGCGGCGCAGGAGCGAGGAACGGCGGCGGCAGCAAATGGAGGAGTCGCCAGAATGGCAAGCTCGATTGCGGGCGGCCGAGGAGGAGGAGCAGCAGCTGTGGGAGAATCCTGGGTACCCGCCCACGCCGCGGTATATCCACGAGCCCCGCGTCCAGCCGCTCGAAATCGCGTCGGAGTGGGCACCATCGCCGTCGCGGTGGCTGCCCGAAATCCCGCCGACGCCGCGGTACGAGGGGTCACCCAGGTGGAGGCCCGCACGACCACCCACACCACGCTTCGAGCCGACGCAGCAGCAGCAGCCCGAGCCATCACAGCAGCAGCACCCCGAGCCACCGCAGCCCGAGATGCCGCCGCCGCCGCAAGCTGAGTCACCGAAGCCGCAGCAGCCCGAGATGCCGCCGCCACCACACACCGAACCACCACGGCCGAACCACGAGGAGCACCATGTCCGCGTGAGGTTGGGCCCCGCGGGCATGAGGCTGTTTGAGGAGCAGCGTTAAACAATAAACACTTAAAAAAAAAGAAAAAAACACAAAAGACGAAGGTCGGTGTAGGGCTAGGAACAACGCGGCTGAAAACAGGGGAGACAAGAAGGAGCATACATGGTTTGATCAGCGTCTGAAATGAAGAAAAAAGGAAATAGCTGGGAAAGACATGAAAGTAAACAAACCAGCACTTACCTGTTGCTTCGAATGGCGAAGCTAAGTCGAATTCCGGTCTGAACTCGGTGTCAACGTTGCCAACCAAGAGCAACTAGCCGAAGGCGAATGAAGGGCGAAGGAGCCTGGAAAGAAGAGAGAAGGATGAGAGGAAGGAAAAAGGATAAAGAAAAGTTGAAGAAACTTACCCAAAAATGCAAAATCACCATAACGTAGGGACGGGGGCGACTCGATAGGGCGGTCGATTGGCACGGACGATAGTGCGATCGATGGGCACACGATATATGGCAAAATCATGGTGAAGTAAATATCGCGAACGATCAAGTGGCAACGCCGCCATAGCGATATCGATAGCTGATGGGTATCGATATCGTGGGGAGTTCCGCTGGGCTATCGATAGCTGATGAGTATCGATGACCAGTGGGACCAGACGGGAAAACATCGCGGGAAACTTGAGCGAAGGCCCGCTGAGTATTGATAGCTGATGGGTATCGATGACCAGTGGGACCAGATAGAGGATCGGCGCGGGAGTTTCAAATTGCTGCAACGACGACGACCTGCGCCGTAGAAACTCTCGGAGTTGAAAGCGTCGAGGGAGCAACGATGGAGCAACGAGGGAGCGCCGAGGGAATCGACAAGAGCACCGCGAAGTCTCAACGGCTAGGATACACGAGGAAAGGCCGGCGAGTAGAAGCGAGTTCTTAAAAGTTTCCCGAAGTAAGGGGGGAATGTGAGGAGTTGAATAACTCCCCACAACTTCCCGCAGCATAACTACTGATGGCCGGCCGCTTACTAGTTACGCGGCGAATTAGCGGGGTAGCGGCGCGGCGAAGAGCAAGTGAAAAGACACTTACAAGTAGAGAGTTTGGAGAAAGAGAGTTTGGAGACCGAGAAGTGGAGAATGAGAGGTTGGAGACTTCGAGGGTAGGAGAGAGAACTCTGCCAAAGAGAGTTTGGAGAGCGAGAAGCGGAGAGTGAGAGAGTAGAGACTTCGCAGGCAGAGCCAGAGTGCCGTGTGCAAAAGGGGAAATAACGGATCTGCACCGGACTTTGGACTCTGCCGTGGAATTTGATCCAGGAGGACAAGTGCCATATCTCAGCAGCGGAGCGACGCACAGACGTGCCACAGGCACCAAAAGCATAAGCAGTTCAGCGGCAACATGCAGAAACATAAATTAGGGCCGTGCTTGAAAGGCAAGTGGGTCGAGCAGGAGCTGCGGACTTTGGACCCGGAGTGGAGAGATATAAGAGATATATAATGCCGCCGGGCGCTGGCAACAGGATCAGTCGATCACGAAGAGTCAATCTATCAAGAAAGGGCGGAACGTTCATTTACACTAGGCGTTGAAGCAAAGTGAAGCGCTCGGCAGCATCCTTGCGTAACTTGGACTGCCAGTGCGATCTGAGTTAGACACTATTGGGACCATCCGGGACAGAGCCAGGGACAGGCGGTAATGTGTCAAAAGGAGAGATTCCTGGAGATCGCGGCCTCTGTTCACCCTAGTCTGAGAACGGTGACGCTTCCCTAAACCCGTGCAGCCGATCTCCTGGCGAGTCTAGGGCGCGACGAGTAGTCGTCGTTTCTACGCATCCGCAGCGAGCGGCGTCGAGCATCTTCAGGGAGCTACAAGGATCTTCAGGGAGCTACAAGGATCTCCAGGGAGTTCACGGAACCGGAGCCCGCAGTCCACAAGGGGAGCACCGAGTCGACAAGGCGACCAGGAGTCATCAACGGCCACAAGGGGCGATAGCAAGGCCAGCCGAGCCAGCAAAGTTACCGTGCTATCATACCCTTTCGCTCGCAATAAAATCCACTGAGTACCCGAAAATTCTGTGCTTTCTCACTGATCAACTGGGCGGTCACGTTTATATAAATTTGGTGGGACGAACACACAACTATACTGAGCTAGCCGCACGAATCTCGTAGCGAGCAGACCTAATAAATCAGTTCGTTACACAACATTTGTGACGAAAGATAATTACACATATGATTAAAAACACTCTTTAAAATTTGTTTTTTCGGCACGCTACAATAGAAAATGTTTGTTTGGGTAAAATTTAAAAATCTAGTGCAGCCTTTTTCCCTTCATAGATATTTTATATTGCAGCATGCCGAAAAACCACATTTTAAAAAGTTGTTTTCAATCATGTGTATAATTATCTTCGCATAAGAGCGAGCGAGAGAACTCGCGATCGCGTTAGAAATCAACCCTCGAAAACTGCGTGCCTGTCTGAGAGAGAGCGAGAGGGAGCGATGCCGAAACTTTGAGAAGTCAAGTAACCCGAACGGCAAGAAGTTTCGCAAAACGAAACTGGAGGAGTTCATTGAAAGAGGTCGAGTGGCACGGACGAAGAATTTTTTTGGTGCGTGAAGAATGGGCGATTTTCCTCTCCCGGGCAAGTGACCAAGCAAGGAGTAGAAGTAAAGCGCTCAACGAGCCCACGTGAACGAACGACACACAGGATACCCGCCCCACCTGAAGGCGACGAAAAACACAACATTATATCCGCCCCACCTGAAGGCGAGGAGAACCCGGTCGTCTAGTGACGACTGACGCGGAGAAGGACCAGCAGAGGATTTTGGAGTAGTTGTGCCGGCCCAGGACCAGCGGCGGAGCACCAACTCTTCCACGCGGTTACGTGTGTGTGTGTGTGCGAGAGCGAGTGCGAAACGGGTGAGTGCCAAGTAAGTGAGACAAGCGAGGCAAGTCCGGACAAAAGGCTGTTTGTGTATTTCTAAATCTCGGCAGGACTCGATGCGCTTAGTAGAAACAGACTAGATCAGCCATAACCCGTGTTAACCTAACATATGTAACCCTAATGGAAATGAGAAATAATAATAACGATTTAGCGTCGCTTGTGAACGGTTGTGCTTACTTTCTCCTCTGAGTTTTTTTTGTCTTTTTCGGTGATTTTTTGCGAGTGTTTCGAGAGGACCCCACCTTGTGGTGTGCCTCTGTGTGCCGCCTTTACTATGGAAGCAGTGCCCCACTCTGAAAGTATCCGCCTGCAGCTAAGCAGGTTTCTTACGATCCATTATAGCATTGCTGACATTGTTGAATATATCTACGAATACTCCAAGCGCATATTCCCTTAATGTGAAGCGCTCTCTTAACGGTTGCTACTAGCGAGTGTAGTGCCGGTTCCACAGAAGACAATCCGAGAGGTCCTCCATTGGATTGGGATATGGCCCGTGCTTAGACATGCCGAGTATATTTCATTCAACCATGGGGTGATCTTTTCCTTGGTCGCCTGCAACATGGCTGGATATATTCCTGTTGCCTTATAGCCCGCAAAGGAGTCTATGGCCCAGTTGATTTTCATTGGTATTATAAGATTGTTTGGGGGCGTTCTTCGCCAGCTGCTATGTTCTGATGCGTGCTGGCGTCTAGGACATCCGTGCATCCTGGGAAGTGCAATTTTATAAGTGCTGTTAGGGCCTCTGCACTGCCCTCAGTCCATTGTCCGTCGTCGCGCTTTAGCTGACTCTGTATGGTAGGCTGCTTCGAAAGCAGCTTCCGGACCCTAGCTGTTTCCAGGACGTTCTGATGCTGGAGCAGAAGTTTCTCCACGAGCTTCTCTGTGCCCTCCGTGATTCCTTCTTGTAATCCCTAAGTAGGATTTTGTATTCCTTGTTGATGATCTCATTGACTGCCACTTTGGCGATTTTGAAGAATTCTCGGAGGTTATTTCGTTTGTGTGTCAGTCTTCTTCTTCGTTCTTGATGTCGGGCATGCTGCGTGATAAGCATTCAGCAATTCCTTGGACAGGGTCTCTATGGACGTTTCTATGTCTATCACGGATTTTACTGCGCCCGGGCTAGTCGCGAGTTTTGAGGTCACTGTCCTTGTAAACTTTTCCCAGTTCGTGTTCCGGGGGTTTCTGTAGACAGTTACCTTTGGGGTACTTTTAAATTCGTATCTGAACTGAATATACCTATGGTCTGAAAAGGATGGCGTTTTTCCTGGTCATCCTTCGAGACGAATTCCACTAAGTTGCTCAGCTCTTCTGGTGGCGACGGTCTATCGTGTGCCATGTAGCAGGACGCTATCAAGAGGCGCTTCTCATCGCTTTCTAGCATCACCGTAGTTAAGTCGTCAAAGCTGTAAAGAGGCATAAGGTTAGCATGGATATCCTTCCGTAGAAGTACGGCGCTTCTGTTCCTGCTTACCGCTGGTAAGTAGAATGTGTTGTAGTTTGAGGACCCGGCCACGTTATTGCCCAAGGCAACTCATGGCTCCTGAACTAAGGCTATGTCGACGGGCCCTTGCTCCACGGCAATCAGGAGCTCCGCCGATGCGATTATGCTTTTATTAAGATTCAGCTGCAGCACCCTCAGAAACACGGGCGGCTGGCTCATTCGCTCGACGGGTTGGCTATAACTGTCCGGTCACCGTCCTCTTCGTCTTCCGAGTCATACAGAGCGAGGTCCTGGGCGGCATCCACGATGGCTTCAGGACCTATGTCCTTCTCCATCTCGCCTGCCTGCAGGATGTGTGCGCCCTTGCCTTCGGGGTGGCGCTTCTTGAGACGCAGGTAGACACCACCCTTGGCCATCTTCCCGAATCTTGGGTACAGCAGATCCTCCGCCTCCTTGTTGATTTGGAGAACCAAACTTTGGCCCCCTCACTGGGTAGTTGGTTGGTCATGTGAAGAATCTTCCAATCTGCCGTTGGGACGTCTGGATTCTGCCGTTGAAGCAGCTTGAGCGCCTGATCCTCTTGGATTGCGATGGGGAAGACCACTTTCGCCTTTAGTGAGGATGGGATTAGTTCCCTGTCCACCACCTCTAGCTTGGCCCCCTCCCACAACGCCTCCAGTTGGCCGACCGTTTGCGTCAGCCACTTCCTGGTCGGATCGTCGTTGCACTTCAGGATTTTAACACCGTTCAGCACCATCGAATGTTGGCATGGGGGCTGTGGGTACCTCTTCCATACGTTCACAGAGAGACTCAACGAGTCCAGCACGGACGATCCTTCAGCGCGCCTCCGTCATCTTCCCATTCTCGTCGTTTCTGTCAATGAGTGCCACGATCAGGTGTCGGTTGAGTACATCACAGACCCTGGCCTTTTTGTTGAGCTTCACTGCTACTTTGGGTGGCGGAGAGCCTGCTTCCTTGGGCCCGCGTTTCCGCTTGCTCGTCGGAGTATCCTTGGCGGCATTCTCGTGTGAGCGTTGCCTTCTGTTGGCAAACTCTTCTACCTTGTTCGCAAAACCGCTTGTCGACGCCATCGCGGGTTTGTTTGTGAAGTGCAGCCTTCCATCCTCAACTTTTTGCTCTGCCCGGGCAAGCTTTTCCTTCTCCTCCTGGGAAAGGGTCGTTTTGTCCTGGAGCTGGTAGCAGTCCTACTTCCCATCGACGTTTGTACTGACATCCCAGCCCGGATTTCTTCAGACTTCATTGAAATGCGTTCCGGTCTCATGTGGGCATGTGAGTCCTGCAAGTCGAGATGAGCAGCTTTATGAGGTAGACTAAAGACGGCCTATTGAATATCTCAAGTGCTTTAAAAAAACTCAATGAGGGGTTCAATTTCGTTTGTGCCCAATTTAATAAAAAAAAATTTTAACCGAGTCGCCCAAACGCAAAAAAGGTGGCTTAAGGGCAGTTAATGCGACCGTAGGGCAAAACTCAATTCTAAATTTGGTAGCGGCAGCAGTTTCTGTCGGCACACGGCCAACTGAGCCAACTGTGCCTATAGATACAGCAAATTCCGGAGATGTTCCTGTTTCTGGAAGCCAAGCTGAGGCCAAGAATTCGGTGCCAACCGCACCTATAGGTACTGTAAGTACTGTTTATGTGTCTCAGCCGAGCGTCGTTCAGATTGCTGCTGGTGGTCGAAAGAAACTGTCGGTTGTTCCGCATAGGAAGCAACTATTCGTTTCCAGATTTACCCCAGATATCATCCGAGAACATTGCTGTTAAAAAATTTCGCTTTTCTTACGCTCGTAGGATGTCGTCTTTTAAAATTGTTTTTGCTCAAGCGTGAATTGTAGCGCAATGGATGTTGACGAGGCCTCTTCCCGTATGTCGGAAAATAAAGCCCCAGAGTTACAAGATGGAATGATAACTCATTTAATCTGATTTGACGCAAGCTTATATAGTACTTGGAGAACGGAAGTTAAGTGGTTTGGGTTGTATTCTGGAGTAGGTCAGTAAGTTTTTGATTATGGTAGCGGTTAACGTTATTGGGTCGGCTGACACTGCAGAATGTGCTGACCGCTTGGCGGGTTGGTGCGACATCGAGTCAACCGTTGACATTGACTATGTAGAATATGCGGATCAGCAAATATTATCTGCCGTGTGTGCAACTGGGCGCCTGGTATTGTTACCAACTGTAGTATTGCTTGATTTGTTGTTGGTCATGTTGAGCAACATTGAGAACGAACAAAAATATTTGCTCCGCCTGATGTGTTTGTACTGATGTGTGAAGTACTGATTTCTGAAAGCTTTTGGCTTAATGATGATTTGGTTATAACAAACCAAGAACAAATAACAGGCCTTCTACGGTGTCAAAAATCTGAAAAGTTTATTTTTCACTTACCAAAATGTTAGAGGACCTAACATGAAACTATCCAAGCTTTATCCCGACTCCATTTACGGACAATATCTTGGTTGTTACAGAAACTTGGCTGAAACCAGAAATAACTGACTCTGAAGTTTTGTCAAACAACTTTAACACCTACAGAACCGATCGCCTTTCCCGTAGGGGCGGCGTTCTGATCGCCGTTACCTATACCCTAAATTCTGAGAGAATTCACTCTCATGCCCCTGATGACATTGATTTTGTTAGTGCGAAAGTTTCTCTGCAATCCCTATCTATTTTTGTTACTTGTTCTTATATTCCACCTGGCTCTGACGTAATAATTTATGAGCAACATCTATCTGCTATTAAATCTGTTCTATCCTTTCTTTCCAACAGGGACCTTTTGATTGTTTTGGGTGACTTCAATCTCCCTGATATTTCTTGGTCCCCTCCTACTGACTCACTTGTCGCTATACCTTTATCTGCCCATGATTTTGTAGATGGTCCTTTAGAATTATCGTTACAGTAAGTAAGCTTTATTCGAAATTTATTAAATTGACAATTAGACCTTGTGTTCGTTTCTGATCCGTCTGAGTTCACGGTATCTAAAATGGACGCTCTTGTGGTACCAGAAGACCGATACCACCCTACAATTAAATTGACAATTTGCCTCCCCAACCTTTAGTTTCTACAACTAAATCAAGTTGTTTTCGAAAATGTGACTTAAACCAACTTAACTATATGATTTCCCAATATAATTGGACAAATTTTTATAACTGAATGGAAGCCACTGAACTATTCTATAGCGTTTTAAACACTTTCTTTAATGAATGCGTTCCTGATAGGCTTCCTCCAAAGCTGAACAGGCCCACCTGGTTTACCAATACGCTTCAAAGACTTACATTTTAATGTTCTTAACAGTCATTGCTATTCTATGTATTTAAATCGATGTAAAAATGAATTTTCAAATGATCCGCAGCAGTTTTATAACTTCGTTAACGCTAAGCTTAAACCATCTACTTTACCTTCATCGGATTGATTAAACTCAATGGAGGCTTGGACGGATTCTGAAATTGCTGATTTATTTGCCGACTTTTTCCAAACTACTTATAGTTCGCCGTCTTAGTCAAATTCTAACTACCCAAATTTCCTAAATAGGGCGAAATGTATTTTTTCCCCCGTAATTACCGAAAGTTCTCTCTTAAGAGATTTAGAAACAACAACGCCAAATTATTCTCCCGGTCCTGATGGATTTGCTGGTTCTGTGCTTAAATATTGTGCATTAACCATTTGCAAACTGATTCTTAAACTTTTTCATTTGTCTTTTTCATGATAGGTTTTTCCAACTATCTGGATGGACTCTTTCATTATTTCACTTGACAAAAAGGGTGCGAAGGCGGATGCCCAGAATTATGGAGGTATTTCTAATTTGTCGGCAATTCCTAAAGCATTTGAGCGTATTATTACTTCTCATTTGCAACATTTATGTTCCTGGCTAATATCACCGTGTCAGCATGGACGAACCTTCTTGAATTGACATCCTTTGTAATACATGGATTTAAAGAAAAAATGCAGACTGACATTATATATAAAGATTTCAGCAAAGCCTTTGACTCTGTTAACCACTCTCTACTTTTATTCAAATTAGAGCAGCTTGGGTTCCATGTAATCTATTATCTTGGATTTCAAGTTATTTGAATGGAAGGACTCAGAGGGTTATATTTAAAGACGCTGTTTCCAAAATGATCCACGTGACATCGAGAGTGCCCCAGGGTAGTCATTTGGGCCCTTTGCTGTTTACCTTGTTTATTAACCATCTTCCCTCTATCGTAACACATTCTCGTGTACTAATGTATGCTGCTGATGTTACGCTTTGTTTGACATATAATAATATAGAGTGTAACGAACTGATTTTTGTTGTCTGCTCGCTACGAGATTCGTGCGGCTTGCTCAGAGAAGGTGTGTGTTCGTCCCACCAAATTTATATGAACGTAACCCCCCTTAGATCAGTGAAAAGCACAGAATTCACGGGTTCGAATAGGGTTTATTGCGGGTGTGATTAGAGCGGGCTTGATGGCTGGGTTGGCCTCGGTGTCGACACTCGTGGTCCTCGGTGTCTCCTGGGGATGCTCGTCTCTGCACGTCGGTGCTTCGCCTCGGTGATCGCCTGCCTCGTTGATTCCGTGCTCCGTTCCTGTAGCTCCGAGTAGATGCTCGGCGATGCTCATGCACGATGTAGGGGCCCGACGACTACTTGTAGCGCCCCGGACTCACAAGGCGATCAGCTGTTCGGGCTTAGGGAAGCGTCACCATTCTCAGACTAGGGTGAACAGGTGCTGCGCTCTACAGGCCTACGCCTATAGACACACAACCGCCTGTCCCTGGCTCTGTCCCGGATGGTTCCACTAGGGTTTTGCGCGGATCGCGCTGACAGTCTAGGTAATACCAGGAATCTGCCTAGCGCTCCACCTCGCTTTTACGCCTAGTGCAAACGATCGTTCCACCCTGGCCTGACCCTCTTGCTTGTTGACCGTGACGTTTCCGCGTAGCTCTGGCTGGCGCTGTAGCTGACGATGTCCTGTGCCTGGCTTCTGGGTGTGCTGGTGAGGTTGGACGTATCGTGGCTTCTGACACTCGGGGTTTGGACCCACGCCGTTGGGTTTCTCTAGGACAGCGCCTTGGGATGACAACCGGCCTACTGTTTGCCCTTTCTGGCTGTTCGCGCCAGGACCTGTTCGATTTCCCCTTGACGGACTGGGCTGACGCCGGGACCCGCCAAGGTAGTGTTTGGAAGAAGGCACCCTGGGTCTAGATGGCTTTCGGCCCGAGTTCTCGATCTCTTGTCGCAGGACTTCAATGCTCAACTCTGATAGACACGCCAAGCGTAATGCGAGGGCTTGGTCGTAGCAGGAGTAGAAACGGTTCGCCTTGACTTGGCCGTGTGATGCCCTCTGGATCTCAGCTACCTGTGTCTCAATTCGGATATTCCTGGTGGTCCAATCCCGAACGGCTCGACGTAGCGATCTTGCTCCTTGAAGGCTCCCACGGCGCTGCTTTCGACGACTGGGCTTGTGTTACACTTGTAGATTACTTGGCACTGGTTGACTGACTTATTTATTTTGTTATCTTGACTGATCTTGACGGGTTGACACCTTGTGATTGACTGATCCTGTTGCTAGCGCCCGGTGGCTTTATATAGACCCTCCGGGAACCGTTATTTCCGTTTTTCGCTCTGCCCACTGGATCTCTCCACTTCAGGTCCAAAGTCCGTGGCTCCTGTTTGAGCCCGATGTCCTTCTCGTACGGCTTTGAGATCCCCGTGTTGCTGCCGTCCCGCTGATTCTTCTGGTGCATGTGGCACCCCTGTGCGTCGCTCAGCCTCCAAGATGTGGCACTTCTAATTCTGGTCCAAAGTCCATGGCAGAGTCCAAAGTCCGCTGCTGTTCCGTTATTTCCCTTTTGCACACGGCACTCTGGCTCTGCCCGCGAAGTCTCCACTCTCTCACTCTCCGCTCCTTGATCTCCAAACTCTCTCCAAGTTCTCTTTCCCTGGAGTTGGATTCTCCACTCTCTCATTCTCCACCCTTTGGTCTCCAAACTCTCTTTGACAGAATTTTCTCAATGGAGTCGGACTCTCCACTGTCTCATTCTCCATTCTCACTCTCCAAACTCTCTTCGCCGTGCCGCTACTACGTTTATTCGCCGTAACTGGTAAGCGGCCGGCCCTCCGTATGGTTAGCTACTGGAATTTGTGGGGAGTTATTCAATTCCTCACAAGAGTCTTTGAAGCTTTGCAAAAATCCGTAAAAATTACATCTGTTTGCTGCTTATGAAGAAAGCCACGGTTTACTAATGAGGTAAATTCAAGCAAATTAGTAGTAGTAGATCGGCACCTGGTAAAGCCATGTTGACAAGGCGAAGTAAGCGACCGACATTGATGCTGCAATTGACAAGTTATTAATTTTTCGAATAATTTAGGAATAGCACTGAGCTTAGCAATCCCACGATAGCTAACAATATCAGACCTACCCTTTTTAAACAGCGGAACAATAAAAGATTCCTTTCAAGCTGACGGAAAATTGCATTAATTTAACGACATATTTAACAGGATTGTTAGAGGGCTGGAAAGAAAATTTGCACAATTTTTTAGAATGCAACTAGGGAATGCAACAGGTCCTGCTGAAAAAGAGAGTTTTGATGCGATTAAGCCCGGGAGAAAATCAGCTTCAAGAATAACCGGATTAAAAATTGAGTCCAGATGAGGTAAAGGATGAGGATAGTTAAAATCATTGCTACTATCGGCTTAAGTATAAGTTGATTGAAAAAAATCAGCAAATAAGTTAGAAATACCGTTTTCATCGGAAGCAACCACAGAATTAAAAAACATGGAGGGAGGAAAGCATTGAGATTTGGCATTCACAAATGAATAAAATAGTGGATTACTTTTAAAGTCACTTTTACAGAGTGCAAGGAAGATATTATAACATTCAGAATTTTGTTTTAAGTAGTCAGATTTGACAACAGAATATTTGGCAAAGCCGCCTTCGAGCCAGTTTGTTTAAATCGTTTGAAGAGTCTGGATTTTTTTTTCCTTAGATAGGAAAGCAGACGGGTAAACCACGGAGAGCTGTACGGAGTTTTTCCACTAGAAAGGAGTACACATTTATCAAACAAATTGTAAGGGACACCATAAAAATAAGTCCGCAAAAGGAACATCTGTAAGGTATGACCAATCAATTATAGATAAGGAGTGCAAAAGCTGCGGATAATTCGTTTTCCTAAAGCACAAACTTAGCCTTTGCCTTGTCTTACTGAATTGAAATCCCCTGTTAAAGACAGCTGGAGGGTAGGATGATGATTATCTTCAGGAAGAGATAAAGGAGGGACACGAGACACAGCAGCGTCGCAATTATCTGATACAAAAGTCAAGTCTAGAATACGCTCATTGTGATTGAAAATCCAATTTATTTGCAGCAAAGACAGTTCAATAAGGCCTTCAATAAAATCATTTTGAATTCCGGGAGTCATTGATATAGAGTCATTACACTGAAATCAAGAGACATTTGGGAGATTAAAGTCACCAAGAACAACGAGGTGATCATTATCATCAGCCAACGAAGATACATGACGTATCGCAGACAGGTGAAGTAAATACATATTCATTTCAGAACCTGGGGGTATATAGGAGCAGGTAATCAACATATTAGACGTTGGAAGTGAGAGTTTGACAGCAATAAATTCAATACTTGAAGAGTCAGGAGTGGTAATAAGCTCTCAAGTCAGGTTGGATTTAACCGCAATGAGGACTCCCCCACCACGAAGACACGGGCGATCATTTCTATAAATAAAGTAGTTTTTAGATAAGATTTCACTATCATTTACAGTCGAGTTAAGCCAGGATTCAGAGAAAGCAATAACATTAGTGTTCAGTCATTTCGGTGGCGATTTACTTTTGTAAAAGAATGTAACAATTAGTACCTAAGATCTCATGAAGTCGAACTTTTCCTCTCGTATTAAAAAGAGCTTTCGCTCGCTCGCACTCGCGAGAACCACTATTGTAACTTTGAAACTCATATAATGGCTCTAGAAGAGTTTGAATAAATGTGATTGGATCACTCTCAATTTGGAAACGAAAGTGTCTACAAGTATTATTCTTGTCTGTCCGAAATTTTAGTTAAAAATAAATTGCCGTATTGGCCTTCGTGATTTGCACGAACATTTTGGCGCCCCCCAGGTGGACATTTTGTGCCATAAAATTGGACACTTCGAGTTTACATCTTTGGACACTTTCGTCGGACCCATTTCGTTGGAGCCAGGTCGTTGGAGTCATTTGGAAAATTTGGTTGGAGCCGATTTCTGGACGCCGGGCAATTAAATTTGGACTAAAAGCCCTCATCGCAAAAATTGGTTTGAGAGTGAGAATGCCTTATTACAAAAATAGTTGGCATCAAACAAATAAGGTAAAACCCAAATAAAATATATTTCATAAAGGCAGATGCACATTGCATAAGGCCACATATATATTACCGCTAATTCGCAAGTACCAGTAAAAAGGGTCACAAGAAAAGAAGTACCGTATCGTTGGTAATCGTCTTCTCTTTGTGCCAGTTTCGTTTTGCTGTGGCTGCATACATAAGTGCATACAGTTATTTAAGCACCTTGACCGCAGCTAAGCCCAGCTTATATACATCAAAAAAGTTGAGTGATTTGCATGGTAGCTTTTCACTCATTGTTTGCACTGCGCTCGTCTATTTGGAAGTCACTCTTATATTCGAGCCACATTGAGCCCTTTTAAGTGATTTGGTTTGGAGTGACAGTGGTACATTGTGAATATGTAATAACAGCTTTGCACAATAATTAAAAAAAAAAAATATTTTTGGATATCACTGCGCTTATTTAATTGGAGATCACTAATACGGAGTTCGATTGTTTTGAGTAATTTGGTTCAGAGTTACAGTGGAACATTTCAACAATTATAACTTTGCTAAATAATTAAAATTTTGTTTGTAATTTTCTAAAAATGCCTAAACGTCGTGGAGCTTCTGACGCAATACTTCTATTGTAGAAGCTGAATCAGAAAATATTTTGAGAAAATTGGATTCAGTTAAGAAGGATATAAATTGTATAGCTAAAGCCGTGGAAAATAAAAAGATTTCGTTTAACTCTGAACAGTTGGATTGTCGTTTGAGTATTTTAGATACGTATATAGATCGCGCATTTTCGTTACAACTGCAAATTGAGGATGTCGATCCGGACTTGGCATCGCGATCTGAACTTGAAGATTTATGCGTGCTAACCAGAGCATTGTTATTGTCAGTAAAAACTCCAGCCCCGTCAAGCAATCTAAACGAATCAGTGTTTAATACAACTCTATCGAATACTAGACACCTTCCTCGAATGCAGTTGCCCAAGTTTGGTGGTAAATATTCTGAATTCAAAAACTTACTTGGATTATTTTCGAGCATAATTGATAGTGACCCATCCCTAAGCAACGTTGAAAAGTTTAATCATTTATTATGTTGCTTAGAAAGCGAAGCGTTAGGTACTGTAAAAGCCTTTCAGGTGACGGATCAGAATTATGCAAAGGCACTTGCTGCTCTAAAGCAAGTTTATGACAACGAGTGCCTTATATTTTTTGATGGCATATCTCGACTTTTTGAGATACAGTCTATCCAAAGTCCATCTGCAAGCGCATTGCGGTCGCTTATTGATACAGTATCGGCAATATATGAGTCCTTGTTGTCCGTTGGCGACGAAAAGGTTATTGCAAACGCACTATTAATTCACATTGTCATGTCAAAGGTTGACGGAAAGACTCGCTCTAGGTGGGAAGAGAATTTAGATTACCAAAAAATCCCGTTATGGTCTGAGTGTGTTACTGCCCTTAATAAGCGTTTTCAGCATTTGTCGGCTGAAGAGGCTACAAGTGGACGCTCAAAAGGTCGCAAAGGACAACAAGATACTAGAAACAAGCAATTTGGCAAAACTTCACTGGCAGTATCACAAACAATTAGAACCCCGGAAACAGCCAAATGTTCGTTCTGCAAGTCTAATGACCATTTTATCACGATATGTCCATCATTCTCAGCTGCTTCTGTCATGGCTTCTTTTTAAATTTGCCAAAGGGGTCCCACTTTGCATAAATTGTTTGGGAAAGGGACATAATATATCCGCCTGCAAATCAGCTCACTGCAGAGTATGCTCTAAACCCCACCATTCATTGTTACATCGCTATACTGCTGACGCAAACATACAACAAAATTTAGATCCAGCGGCAAGCCATATAGGAATGCAAGCAGCTCAACACTCAAACGTGTTGTCGTCGAATCATGCAAGCACCCTCGATGCACAGCAAGTTGTTTTGGCGACAGCAATTGTAGATATTAAAGGTGGCTCTTCTCAGATTCAGCCAGCCAGGGTACTTTTGGATTCAGGTTCCCAGGTCAATTTTATAACGGACGAGTTGGCGAGAAGTTTGCAGCTAAAGCGGATTCGAAAAGAAATTAATTTGTTGGGAATCGGAAAATCAAGCTTATCTGCGCACCAAGTTGTGCAAACAACAATTAGTTCTCGCATTCAAAAGTATGAAATGGTTGCTGACTTCGTCGTTCTAAAATCTATTTCCTCTTATCACCCAGAAAAAGGCGTTTCAATTAAATCTATTAATATTCCTCCAAATATACAGCTTGCTGATCCAGCCTTTTATAAGCCACAAAAAGTAGATCTGCTGCTCGGAGCAGACGCGTTTTTTGATCTTTTAAAAGATGGCCAAATTAAACAAGAAAATACACTGACTTTGCAAAACACTGTTTTTGGTTGGGTGGTGTCAGGGCGGTGTAAATCAAAACAACCCCAAGGGATTGAAGCGTGTTCTTTGGTGAGCATAGTTGAGGAGTCTGGTCCACTTGAAAAACTAGTTAAACGATTCTGGGAGTTGGAACAAGTTCCAAATGTTTCGGGCGACAAACTATATACCCCAGAAGAAATGCTTTGTGAGAAAATCTTTCGAGAAACAATTGTTCGTTTATCCTCAGGTCGATTGCAAGTATCCTTACCGTTTAAATCTAGCCCAACGTGTCTCGGATCATCGTTTGAGATGGCGAGAAGGCGTTTTTATACCCGTTACTCGTAGAGTAAAAGGGTATATTAGATTCGTGCAAAAGTATGTAACAGGCAGAAGGAAGCGTTTCCGACCATATAAAGTATATATATTCTTGATCAGGATCACTAGCCGAGTCGATCTAGCCATGTCCGTCTGTCCGTCTGTCCGTCTGTCCGTCTGTCCGTCCGTCTGTCCGTCCGTCTGTCCGTCCGTCCGTCTGTATGAACGCTGAGATCTTGGAAACTATAAAAGCTAGAAGATTGAGATTTGGCATGCAGATTCTGGGGGTTAATACGCAGCGCAAGTTTTTCACGCCGATGTGCCACGCCCTCTCTAACGCCCACAAACCGCGAAAAACTGTGACCCGTTCAGTATGAACGCTGAGATCTCGGAAACTATAAAAGCTAGAAGATTGGGATTTGGCATGCAGATTCTAGGGGTTAATACGCAGCGCAAGTTTTTCACGCCGATGTGCCACGCCCCCTCTAACGCCCACAAACCGCGAAAAACTGTGGCACCCACAGTTTTGAAGCTATATTAACGGGAAAAAAATTGTGTATTTGGTTTATCAATACATATTGATAGACCAAAATGGGAACCCCCCCTCCCCTCTAACGCCCACAAACCGCGAAAAACAGTGGCACCCGTCTATATGAACGCTGAGATCTCGGAAACTATAAAAGCTAGAAGATTGGGATTTGGCATGCAGATTCTAGGGGTTAATACGCAGCGCAAGTTTTTCACGCCGATATGCCACGCCTCCTCTAACGCCCACAAACCGCGAAAAACTGTGGCACCCACAGTTTTGAAGCTATATTAACGGGAAAAGCAATGTGTATTCGTTTCATCAATACATATTGATATACCAAAGTTGGAAACCCCCTCCCCCCTAACGCCCACAAACCGCGAAAAGCTGTGGCGCCCATAGTTTTAAAGCTAGAGCAAAAGTGTAAACGCAATTTTGTTTGGGTTATTAACGCCTACCGAAATGTAGAAGAAATTTTTTAAATTTTTTGAAGCGGCTGCTTGGTTTGCCCTGCTTGAGACTGCTGACTTTAGCTGAGTAACGGGTATTTGATAGTCGAGGCACTCGACTATAGCGTTCCCTCTTGTTTATCGTTAGAGAGACGATTAACTAAAAATCCGAACACGCAGTTAATGTTTAATCAATTCATGGAAGAGTATTTGGCTCTCGGACATATGACTGCAATCGAGGGTTCAATTCCGAAAGATTCGCATTGTTTTATACCCTACCAATGTGTAGAACGTCCACAAAGCACATCCACTAAGCTTAGAGTGGTATTTGATGCATCTTGCAAAACTACTTCTCAAGTATCGCTTAATGACCTTTTTATAGTAGGACCAACAATACAGCCATGCTTGTATTCCACTCTCCTCAGGTTTCGTTGTCGCAAATACGCACTTGTTGCACACATAACTAAAATGTACCGTCAAGTGGAGGTTGACGAGGCGCAACGAATTTTTCAATTAATTGTATGGAGAAGAGATGCTGCCAGCCCCTTAAAAACTTATCGCCTAAATACGGTTACTTATGGAACTGCAAGTGCTCCATTTCTTGCAGTAAGATGCTTAAAGTATCTTAGCGAGACCCATTTGCAATCTCATCCTCAAGGTGCAAGATGTCTCAGCACGGACTTCTACGTCGATGATCAGCTCACCGGAGCGGACACAGAGCAGGGAATGGCTGTTCTTCGTCGCGAGCTAATTGAGATCCTGGAACCAGCGGGCTTTGTTTTGACAAAATGGGCTTCGAATTGCAAAACAGGTACAAGCGACAAATCGAATGCGGAAATTTTACAAGGAGATCGTCAAGATCTCAAGACTCTGGGGTTGATATGGAATCCACAGACTGACGTTTTCAAGTATGGCGTTAGGAAAGTTTCCACAGATCAGGTGGTTACAAAAAGATCGATCTTGTCCTTTATAGCCACACTTTTTGATCCTTTGGGATTGTTATGCCCAATAATAACTAGATCGAAAATATTTCTGCAAGAGGCTTGGCTTTTGAGTCTGAACTGGGATGACCCTGTGCCCCAAGACTTTGAAAAGAAGTGGAACCTGGTAAAAAATGACTATGCATTCTTGGACAAATTGGTTATTCCAAGATTCGTTGGAACACGCAAACAAGCATCGTGTCAAATTCATGGGTTTGCTGATGCTTCTACTCGGGCCTATGGGTGCTGCCTTTACGTTAGAGTGGTTGAGCCAAGTGGGGTGTCGGTGCAGTTGCTAACAGCAAAATCTAGGATTGCACCTTTAAAAACAAAGACGGTGCCCAGACTAGAGCTATGTGCAGCGCATTTGTTGGCAAAGCTTTGGGAAGAAGTTCGCACCATCATCACCTTTCCAGTCGATAGTGTTGTCCTATGGTCCGATTCTGAAGTAGTTCTTCACTGGATACAAACTCATCCATCTCAGCTGGCTACATTTGTCTCTAATCGAATTGCTGATATACAAGACATTGTGTCATCAGCTGTTTGGCGGCATGTGCCAACCAAGGAAAATCCTGCGGATTTAGTCTCGCGAGGATGCTCTGTTGATGAGCTAAAAACCTCATTTTGGTACAATGGTCCTAGCTTTTTACAGAAGGAAGCCGAGTGCTGGCCAATAAATTCTCATTTTCAGCTATCAGAAATAGACGCAGCACTAGAAACCAAAAAGGCACACGTTGCTCTCATCGCGGCCGATGTTGAAGTAAGCCCGATGTTAAATATTGTAGAAAGGTCATCGTCGTATCTGAAAGTAGTTCGCATTGTGGCTTATATGTATCGATTTATCAACCGAAGAAAAAAGATGTCTTGGAATTCAATTTGTCCTTCAGCGGACGAGCTTGGTACAGCGTTTCTTAAAGTAGTTGAAGCGATTCAAAAGACGGCATTTGCTGAAGAAATTGTAAAACTAGAAAAATCCGCTAACATCCGTGCTGGAATTCAAAAATTAAATCCTTTTCTATCAGTTGAACAGTCTGGAACGTCGTCATATTCTTTGTTGCGAGTAGGTGGTCGTCTTCTACATGCCCCCCTTGCTCACAATGCTAAATTTCCCTTGTTAATGCCTAAAAATTGCAAATTTGTGACCCTATACTTGAGACACTTACATAGAACCAACTGTCACGCGGGTCCACGGTCGTTGGTTGGGCTTCTCAGACAAGTGATTTGGCTTATTAACGCACGTCGCGAGTGCAGTACCATTGTACGGCAGTGCGTTCATTGTTTTCACTATAAACCAAAACTTCTATCACAGATAATGGGTAATTTACCAAGAGACCGATTGCATGGAAACAGACCCTTTGAAGTAAGCGGAGTGGGAAAAGCAGCCAATCAAGATGTACATAGCAGTGTTTGTCTGCTTTGCTTCCAAGGCTGTACATTTGGAAATTGTGAAAGATTTGACGTCTAATACATTTATTTTATGCTTATCCAGGTTTGTGGATCGTCGTGGTCCTGTTGTCAAACTTTATTGCGACAACGCCACGAATTTTGTGGGAGCTGCTCGAATCCTGAAGGAGCTTTTGGAACCTGTCGACACCAACGACCAGAGCATCATGTCGTATGCTGCGGCCCACCGATTCACCATCGAATTCATCCCTCCCAGAGCGCCACATATAGGCGGCCTTTGGGAGGCGGCCGTAAAATCGGCCAAGCATCTTCTTCTCAGAGCCATGGGCAGCGCTATTCTGAAGGAGGACGAACTCCATACCGTCATAGTGGAAGTGGAAGCCGTCCTAAATTCGAGGCCGCTCATCGTAGACAGTGGCAGTCCCAACGAGGGAGAGGTTGTCACGCCAGCTCATCTGCTAGTAGGCACAACGCTAGCAACGCTGCCGCCCGCATCCGCGCAGCCAAAGGCAAACGGCAACCTCACGTACTTGCAGAGATGGCATCTAGTCTCAGCAATCAAACAGCGGTTTTGGAGCGACTGGTCGAGGGACTATCTTTTGAGCCTACAGCAGCGAGGGAAATGGACCAAAGGCGTGGACAATCTTCAGGTCGGAACAGTGGTGGCAATCCACGAAGACAACATTCCCCCCCATCTGTGGATAATAGGCATAGTCGTAGAGGCCGTTCCAGGACATGATGGGAAGGTTCGCGTGGCTATAGTCAGAACCAAATCGGGTCTATATAAACGCTCCATTCACCGCCTTGCACCTATTCCTATTAGTTGAAGCATTTGTATGTTAATGCTGTCAACGCGGCCGATGTTCAGTCAATTCGGTGGCGATTTACTTTTGTAAAAGAATGTAACAATTAGTACCTAAGATCTCATGAAGTCGAACTTTCCCTCTCGTATTAAAAAGAGCTTTCGCTCGCTCGCACTCGCGAGAACCACTATTGTAACTTTGAAACTCATATAATGGCTCTAGAAGAGTTTGAATAAATGTGATTGGATCACTCTCAATTTGGAAACGAAAGTGTCTACAAGTATTATTCTTGTCTGTCCGAAATTTTAGTTAAAAATAAATTGCCGTATTGGCCTTCGTGATTTGCACGAACATTTAGCATCAAAAGTAGCACTATCTTGAAATAGTTTAGAGAGCTTACTTAGCAAACCTCGAACATTTTGATAGTGAATCAAGAAATCGAGTTTTTTGGAGCAGTAGAAGCATTGAGCGAGCCACCAGAGGTTCTAACTGTCGTATTGTCTTTTTTCAAATATTCATGCACAATAGTATTTTCTGGCCAAAAGCTCGAACAAATAATTTTACTAAACAGCCCATCCGGAACATGAATTTTGAAGGAAGAGTAATCCCTTCTGAGTTTAAAATTAAATTTGGTGATGCCGACAGCACTAGGATCGGTAAGGGAGAGTCTCGTGACAATATGATGTCTCACATCATTCTCAGTTGCAGAAGCTATCAGTCTCGACACAAAAATGCACTTTTTGGGAGCCAAGGCCGTCAGGGTAACTGGTTCAGAAGATGGAATAGTGGGTGGACGTCGGCTTGACTTACAATCAGACAATGATCATTTTTGGATATGGTTTGAGTACAACCTCTTAAACTTTAACTGCTGGAAATGTAACGTAATGACCTTTTGACCACATGATCGTATAAATTCACTAAACGATTTAGGTGTTCTTCTGTACCCGAAGCTTAAATTTGACTGCCACATAATGTCGACTGTCAAAAAATTTCTTGAGTTCTTGAGTGTTTTTGGGTTTATAAAGCGTTGGTCAAAAGAATTTTATGACCTTTGGTTATATAACCAAATTATTATTTACCTCCCTTGTCCGTCCAATTTTGGAATATTGTTATTCAGTTTGGAGTCCACAATATCAAGTTTACAACAACCGTATTGAGTCGGTACAAAAAAATTTCTTTTTTTTGCACTTCCTAGTTTGAACTGGGATCAAAACGTAAGGCTTCCTTCCTACCAGAATAGATTACTATTACTTAACTTAAAACGTTGAAAAATGCTTGCTACTATTTTTATGCAAAATCTTATAAGAGGTGATATTGATTCTGTAGAACTGGTAAACCGTTTAACTTTGTTATGTCCTGCTTTTCGCGCGGGTTCCTTGCCGGCTATGTAAAGTCTTTCCCAGGGAGGGGAACAACCAAGATCACGTTCACGCAGCAGACAAAACAAAAAAAAAAACAAAACGGAATTTCGGATTTAAACGACGGCTACATTTTCTACGACGAACTTCGGAACCTCTGGATTGGACCACCTGTTAAGCTCGTAGTCCTGGGAGTCCCTCCCAACCATGAGAGCATCCTCGGACACATCTCCCAAATTTTAGTTGTGGGTCGTGCTATCTAATTCATCCCATCCCCCAACACAAATCTCTACTCTGACATATTCATTTCACTTTCTCACTGTATATTCAAAACATCTCTCTTAAATTCTAACATTTATATAACCTACCCACGGTACCGAAGGAATTTTACATGTAACAGATATATATATACATAAATAATTAAATAAATAAATAAATAAATAAATAGGTAACAATTCTTCATAGGGCGAGTATTTTGGTTTTTGGTATTAAATAGTTTAAATAAATATGGTTTTGATATTATATGAATTAAATTACATTAATTGGGGTGGGTTACATATTTTTTTGTGTAGTGTTTGTTTTGGTTTGGTTATATTATTTGCGGCTGGCAGATATTAGATTTAATTTAAAAATAAGAACCTGTGGCCACCCAGGAATGAGTGGCCAATTTTTCTCCTAGAAAAATCTTCTTCTTCCTGGTTGCTGGTGTTTCTTCACTCTTCGACAAAATTTCCGTTCCTGACCCAGGATTATTCCCTCCGGAATACTCTGGAATTAATTTAATTTTTAACTTCACTCACATTAAACTTATATTTACTTTTTTTAACTCACTGGTAGAACTTATAATTTTAGTTTTAAATTTGAAAATTCTCGGCCAACCGAACCGCCTGCTCCTATTGAGTTTCACCCTTTAAGTCACCTTTGCTGTTTTCTAAGTCCCTCTTCGCCAAAAACCACTCAAACTTTTTCGAATTTAAACTTCGGTTCATTTGGGAGTCATCCGGTCTAGGGAACCAGTTCCATTTTGAACTCAGTGTCCCGACTCCCTGGACTCACGAGTAGTCGATGACCGATTATCGAATAAACGCCTATCGTCATCTGGCCTAGTGTAAACAACCGTGGAATTTGCGAATTTTGTATTTATTTATAGTTTTCGCACATAACAAGCACACTACGGTTTCGATACTTGTCTCGGAACAGGAGTGGAGGATGTGCGTCTATGGTTGATTGTGCTGCTCAACGTAGGCCATCGCCCACAACCCTGAGATTTCGGTCTGGTGAGTGTGGTTTGCTAGCCGGGCACTATTGTTTGAGGTCCTTTGCATGGAAAACTCCCAAAGGATTGCCGCGCAAGTTTTCCAACGCGTACAACGAATTTCCCAATGCTTTTGTGACTCGGCATTTAGTGTACTTTCGGCAGAACTTGGAGTTTCTATTCTTGCTAAAGTCACTAAGCACAAAGTTTCGCTTGTAGATTTCCTGTCCCGGTGAGTATCGAATTTCTCGGGCCTTTAAATTGTAGTTCTTCGCTGCTTTCTCGTAAGCCTGATGTATCCTTTCCTTTATTTTCTCCCGGTACAGCTGTTGTCGTTCGGATCTGGGCAATTGGGCTATCTCAGCTTCATTGAGAGCATTCAGCTTGCGAGCCAGCGAGTAATCCTTCCCATTCGTAAACATATGCTGTCCGAACATGGCAAAGTATGGAGAAGTTCCGGTGCTTTTATGGATGGATGACCTCAGCGACGCTTGTATGTCCGCAAGGTGTTCATCCCAGCGTGTGTGGTCGTCCTGGATGTTCACTCGAATTGCTGCCAAAACCGATTGGTTTACTCTTTCCGAAGCGTTGGATTGTGGTGCGTATCTCCCTGTTTTCATGTGCGTAATCCCGTATTCTTGCAACATATTCTCAAATTCCTTGGAGATAAACTGTCTTCCGTTGTCTGTGTGTATTGTTTCTGGAACTCCAAATTGGGTGAATATGCCTTCTTGCAGGAATCGAATTACAGCTGTGGATGTGGCTTTCGGCATTGCTTTTAGCCATACAAACTTGGTTAAATGGTCTAATGCGATGAACAACATTGTATTTCCTCGGCGGGATCGCGGATATTTTCCTAGGAAGTCCAGGTACAGCTTTTGAATGGGTCGATCTGTCTGTACTTCCTTTCCCATCATTGCAGTTTTCACAGGCTGTTACGAATTCTCGGACTTGAACCACCATTTTGGGCCAGTAATACATTTGTTGGAGTCTCGCTAAGGTCTTTCCCATTCCTCCGTGCATGGCCATGTCGCTGCAGTGAGCTTGCTGGATTAGAGTCTCCGTCAGAGCTTCCGGAATCCATAGTTTCCATTCAAACTCGTCGCTTTCTTCTCTGTTAAAATGGGTCTTTTTGAAAAGAAGTCCTTCTTCCACACGTAAGTCCGGAAACTTATCTTTTCCTTGCTCTTCAATTAATTGTAGTCTTTGCAGGTATTCCGGACTCTCAAATTCCGTTGTCTCAAAGTCGAAGAACTCTATTTCGGCGGCTTCATTCGGTCGGGACAACATGTCTGCCACGATGTTGTCTTTCCCTTTCCGGTGCTCGATGTTAAAGTCAAAGGCCTGTAATGATAATGACCACCGCGCCAGTCTTCCGTTCAAATCCTTGAGCGTCATGAGCCATTTCAGGCTTGCATGGTCGGTTACGATAGTAAACGACATCAGCTCCACATACGGACGGAATCTTTCCACGGCTTTTACTGCTGCGAGGCACTCTTTTTCTGTCACGCTGTAATTGAGCTGCGCTCCTCTTAGCTTCGCCGAAAAGAAAGCTATGGGTCGGTCCGAACCGTCTACATCTCGCTGGTACAACACTGCCCCAATTCCTACATGGCTGGCGTCACACTGGATCCAGAAGTGTTTCTCAAAGTCTGGATGAGCCAATACGGGTGCACAGGTAAGTGCTTTCTTTAGTGTTTCAAATGCCGTAGTCGCCTCTTCCGTCCAAGTAAATTTGGTTTTATTTTTCAGGCAGTCGGTGAGCGGCGCACTTACACCGGAGGAATTCTGGATAAACCTGCGATACCATCCTGCGGTTCCTAAGAAGCTGCGTAGCTGTCGCGTATTTTTGGGTACTTCTATCTTCAAAATTGCCTCAACTTTCTTCGGATCTGTTCGCAAGGCCCCATCACCGATAATGTATCCTAAATATCGCAAGTACTTGAAACAAAACTTTGATTTGTGTAGGCCGATCGTCAAATTTGCTTTATTCAAACACTCTGCCACTTCTTTCAGCAAAATGCAGTGTTCTTCGAAAGTCTTGGATATCATCAGCAAGTCATCCAAGTAAACAAAGACGTGGCTGCGAAGACGCTGTGGGATTACCTTATCCATTACTCTACACAACCTTTGAGCCGAATTACAAAGGCCGAATGGCATCCGTCGAAACTGATAGAGTGGCCTTCTGGGTATTGTGAAAGCGGTTAATGGACGACTTTTTTCATCGAGTTCCACTTGCCAGAAAGCGTGCTTCAGATCGATACTGCTAATGAAAATCGTCTCATCTACCCGGCTTAATATCGACTCAATGTTTTGTAATGGGTAAGCATCCTTTACTGTAAGTGCGTTCAGTTTTCTTGCATCTAAGCACAGCCTATTCTTTCCAGGTTTCTGTACCAGCGTCGTTCGGTTATTCCAGGGACTTTCACTCAACTCGATGACTCCTAGACGTAGCATTTCATCGATTTCCGTGAATAACAGTTGTTGTTTGGCCGGAGAAACTGGATAGAATCTCTCCTTGACGGGTACGGCTCCTTCAACCAACTGGATCGAGTGTTCTTCTACCTTGGTGAGTCCTAATCCTTGACTTTCGTATGTCAGAAATCGTCCTTTTGCTTCTTCCAGCTGTTCAGTTTGTTCCGGGGACAGGATATGGGCCTCTATCGGTTCTCCTTTGGCCATGGAATCGGATTCCACCTGGTGTAAAGATTCCACACCCACTACTTCTGGTGCCAATTGGAATTTCCTCCAAAAATCTATTCCAAGATATAATTTTTGCTTCAAGGAAGGACAAAGGAGTATCGGCAATCGATGTGTTATCCCCTTATATGAGATGCTGGGTTGAATCTTTCCCACTACTCGATGCTGTGTACCGCCTGCTGATTTCATTATCGATTGTGACTTCTCTAATCTTAGTCCTAACCTTTCCACTATTTCTAGGCAACCTTCCCCGAGCAAGCTGACGGATGCCCCGGAATCCAAAAGACCCACGATTTCCAGGTCTTCTATCTTGACCTGTGCGAATGGTCTATTATCACCTTCCACCGCAGCTCTGATGGCCGAGCAGATCATCCTTCTTTCCTTTTTCCGCTGTTGGCTTCTCCTACGGGCTCTGGCAATTTTCGGCGAAATGTGCCGATCTGGGCTATGTGTTCCCAATATACGGTTCCTGACCTCTTGGTAATTTGCTTCTCGGACTGCTATAGGTTTACGTTTCGACCATTTAATGCTATTTCTTGGTTTATTTATATTTAACAGAATCCTATTAATATTATTTCCCTTACAGCTACCCTTATCGTTAGGCATGCAATTTGACGAGGCTTCTATTTGCTCGTCGCAAACGGATTGGAGCGTGGTTCCTCGTTTTTGCCCAAGCTCCTCCCAGCGTTTCCCGCTTGGCAGCGCGTGCATCTTGGAGTCCTCACACCAGGGAATCCACACTTAAAACAGAACACCTTCAATACCTCCGATTCACACGCGTTGAATGCATGTCCCACGGTTCCACAATTCCAGCAGGTAAGCGGCTGTCGCTCTCTGTGGTTCTCCCAGTGCCTAGCTAATGCCTCCACTTCTTCTTGATCCACAGGTCCATTCTCTTCTCCGACGGGTTCCGGACAAAGCTCATCTACCCTCGGACGATCCTTATATCCCCGGTGAGCTTCGATGTGGCTTGGCTGCCTGGTCCATCGAGTCGCCAGGATTCTTTCCGCGTCGTGGCATTCGTGTCGAAGTTGATCCATGTTAGTGATGTATATCGGGTATATTATTTTCGAAATCTGATCCCTAATGTTCATCTTTATCACTTTTATCAGGTCGAAGTCGGAAAACGGCATCTCTAGTCGAGATCTGAGAGCTAGCATGGTCTGGATGTACACCTCGTTGGTTTCTCCTGGCTTCTGTTTCCGTTCTCGCAACTCATACTCCCGCTCGAAGTTGGATCGGTGACTCTGGAACTGCTGCTGTAGTGCATACCTCAGGTAAGGCCACTCTTGCTTCTCCGTCGACCTCACGTACATCCAGTACCATTCCTTGGCTTGTCCTTCCACTAACACGTGAAATTCTCTTAGGACCTCCTTCCACGGCACCTGGTACGACCTTTGGAGATGTTCTAGGCGGAATATAAATTCGGACACGGGCATACTTCTGGGACTTCCATCAAAACTTAGCCCCCACTTCCGCAGCTGACCAACTTTAAAAGCTGAATCGCCTGCTGCCCCGCTTGTTCGTCGTGGATCTGGTCCTGGATTGACGTTTTGCTGTGTCCCACCGTTTCCAGGAGGATATTCTGGCGGTGTCGTGTGGAACCCATTCCATCTTCTTTGTTCCTGGTCCGTCGAACAGGCGGTCTGTCGATACCCTTCCGAGGCCTGACGATTCGGTTCCTGTTTCTCGGAGAACGGCCCAGATGATGGCGGCGGGAATCCCATCTGGTGACGTAACCCCGGCAACATGTTTGGTGGAGGTTGCTGTAGCATCCTCGGATCGAACGGTGGCATTGGATTCGCCAGCGGCTGCGCTGCTATGCCTGGAGGTGGCTGTATCTGCGTCCCCGAAATGTGTATTTGGCCCTGTGCAACCTGTTGTTGTTGAGCCTGACGGACCTGCGTAGTTGCCTGCCACACCGCGTTTTCCTTTACGAAATCTCTGCGCCACTCCGCCATGCAGTCATTGATATCCTTCATGAACTGCATCATATCCTGCTGCATCTGATGTTTAAACGCATCATACTCTGCCGACATTCCCACCTGGTAAGTCTGATGAGCTTGCAACAGTGCTGCATTGACCCCTGACTTTATTTCAGATGGCAGAGACTTCGGTATGGCCCCGGTGCCGCCTACCGCCTGATGTCCACTAGCTTCTCCAGGACTTGTGCTTCCCATTTCCTCAGGATTCTGCTCCCTTAGCGACTCCATGCCTTCGGGTGCCGATATATTCTCCAACTTCTCCTCTTTATTGGCTTGCGAGCGAGTTGTTGGCGGAGTCATACTGGCTGGTACCCTATTCCGAATGAAATCCAAACTTCTCCTTAGTTTTCTTCCGATTTGAATTCTATCCCTATCACTATTTTGCATATCCTAACTTATTTTCTTTTTATATTTGTTTATTTCCTCTTCCTTCGAATTTTTCTATTTTTTCTCTCCTTTTTTTCTTCCCCCCTCTTTTCTTTTTTTTTCTCTCATTTTTTTTATTTTTTTTTTTTTTTTTTTTTTTTCCCTTTTATACACTTTTGTGGGGCATTGTTGTCTCCCTTTTTTACCAGTGTACGCCCCCCCCCCCCATTAAAAAAAATATAAAATTTTTAAATTATTATTATAAATTTTTTTTACTTTAAACAAAATTTTATAAAAATAATTGTTTTTTTTTTTTTTTCTAGACACTAATGTACCTGCTAGCCTGGCTTCGTATGTGCCATGTTTATTCGGCCATGGGTCCACTTCTAGTCGGTCAACTATCTCACGAAGGACTGCACTCAACAGAAGGACCCTTCGGAATATTTCCCCCTGCGGCTACGATGGGTTTGACCTTCTCCGCCTGCCCACGGTCCAAACAGATAGGTTCCGAGGTCTTTTTCTATTGGGAAATTATCCTGGTGAGTATTTACTTTTTACGTTATGTTTGACTTTTTACTTTTCTTGATTCCATTTTATTAATTACTTTTATTTTTAGTATTGGGCGCCATTTGTTATGTCCTGCTTTTCGCGCGGGTTCCTTGCCGGCTATGCAAAGTCTTTCCCAGGGAGGGGAACAACCAATATCACGTTCACGCAGCAGACAAAACAAAAAAAAAACAAAACGGAATTTCGGATTTAAACGACGGCTACATTTTCTACGACGGACTTCGGAACCTCTGGATTGGACCACCTGTTAAGCTCGTAGTCCTGGGAGTCCCTCCCAACCATGAGAGCATCCTCGGACACATCTCCCAAATTTTAGTTGTGGGTCGTGCTATCTAATTCATCCCATCCCCCAACACAAATCTCTACTCTGACATATTCATTTCACTTTCTCACTGTATATTCAAAACATCTCTCTTAAATTCTAACATTTATATAACCTACCCACGGTACCGAAGGAATTTTACATGTAACAGATATATATACATAAATAATTAAATAAATAAATAAATAAATAAATAGGTAACAATTCTTCATAGGGCGAGTATTTTGGTTTTTGGTATTAAATAGTTTAAATAAATATGGTTTTGATATTATATGAATTAAATTACATTAATTGGGGTGGGTTACATATTTTTTTGTGTAGTGTTTGTTTTGGTTTGGTTATATTATTTGCGGCTGGCAGATATTAGATTTAATTTAAAAATAAGAACCTGTGGCCACCCAGGAATGAGTGGCCAATTTTTCTCCTAGAAAAATCTTCTTCCTGGTTGCTGGTGTTTCTTCACTCTGACAAAATTTCCGTTCCTGACCCAGGATTATTCCCTCCGGAATACTCTGGAATTAATTTAATTTTTAACTTCACTCACATTAAACTTATATTTACTTTTTTTAACTCACTGGTAGAACTTATAATTTTAGTTTTAAATTTGACAATTCTCGGCCAACCGAACCGCCTGCTCCTATTGAGTTTCACCCTTTAAGTCACCTTTGCTGTCTTCTAAGTCCCTCTTCGCCAAAAACCACTCAAACTTTTTCGAATTTAAACTTCGGTTCATTTGGGAGTCATCCGGTCTAGGAAACCAGCTCCATTTTGAACTCAGTGTCCCGACTCCCTGGACTCACGAGTAGTCGATGACCGATTATCGAATAAACGCCTATCGTCATTTGGCCTAGTGTAAACAACCGTGGAATTTGCGAATTTTATATTTATTTATAGTTTTCGCACATAACAACTTTTAATGTTCCCGTTAGACTAACACGAAATTACTAGCCTCTTAATTTGCCTTGATATACATCAAATTTTACTCTGCATGAGCTTTTTCGCGTTCTATGTAATAATTATAACAATCTTTATCATTTAATTTGCACTTCAACTTCTATCCCTTTATTAAAAACTACAATTTTATCTCATTTGCTTCAATCTTAGTTGTCGCCATTAGAATCTTTATGTGTCCCGTCTCTTCTTGTCTCATGTATTTTCCTCGCGAACTCGCATTTTTGCCCAAATTGATAAAGGGTTCCGCGCGTAACAAGCACGTGCTTGGTATCGTTGGGCCACTTGTTTGTACTGCTCGTAGTGCATCAACTTCCATACCAAATACGATGTATACATTTAAATAAAATCCAGAACGCAACGAAAACTTATATATATATTACACGGGTTTACAAAAACAAATTGATGAAATACGCACTTTATGAATTTATGATTTTCGGTTAAGGTACATCTCCCTGAGTTCGAAAATGGCACTTTTAATTTTTTGTGTGGTACAGTTTTTTTTAAACCGAAATTATTTTTATAACTTCTACTTAAAGATACATCTTTAAGCAAACTAACCAGACCATCAACTCAATTAACAACCAAAGGTTCGATTTTATTTAGATTATTTCGGCTCTGCGAAATAAGTCCCCAAGAAATAAGTCCCCAAAAAAAAAATGAAATAAGGCCCCAAAAATTGGGGAGTTGTTTCATATGAAATAAGTCCCCAATTTAAAAAACGAAATAACTCCCCAATCCCAAAAAGTCGGCAATACAAAAAAATGAAATAAGGCCCCAAAAGGTTTGGGGAGTTATTTCATATGAAATATAAGTTCCCAATTCAAAAAAAAAAATAACACCCCAAATTTGTTTTAATACTGGAAATACCTAAGAAGAAAAGGTTTAATTCTTAACACCCTCAACTTCCAAGAACTTATAAAAAGCAAAAAGTCTATAATATTACCCATAAGTATATATGAAATCATATTTATTCAATATCAAGCTGCGCCGCGAGCAAGCAATTTTTTTAAAATCGCGCGATTTTTAAAAAAAAATTGCTCGCCTGCAGCGTAGCTTGACCTTTTCAAGCATGTTAAATATTATATATTTATGAATTCATTAATATTCTATTTGTTTGGAAAGAATGCAGTTATTTACCTCCTCAAAATATTGAATATAAATAACAAGTAGCTGTTTAAAGCACCCTTTTGGAACTATTTTAAAAGTTCCATCCATTAGGAATCTTCTATTCTGTGGAGGTATGTTTTCTTTTATTCCACTTATTATTTTTAAAGAGGAAAATATGCAAAAAGCTTGTTTTTCCTCCTCGAATATACAAGCGGTAAAGAATGGCAGTGGATTTGACATATCCTTGGTTAGACCAAAAGAAGTCCACACATATTAATTATTTTGTCAAACAAGAAAAATGAAATAAGTCCCCAAAAATTGGGTTTGGGGACTTATTTCATATCCACTTTTGGGAACTTATTGCATATGAAATAAGTCCTCAATTTTTTTTTTCACCAAAAAATGAAATACTTCCCCAAAATGACATCTAAAATCGTTGTTGTTGTGCCCATACAAATTTTTGGGGACTTATTTCATTTATTTTTTGGGGACTTATTTCTTGGGGACTTATTTCGCAGAGCCGATTATTTCAGTTGGAAAAAAGGTGCCCTGTTAACCTCAGTTAGCAGCTGTAAACGGCCAAAATACCAACGTTGTTCCGAGCTTAAAAAATTCATATCAAAAAAATTTACTGGCGGATAGTAACGATCATTAGCTTGTTTTTTTTGTCGAAGTACCATCTAACCATATAAGCTATAAAAATAATTTCGGTTTTTAGGCGTGTATTTTTAAAGTAGCCATTTATGTCAGCTTTTTTGCATTTTTTCCAACTTTTTCAGCTTTGACGAAGTGTAGCTTCTAAACCAATGAATGGAACTCAATGCTGTGTATAAGAAAGTTAAAGGTAATTCTTTTACCTGTAAAATGAGTCTTTGATAGCCTAAATCGGTTTACCACAACTCGAGTTAGAAATTAAAGAAGTGCAAAAAATGTTTTGTTACGTTCGCCCTCTTCGTCATTTTATTTGATGGAGAAAGATGCACGTAGAAAACAACAGCGAATCTCAAGGCAAAGGGAGAGGGGCAATCGACCCGTTGACTCACCGAAACAAGCAAAGGAATGTGCAATTTGACGATCTTTTCGGTCAGAACAACGACCGCGATCGACTTACTGGTAACAATACACCGGCAGGTGGCAAAGTGCATCGGCTGGGCGTTGACGCTACAGATAGGGGAACTCATAGGTGGGAACACCTAAATAACCCAAATATCACGGGGGGCTAGAAAAAGCTCTACACTGGTATAAAACACCGTAGCCAGGTAGAAAAGACAGACAGAGTTCACTCTGATCTCACAGCATTATAGTGTAAGCACTATATTCCCAAAGCCGCCAATGAATACAGCCAAGACCAGGAATCCTGAAGATAGTCTTGTTTGCCATTGATGAACCACAACATATCCTGAAGGAAGTCCTGTTACAGTGGCTAAATAAATCAACGTCCTCGAAGGAAGACCTGTTCGCCGTCGATGAACAGCAACCCTCCGTGAAAGAAGTCTATAGGAGCTAGTGAACATATCCTGGGAAGAAATCCTCCGGTATCCTCGTCCTGGAAAAGCGTTATTATCATTATCAAGGACTTTACCATGGGTGGAAAAAGTTCCAAAGTGGACGGTACGGCCAATATGATCAACACCGTCAAAATAATATATCACAAGGACGACATTCAGGACGTGAACCATAATCTGAAGATTGTCATGGTTATGTTTGTTCTCTTAATCATCCTTAAAGGGATCAAGATGTACAAGCGATCGGTACAAGGACGTCGGGACCAAAAACACGCCCTGGAACAGGCGATATGTCGCCAGGTCTAAAGAAAGATAAAGCACCAGAACAAGACCCAAAAACTATAACAAAGTGACAAGAATAAAGGCAATTAAATGCCTTAAATACAGACAAACGTGAATCAAAACAAAAGATAAACAAATTGTGAACTCAAGCATTTATGAATGCAAGTGCAACAACAACGATACAAAGTGAAGTGAGCAAGACATCGGAGACGCCGCTGCCCGCAACTCATCAAACCAGACGTGTGCCGCCGTGGGATACACCGACATACATGCATAAAACATACATACCTACATAAATATATATATATATATATATATAATAAGTGATTGTGTTTAAGAACCAGCTTTTTTTTAATTGTGTCTTTTAACGATAGTGTTTTGCACGTATATATATATATGTTTTATAATCTCTTCAAAAGAACCCAGGATCCGGAGCGTCGAGATCTCATCGCCCAGGACTAAAAGGGGTAAGTTTGTCGGAACACGGTTCCTTTATCAATCATATATATATATATATATATATCCGTGCACCATGATTAACCATCGGGCCCTAGCGGTCACTCTTAGAAACGAACCACATTTCTACATTAAAGTAAAGTATCTTTTATCCAAATTGAATTCACCGATCACCATAAATGATCTAGAACTTTTATACATTGAGACCTTCCGTCTGGATTTTTCCCCACTTTTACATTGTACAAAAGTAGAAAAGGCCATAGTTTGTGCCACGGTACCCAACGCTACCGTTTATTCTGAAAACATCTCTAATGAATTTCTGGGAGAGGTTAGTACCTTTGTCATCCGTCAGATGAACTAATCAGAAAAATAATACAGTAATAAAAAAAAAAAACACAATAATACATTATCTAACTATTTTTAATTATCTCTTTACATAAGTTAACTTTTTTATTATATGATAAAAACATTGATTTTTCAGCGGCGAGTATCAGCCCTTGTGTTTGTATGAACAAAAACAAGAGCCCTCAGAGCGACGTTTGTAGTCGTGAATAGTCAGCAATTTGCTGACGTGTGCACCCTGTACGGGTGGTAAATTCGATACTCTCCGCTAACAACCTTTGTTGGTCAATGAAAATTAAATGTATATGTACTCCCAATAATAGTATTACTCATTAATGGCACTAGCCAATATTTTATCCAATAAAATTATAATGTGAAAACGAACTTAAAACCATGAAGTGCTAAGTTTTCAACAAGGGGGGTGCTGACGCGATAAGTGGAGTAGGTGAAGAATAATGACATAACTTTTAACGGACAACCTTGACAATAGGGGATCGTATTGCGCGGCCCGCGACGATCCATTTGGCACACGATTGTGTGAAGGGGAGGGAATGTGGCCGAAACATTGCCCGATCGTGTTACGATCAAGCGACAGCTAAGCTTGTGGGGCAATGTAGACTGATGACCGACGGACTTTACGACTCATACTATTTTTTTCAGGCATCTTAATATTTATTCTCGTTATGTTGGAGAGGAGAAAGTCTTACCAAGAACCCACCCCATCCGGCGAGCTTATGCCGGCAAAATTGGTGCCTGAACATCGGATGACTTTCCCTCGGCCCGAGTCCTTTACAGGACTAGGGCACTAATATGCCCACGTAACAGAATTGGCGCCCAACGAAGGACTTTTCATATTCCTTAAGGAATATTGCTAGGAACAACCATCTAGAAACTCATCACTATACCGTGCCAAAGATAACTTTTATATATTTAGAGCAAGGGATTTAAGTAGTTGGGATATATTTTCTGGGGTTAAAATTTATAATGATTAGAAGGTAAAGTCCCCAACTTCTGCGACAGCCAGAATTGAGAGGCCTCTCAACCAGGACTTTGTCTCAGAATAGAGGATTGACTTTATACTCTGTTTTCTTATTAAAATCATAGATATCTTTTGTTTTAGTATAGGAAAAGTTACTAAAATTCTTTTAATCGAATATGAGGTTTCCTTTTTATAATACTGTACAACTATATGCCAACTGACGCTTTTTGAAATTAACGTAAATACAATTTAGATGTGCTTTTTGGCCGACGCTACACGACGTACTAGGCGGAGCCCGGTCGTTTGATAGGCTCGAGTCCAGAAAGAGCAGGAGCGCAGATGTTACGGTAACGCATTTAGCCATTGCGGTGCGGATCTATTGTGCATTTGTCGATCCAGGACAGAAAAAGGTGGGTGGGGGAACTGACAGGAAACGTAAAGCCGACGCTACACGACGTACTAGGCCAAGAGTCCGGTCGTTTGATAGGCTCGAGTCTTTACGGCTTCCTTTGACATATATGGGCGGGGGACGTATTTTAGTTTCTCTGGCCGACGCTACACGACGTACTGGGCTGGATGGTCCGGTCGTTTGATAGGCTCGAGTCCAGAGAAATAGGAAGACGGTTGTGGATCCCGAGAATGATCGGTCAGATAACCGTATTTCCGACGACTGGCGGGAGGGGGATTTTGGACAGACTTTTCTTCTAGGCGCAGCTAGTTCCCATTGTGAACGTCAAAGCTGACTAGAAGGGAAGAAGAGCTGTTAGTTCAGTGGAACCCAGTTGTGTAGAAGCTGCTAATACCTCTAGCTAGGGATATTTGTTTTTTTAGTGGGGCGTAAATATCGGACAGATTCTTCACCGAAGAGATACTTATTAATCGTAAAGCAGTCCCCTCATCATTGTTATTTGTATTCGCAAACCTTTAGTCAGCGTTTATAGCTGATTGCGCGAGTGACCGTGTGTTAATAATAAGAAAGAGTGAAGTGATTGACATTGCTTACGGGCACAAGTGAACACGAAATATTGAAAAGTATATATATTAAAAGAACGAACTCCCTGGACTCAATGAAGGGAGCAAAGAAAAAAGTGCTTTTCCAGCCCGCGACGGGGAGAATCACGCGTTCCGCAACACGGGGAGCAAATCAAGCACGCAGAAGTGCTAGTGCCGACACCACACCACAGAGAACCAGCTCTTTGGACAGAGACAACCTGAGTATCTTCCGCGAATCGGAAGAGCAAGACGAGAGTAGATCCATTGAAGACAACATGGATCAATTTGATGACACCGAAGGAGCTGTAGGGGGAAAGGACTTGCCCTTGGGACAGCCAAAGGGACGCTCAAGTGTGCTCCCGCAATATGAGGCCAATCCGACCAGCAGACTGGAAGCGGCCGAGAGAAGAGAGGAGATTATGCGTGCGCTAATAAAGCAGCATAATGAAACCGAGGCAGATATGCGAGCACAGATAGAAGCACTAAAGGCGCAAGTAGTAGAACTGCGTGCTTCGCAGTCCATGGGAGTGGAGCAACAGGTACTGCAACCACCGAATCGATCTACGACAAACCCATCTGACAGTTTCTTGAGGTACCAAGAGACTCCGCCTCTCGAACCGTTGTCGCAGGAGACGCTCAACAGCCAGATGCATCGGCTTCGAGATCACCGCCGCACAGAGGCACCCCCACCGAACCAGCCAAGAAATAACTGCCCGGAGACGAGTTATCCACGCCACGCAGAATTTGACCAGAGCCCGCTATTCCAGGCGTCGAAAGGAGCCCGATTAGACAAATGGAATCTGAAGTTCGATGGAACCACTCGCAGTATGACGGTCGAAAGTTTCTTGTTCCGCGTCGAACGGCTGCAAGAACTTTATGGGATAGACAGGCGGCAAGTGTTCCGAGAATTCCATAGCCTGTTGGTAGGAGCTGCCAGCAAGTGGTATTGGCAGCTGATGGAAGATCGAGCCGAGGACTACGAGTTTGACTACTACTCGTTAACGAGAGAAATGAAACGCGCTTTTTCCTCATCCGGGAGTGACCTGATGAAGATCAAGGAGTTGATGGAACGGCGACAAGGGCAAAACGAATCTTTTAGCGATTATGTATCTGATATGCATAACCTGCATTTCAGATTGCAGAACAAGCTAGAGGAAGAAAAGTTCGTTGAGCTCATCAAGGATAATCTAAATGCCCAGATGGGAAGCTTGTTGCTGACATCCCCAATTAGGTCTCTAGCGGATCTGAAGAAGGAAGGACTTAGAGTGGACCGCTGGTTACGGAGTAATGGCAGGGCCGCACGAAGCAGGCCGGTTAGTGAGCTCGATGATTCCCAAACGCCGCAGGATTTTCCAGACGCGGTGACAGTGGAAGAATTTAACCGGAAGCGAAGAGACACCCGAACAGGACTAGGAAACGGACAGGGATGCCAAGGACCACTCCACGAATTGGTCTGCTATAAATGCGGCAGATCTGCGGATTTTTATAAAACGCATCCAAAAGAAGATACCTGCCTTACTAGATTCCATGACGCCACTTGTAGAGTGTGTGAGAAGGTAGGAGACGCCAGCCCTGCGGCTTTTCCGCGGAGTCCGTCAGGCCAGACCGGGGCAGCCAGGCGGACCAAGGCAGTCACATTCCCGTAGAGACAACCACGCCCAGACAAATCTCTCCCCATAAGAGCCTAGAACAACGAGAGAGGGAGTATGATCTGGCAAAACAGCGTATCTTCCACGGCTCAGAAGATACTGATAACACCACACGGGACACCCGAAAAATGCACAAGCTATATGACACCCGAGCAGAGTATCGCAGGCTTAAGCAGAAAGTAGTAGACACGGTAGTAAGCATACAAAACGATAACCGTTTCTTTGCCAAAACTAAAGTCGACGGAGAAGAAATACTAGCGTTACTGGATACAGGCGCTAGTGCGAATTGCATTGGCAGAGGAGCGGAAGCCTTCTTAAGGAACCGGACGCGGCCCATAAGGAAGCTTAGCGAAGAATGTGTGCGCACAGCTAGTGGCGGAGAAACTCGAGTAGTCGGAGCAATAACCCTACCTGTGGAATGGGAAGGAGAGACCAAGGATCTGGAATTTTTGATAGTACCAGGTCTGACACAACGTTTTTATTTTGGAATTAACTTCTGGGATACGTTTGGCCTAACATTCCTTGGTAAGGGCGGAACCGAGTTTGCAGCCATCGAAGCACCACCGGAATACGACTTAATGACTGGAGACTTGGATATGAACGACCCTCCTAAGCCCGAAACCGCTTACATGCCTCATCAGCTATCTCCAGAACAACACAGTAAGCTGAGGCGAGTAATTGAGACATACCCATCATGTCTGGATAAAGGTTTAGGAAAGACCAGCTTGGAGCAGCATGTAATAGAAGTAACCGACGAGGACCTGCCGATCAAGCAGCGGCATTATCCGCTTTCCCCAGCTAAGCAAAAGCTGGTGTATGCCGAGCTAGATCGCATGCTTGGTCTAGGTGTGATCGAAGAGAGCAACAGCAGCTGGAGTTCACCAGTGACTCTAGTCCAGAAAGGCCAGAAAAATCGCCTTTGCCTCGACGCTCGCAAAGTCAATTCTCGGACTATCAAAGATGCATACCCTTTGCCACACATCGAGGGTCTGTTAAGTCGTTTACAGGAAACATACTATATTTCCGCAATCGATTTAAAAGACGCTTTTTGGCAAATACCCTTGGAAACAAAAAGTAGAGAGAAGACCGCGTTTACAGTACCCGGCAGACCACTATATCAATTTACAGTCATGCCTTTCGGCCTGTGCAATGCAGCGCAAAGAATGTGCCGACTAATGGATAAAGTAATACCGGCGTCGCTTCGCGAGAATGTATTCGTGTACCTCGATGACCTACTGGTTTGTTCACCTACTTTTGAAAAACACCTGGATATGTTGAGCCAGGTCAGTGACTGCTTGCAGCGTGCAAAACTGACAATAAATGTCGACAAAAGTAAGTTTTGCTATAGCCAAGCTAGATATCTAGGCTATGTAGTAGGAGGGGGATGCATACGAACGGACGATTCGAAAATCCAGTCAATCCAGGAATTTCCTCAACCAAGCTCTCCCAAACAGATGCGGAGGTTTTTGGGGATGACTGGCTGGTACAGGAGGTTTATTCAAAACTATGCCCAAACAGCGGCACCTCTTCATGATTGTTTGAAGAAAGATCGCGTTAAGAAATTTGAATTGTCCGAAGAGGCAATTAAGGCATTTGAAGAACTAAAAGCGAACATGGCATCAGCACCTGTACTTGTCACCCCTGACTTTAAAGAACCCTTCACCATTCAGTGCGATGCATCAACAACTGGAGTAGGAGGAGTTTTGTTTCAGACTGATGACTCAGGCGGCGAACATCCGATCGCCTACATGTCAGCCAAACTGAACAAGGCACAGCGGAATTATAGCATAACAGAGCTCGAATGCTATGCCGCCCTTCTCAGCATCACCAAATTCCGCGCTTACGTAGAAGGAATGCCGTTCAAAGTGATCACCGATCATGCTAGTTTAAAATGGCTGATGGGTCAAAAGGATCTATCCGGCAGATTAGCACGATGGAGTCTGAAGCTGCAAGCGTTCGACTTTACCATCGAGCATCGGAAAGGAGCACTTAACGTAGTACCAGACGCTCTCTCACGAGTGCATATGGACGAGCTACAGAAAGCAAAAGCGGAAGAACAAGACATACAGATTAACCTGGACTCGACGGCCTTCCAATCCCCGGAATACATGAAATTAGTGCAGGCAGTGGACCAAAGTGTGTTAAAAGGCCCAGACGTACAAACAACGGACGGCTTTGTATACAAGCGGATAGGGTTCAGCTCGGGCGATGCCGTCGATGAAACTCGAGCATGGAAGCTTTGGGTACCCGCCGAGCTGCGATCTGATTTAGTCTGGAGAGCACATCATGCCATGACCGCAGGGCATGGGGGTTTGCACAAATCCCTAGCCAAACTGAGACAGTTTTACTACTGGCCAGGGATGGCAGTAGATGTGCAAAAGGTAGTGAAAGAGTGCGAGGTCTGTAAGATCAGCAAGACCACCAACAAAAATAACCGCCCACCCATGGGAGAACAAAGGGTCACGGAACGAGCCGGTCAAAGGTTGTTTATCGACTTTATGGGGCCGTATCCAAGAACCAAAACTGGGAACTCAGTGATTTTTGTATGCCTCGATCATTTCTCCAAATTTGTCTGGCTGCAGCCTATGAGACATGCAGTGGCGTCAGAGGTAGTCAAATTCCTCGAAACCCGAATTTTCCATCAATACGGAGTACCCGAGTACATACACTCTGACAATGGAAAACAATTTGTGTCTCAAATGTTTGCCGAGCTAATGACTCGCTACGGTATTCGACACGTGAGAACAGGGCTCTACTCCCCGCAAGCGAATGCAGCGGAGAGGGTAAACCGATCGGTGCTTCAAATTTTGCGAGCAACGATTGCATCGGATCAGCGAAATTGGGATACCCAGTTAAGCCGAATAGAATGTATCCTTAGGAGTGGCCGACACGAATCAATAGGCATGGAACCCTACTATGCCATGTTTGGTACACAAATGGTGACACACGGCACTGCATACCCAATCTTAAGGAAGCTGGGTGGAATCCAGACTGGAGACCCAGAGATAAGCCTACCGGATAAAATGGATCTTATTCGACAAAAAGTGAGCCAGGGGCTAAACAGGACCCATGAACGAGCTGAAAAGGCCTATAACACCCGCAGCAAACCGGTGGAATTTTCCGTTGGACAAGTTGTCTATCGAAAAAACTACCGGCAGAGTAACAAAGCTGAGGGATACAATGCCAAACTTGGCCCGAATCGAATTCGATGTGTTGTACTCCAGCGTAAAGGCAAGGCGTTATATGAGCTGGGAAATATCGGTGGAAAGAGCGTTGGCATATTCCATGCCAAAGACCTCTATGTCACTTGACCCCCTGGGTGAAATCCGAGGATCGTCCAAAGTTCCAGAGAGGGAAAAGCTCGGAACGTCGGAATTGGACTAGAGAGCATGGAATCCGGGAGAGCGGGTCCGCTATATTAACCTCGACAAGCGGATTGCTGTCATTCAGCATGATGAAGACCACTCTCGAACAGCTACAGGAGATTACCGAGACCGCTCGTAAGGTGCAAGCCTTACGGGGGTCTATCGAGGAATGTGACCACCGCGTGACGGTGATCTCCACCAAAATAAAGGAGGCACATGGCAGCATGCGTGCAGACTTCCACTGCATCCAGCAGCTGTGGACGGAAATCCAGGAACTCAGGAAAGAAGAGCCGGACCGGCGAAATAAAAGACGAATTTCACATTGTAAAAGGACTATCCGGCAACGTCTGGCCTACGAGGAGCGCCTCAAAGGTCTACTACAAGGACTGCAGGAGGACCTTGAGCAAGCCCGGATATCCTTGAACAAACAACAAAACAAGGAGCTGGAGTTGATCGCCGGCTTGCACAAGGCCATAATAAAGTTGGCCAGGACCAGTCCAGAGAGAGCTTTGCAGGCCAGGAGGGACCTGCTAGTAATTTTATAAATAAAAAAAAAAGAGGATAATAATAAATAAATAATAAAAAAATATAAATAAAAAAATATTTGTCATTTCTGGGGGGAAGTGCAATAAGCAAAACCTCGCGCGACACCGCGATGGTAATCCAATCGGAGAGGTGGTTAATTTTAGCTAGCCGCAGCACCCATGCTCGTACACGGCAATACGATATATTTTTGTCTTTTCCTTGTCTTTGCTGACTACAGCGCATATTTTCTTTTTACAGGTATTAATTTTTGTTGTAACTTTTGTCTTTTTTTTTAGGGTATGTATGTATATGTATGTATGTTTTTGTCCAGCGACGGAAAGTTTTTTTTTCAGATAACCTCTATGCACAATAGTCCCCATCAAAAAAAAAACCCCACCAACATAATTATCCGTATAGGCCTATAATTAATAGTTTGACAATAACCCGGTTAGAGCAGTCGGATGAACATGAGACTCTTGGTGCAGGAGTGGGTCGAAGCCACACGTTTAAGGGCGCCCAAATAATACAAAAAAAAAAAAAAAAAAAAAACAGGAGAAACCAAGCACTTATTCGATGGTCGTACGAAGATTCTTTTTTTGCGAAGTCATTCCATGCGTTTCCGCATCGATATCTTCGAGCCTGTTACGTTCGCCCTCTTCGTCATTTTATTTGATGGAGAAAGATGCACGTAGAAAACAACAGCGAATCTCAAGGCAAAGGGAGAGGGGCAATCGACCCGTTGACTCACCGAAACAAGCAAAGGAATGTGCAATTTGACGATCTTTTCGGTCAGAACAACGACCGCGATCGACTTACTGGTAACAATACACCGGCAGGTGGCAAAGTGCATCGGCTGGGCGTTGACGCTACAGATAGGGGAACTCATAGGTGGGAACACCTAAATAACCCAAATATCACGGGGGGCTAGAAAAAGCTCTACACTGGTATAAAACACCGTAGCCAGGTAGAAAAGACAGACAGAGTTCACTCTGATCTCACAGCATTATAGTGTAAGCACTATATTCCCAAAGCCGCCAATGAATACAGCCAAGACCAGGAATCCTGAAGATAGTCTTGTTTGCCATTGATGAACCACAACATATCCTGAAGGAAGTCCTGTTACAGTGGCTAAATAAATCAACGTCCTCGAAGGAAGACCTGTTCGCCGTCGATGAACAGCAACCCTCCGTGAAAGAAGTCTATAGGAGCTAGTGAACATATCCTGGGAAGAAATCCTCCGGTATCCTCGTCCTGGAAAAGCGTTATTATCATTATCAAGGACCTTACCATGGGTGGAAAAAGTTCCAAAGTGGACGACAGTACGGCCAATGTGATCAACACCGTCAAAATAATAGATCACAAGGACGACATTCAGGACGTGAACCATAATCTGAAGATTGTCATGGCTATGTTTGTTCTCTTAATCATCCTTAAAGTGATCAAGATGTACAAGCGATCGGTACAAGGACGTCGGGACCAAAAACACGCCCTGGAACAGGCGATATGTCGCCAGGTCTAAAGAAAGATAAAGCACCAGAACAAGACTCAAAAACTATAACAAAGTGACAAGAATAAAGGCAATTAAATGCCTTAAATACAGACAAACGTGAATCAAAACAAAAGATAAACAAATTGTGAACTCAAGCATTTATGAATGCAAGTGCAACAACAACGATACAAAGTGAAGTGAGCAAGACATCGGAGACGCCGCTGCCCGCAACTCATCAAACCAGACGTGTGCCGCCGTGGGATACACCGACATACATGCATAAAACATACATACCTACATAAATATATATATATATATATACAATAAGTGATTGTGTTTAAGAACCAGCTTTTTTTTAATTGTGTCTTTTAACGATAGTGTTTTGCACGTATATATATATATGTTTTATAATCTCTTCAAAAGAACCCAGGATCCGGAGCGTCGAGATCTCATCGCCCAGGACTAAAAGGGGTAAGTTTGTCGGAACACGGTTCCTTTATCAATCATATATATATATATATATCCGTGCACCATGATTAACCATCGGGCCCTAGCGGTCACTCTTAGAAACGAACCACATTTCTACATTAAAGTAAAGTATCTTTTATCCAAATTGAATTCACCGATCACCATAAATGATCTAGAACTTTTATACATTGAGACCTTCCGTCTGGATTTTTCCCCACTTTTACATTGTACAAAAGTAGAAAAGGCCATAGTTTGTGCCACGGTACCCAACGCTACCGTTTATTCTGAAAACATCTCTAATGAATTTCTGGGAGAGGTTAGTACCTTTGTCATCCGTCAGATGAACTAATCAGAAAAATAATACAGTAATAAAAAAAAAAAAACACAATAATACATTATCTAACTATTTTTAATTATCTCTTTACATAAGTTAACTTTTTTATTATATGATAAAAACATTGATTTTTCAGCGGCGAGTATCAGCCCTTGTGTTTGTATGAACAAAAACAAGAGCCCTCAGAGCGACGTTTGTAGTCGTGAATAGTCAGCAATTTGCTGACGTGTGCACCCTGTACGGGTGGTAAATTCGATACTCTCCGCTAACAACCTTTGTTGGTCAATGAAAATTAAATGTATATGTATTCCCAATAATAGTATTACTCATTAATGGCACTAGCCAATATTTTATCCAATAAAATTATAATGTGAAAACGAACTTAAAACCATGAAGTGCTAAGTTTTCAACAAGGGGGGGTGCTGACGCGATAAGTGGAGTAGGTGAAGAATAATGACATAACTTTTAACGGACAACCTTGACAATAGGGGATCGTATTGCGCGGCCCGCGACGATCCATTTGGCACACGATTGTGTGAAGGGGAGGGAATGTGGCCGAAACATTGCCCGATCGTGTTACGATCAAGCGACAGCTAAGCTTGTGGGGCAATGTAGACTGATGACCGACGGACTTTACGACTCATACTATTTTTTTCAGGCATCTTAATATTTATTCTCGTTATGTTGGAGAGGAGAAAGTCTTACCAAGAACCCACCCCATCCGGCGAGCTTATGCCGGCAAAATTGGTGCCTGAACATCGGATGACTTTCCCTCGGCCCGAGTCCTGTAAAGGACTAGGGCACTAATATGCCCACGTAACAGTTTTTTACACTTAAAAAAAAAACTGTACCATACAAAAAATTAAAAGTGCCATTTTCGAACTCAGGGAGATGTACCTTAACCGAAAATCATATATTCATAAAGTGCGTATTTCATCAATTTTTTTTTGTAAACCCGTGTAATCAAAGCTAATATAACAAAAATGTCCACGATTCTAATAATAAGCAAAGATCAACTTAAAGCCTATAAATCCCACTTTATTTTCTTGCCCACACTTGAACCGGCCCAAATATGCGAGTAAATATGTATCTGTTTATTTTGGAGAATTTTTAACTCCCTTCAGGTCTAGCATTCTAAGGTTGCCTTGACTTATTTGCAAATAGGAGTAGATGATAAAACTAAAACAGCGGTTTTATTCGTTAACTAAATCCAATAAAATGTCCTTAAACCGAAATTATAGCATACAATAAACAATAGATTCAACGAATAATAAAAATTAGTTCCATTCAAGATTTAATTCTCAGAATTGTTTTTTCATCAGAAAAATTGTAAAAATTTTGCGAGTTTCAACTTTGGCGTCTAATCCCAAAGACATGGGCAATGGTTCACGATGGGGACTATTTTTTAGTAGTACCGTGATGTATTGAGAGTAGATTTCAGCGAGCATAACTAGGGTAATGTAATAATTAGAGTAATGTCGGCAAACATCGGTTTTTTGTATTCGTAGCTATACCGCGGAACCTGGAGGTGATGGAAAATAATTTTGTATGGGACTTTTACTCAGGAGAACGCAAATATCATGGAAAACTATAAATGGTTCGTGGAAATTTTACAAAGTTTAATTTTGTGTTCCTGTGTAATCGACAAGTAAAGAAAAAATATATATGTATATATATGCCATCGAGCAAATATATTTTTTGGCGTTTTCGGGGCCTTCAACATCGAAAAAGTGATTTTAAAAAATCAGGCGTGAAATAAAAAGTGACTCCCGATTAAACAACAAACGTGAATCACAGTAATAAAAAAAATGCAAAAAATTAAACAAAGTGACTCCCAACAAAGGTTAAAAAAAATATATATAAAATTAAAGAATAAAAAAGTATAAAAAAAACTTTTCAAATCATCTGTAACTGCAACAAGGACTCCAGGACTTCGAAGACTTCAGCCTTCTACGACTATCAAGACAATATTAATTTATTAGATTATATTATATTTATACACAAATATATATATATATTAAATGTTAAGAGGTGACCTCTTGAAAAATGGGAAGATTTTTGCTAACTCGAGGTCATGCTGGCTATAACCAACAATTATTGTTGTCATAACCAACAATTTTAAGCATTTCAACACACTTCACTTTGGGAGTGAACCCATGACTTTTCGGGATTTGCAAATTTCGGTAGGTCGTCAACGCTACCTCTTCATTGGGGTGGGAGTGGGGGATGTGAGCTGAGTGTCGAAACTTCTATTTATAGCACAACTTAGGAGTACGTACTTAAGAATTTTTTAAAAAAAAATTCCAAATTTTGTGAGAGATGAGAGCCGAGTTGGGCCCTTTGTTACCCACTCTCAAAAACCGATAGTCCTATAATTTTGAAACGGGCCCATTTTGAAGGATGACTTTGAGTTATTTCGCTAAAATATGCTGTGAGGAGTTGAATAACTCCCCACAAATTCCCGCAGCAAAACTACCGATGGCCGGCCGCTTACCAATTACTCGGCGAATTAGCGGGGTAGCGGCGCGGCGAAGAGCAAATGGAGAGACTCTTGCAAGTAGAGAGTTTGGAGAGACTCTTGCAAAAGAGAGTTTGGAGAGTGAGAGTTTGGAGACCGAGAAGTGGAGAATGAGAGTTTGGAGACTTCGAGAATAGGAGAGAGAACTCTGCCAAAGAGAGTTTGGAGAGCGAGAAGCGGAGAGTGAGAGAGTGGAGACTTCGCAGGCAGAGCCAGAGTGCCGTGTGCAAAAGGGGAAATAACGGATCTGCACCGGACTTTGGACTCTGCCGTGGACTTTGATCCAGGAGGACAAGTGCCACATCTCAGCAGCGGAGCGACGCACAGACGTGCCACAGGCACCAAAAACATAAGCGGAGCAGCGGCAACACCCAGAAACACAAATTAAGGCCGTGCGTGAAGGACAAGTGGGTCAAACAGGATTCACGGACTTTGGACCCGGAGTGGAGAGATGCCGCGGAGAGAGCGCAAAGGGGAAATAACGGTACCCGGAGGCCCTATATAAAGCCGCCGGGCGCTGGCAGCAGGATCAGTCGATCACAAGGTGTCAACCCGTAAAGATCAGTCAAGATAACAAAGTGAACCAGTGCCAAGTAATCTACAAGTGAAACACAAGCCCAGTCGTCGGAAGCAGCGCCGTGGGAGCCTTCAAGGAGCAAGATCGCTACGTCGAGACGTTCGGGATTGGACCACCAGGAATCTCCGAATTGAGACACAGGTAGCTGAGGTCCAGAGGGCATCACACGGCTAAGTCAAAGCGGACCGTCCTACTCCTGTTACGACTAAATCCTCGCATTACGCTTGGCGTGTCTAGCAGAGTCGAGTAGTGAAGTCCTGCGACAAGAGATCAAAACTCGGGGCGAGAGCCATCTAAACCCAGGGTGCCTTGTTCCAAATACTCCTTTGTCGGGTCCCGGCGTAAGCCCAGTCCGTCAAGTGGAACTCGAACAGGTCCTGGCGAGACCAGCCAGAAAGGGCGAACCTGTTATCATCTCCAGGCGCTGTCCTAGAGAAACCTAACGGTTCACGAACCCGGGATCGGCGTGTGTCCAAACCCCGAGTACCATAAGCCACGCCACGTCCAGCCTCACAACCAGCACCTCCAGGAGCGAGGCGCAGGACATCGTCAGCTACAGCACCCGCCAGAAGGGACACCGAGCTACGCGGAAACGTCACGGGCAATAAGCAAGAGGGTCAGACCAGGGTGGAACGTTCGTTTGCACTAGGCGTAAAAGCGAGGTGGAGCGCTAGACAGATTCCTGGTGTTACCTCGACTGTCAGCGCGATCCGAGCGAAACCCTAGTGGGACCATCCGGGACAGAGCAAGGGACAGGCGGCTGTGTGTCTATTGGCGTGGGCCTGTAGAGCGCAGCACCTGTTCACCCTAGTCTGGGAACGGTGACGCTTCCCTAAGCCCACACGGCTGATCGCCTTGTGAGTCCGAGGCGCTACAAGTAGTCGTCGGGTCCGTACATCGTGCACGAGCATCGTCGAGCATCACCGAGCGTCTTCGCGGGACTACAGGGATCTGCAGGACCGGAGCACGGAGTCAACGAGGCCAGCGACCACCGAGGCGACGCAGCAACGTGCGGAGACGAGCATCCCCAGGAGACACCGAGGACCCCGAGTGGCGACATCCAGGCCCAAACCGCCATTGAGCCCGCTGTAATTATACCCGCAATAAACTCCATTCGAACCTGTTAATTCTGTGCTTTTCACTGATCCCCTGGGCGGTCACGTTTATTATAAATTTGGTGGGACGAACACACAACTTCTCTGAGCTAGCCGCACGAATCTCGTAGCGAGCAGACATCAAAATCAGTTCGTTACATCTGGCGCCCAAAACGTGATTGTCCCAGCAGTGAAAGCGACTTAAAGCAGAATGGGAAAGAAGTGGATTTACCGCCTTAAGACAGAGGACTTCGCCTACGTCGCACAGAGGCTAGGCATCGCTCTGGAAGGCAAAGCGGAAGACAAGAGAAGGGCACTGTCCGAATACTACTCTGAGACAGAGAACGACCCGAAACTTGCCGCGATCTGGAGCGAGTTGGAGGCAGCATACCCCGAGAAAATAAGCCCAAGCATCACACTAACACCCGCCGAAGGGGAAGACCTACTGGAGAGTCTGAGCTTTGACAACATGCAAAAGGAGAGTCAAAAGAGAGAGCGAAGCCAGGAGAGGAAAACCGCAGCGCCGATACCGACACCTAGCCAACCAGACTATGCCAAGGTCGCCAAACAAGTACGCGAATGGTCCTTCAGATTCGACGGTGTCGAGAAACCATTCGAGTTCCTGGAGCAAGTGGAATGGTCCGCCAACACATACGGCTTAGACTTGGACATGATTCCCCGAGCTATGCCAGAACTACTCAAGGGAAGGGCATTGAAGTGGTTCATCTCCAATAACAAGCACTGGAGAACTTGGGCGGAATTCATCGAGAGCTTTCACACCTATTTCCTGCCAAGAGATTTCTTTACGAAACTTACAGATCAGGTCAAGCAACGGAAGCAGGGCTACAGCGAGTCGTTCAAAGACTATATGATCGACATGCAGACGCTGATGAGACCGCTTGGGTATTCGACAAAAGAAACGCTCAACATCATAAAAGAAAACTGCACGCCGAATCTCAGAATTGCCCTCAGGGCCTACAAAGTATCCGACTTAGACACGCTGATGATCCTAGCCGATGAATACGAGGAACTGGATAAGGAGCGGGAAGCATTCGCCCAGGAGAACCAATTCTCAAAGGCAAAGCCTGCAACCCGTCCGCAAGCTATATGCAGAAGGTGCGAAGACACCGGCGACCAAGAACCTCAACGAAACCATCAGCGGTCACCACCCCAACAGGGCTATGAGCGGCAGCCAACCAACGCCCCGAATAACGGCCAATGGTCACCACCACAGCAAGGCCAACGGCATCAGGCGACCGACGCAGCCTATGAGCGCCAATGGGCACAACACCAGAGCCAACAGAGGCAGCCAACCCAAGCCGCGTGGAGGCCACCAAACACAACTCAGAGGCCACGAGGGAATACCCACATTACAGACCCCCAGGAGGCCTGTCGGAAATGTGGCGGATCCGGACACTGGGAACGTGGCTGCCGAAACCAACGCTTGCTGTTCTGCTGGGTGTGCGGCAAAGTGGGTGTCAGGAGCGTCGAATGCTGCCAGCAAGCGGGAAATGCCCGGCGATCCCAGCCGCAGAGAGGCGGAAGGGGATCGCAAAATGCTACCTCTCCAAACTAACTGGCAAGCTGATTGAGGAGGAGCAGCAGTTGTCCGCAGCGGTAACGATTGGTGGAGGCACGTATAAAGCCACAATCGACACCGGGGCAACAGCGAGCTTCATAAGCGAGGAACTGGCGGACAACCTGGCTGCCCTCGGAAAAATCACGAGGACGAGGCGGCAAGTTAGGTTGGCAGACGGAAGATGCGGCAGGATCAACGCACAGCTCGATGTGGAAGTCGAATTCGGGAACAAAAGACTGACAATGAGCCTGCTAATACTACCAGGGGTAGTAGATTCGTTGGTGTTGGGGTGGAACTTTCTAACACAAGTCGGAACCGAGATAAAGTGTGCAGGGCACGAAATAATAATACCAGCCAGGAATCGACACAATGGATGGCTCGAGGAGAAGCTATCAGTGGCAGTCGTGCAAGAGACACACGAGGACAACGACATAATGAAATTCCTGGAAGTAGAGCTGGCGGACTTCAGTACCATGACGGGAACATCTAACATGGCAGAGCACCAGATCACGATGAAGGACGACAAACCGATCAAGCAGCGATACTACCCCAAGAATCCGAAAGTTCAAGGGGAAATCAATGCGAAGGTAGACGAGCTCCTTCAAATGGGGTTCATAGAGCATTCAAAGAGCCCATACAGCTCCCCCATCGTGATGGTGAGAAAGAAGACAGGCAAGTGGAGGCTATGCGTAGATTTCAGGCAGATCAACGCGAAATCTGTAAAGGACGCCTACCCCATGCCCCGCATAAACTACATCCTAGATCAGCTGAAGGAGGCGCGGTATATCAGCAGTTTGGACCTGAAGGATGGATACTGGCAAATCCCTCTGGAGGAAAGCAGTAGGCAATACACCGCTTTCACAGTGCCTGGCAAAGGGCTATTCCAGTGGAGGGTAATGCCATTTGGTCTACACTCAGCGTCCGCAACGTTCCAACGAGTTCTAGACCAGGTAATCGGACCCGAAATGTCACCGCATGCATTCGCCTACCAAGATGACATCATAGTGATTGGGCGCACGCTGGAGGAACACACAGAAAACCTGAAAGAGGTGTTCCGACGCCTAAAGGACGCAAACCTCAGGATCAACCCGGAAAAGTGCCAATTTTTCAAGAAAGAGCTGCTGTACCTAGGACACCGAGTGACTAGCGAAGGAATAGGCACAGATCCGGAAAAGGTAGCGGCCATCGCTGAATTGAAACCACCCTCAACCGTCAAAGAACTTCGGCAATACCTGGGAGTAGCGTCGTGGTACCGCCGATTCGTGCCAGATTTTGCCAAGATAGTCAAACCATTAAATGACTTACTACGGAAAGGCAGTAAATGGGAATGGACACAGGAGCACCAGATGGCATTTGAGGAAGTGAAGGCTAGACTTGTGGCAGATCCCGTATTAGCGTGCCCGGATTTCAACAAATCGTTCACCCTACAAACGGATGCCAGCGACTACGGCATCGGAGCAATATTAACCCAGGACACCGATAGAGGAGAGAAGGTCATATCCTATTCAAGCCGAACGCTCAACGGCGCGGAGAAGAACTACTCAACGACAGAAAAGGAGTGCTTGGCAATTGTCTGGGCGATCCGAAAACTCAAGCCATATCTGGAAGGCTACCACTTTAAAGTGGTAACCGACCATATGGCCCTGAAGTGGCTCAACAGCATAGAAAGCCCTTCAGGGAGGATCGCCAGATGGGCCCTGGAGTTGCAGCAGTACGACTTTGAGATAGCGTACAGGAAGGGACAGCTGAACGTGGTGGCAGACGCTCTGTCAAGGCAGCCATTGCCCGAGACGCTTAGAGGCATACAAGAGACATCGGCAGCAGAAGCTTCAGCAGCGTGCAGCTGGTTTCAGGAGATGCGCGACAAGATAAGGACCCAACCGCAGAAGTACCCGGACTACGTTATGGAAGGCGAGAATCTGTACAGAAGCATACCACATAGAGCAGGCAGCGAGGATGTCGTTACATGGAAGATGTGCGTCCCGAGGGCTCTGCGAGAAACGGTGCTGAAAGAAAACCACGACTCACCAGCAGCTGGGCACGTAGGAAGCCGAAGGACAATAGCACGGCTGGCCGCCCGATACTACTGGCCAGGTATGCATAGAGACGCCAGAGCCCACGTAAGGAAATGCGAAACCTGCATGAGATTCAAGCCGAATCAAAGACAGGCGGCGGGCAAAATGCTAACCCAAGTGCCAGAGGAACCGTGGGCCACAGTATGCGCGGACTTCGTTGGACCCCTACCGCGATCGAAGCACGGCAATTCAATGCTGCTGGTGCTTATAGACAGGTTCTCTAAATGGACGGAACTAGTGCCACTACGCAGTGCGACTGCCGAATCGCTTAAAAAGGCGTTCAGGGAGCGGATAATTGCAAGGTATGGGGCCCCGAAGGTGGTCATAACGGACAATGGAGTGCAGTTTGCGAGTCGGATTTTTAAAAATTTTCTGGCGGAGATGGGTATCAGACAGCAATTCACCGCACCCTATACGCCGCAAGAAAACCCGACGGAGCGAGCAAACAGGACGGTCAAAACTATGATTGCACAGTTCGCAGGGCAAGACCAAAGAACATGGGACGAGAAGTGGCCTGAGATCATGCTGGCCGTCAACTCCAGTGTATCAGAGTCCACTGGATACACACCATCGTTTCTTACCCAAGGCAGGGAGCCACGACTACCGAGCGCCCTTTACGACAGAGAAACCCTAGGCACCGGACGAGCCACGGAAACCCCGGATGAAAACGCCCTGAAACTCCACGAAACCTTCGAGATCGTAAGGCGAAATCTAGAGAAGGCCTCCCAGGATCAGGCTAGGTATTACAACCTAAGGAGAAGGCAATGGACGCCGGCGGTGGGCGACGTAGTCTGGGCTAAGGAACACCACCTGTCAAAAGCCGCAGAAGGATTTGCCGCAAAATTGGCTCCTAGGTACGACGGGCCCTATCAAGTCGTGGATTTCGTCTCGCCGGTAATCTGCAAAATAAGAAACATTAATACGAAGAAAGAACGGAACATTCATGTTAGCGAGCTCAAGCAACAACAAACACAAAACACAAGCGAGCAACCCACGGACACTACGAAGGACATTCACAAGGATATGGTAGAGGAACAACATCAAGGATATGCGAGGCATCTGGATTATGCGTCAGGCCGAAGCGAGAGTCATCCAGGATAACGCCAGGCAGCAAGGACTCTCACAAGGATGGCATAGGGATAACATCAAGGATGCGAGGCATCTGGATTATGCGTCAGGCCGAAGCGAGAGTCATCCAGGATAACGCCAGGCAGCAAGGACTCTCACAAGGATGGCATAGGGATAACATCAAGGATGCGAGGCATCTGGATTATGCGTCAGGCCGAAGCGAGAGTCATCCAGGATAACGCCAGGCAACCAGGACATTCACAAGGATGGCATAGGAATAACATCAAGGATGCGAGGCATCTGGATTATGCGTCAGGCCGAAGCGAGAGTCATCCAGGATAACGCCAGGCAACCAGGACATTTACAAGGATATGGCATAAGGATAACATCAAGGATGCGAGGCATCTGGATTATGCGTCAGGCCAAAGCGAGAGTCATCCAGGATAACGCCAGGCAACAAGGGATACAACAAAGGATATACCACCAAGGATATACCTCAAAGGATACACCAACAAGGACACAGCACAAGGATACACAGATACACATCAAACCACGGAAGATCTTAGAACCGTGGCGGCCAAGGTCTCGTTCCAGACTGACGAAAGAATCGCCAAGTCCATTGCTGTAACGAAGAAAGGGGGAAGACAGCACAGCAAAGAGAGCTGTACCGTAAGAGCAATGGGCGCCCAGGAAAATAACGGGATCAAGCAAAGAGGACGGCTCGAAACCGAGGTTTCATCTGAGGGGAGCGAGCGATAGCCTGGCATTCGAAAAAATCCATCATGAGCTCAAGAGTAACTCGATCGGAAGCGCGCCGGAGGATGGCTGCCCAGCAGCATCCGGAAGGATCCAGCCCGGGGCAAGGATGGTCGACCATCCATCGGCCTACCCAAACTCCGCGGCGGATCCCGACGCTGGCCACGGAGAAGGACCCCATGCCGGATCCCGTGGTCAGCTCCGACAGTGATGTGGAGATCGTCGACGAGGCGAAGGACGACGCAAGGGCGTGGCGGCTCCACAAAGCAATGGACCCAGCCCTGAAACGCATCCCGGTCGGGGTCCTGGGCCAGGCCAGGCCGAAGAGGTCGCGGTCCAGTGCCAGGGAGGCAGTCCCGGAGCCGGAATCCAGGGCGGTGGGCCATGCCATGGCTGTCCACCAGGCCACGGTGGCCCACCGCAAGAAGGCGGAGCAGGACGAGCGGCGGCAGCAGGAGGCCCGGCGTCAGGAGGAAGAGACCCGTCGCGTGCAGCAGCAGGAGGCGGAGGCCCTGCGGGAGATACAGCGGCACGAGGCCGCAAAGTTGCATCGGCGAGAGCTGCAAAAGAAGGCCGAAATGGAGCGGCAGAGGAAGGAGGCGGAGTGGGAGGCGCGGCTGCAGAAGGCGGAGGACGAGGAACGGGAGCTGTGGGAGACCCCGCAAGAGGTCCCGATGACCCCACGATACACGGCGGAGGAGCGCGACCCGGCTATCAATGTCGAGGAGTCGTGGCCGCCATCACCTCCGCGCTGGATCCCGGAGGTGCCCCCAACGCCCCGATATGAAGGGGCATGGGAACGAGTCGCACCAAAAGACGACGATGCCGAGGCGATGGAGGAGGCGGAGAGTTGGAGGCCGGCGCGACCGCCCACACCCCGGTTCGAGCCACAACAACAGCAGCAGCCCGAGCCGCCACAACAACCGCAGCAGCCCGAGCCGCCGCAGCAATCGCAGCAGCCCGAGCCGCCACAACAACAACAGCAGCCCGAACCGGAGGCACAGTTCGTGCGCACGGAGATACCGGTGGCCCACGTGAGCCACAGCGAGCGGATGTTCACGGCGGAGGGTGTTCGGTGGCGACAACAAACGGTCGTATGGACGTGGCCGGAGGGTCCCGCGGAGGAGAAACAGCCGGCGGAAACGCGGATTTGGGAGGAGTCCCAGGGAGGCAACCCGCGCGATCCTCGACGCAGAGGCCGGCCGGAGGAATGGTTGCCGCCAACACCGACGCCGAGCGCGGATCCACCGACGCCGAGCACGGGTCCACCAACGCCGATGGACACAACGCCGCCAACGGAGGCGGAGGCCACGACGTCTTCTCCGCTGGAGAAAGGGCCCTGGGTTTGGCCCGAACCCAGGGGTAGCGGCAGACCCGAGCTGCAACGCCAGCACTCGGCACCACTGGCGGCAACGACGACGGTGAAGCGACCGACCCTGATGCGGCAGGTTTCCGCGCCCACAGGCGGTGAGTGGCACGAGGTCGTCCAAGATGAATGGCCGAAGGGAATCGCGGAGGCGGCAGCGGTGGACAGCGCGCGGAGGAAGGGCGGCCGACGGTGCGTCCTGATAAAAGCAGGTGGGCGAGCGTACCGGGTCCGCCTGTGTGCCGGTGGCATGCGGGTGTTCACACAATAAACGCATCCAAAACATAAAAAAAAAAGCGAGACCGAGTATTCTGAGGGTAACCGACGCGGAAAACGCACGAGAGGCAGGCTGAAAAGTCGAAACAGGGGGCATACATAGGCAGCAGCAACCTGAAAGAAATAAAAACAAAGTTAGCGTCACAAAAAAAAAACAAAGGGAAAAAAAAGCAGCATGCCAAATACTTACCTGTTGTTGGTCGGCTGCCGAGAAATTAAACGTAATCTAGTCGCACTCTCTTGAGCATTGCCAGCATGAAGCCATTCGATCCTCTGAGGGCATTTCAAGGGCAAGGAAGAGAGAGAGAAAGGAAAGGATTAGAGAGAAAGGAAAACGAAAAGAAAGTTCGAAAAACTTACCAAGAAAATGCAAAATCACCATGAAGTAGGGACGGGGGCGCCTCGATAGGGCGGTCGATTGGCACGGACGATAGTGCGATCGATGGGCACACGATATATGGCAAAATCATGGTGAAGAAAATATCGCGAACGATCAAGTGGCAACGCCGCCCCAGCGATATCGATAGCTGATGGGTATCGATATCGTGGGGAGTTCCGCTGGGTTATCGGGATCTGATGGGTGTCGATGCCCAGTGTGACCAGACGAGAAAAACAGCGCGGGAAACTTGAACGAAGGCCCGCTGGTTATCGATAGCTGATGGGTGTCGATGACCAGTGGGACCAGATGGAGGATCGGCGCGGGAGTTTCAAATTGCTGCAACGACGACGACCGGCGCCGTAGAAACTCTCGGAGTTGAAAGCGTCGAGGGAGCGTCGAGGGAGCAACGAGGGAGCGCCGAGGGAATCGACAAAAGCATCGCGAAGACTCAACGGCTAGGATACACGAGGAAACGCCGGCGAGTAGAAGCGAAGTTTTTAAAAGTTTCCCGAAGTAAGGGGGGAATGTGAGGAGTTGAATAACTCCCCACAAATTCCCGCAGCAAAACTACCGATGGCCGGCCGCTTACCAATTACTCGGCGAATTAGCGGGGTAGCGGCGCGGCGAAGAGCAAATGGAGAGACTCTTGCAAGTAGAGAGTTTGGAGAGACTCTTGCAAAAGAGAGTTTGGAGAGTGAGAGTTTGGAGACCGAGAAGTGGAGAATGAGAGTTTGGAGACCTCGGGAATCAGGAGAGAGAACTCTGCCAAAGAGAGTTTGGAGAGCGAGAAGCGGAGAGTGAGAGAGTGGAGACTTCGCAGGCAGAGCCAGAGTGCCGTGTGCAAAAGGGGAAATAACGGATCTGCACCGGACTTTGGACTCTGCCGTGGACTTTGATCCAGGAGGACAAGTGCCACATCTCAGCAGCGGAGCGACGCACAGACGTGCCACATGCACCAAAAACATAAGCGGAGCAGCGGCAACACCCAGAAACACAAATTAAGGCCGTGCGTGAAGGACAAGTGGGTCAAACAGGATTCACGGACTTTGGACCCGGAGTGGAGAGATGCCGCGGAGAGAGCGCAAAGGGGAAATAACGGTACCCGGAGGCCCTATATAAAGCCGCCGGGCGCTGGCAGCAGGATCAGTCGATCACAAGGTGTCAACCCGTAAAGATCAGTCAAGATAACAAAGTGAACCAGTGCCAAGTAATCTACAAGTGAAACACAAGCCCAGTCGTCGGAAGCAGCGCCGTGGGAGCCTTCAAGGAGCAAGATCGCTACGTCGAGACGTTCGGGATTGGACCACCAGGAATCTCCGAATTGAGACACAGGTAGCTGAGGTCCAGAGGGCATCACACGGCTAAGTCAAAGCGGACCGTCCTACTCCTGTTACGACTAAATCCTCGCATTACGCTTGGCGTGTCTAGCAGAGTCGAGTAGTGAAGTCCTGCGACAAGAGATCAAAACTCGGGGCGAGAGCCATCTAAACCCAGGGTGCCTTGTTCCAAATACTCCTTTGTCGGGTCCCGGCGTAAGCCCAGTCCGTCAAGTGGAACTCGAACAGGTCCTGGCGAGACCAGCCAGAAAGGGCGAACCTGTTATCATCTCCAGGCGCTGTCCTAGAGAAACCTAACGGTTCACGAACCCGGGATCGGCGTGTGTCCAAACCCCGAGTACCATAAGCCACGCCACGTCCAGCCTCACAACCAGCACCTCCAGGAGCGAGGCGCAGGACATCGTCAGCTACAGCACCCGCCAGAAGGGACACCGAGCTACGCGGAAACGTCACGGGCAATAAGCAAGAGGGTCAGACCAGGGTGGAACGTTCGTTTGCACTAGGCGTAAAAGCGAGGTGGAGCGCTAGACAGATTCCTGGTGTTACCTCGACTGTCAGCGCGATCCGAGCGAAACCCTAGTGGGACCATCCGGGACAGAGCAAGGGACAGGCGGCTGTGTGTCTATTGGCGTGGGCCTGTAGAGCGCAGCACCTGTTCACCCTAGTCTGGGAACGGTGACGCTTCCCTAAGCCCACACGGCTGATCGCCTTGTGAGTCCGAGGCGCTACAAGTAGTCGTCGGGCCCGTACATCGTGCACGAGCATCGTCGAGCATCACCGAGCGTCTTCGCGGGACTACAGGGATCTGCAGGACCGGAGCACGGAGTCAACGAGGCCAGCGACCACCGAGGCGACGCAGCAACGTGCGGAGACGAGCATCCCCAGGAGACACCGAGGACCCCGAGTGGCGACATCCAGGCCCAAACCGCCATTGAGCCCGCTGTAATTATACCCGCAATAAACTCCATTCGAACCTGTTAATTCTGTGCTTTTCACTGATCCCCTGGGCGGTCACGTTTATATAAATTTGGTGGGACGAACACACAACTTCTCTGAGCTAGCCGCACGAATCTCGTAGCGAGCAGACATACAAAATCAGTTCGTTACAATACTTCTAGGGCTGTGTCATACTTCAAAGCTTCGTCGCTGAACTTCTAATGTGTGTGAAAGCTTTATTGGGTGTATGTTTGGAAGCGATCTGCTTCCCGATTTTATAGACGTGAATAACAACAACTTATTAATTGTTGGTATTCGAACATATGCATTTTATATGCATTTGCATTATGCGGTGTTTTTTGGGCGTGTTGACCCTTATCTAGATGTTAAGATTTTTGGTGACCTCTTGAAAAATGGAAAGATTTTTGCTAACTCGAGGTCATGCTGGCTATAACCAACAATTATTGTTGTCATAACCAACAATTTTAAACATTTCAACACACTTCACTTGGGGAGTGAACCCATGACTTTCCGGGATTTGCAAATTTCGGTAAGTAGTCAACGCTACCTCTTCAGTGGGTTGGGAGTGGGCGATGTGAGCTGAGCGTCGAAACTTCTATTTATAGCACAACTTAGGAATACGTTCTGGAGAACTACATACTTCTAGGGCTGTGTCAGACTTCAAAGCTTCGTCGCTTGAACTTCTAATGTGTGTGAAAGCTTTATTGGGTGTCTGTTTGGAACGATCTGCTTCCCGATTTTACAGACGTGAATAACAACAACTTATTAATGGTTGGTATTCGAACATACGCATTTTGTATGCATTTGCATTATGCGGTGTTTTTTGGGCGTGTTGACCCTTATCTAGATGTTAAGATTTTTGGTGACCTCTTGAAAAATGGAAAGATTTTTGCTAACTCGAGGTCATGATGGCTATAACCAACAATTATTGTTGTCATAACCAACAATTTTAAGCATTTCAACACACTTCACTTGGGGAGTGAACCCATGACTTTCCGGGATTTGCAAATTTCGGTAGGTCGTCAACGCTACCTCTTCAGCCGGAGTGGGGGATGTGAGCTGAGCGTCGAAACTTCTATTTATAGCACAACTTAGGAATACGTACTTAAGAATTACATACTTCTGGGGCTGTGTCATACTTCAAAGCTTCGTCGCTTGAACTTCTAATTGGGTGTCTGCTTGAAAGCGATCTGCTTCCCGATTTTACAGACGTGAATAACAACAACTTATTAATTGTTGGTATTCGAACATACGCATTTTGTATGCATTTGCAATATGCGGTTTTTTTCGGCGTGTTGACCCTTATCTAGATGTTAGAGATTTTTGGTGACCTCTTGAAAAATGGGAAGATTTTTGCTAACTCGAGGTCATGATGGCTATAACCAACAATTATTGTTGTCATAACCAACAATTTTAAGCATTTCAATACACTTTTCTTGGGGAGTGAACCCATGACTTTCCTGGATTTGCAATTTTCGGTAGGTCGTCAACGCTACCTCTTCAGCCGGAGTGGGGGATGTGAGCTGAGCGTCGAAACTTCTATTTATAGCACAACTTAGGAATACGTACTTAAGAATTACACACTTCTAGGGCTGTGTCATACTTCAAAGCTTCGTCGCTTGAACTTCTAATGTGTGTGAAAGCTTTATTGGGTGTATGTTTGGAAGCGATCTGCTTCCCGATTTTACAGACGTGAATAACAACAACTTATTAATTGTTGGTATTCGAACATATGCATTTTATATGCATTTGCATTATGCGGTGTTTTTTTGGGCGTGTTGACCCTTATCTAGATGTTAGAGATTTTTGGTGACCTCTTGAAAAATGGGAAGATTTTTGCTAACTCGAGGTCATGATGGCTATAACCAACAATTATTGTTGTCATAACCAACAATTTAAGCATTTAAACACACTTCACTTGGGGAGTGAACCCATGACTTTCCGGGATTTGCAAATTTCGGTAGGTCGTCAACGCTACCTCTTCAGTGGGGTGGGAGTGGGTGATGCGAGCTGAGCGTCGAAACTTCTATTTATAGCACAACTTAGGAATACGTACTTGAGAATTACATACTTCTAGGGCTGTGTCATACTTCAAAGCTTCGTCGCTTGAACTTCTAATGTGTGTGAAAGCTTTATTGGGTGTCTGTTTGGAAGCGATCTGCTTCCCGATTTTACAGACGTGAATAACAACAACTTATTAATTGTTGTTATTCGAACATACGCATTTTGTATGCATTTGCATTATGCGGTGTTTTTTTGGGCGTGTTGACCCTTATCTAGATGTTAGAGATTTTTGGTGACCTCTTGAAAAATGGGAAGATTTTTGCTAACTCGAGGTCATGCTGGCTATAACCAACAATTATTGTTGTCATAACCAACAATTTTAAGCATTTCAACACACTTCACTTGGGGAGTGAACCCATGACTTTCCTGGATTTGCAAATTTCGGTAGGTCGTCAACGCTACCTCTTCATTGGGGTGGGAGTGGGGGATGTGAGCTGAGCGTCGAAACTTCTATTTATAGCACAACTTAGGAATACGTACTTGAGAATTACATACTTCTAGGGCTGTGTCATACTTCAAAGCTTCGTCGCTTGAACTTCTAATGTGTGTAAAAATTAATTGTTGGTATTCGAATATACGCATTTTGTATGCATTTGCAATATGCGTTTTTTTTCGGCGTGTTGACCCTTATCTAGATGTTAAGATTTCTGGTGACCTCTTGAAAAATGGAAAGATTTTTGCTAACTCAAAGTCATGCTGGCTATAACCAACAATTATTGTTGTCATAACCAACAATTTTAAGCATTTCAACACACTTCACTTGGGGAGTGAACCCATGACTTTCCGGGATTTGCAAATTTCGGTAGGTCGTCAACGCTACCTCTTCAGCCGGAGTGGGGGATGTGAGCTGAGCGTCGAAACTTCTATTTATAGCACAACTTAGGAATACGTACTTGAGAATTACATACTTCTAGGGCTGTGTCATACTTCAAAGCTTCGTCGCTTGAACTTCTAAAGTGTGTGAAAGCTTTATTGGGTGTCTGTTTGGAAGCGATCTGCTTCCCGATTTTACAGACGTGAATAACAACAACTTATTAATTGTTGTTATTCGAACATACGCATTTTGTATGCATTTGCATTATGCGGTGTTTTTTTGGGCGTGTTGACCCTTATCTAGATGTTAGAGATTTTTGGTGACCTCTTGAAAAATGGGAAGATTTTTGCTAACTCGAGGTCATGCTGGCTATAACCAACAATTATTGTTGTCATAACCAACAATTTTAAGCATTTCAACACACTTCACTTGGGGAGTGAACCCATGACTTTCCGGGATTTGCAAATTTCGGTAGGTCGTCAACGCTACCTCTTCAGCCGGAGTGGGGGATGTGAGCTGAGCGTCGAAACTTCTATTTATAGCACAACTTAGGAATACGTACTTGAGAATTACATACTTCTAGGGCTGTGTCATACTTCAAAGCTTCGTCGCTTGAACTTCTAAAGTGTGTGAAAGCTTTATTGGGTGTCTGTTTGGAAGCGATCTGCTTCCCGATTTTACAGACGTGAATAACAACAACTTATTAATTGTTGTTATTCGAACATACGCATTTTGTATGCATTTGCATTATGCGGTTTTGTTTTTTTGGGCGTGTTGACCCTTATCTAGATGTTAGAGATTTTTGGTGACCTCTTGAAAAATGGAAAGATTTTTGCTAACTCGAGGTCATGCTGGCTATAACCAACAATTATTGTTGTCATAACCAACAATTTTAAGCATTTCAACACACTTCACTTGGGGAGTGAACCCATGACTTTCCGGGATTTGCAAATTTCGGTAGGTCGTCAACGCTACCTCTTCAGCCGGTTGGGAGTGGGGGATGTGAGCTGAGCGTCGAAACTTCTATTTATAGCACAACTTAGGAATACGTACTTGAGAATTACATACTTCTAGGGCTGTGTCATACTTCAAAGCTTCGTCGCTTGAACTTCTAATGTGTGTGAAAGCTTTATTGGGTGTCTGTTTGGAAGCGATCTGCTTCCCGATTTTACAGACGTGAATAACAACAACTTATTAATTGTTGTTATTCGAACATACGCATTTTGTATGCATTTGCATTATGCGGTGTTTTTTTGGGCGTGTTGACCCTTATCTAGATGTTAGAGATTTTTGGTGACCTCTTGAAAAATGGAAAGATTTTTGCTAACTCGAGGTCATGCTGGCTATAACCAACAATTATTGTTGTCATAACCAACAATTTTAAGCATTTCAACACACTTCACTTGGGGAGTGAACCCATGACTTTCCGGGATTTGCAAATTTCGGTAGGTCGTCAACGCTACCTCTTCAGCCGGAGTGGGGGATGTGAGCTGAGCGTCGAAACTTCTATTTATAGCACAACTTAGGAATACGTACTTGAGAATTACATACTTCTAGGGCTGTGTCATACTTCAAAGCTTCGTCGCTTGAACTTCTAATGTGTGAAAGCTTTATTGGGTGTCTGCTTGAAAGCGATCTGCTTCCCGATTTTACAGACGTGAATAACAACAACTTATTAATTGTTGGTATTCGAACATACGCATTTTGTATGCATTTGCAATATGCGGTTTTTTTCGGCGTGTTGACCCTTATCTAGATGTTAAGATTTTTGGTGACCTCTTGAAAAATGGAAAGAGTTTTGCTAACTCGAGGTCATGCTGGCTATATCCAACAATTATTGTTGTCATAACCAACAATTTTAAGCATTTCAACACACTTCACTTGGGGAGTGAACCCATGACTTTCCGGGATTTGCAAATTTCGGTAGGTCGTCAACGCTACCTCTTCAGCCGGAGTGGGGGATGTGAGCTGAGCGTCGAAACTTCTATTTATAGCACAACTTAGGAATACGTACTTGAGAATTACACACTTCTAGGGCTGTGTCATACTTCAAAGCTTCGTCGCTTGAACTTCTAATGTGTGTGAAAGCTTTATTGGGTGTCTGTTTGGAAGCGATCTGCTTCCCGATTTTACAGACGTGAATAACAACAACTTATTAATTGTTGTTATTCGAACATACGCATTTTATATGCATTTGCATTATGCGGTGTTTTTTTGGGCGTGTTGACCCTTATCTAGATGTTAGAGATTTTTGGTGACCTCTTGAAAAATGGGAAGATTTTTGCTAACTCGAGGTCATGCTGGCTATAACCAACAATTATTGTTGTCATAACCAACAATTTAAGCATTTAAACACACTTCACTTGGGGAGTGAACCCATGACTTTCCGGGATTTGCAAATTTCGGTAGGTCGTCAACGCTACCTCTTCAGCCGGGTGGGAGTGGGGGATGTGAGCTGAGCGTCGAAACTTCTATTTATAGCACAACTTAGGAATACGTACTTGAGAATTACATACTTCTAGGGCTGTGTCATACTTCAAAGCTTCGTCGCTTGAACTTCTAATGTGTGTGAAAGCTTTATTGGGTGTCTGTTTGGAAGCGATCTGCTTCCCGATTTTACAGACGTGAATAACAACAACTTATTAATTGTTGTTATTCGAACATACGCATTTTGTATGCATTTGCATTATGCGGTGTTTTTTGGGCGTGTTGACCCTTATCTAGATGTTAAGATTTTTGGTGACCTCTTGAAAAATGGAAAGATTTTTGCTAACTCGAGGTCATGCTGGCTATAACCAACAATTATTGTTGTCATAACCAACAATTTTAAGCATTTCAACACACTTCACTTGGGGAGTGAACCCATGACTTTCCGGGATTTGCAAATTTCGGTAGGTCGTCAACGCTACCTCTTCAGCCGGAGTGGGGGATGTGAGCTGAGCGTCGAAACTTCTATTTATAGCACAACTTAGGAATACGTACTTGAGAATTACATACTTCTAGGGCTGTGTCATACTTCAAAGCTTCGTCGCTTGAACTTCTAATGTGTGTAAAACTTATTAATTGTTGTTATTCGAACATACGCATTTTGTATGCATTTGCATTATGCGGTTTTTTTTGGGCGTGTTGACCCTTATCTAGATGTTAGAGATTTTTGGTGACCTCTTGAAAAATGGGAAGATTTTTGCTAACTCGAGGTCATGCTGGCTATAACCAACAATTATTGTTGTCATAACCAACAATTTTAAGCATTTCAACACACTTCACTTGGGGAGTGAACCCATGACTTTCCGGGATTTGCAAATTTCGGTAGGTCGTCAACGCTACCTCTTCAGCCGGAGGGGGGATGTGAGCTGAGCGTCGAAACTTCTATTTATAGCACAACTTAGGAATACGTACTTGAGAATTACATACTTCTAGGGCTGTGTCATACTTCAAAGCTTCGTCGCTTGAACTTCTAAAGTGTGTGAAAGCTTTATTGGGTGTCTGTTTGGAAGCGATCTGCTTCCCGATTTTACAGACGTGAATAACAACAACTTATTAATTGTTGTTATTCGAACATACGCATTTTGTATGCATTTGCATTATGCGGTTGTTTTTTTGGGCGTGTTGACCCTTATCTAGATGTTAGAGATTTTTGGTGACCTCTTGAAAAATGGGAAGATTTTTGCTAACTCGAGGTCATGCTGGCTATAACCAACAATTATTGTTGTCATAACCAACAATTTAAGCATTTAAACACACTTCACTTGGGGAGTGAACCCACGACTGTCCGGGATTTGCAAATTTCGGTAGGTCGTCAACGCTACCTCTTCAGCCGGAGTGGGGGATGTGAGCTGAGCGTCGAAACTTCTATTTATAGCACAACTTAGGAATACGTACTTGAGAATTACTTCTAGGGCTGTGTCATACTTCAAAGCTTCGTCGCTTGAACTTCTAATGTGTGTGAAATTTTTTCCCTTTTACAGACGTGAATAACAATAACTTATTAATTGTTGTTATTCGAACATACGCATTTTGTATGCATTTGCAATATGCGGTTTTGTTTTTTGGCGTGTTGACCCTTATCTAGATGTTAGAGATTTTTGGTGACCTCTTGAAAAATGGGAAGATTTTTGCTAACTCGAGGTCATGCTGGCTATAACCAACAATTATTGTTGTCATAACCAACAATTTTAAGCATTTCAACACACTTCACTTGGGGAGTGAACCCATGACTTTCCGGGATTTGCAAATTTCGGTAGGTCGTCAACGCTACCTCTTCAGCCGGAGTGGGGGATGTGAGCTGAGCGTCGAAACTTCTATTTATAGCACAACTTAGGAATACGTACTTGAGAATTACTTCTAGGGCTGTGTCATACTTCAAAGCTGCGTCGCTTGAACTTCTAATGTGTGTGAAAGCTTTATTGGGTGTCTGCTTGGAAGCGATCTGCTTCCCGATTTTACAGACGTGAATAACAATAACTTATTAATTGTTGTTATTCGAACATACGCATTTTGTATGCATTTGCATTATGCGGTTTTGTTTTTTTGGTCGTGTTGACCCTTATCTAGATGTTAGAGATTTTTGGTGACCTCTTGAAAAATGGGAAGATTTTTGCTAACTCGAGGTCATGCTGGCTATAACCAACAATTATTGTTGTCATAACCAACAATTTTAGGCATTTCAACACACTTCACTTGGGGAGTGAACCCATGACTTTCCGGGATTTGCAAATTTCGGTAGGTCGTCAACGCTACCTCTTCAGCCGGAGTGGGGGATGTGAGCTGAGCGTCGAAACTTCTATTTATAGCACAACTTAGGAATACGTACTTGAGAATTACTTCTAGGGCTGTGTCATACTTCAAAGCTGCGTCGCTTGAACTTCTAATGTGTGTGAAAGCTTTATTGGGTGTCTGCTTGGAAGCGATCTGCTTCCCGATTTTACAGACGTGAATAACAACAACTTATTAATTGTTGTTATTCGAACATACGCATTTTGTATGCATTTGCATTATGCGGTGTTTTTTGGGCGTGTTGACCCTTATCTAGATGTTAAGATTTTTGGTGACCTCTTGAAAAATGGAAAGATTTTTGCTAACTCGAGGTCATGCTGGCTATAACCAACAATTATTGTTGTCATAACCAACAATTTTAAGCATTTCAACACACTTTTCTTGGGGAGTGAACCCATGACTTTCCGGGATTTGCAAATTTCGGTAGGTCGTCAACGCTACCTCTTCAGTGGGGTGGGAGTGGGTGATGCGAGCTGAGCGTCGAAACTTCTATTTATAGCAAAACTTAGGAATACGTACTTGAGAATTACATACTTCTAGGGCTGTGTCATACTTCAAAGCTTCGTCGCTTGAACTTCTAATGTGTGTGAAATTTTTTTTGAAGCGATTCTTCCCGATTTTACAGACGTGAATAACAATAACTTATTAATTGTTGGTACTCGAACATACGCATTTTGTATGCATTTGCAATATGCGGTTTTTTTCGGCGCGTTGACCCTTATCTAAATGTTAAGATTTTTGGTGACCTCTTGAAAAATGGAAAAAGTTTTGCTAACTCGAGGTCATGGTGGCTATAACCAACAATTATTGTTGTCATAACCAACAATTTTAAGCATTTCAACACACTTTCCTTGGGGAGTGAACCCATGACTTTCCGGGATTTGCAAATTTCGGTAGGTCGTCAACGCTACCTCTTCAGTGGGGTGGGAGTGGGTGATGTGAGCTGAGCGTCGAAACTTTTATTTATAGCACAACTTAGGAATACGTACTTGAGAATTACATACTTCTAGGGCTGTGTCATACTTCAAAGCTTCGTCGCTTGAACTTCTAATGTGTGTGAAAGCTTTATTGGGTGTCTGTTTGGAAGCTATCTGCTTCCCGATTTAACAGACGTGAATAACAACAACTTATTAATTGTTGTTATTCGAACATACTCATTTTGTATGCATTTGCATTATGCGGTGTTTTTTGGGCGTGTTGACCCTTATCTAGATGTTAAGATTTTTGGTGATCTCTTGAAAAATGGAAAGATTTTTGCTAACTCGAGGTCATGCTGGCTATAACCAACAATTATTGTTGTCATAACCAACAATTTTAAGCATTTCAACACACTTCACTTGGGGAGTGAACCCATGACTTTCCTGGATTTGCAAATTTCGGTAGGTCGTCAACGCTACCTCTTCAGCCGGAGTGGGGGATGTGAGCTGAGCGTCGAAACTTCTATTTATAGCACAACTTTTGAATACGTACTTGAGAATTACATACTTCTAGGGCTGTGTCATACTTTAAAGCTTCATCGCTTGAACTTCTAATGTGTGTGAAAGCTTTATTGGGTGTCTGTTTAGAAGCGATCTGATTGCCGATTTTACAGACGTGAATAACAACTTATTAATTGTTGTTGAAAATCATAAAGCACTGATTCATATTGGAGTAGTCGAACATGACTACTTCACTAAGAATTATTACGAGCAAATGATAGCTATGTTTAATAGAATAAAAGTCAGAATAGACAAAGTTTTAGCTGAGTCCGATAAGTCCGAGGAAAAATTAATGGTACAAAAGCAAAATATAGAAACAAATTTAAATTGCAAAAGCCAGTTAGATATTGCGATAGAGCAGTTAGAAAAATATTTAAAAGATACATTTGAGGACATTCAATATGATAAAACTAAAACTTTTGAGGTTAGAATTGGGAAGCTTAATTTTTATTGGGATAAGCTAGTTGTCTTAAAGCAGGGAAACACAACAGATGTCACTGTTAAACGTTATAATTATATATTGGACGAATAAGAATTCGATGTTTCAATGGTAACCAAAGACATGAGAAAGAAACTCGAGGAAATTGTGCCAAAAAGGTAGAAGTTGGAAATCATAAAACTGATGATTTGCCAACGCAGCCTAAAAATCAGGTACCCACATTTTTTGGAGATTCCAAAGATTGGGACCTATTTCATGAGTTAATTCATGAACTCATACATTTAAGGGAGGATCTCAGTCCTATATTAAAATTTAATTACCTCTCAATCTCTCTTAAGGGAGAAGCCAGGAATGTGGTTTCTCACTTATTGTTGGGATCGGGGGAAAATTTTGAGGCCGTTTGGGAATTATTAACCGAGCGGTACGAAATAAAAGGAAAATTTTTTCCGATCAGATAAATCGACTTCTTGATCTCCAAAACCTGAATGTGGAATCAGTTCGGCAATTAAGAATGTTTATTGAAACTATTAATTAGTCTATTCACACGATTTAGAGAGTTTAACAAAGAAGTTCTGCAATTATATGAAGGACATGTTAAAAAAAAAAAACAAAAAAAATTCAAATTATTATAAGTTAGACACAGTTCGATAAGCTCTTTTCAGGATGAAAGTCCTGTTAAAAAAGTATTTAGTGTCAATGTAATCCAATTAAATACTAAAAGGTGTCCTATTTGTAAAGGTGTGGGACACACATTATTTCAATGTCCCACCATTAGGGCTTTAAATCCGTCTGAAAAAATGGAGCAAGCCAAAAAAGCAAAGTTATGTTTTAAATGTTTAAAACACACTTTTAATAAAATATGTCCCAGCGGTATTTCATGTTTTATATGTAAGGAAAGTCGTCACAGCATGATTCACATAAATTATAATAATAGCCAAAAAAAACAAAATGGTTATAAAAAGTATGACGTCGAAACAAGTGTTGTTGGCTACAGCCAACAAATCTTCTAAAGGAGGATTCAAAAAATTTAGGTCTTTGATTGACAGTGGATCTCAAAGCACATTAATTTCTGAAGCAGCTGTTCAGATTTAAAACTACCGCTTATTCGATCTCAAACCGAGATCAGTGAAGTATCGTCCACAAGAAAGTGCATCTCGAAGCACAAAGTAAATCTTTTAATTAAAAGTAAACATTTAGAAAAAACTATAAAGGTGGAAGCCATTGTACTTCCTAAAATAAAAAGGGATCTTCCGATCAACAGAGTCAATGTTGACAAATCGAAATGGAAGAATTTTAATTTAGCTGACCCCGAATTTGAAAAGTCGGGGCGGGTGGATCTGATCAGATCAGATTTGTATACTCACATTCTGCAGAGTGGAGTTGTTAAAAATGATGGGCTCCTTGGACAAAAAACCAATTTCTGGATGTCAAATATCTAATCGAAAAAAGACGATAGTAGGGACAACTATTAATTTTTACGAGTTGGATAAATGTCGGTATTTAAAAGGAAAAATAAAAATAGAAGTGATTTTATTCCCCCGGTAAGACCTCACTTCAATAGTCCTAATTTAGTACAAAGGCAGATTGTCTTAGTGCGGGATCAGACTTCTTATTCAACAAAGTGGTTGATAGGAAGAGTGTTTGAGGTCCTGTGAGGAGTTGAATAACTCCCCAAAAATTCCCGCAGCAAAACTACGGGTGGCCGTTCGCTTACCAGTTACTGGGCGAATTTGCGTGGTAGCGGCGCGGCGAAGAGCAAGTGGAGAGACACTTTCAAGTAAAGAGTTTGGAGAATGAGAGTTTGGAGAGTGAGAATTTGGAGACCGAGAAGGGTAGAATGAGAGTTTGGAGACTTCGGGGTTAGGAGAGAGAACTCTGCCAAAGAGAGTTTGGAGAGCAGGGAGCGGAGAGTGAGAGAGTGGAGACTTCGCTGGCAGAGCTAAAGTGCCGTGTGCAAAAGGGGAAATAACAGAACTGCACCGGACTTTGGACTCTGCCGTGGACTTTTGGTCCAGGAGGACAAGTGCCATATCTCAGCAGCGGAGCGACGCACAGGCGTGCCACAGGCACCAAAAGAATAAGCGAATCGGCAGCAACACGCAGAAACAGGCCGTGCGTGAAAGGAAAGTGGGTCAAGCAGGAGGTACGGACTTTGGACCCGGAGTGGAGAGATGCTGCGAACAGAGAGAAAGAGGGAAATAACGGTTCTCCGAGGCCCTATATAATGCCGCCGGGCGCTGGCAACAGGATCAGTCGATCACGAAGAGTCAAACTATCAAGATCAGTCCAGATATAAGAGTGAACAAGTCAGCCAGTACAGTGAACTACAAGTGAGCAACAAGAAGTCGAATCGCCGAAAGAAGCGCCGTGGGAGCCTACATTGAACCGCAACGGGCCAGATCGGAAGACATTAGAAAGCCATTGTCTGAATATCTGATATATGGGCCGAGCTGGAAGCAACATACAGCGACAAACCAGGTCCCAACATAAAGGTAACAAAAGCCGAAGGGGAAGACCTAGTGGCAAGCCTAAGCATCAACAACATGCAAAAGGAGGCGCAAAAGAGAGACGTAAGCCAGAACAGAAAAACGGCAGCGCCGATTCCTAATCCCAGTCGGCCAGATTATGCCAAGGTTGCGAAACAAGTCCGAGAGTGGTCATTCAGATTCGACGGCGTAGAAAAAACATTTGAGTTTTTAGAAGAAGTGGAATGGTCCGCCAATACCTACGGCCTGGACCTAGACATGATTCCCTGAGCGATGCCGGAATTACTCACCGGTAAAGCACTGAAATGGTTCATTTCCAACAATAAATAGTGGACAACCTGGCCGGAATTCTTGGACATTGGACCCTAGCGAGCCGTGTGCAAAAAGGGAAATAACGGGACCACGCCGCAGCCTATAAAAGGACGGCGCAGGCGCAGCTCGAGACAGACAACCAAGATACGCGAGCGGAAGTACAAGTGCAACAAGTGAACCAGATATCAAGAATACATGTGCGAGGATTCAATCGAGTGCGTGGCCGTGAGAGTACCGTGGAAACCGAGTGCTCAACGCCCAGATCAAGATACCAGAGTCAAAACGCTAGGCCAAGGCTAAGACTGCAACGGTGAGATCTGCAGGACACAGAGATTGGAGCGGAGACGAGTGCAGGACAGGAGCAGAGTCGAGAGAAGGACGAGCTACCGGCAGGGTAAGCGCGGATCAAGAGTTTGTGCCAGGCGTCGGGGATACGGTGAACTGACGATAAGGCTGAATCCTCGGATTTGACCAGTCGGGACATTCGTTTCTCAGGCTAGAGCCAGACCGACCCAAGGGAACACGACGGAACAGGTGATCTCAGGGTCATTTTGGTCGGACCCGAAAGGAAGGTTGTACAGACTTTTGACAAGCCGGGTGGAACTGGAGAGACGCCGTTGGAGAACGACGCCGCAGGAGTCCACAAGCAGCACGAAGGAAGACGAGAGCAGCGACGCCGTTGAGGAGCGCCGCCGAGAGACGCACGAAGTGAATCTTGAGGTGCCTTCCTCGCCGATCAGGAAAGCCGCAACAGTCAGCTGACGAAGAAACCAATTCCAGCGAAAAGAAAAACTTAATAAAGTTTTCCGATTTGTCCCAATCAGATATCACTGCATTTTCTTGGGTCGCGGGCAGTCACGCAATACAAATTTGGTGGGACGAACACACAATATCTCTGAGCGATCCAACAGTTGAAAACAGTTCGTTACATCTGGCGCCCAAGCGTGATTGTCCCGATCAGGAAATCAGATAGAGGATGGGCAAGTCGTGGCTGTATACCCTCAAAAGGGATGACTTTCCCGCCATCGCAGCCGCCATTGGAATCAGGCTAGAGGGTCTCGTGGATGACATGAGAAAAGCACTGTCGGAGTTCATAGACCGCACAACCAAAGAACCGGAGACAGTTGCCATCCTCGAAGCGTTGGAAAGGGAATACGGAAAGAAAACTCCCGAGATGAAAATCACAAGCGCAGAGGGCTTGGTGAGCAGTTTGGACATCCAAAGCCTCAGGGACGACGTCAACCAGGAGCGACGAAACTCCACTCAAAGGGAAAACCGTCTGGAAAGGCAGGAGGACTCCGATCAAAGGAAGGACAGGGCCAAAACGGAAGTTCCGGACTATGCCAAGGTGGTGACGGCCACGATAAACCCCTGGAGTTCCAAAAAAAGTAGAGTGATCAGCGGTGACGTACGGGCTCAACGCCGATCTAATCCCCAGGGCGATGCCGGAACTCCTGCAGGGAAGAGCCCTCAAATGGTTTATCGCCAACAACAGGTTCTGGGAGACCTGGGCAGACTTCACCCGAAGCTTCCGGGAATTCTTCCTGCCCAGGGGCTTCATGGTGAAGCTAGCCGATCAGGTCAGGCAGAGGAAACAAGTCTTCAATGAGTCGTTTAAAGACTACATGGTAGACATGCAGACTTTGATGCGGCCCCTGGACATGTCCCGAGAAGAGGTCCTGCATAGGATAATAGAGAACAGCACACCGGCGCTGCGGATATTCATTCGCACGTACGACTGCAAGGACCTGGACGCTCTGATAGCACTGGCAGACGACTTTGAGGAGTTGGACCAGCAAAGGAGGGAGTTCGAGGAGGCCAACACCCCACAGACCAGGATGCACCCCGTACCCGCAAGGAGAGAGTTCGAGCACCACGTGGCAGCGAGAAGGGATTTCCAACACCCGATAGCTGCACGACGGGAAATTGAACACCCGGGAACAGCACGAAGAGAGTACGCGCACCCAGCAGCCACTCGAAGGGAGCAAGGGGCAGTCTGCAGTCTGCTCCTTGGAGGCGAGGTCCACAGAACCAAAGGACAGAGGGAAGGAGAGGATTTATAACAAACCCGGAAACAGCATGCCGAAGATGCTGAAGCCAAGAGCATTGGGCAACAGAGTGCCGAAAACGCCCAGTGCTGTACTGCTGGAACTGCGGAAAAATAGGCATAGTGACAACTAATTGCTGCCCGAGATCGGGAAATGCCCAGCGAAGAAGAAATGCAACTGTCCGCCACAGTGCTCATAGCCGGGAAGAGGCTGAAGGCCACGGTGGACACCGGCGCCACGGCTAGTTTTATAAGCGAGAAGCTGGCGGACAGGCTGCAGGCGGCAGGACAGGTCAGGCCCACGAGGAGGCAAGTACGGATGGCAGACGGACGGTGCGGGAGCATCACCTCGCAGCTGGAAATAGGAATAGGACTCGGCACGAGAACTGTGGTAATGCAGTTGCTGATCCTCCCTGGAATCATAGACGCCCTGGTGCTAGGATGGAATTTCCTCACCACAATAGGAGCAAAAATGGAGTGCGCTGGACTTCGGGTGGCAATACCACCAAGAAACAGGGAACAGAACTGCACAGAGGAAAGACTGTCCGTCGCGGTCACGGAAACGCCGAAAGAATTCACGGAAGAGGACGTAGCTGAATTCCTTAAAACAGAATTGGCAGATTTGGAGAATATACAAGGAACGTCGACGGTAGCTGTGCACAAAATCACCATGAAAGATGATCAGCCGGTCAAACAAAGGTATTATCCCAAGAATCCCAAGATGCAAGGGGAAATTAACGCCAAGGTCGACGAGCTACTCGAAAAAGGCTGCATAGAACCATCGAAAAGCCCCTACAGCTCACCAATCGTCATGGTCAGGAAGAAGACAGGGAAATGGAGGTTGTGCGTAGATTTCCGGCAAATAAATGCAAAGTCCGTTAAGGACGCGTATCCGACGCCAATGATAAACTACATCCTGGACCAGCTGAGAGGAGCCAAGTACATCAGCAGCTTGGATCTAAACGACGGGTACTGGCAGATACCCTTGGAGGCGGACAGCAGGCAGTACACAGCCTTCACAGTCCCGGGAAAAGGTCTAATTCAATGGAGGGTCATGCCATTCGGACTACCCTCGGCATCGGCGACATTCCAAAAAGCGTTGGACCAGGTCATAGGGCCCGAGATGATGCCGCACGCTTTTGCGTATCAAGACGACATTATCGTCATCGGACGGACCATAAAGGAACACATGCAGAACCTAAAAGAGGTGTTCAGAAGACTGCGGGCAGCAAACCTGAAAGTAAATGCTAATAAGTGTAAATTCTTCAGGAAGGAGTTGCAATACTTAGGGCATCGAATCACAGACCAAGGCATTGGAACGGACCCGGAGAAGGTCTCGGCTATAGCTCAGCTAAAGCCACCGGCAAACGTTAAGGAGCTGCGCCAGTATCTGGGGGTGGCATCATGGTATAGGCGATTCGTACCAGATTTTGCCACCATAGTATAGCCTTTGAACGCACTCCTCCGGAAGAAAGCAAAATGGGAATGGACGAACGATCACCTGCAAGCGTTCGGTGCTATTCTCACACAACATTCGGAACAGGGTGAGCGGGTGATTTCCTACTCCAGCCGATCCTTGAATGGGGCGGAAAGGAATTATTCTGCAACAGAGAAAGAATGTTTAGCGATCGTGTTGGCCATCCGGAAATTAAAACCTTACCTGGAGGGCTACCACTTCAAAGTGATAACCGATCACATGTGAAAGCTGCATGAAGTACAAGCCTAACCAGCTGCAGGCAGCCGGAAAAATGCTAACACAAATTCCGGAGGAGCCATGGGCTACGGTATGCGCCGATTTCGTCGGCCCCTTGCCCCTTGCCTTGGTTAAAACACGGAAATTCGATGCTACTAGTCTTGGTGGATCGATTCTCAAAGTGGACCGAAATCGTGCCCATGCGAAGGGCAACCACGGAAACCCTTCAAAAGGCCATCAGAGAACGGATAATTTCACGATACGGGGTACCTTAAATAATTATAACCGACAACGGCGTGCAGTTCACAAGCAGAGCGTTCAAGAAGTTCATGGAGGAACTCGGTGTCCGACACCAGTTCACAGCACCGTACACGCCACAAGAAAACCCGACGAAGAGCACCAACAGGACCGTAAAAACAATGATCGCGCAGTTCACCGGAGCCGATCAGAGGACGTGGGATGAAAAATGGCCAGAATTGCAGTTGGCCGTGAATACAAGTGTGGCGGAAACAACTGGCTATTCGCCAGCGTTTATTACGCAGGGTAGAGAGCCGAGACTCCCAAACGCGCTGTATGATGAGCAGACAACCGGAACAGGAAAGGAAACACAAACACCCACGGAAAACGCACAAAAGTTAAAGGAAATCTTTGAGTTGGTCAGGAGAAACATAAAGAGGGCAGCGCAGGATCAGGCGCCTCACTACAATCTCCGAAGGCGTCCATGGAAGCCGAAGGTTGGGGACAAGGTCTGGGTCAAGGAGCACCACCTGTTCAAGGCAGTAGAGGGCTTCGCGGCGAAACTGGCCCCAAAATTCGATGGGCCGTTTAAAATCACAAAGTTCATTTCGCCGGTGATCTGCAAGTTACGGCACGAGGGAAGCGGTAAGGAAAAAACAGCACACATCAGCGACCTAAAGCCCGGGAGTGAAACGACCACGGCAGCGAGGGAGCACTGTGCTTTCCGTTAGCGGGAAAAGAGAGAGGACGATACGGGGTATCGAAACGGGCACAACACATGGAACACACACGGATACACGAGCACACACACACGCAGGTGCGCGAGAGCGGGTTAGAGTAGGGTCAAAACCGCGACTACCGTTACCGGCGGACGCACACCGATGCAAAGGTGCCTCAGATTGGGGCTAGAACAGAAGCGGGAGTATGTTCTGGGACAGGGGAGGGTAAGCGCGACGACATACGCGCAGGCGCAACGGGCGCCGATGACTGCAACAACCGCGGCCAGCAAGAACATCGAGCGAGGCCAATAACATCCGCGGCAAGCAACAACAAGCAAGCATGGGCAACAAGAACAACAACCCGGCCAAATACATGGCGAAATACGCCAGCAACAACAACCACAGCAACAACAACACAAGCAGTAGCACCGACTGCAGCACAACAACAAAAAGGGGTCAACGACATCTACGGCAGCCATGCCAGGAGCGGATCAGAGAAGCGCGAGGCTGCCGCAGGCGCGGGACACGGGGGGCACTTGCAGCCGCAAGTTGTCTTCCGGGGCGCGCGGGGCCATGGTCCGCACCCCGGAGCATTATTAAGGGGCATTCATACATCGGCATGGAGCTGCAAAATGGAAACAAATGGTCAGAAAGCTGGAAAAATTGAGAAAAATAGATAAAAACTCACCATTTTTCAGCTGCAACCACGCGGTAATGAAAAATCGGGATGGGGGCGCTGCGTAGCGGCGGTCGATCGATAGTGCGATCGATAGGGAACACGATATGGAAAAATACTAGATTTTTCACAGTGGCCACACCATTGGTCACACTGCGACTGGAACGGAAAATGGCAACGCTAAAAAAATATCGATAACTGGAATTGGAGACATGGAAGTGCCGACGCCGTTCACCACGATCGATGAACGTGATTGTGAGTAGGAGCGGAGTTGCCAGATTGCAGAAATGGAAGCGGCGAATTTCTACGAGGAGTGGCGCGGAAATTCAAAATTCCGTCTGGAGGCGACGATCAGCAACCGAGAAGGAGGAATCGTCGAGGAGGAGAAACAAGGAGCAAGAACAGGTACAAGGACGGCGCCGGGAGAATTTATCCGCGGGGGTCGAGATGCCTATAGGACACGGCTGAGACTGGCATCGCTGCGATCGGGCCGGTGGCCAACGGCAGGAGGAAGGCATCAACGAGGGTTAGACGCGGTCGTCGAGATGCCTATAGGATACGGCTGAGATTGCACCGCTGCGTCCGGACTGATGGCCAACACCAGAGGTAGGAAACCAAGAGCAAGGAGAGGACGAGGATTACAACGAGGAAGCGCCGGGAGGCGAAAGCACCTTCTTCAACAGATTTCCGAAGAAAGTGGGAGATGTCATAAAACTCATAAAACTTACCACTGCAACAACAACATCAACGGTCTCCGTAATCAACAACGCGATTTCGAATGCGTTAGCAACTTCTGCAGCGCCGAATAAAACTACAAAGCCAATTGTAAGTACGAGTGCCAATAACGGCAATACAAAACAACAACAAGTCGGTCCGGCTATACAGACTGGCATGGATCGCTACATCCAAATCAAACGAAAGTTAAGCCTGCAAAATAAAATGGTTGGAAATAAACCAAAACAAAATTGCCCCAATAAAGGCAACGAACAACCAGGGGCATCTAGTAACAGATTCGCCCTGTTGTCCGATATTGAAAATAATCAATCCGAGACTGGACAGGCTGTACAAATGAAGCCAAAGCCCCCACCAATTTACATAAGGGAACAAAACTCAAATGCCCTAGTAAAGAAAATTGTTGCGCTGGTCGGGAATGACAACTTTTATGTTACTCCTCTTGTCAAAGGGAATATACACGAAACCAAGCTTCAAGCTAAAACTGAAGATCAATTCAGAGCTATAACCAAATACCTAGATGAGGCTAAGAAACCCTACTACACATACCAGCTCAAGAGTAGCAAGGGCTTGCAAGTGGTGCTAAAGGGCATAGAGCCCGACGTATCCAAAAATGAAATAGTAGAGGCACTGAAAGAAAAAGGATTTCTTGCAAAAACAATATTAATATTCTCAACAGAAATAAAAAGCCGCAACCACTCCTTAAGGTCGAACTGGAGCCAGAAAGCAGAGCCTTGAAGAAGAATGAAGTGCACCCGATCTACAAACTGCAATTCCTGTTGCATAGAAGGATTACTGTTGAAGAACCGCATAAGCGAAATAATCAGCTACAATGCACAAACTGCCAAGAGTATGGACACACCAGAAACAACTGCGGGCTTCGATCCGTCTGCGTAGCTTGTGGAGGCTTCCACAACTCCGAGCCGTGCCCTGCAAACAAAGAAGACCCAAAGACGAAGAAATGCGCTAACTGTGGAGAAAATCATACCGCAAACTATCGAGGCTGCCCGCTCTATAAAGAGCTGAAGAGTCGGCTGCAACAGGCAAAATACGCACGCTCACCTGATGTCTTCTTTGCGAAAGCAGCCAGATCTTCATTTGGGCCCCTCAACACAAATGGGGGAGTTTCATACGCCAGTGCCCTAAAATCAGGACTTGGCGACCAGACGGGAACCCCACAAACTCAATGCTTTGGGAAAAATATAATCACACCTCAGTAACCTATTGGACAAATACCAAGCAACATCGAAACCATGATGCTGACTTTACAACAGGGTATGATGGAATTTATGTCCTTCATGAAAACAACGATGCAAAACCATATGCAAAATCAAAACATTTTAATAAATTTGCTTACATCCCAACAATCTAAATAAATGTCTTGCCTTCGAATATCCATGTGGTATGCCAATGGTGTTTCACGGCACAAACTTGAAATAACTCATAACTAATGCTGCTGGCAGAAACTCATCTAACAAGTAAATACAACTTCCAAATAAGAGGGTATACCTTATACTGCACAGATCATCCGGATGGCAAGGCCCACGGTGGAACCACTTTCACCAGAGGTTTGCAACAAATTATTTGCAGGCTACATCTATAATATTACAAGCAGGCAACGGCAGTATCACTATAACCGCTGTCTATTGCCCACCGCGTCTTACAATAACTGAAGATCAATTCTTGCACTTCTATAATTCACTCGGAGATCGCTTTTTAGCAGGAGTAGACTACAACGCCAAGCACACGCACTGGGGATCATGACTCGTGACACCTAAAGGAAGACAACTTTATAAAGCAATTATAAACTTCCGGATTTAATTGACTTCGCTGTGACCAATAACATCCCAAGAAACTTAGTAAGCGCCAAATCGCTATCGGACTTATCATCGGATCACTCGCCCGTTTTAATAACTCTTCTTCAAAACCCCAATATAATCGAGCACCCATTCAGGCTGACCTCGCATAGAACTAACTGGCTAAAATATAAAAAGTACGTATGTTCCCACATTGAGCTTACACCACAGCTTGACACTGAGAATGACATCGACTTCTGTGCTGTTGCCCTGGAGTCGGTACTCGTGGCAGCAGCCAAAATCTCAGCACCAGGAGAGACAATTGGGCGTAGCAGCCATTACAAAACTAATTTGCAAATCGAACAACTAGTTCCGGAAAAACGACGCCTACGACGATCTTGGCAATCTTGCAGATCGCCCCATTCGAAGCAACTCTTTAATGAAGCCACCCGCAGACTCACCAAAACCCTTAAGCAAGAAGAAGAGCTTGCGCAGCGCCGGTACATAGAGAGACTGTCGCCGACCAGCACAAAGCATCCCTTGTGGAGAGCCCACCCAAATTTAAGCTCTCCGATAGAATCAGTCACTCCTATTAGAAACTCCTCGGGTACTTGGGCTCGCAGTGACGAAGACAGAGCCGAAACATTTGCTTGCACCTACAAAACGTATTTCAGCCAAACGCCGCCACAAACTCTTTTCAACTACCGCCGCTTAGCTCTGAAATAGCAATTAACCCGATTTTGTTTCAAGCTCCTGAAATTGCTAATGTCATCAGGAAGCAATTAAAACCGAAAAAGGCTCCAGGGGCGACCTAATAACCCCAAAAATGATAATTGAACTTCCAAACTGCGCAGTGGATGTTTTATGCAAACTATTTAACGGGATCACTAAACTTGGCTACTACCCCAAAAAATGGAAAAAGTCTGTGGTTATAATGATACCGAAGCCTGGGAAAGACCACACAATTCCCTCATCGTACAGGCCAATAAGTTTACTACCGTGCCTATCCAAACTACTAGAAAAATGTCTGCTCACGCGCATAACACCATATTTAAGAGAACAAAACGTAATTCCGACACATCAATTCGGGTTTCGAGAAAGCCACGGAACCATCGAGCAAGTCAACCGGATAACATCAGAAATCCGTACAGCCTTCGAATATCGGGAATATTGTAGTGCGATATTCCTCGACGTCTCTCAGGCATTCGACCGAGTGTGGCTTGAAGGCCTTATGCATAAAATCACAAATTTATTACCAGAAAACACTCATAAGTTTCTTGAGTCTTACCTCTACCACAGAGTCTTCGAGGTGAGATGCAATGCAACCTCATCCAACGAGTATAACATTGAAGCCGGAGTCCCACAAGGTAGCGCACATTCCTACGAACGAGAGGTTGACCACGTCCACATTTGCTGACGACACCGCAATTCTAAGCCGCTCGAGATGCCCAACTAGAACAACAGCTCAACTAGCTGATCATTTAGTGGTAGTCGAGAAATGGCATCAGACTGGCGTATCAAAATTAATGAACAAAAGTGTAAACATATAACGTTTACCCTTAATAGACAATCGTGCCCCCCGTTAACTTTGAATAATACGCAGATCCCCCAAGCCAACGATGTAACATATCTCGGCGTACACCTCGACAGGCGCCTAACCTGGCGGAGGCACATTGAATGCAAAAAAGTACACCTCAAACTGAAAGCTAGCAGCCTACACTGGATTATAAATTCTCGATCACCCCTGTGTCTGGACTTTAAAGTTCTTCTCTACAACTCAACCCTTAAACCCATTTGAACTTACGGCTCCCAGCTGTGGGGGAATGCGAGCAACAGCAACGTTGACATCATACAGCGCTCACAATCAAAAATCCTGCGAACTATTACTCGGGCACCATGGTATGTTCGGAACGAAAACATCCACAGGGATCTGGGCATACCACCGGTTAAAGATGAAATATCAAAGCAGAAAGCGGCCTACTATAATAAGCTTACACTGCACCCAAATAATCTCGCAAGGAACCTAACACGGGTCTTAGACCGATCTCGTCTACATCGAAACGACCTGCCAGCCCAGCTATAAATATTAGGGCCCGTTAGTCCAGATTCAGTCTACATGACTGTAATTTAAGTTATATTATTAAGATTTGATATACTTATTGTTAGTCTCATTATAGAGAAGATTCAATAAATAAAGCATATATGTAAAAAAAAAAAAAATTAAACTCCCCACAAATCTCGAGGCAGGAGAGCCCCTAGCAACAGCGAAGGCAGCGAGAATGCGGCAGAATCCAAGGGCATTCAGGTCCACCGGTAAATACTGGACCTTGGACCCAGCCAAAGCGGAGAGACCGCGAAATAACGGTGCCGCGCTGGACCTTGGACCCACGCCGCCAAAGGGGAATAAGGTCGAACTACCGTTCGTGGGGTAGCCGTGGACTTTGAACCGGGGCAAAGAGGATGCACCGTGAATTAACGGGACATCTTGGACCTTGGACCCGATGCGTGCCATGTGCAAAGAGAACTAACGGGACGTACTTGGACATTGGACCCTAGCGAGCCGTGTGCAAAAAAGGAAATATCGGGACCACGCCGCAGCCTATAAAAGGACGGCGCAGGCGCAGCTCGAGACAGACAACCAAGATACGCGAGCGGAAGTACAAGTGCAACAAGTGAACCAGATATCAAGAATACAAGTGCGAGGATTCAATCGAGTGCGTGGCCGTGAGAGTACCGTGGAAACCGAGTGCTCAACGCCCAGATCAAGATACCAGAGTCAAGACGCTAGGCCAAGGCTAAGACTGCAACGGTGAGATCTGCAGGACACAGAGATTGGAGCGGAGACGAGTGCAGGACAGGAGCAGAGTCGAGAGAAGGACGAGCTACCGGCAGGGTAAGCGCGGATCAAGAGTTTGTGCTAGGCGTCGGGGATACGGTGAACTGACGATAAGGCTGAATCCTCGGATTTGACCAGTCGGGACATTCGTTTTTCAGGCTAGAGCCAGACCGACCCAAGGGAACACGACGGAACAGGTGATCTCAGGGTCATTCTGGTCGGACCCGAAAGGAAGGTTGTACAGACTTTTGACAAGCCGGGTGGAACTGGAGAGACGCCGTTGGAGAACGACGCCGCAGGAGTCCACAAGCAGCACGAAGGGAGACGAGAGCAGCGACGCCGTCGAGAAGCGCCGCCGAGAGAAGCACGAAGTGAATCTTGAGCCGAGGAAGGCACGTTGCTGATCAGGCAAGCCGCAACAGCCAGCTGACGAAGAAACCAATTCCAGCGAAAAGAAAAACTTAATAAAGTTTTCCGATTTGTCCCAATCGGATATCACTGCATTTTCTTGGGTCGCGGGCAGTCACGCAATACAAATTTGGTGGGACGAACACACAATATCTCTGAGCTAGTCGCGCCGTTTACGTAGCGATCCAACAGTTGAAAACAGTTCGTTACAATTCATAGACAGTTTTCACAATTATTTTCTGCCGAGGGACTTTTTCACCAAGCTGTCTGATCAAGTCAGGCAGAGGAAGCAAGGCTACGGGGAATCGTTCAAAGATTACATGATCGACATGCAGACCATGGTGAGGCCACTCAGTTATTCGGCGAATGAGACCCTCAACATCATCAGGGAGAACTGCACCCCGAGTTTAAGGATTTTCCTCAGAGAGTACAAGGTATCGGACCTAGATACGCTTACGAACCTAGCCGACGAGTATGAGGAACTGGAGAAGGAACGGGAGGTATTCGCGCAAGAGAACAAATTCTCAAGGGCAAAACCAGCAGCCCCTACGCAAGCAACGTGCAGAAGGTGCGAAAACAGTGGGAACCAGGAACCTCGTGGGAAGAGTCCATGGACACCGCCCCTACAAGACCACCGGCAGCAGGCGACCAACGCACCGCACGAACGCCAGTGGGCACCAATTCAAAACCAACAGAGGCAGCCAACAAACCCCTTGTAGAGGCCACGGGAGAGTACCCACATCTTAGACCCCCAGAAGGGCTGCCGAAAGTGCGGCGGTCACGGACACTGGAAACGCGGCTGTCGAAACCAGCGCTTGTTGTTCTGGTAAGTGTGCGGCAAAGTGGGTGTCAGGAGCGTCAAGTGCTGCCGTCGAGCGGGAAATGGTCAGCGATCACAGCCGCAAAAAGGCGGGCGGGCATTGCAAAATGCTACCTCTCCAAACTAACTGGCAAGCTGATTGAGGAGGTGCAGCCCCTCCACGATTGGTGGAGGCACGTATAAAGCCACAATCGACACAGGGCAACAGCGAGCTTCATAAGCGAGGAACTGGTGGATTCGTTGGTGTTAGGATGAAATTTCCTCACGCAAGTCGGAACAGAAATAAAGTGTGCCGGGCACGAGATCACAATACCGGCCAGAAACCGACACAACGGGTGGCTCGAGGAAAAACAAGAGGGAACGCTATAGTCGAGTGCCTCGACTATCACATACCCATTATTTAGCTAAAGCAAGCAGTCTCAAGCAGGGCAAGCGAAGCAGCCGCTTCAAAGTGGCGTCATCTACCGGCCATTTCATAATTTGATTATAACTTTTTACTGATTGGGATGATTTAAAAATTTTCTTCTACATTTCCATAGGCATTAATAACCCAAACAAAATGGCGTTTACACATTTGCTCTAGCTAACTTTTTGCGGTTTGTGGGCGTTAGGGGGGAGGGGGGGTTTCCCACTTTGGTCTATCAATATGTATTGATGAAACGAATACACATTCCTTTTCCCGTTAATGTAGCTTCACAGTGCCACAGTTTTTCGCGGTTTGTGGGCGTTAGAGGGGGCGTGGCACATCGGCGTGAAAAACTTGCGCTGCGTATTAACCCATAGAATCTGCTTGCCAAATCCCAATCTTCTAGCTTTTATAGTTTCCGAGATCTCAGCGTTCATACAAACGGACAGACGGACAGACAGACGGACATGGCTAAATCGACTCGGCTAGTGATCCTGATCAAGAATATATTTACTTTATATGGTCGGAAACGCTTCCTTCTACCTGTTACATACTTTTGCACGAATCTAATATACCCTTTTACTCTACGAATAACGGGTATAACTATCGGTGGCAGTCGTTCAAAACACAAGCGAGGATAACGACACAACAAAATTCCTGGAGGCGCAACTAGCCGACTTTAACACCATGACAGGAACATCGAACATGACCGAACATCGGATCACGATGAAGGACGACAAGCCCATCAAGCAACGGTACTACCCCAAGAATCCAAAAATACAAGGGGAGATCAATACGAAGGTGGTTGAGCTTCTCCAAATTTGGTATATATAGCACTCGAAGAGCGCATACAGCTCCCCCATCGTGATGGTCAAAAAGAAGACGGGCAAGTGGAGACTCTGTGTCGATTTCAGGCAGATCAACGCAAAATAAAAAAATAAAAAACGCATAAGTTATATCCTCGACCAACTGAGGGAAGCGAGATACATCAGCAGTTTGGACCTGAAGGATGGGTACTGGAAAATACCACTAGAGGAAAGCAGCAGGCAATTCACGGCTTTCACGGTGTCCGGAAAAGGTTTATTTCAGTGGAAGGTTATGCCTTTCGGTCTCCATTCGGCATCCGCGACGTTCCAACGAGTTTTGAACCACCTACCAGGACGGCATTATAGTGATCGGACGCACGCTGGAAGAACACAAAGCGAACCTGAGGGAAGTGTTCCGGAGGCTAAAAGAAGCAAATCTGCGACTGAACCCGGAAAAATGCCAATTGTTCAGGAAGGAGCTATTATATTTAGGTCACAGACCCAGAAAAGGTGGCAGCCATCGCGGAACTAGAGCCACCAGCAACAGTAAGAGAACTCCGACAGTACCTGGGCGTAGCATCATGGTACCGCCGATTCGTACCTGATTTCGCAAAAATAGTCAAACCCCTCAATAATTTGTGCGCAAAGGCAGCAAGTGGGTATGGACAGCGGAACATCAGATGGCGTTCGAAGAGGTTAAGGCAAGACTCGTTTCAGACCCCGTACTGGCGTGCCCGGACTTTGACAAACCATTCACCCTGCAAACGGACGCGAGCGACTAAGGCATCGAGGCGATACTGACCCAGGAAACGGAGAAAGGCGAAAAGGTAATCTCTTACTCAAGCTGAACGCTCAACGGCGCCGAGAAGAATTACTCAACGACCGAGAAGGAATGCCTGGCAATCGTATGGGCGATCCGAAAGCTAAAGCCATATCTGGAAGGTTACCACTTTAAAGTAGTAACCGACCATATGGCCCTGAAGTGGCTCAACAGCATTGAAAGCCCTTCAGGAAGGATCGCCAGATGGGCCCTGGAGCTGCAGCAATACGATTTCGAGATAGCGTACAGGAAAGGACAACTCAATGTGGTGGCGGACGCCTTATCGAGGCAGCCACTACCAGAGAGGCCTCGAGGCATCAAAGCAACATCGGCGGCGGAAGCTTCTGCAGCATGCAGCTAGACTCAAGAAATGCTCGAGAAAATAAAGACCCAACCGCAAAAATACCCGGACTACGTATTGCAGGGAGACACCCTGTACAGGAACATACCCCATAGAGCAGGCAGCGAAGATGTCGCGACGTGGAAGATGTGTGTCCCAAAGGCCCTACGAGAAACGGTGCTGAAGGAAAACCTCGACGAGCCTTCAGTGGGTCATGTAGGAAGCCGAAGGACGATTGCACGCCTGGCAGCCAGATATTACTGGCCAGGTATGCACATAGATCCCCGAGCCCATGTGAGAAGATGCGAGATATTCATGAGGTTCAAGCCGAATCAGATGCAAGCGGCTGGCAAAATGCTAACGCAGGTTCCAAAGGAACCATGGGCAACCGTATGTGCAGACTTCGTCAGACCCCTGCCGCGTTCAAAGCACGGCAACCAAATGCTGCTAGTACTGATAGACCGGTTCTCCAAGTGGACTGTGTTAGTACCACTGCGCAGCGCGACGGCCGAATCACTAAAAAAAGCTTTCAAAGAACGAATAATCGCAAGGTACGGGGTCCCGAAGGTGGTCATAACGGACAACGGAGTACAATTTGCCAGCCGAATCATCAAGGGTTTCCTAGCCGACATGGGTGTCAAACAACAGTTCACAGCTCCATATACCCCGCAAGAGAACCCGACCGAGCGCTCGCTGTAGGACTGTAAAAACTATGATTGCGCAGTTTGGCGGGCAGGACCAAAGAAATTGGGACGAGAAATGGCCGGAAATCATGCTGGCAGTAAGCACCAGCGTTTCGGAATCCACTGGCTACACCCCGGCATTTCTCACTCAAGGCAGAGCGCCCTATACGATCGAGAAAACTTGTGGACCGGACAAGCGACCGAAACCCCGGACGAAAACGCCAATAAACTCAGGGAGATCTTCGAGATCGTACGTCGAAATCTGGAAAAAACCTCCCAGGATCAAGCCAGGCATTATAATCTAAGGAGGAGGCAATGGACACCGGCAGTGGGTGACATCGTGTGGGCCAAAGAACACCACCTATCGAAAGCGGCCGAAGGATTTGCAGCAAATTTGGCTCCTAGGTACGACGGGCCATACCAGGTCGTGGATTTCGTTTCGCCTGTACCCATGTGAACACAAAGAAAGAGCGGACCATACATGTGAGCGAGCAAACAAAATACAAACAAGCAACGGCATCAGGCGCAAACAACAGACGAGTAACAGCATAGAAACTCCAAAAATTTTCCAAGGATACAACAAGATAACTCCAAGGATTCTCCAAAGATACTACTAGGTAACTCCAAGGACTATCCCAGGATACTACAAGATAAGCCCAAAGACTATCCAAGGATAGTACAAGATAACTCCAAGGACTCTCCAAGGATACTCCAAGATATCTCCAAGGATACTACAAGATAACTCCAAGGACTAGCCGAGGATACTACAAGGTAAATCCAAGGACTATCCAAGGATACTACAAGATAACTCCAAGGACAATCCAAGGATACTACAAAACTCCAAGAATACTATGAAACTCCAAGGATACTACAAAACTCCAAGGATTCTATGAAACTCCAAGGATGCTACGAAACTCCAAGGATACTACGAAACTCCAAGGATACTACAGGAAAACTCCAAGGATACTACAAAACTCTAAGGATACTACGAAGCTCCAAGCATACTATAAAACTCCAAGGATACTACAAACCTCCAAGGATACTATGAAACTCCAAGGATGCTACGAAACTCCAAGGATACTACAAAACTCCAAGGATCCTACAGGATACCTCCAAGGATACTACAAAACTCCGTGGATACTACGAAAATCCAAGGACACTACAAGATAAATCCAAGGATGCTAAAGGAAACTACAAGAAATTCCGAATGGAAAACTCGACAGAAAAACGAACCAAAGCATCCAAAGTCTTGTTTGGAACTGACCAGAACACGCGTTTCAAATGTCTGCCGAAGGAAGGGAGAAGACGGCACAGAAAACTGTACCGTATTGTCCTCATAGAATAAGGAAGGCGAAGGAAATAGCGGTATCGAAGAAAAATAAGTCGCGAAACCGAGTTATCGTTAATGAGAACACGGCTCTAGTTGGATAATCTAATATCAGAAAGCAACATGAGCACACGTGTTACAAGGAGTAAAGCGCGTCGCATCCTGGCGACCAACCACCTCTCCGATGGATCCAGCCCGGGGCAAGGACGGTCAACGTCGCGGCTCCTGAAGAGAGGTGTCCCGGATCCGGTCGTGAGCTCCGACAGCGACGTGCAGGTGGTGGTCGACGAGCGAAGGAGGTGGCGGATCCGGAGAGCGATCCAGCGCGGCGATGGACGAATCCCAACGGGTTCGGCAGAAGTGGAGTGGGCAACCGTCGAGCCTTCCCAGGGTCCAGCGAAGCCCGAGGCAGCAGTGGAGGAGTCGCCCCAGGCTGCACCGGCGACCGGCGAAGGGGAGGCAGGAGGCAAACCTCCTCAGCCCACCAGTTATGCGGAATGCATTATAGCGGCGACGATGGAGAATCGTCAATGGTGCGAGGAGCGGCGCAGGAGCGAGGAACGGCGGCGACAGCAGATGGAGGAGTCGCCAGAATGGCAGGCTCGATTGCGAACGGCCGAGGAGGAGGAGCAGCAGCTGTGGGAAAACACTGGGTACCCGCCCACGCCGCGGTACATTCACGAGCCCCGCATCCAGCCGCTCGAAGTCGCGTCGGAATGGGCACCATCGACGTCGCGGTGGCTGCCCGAAATTCCGCCGACGCCCCGGTACGAGGGGTCACCCAGGTGGAGGCCCGCACGACCACCCACGCCGCGTTTTGAACCGACGCAGCAGCCCGAGCCATCGCAGCAGCAGCACCCCGAGCCACCGCAGCCGCAGCAGCCCGAGATGCTGCCACCGCCACAAGCCGAGCCGCAGAAGCCGCAGCAGCCCGAGATGCCGCCGCCGCCACAATTCGAGCCACCACGGTCGAATCCCCGGGAGCACTATGTCCGCACGGACATAGGCAGCAGACGATTACGTGGACATGGCCGGAGGGACCCGCGGAGGACGCGACTGCGGGGGAGGAATCGCGGATCTGGGAGGAGGCAGAACCGCGTGTGAGCCCTAGGGATCCGAGGCAGACAAGAGGCAGCGGTGACGCCGAGCCCGGGATCGACGACGCCGGCACCCGCAACACCGGATTCCTGGAAGCCGCCGACGCCGAGCACCGGGCCAGCGACACCCGCGTCACCGAGCCCAGGAGCAGCCGCAGACAACGCGACGAAGGAGGACGAGCAGCCAGAGAGGGGTGCGTGGGTGAGGCCGGAACCGCTGGCCAGTCGGCGGCCACCGTGGAAGCGCCAACATTCCGCGCCGGAAGTCGTCGGAGAGATCGCGAGACCGAAACTGATGCGGCAGACGTCGGCACCCGAAGGTCAGCGGTGGCGCGAGATCGAGAAGGACGAGTGGCTCGAAGGAATCGCGTAGGTACAGCCGGTAAGGGAAGCACGCGTTCTGGGAGGCAGGCGAAGCGTGCGCGTGAGGATCGACCGACGCGCGTTCCGCGTAAGGTTGGGTCCCGCGGGCATGAGGCTGTTCGAGGAGCAGCGATGAACAAATAATCACATAAAAAAAAACAGAACACGAAGATCGGCGTAGAGCTGGGTGTAACACGGCTGAAAGCAGGGAAATATTCAAGGAGCATACATAGTTAATCAGCATCTGAAATCAAAATGAAAAGGAATTAGCTGCTGCTTCGATTGGCGAAGCTAATTCGAATTTCACTCTGATCTCGATGTCAACGTTTCCAACCAAGAGCAACTAGCCGAGGGCGAATGAAGGGCGAAGGAGCCTGAAAAGGAGAGAGAAGGATGAGAGAATAGAAAAGGATGAAGAAAGTTCAAGAAACTTACCTAGAAATCTGAAAAATCTCCATGAACTAGGGACGAGGGGGCCTCAATAGGGCGGTCGATTGGCACGGACGATAGTGCGATCGATGGGCACACGATATATGGAATAATCATGGTGAATATCGCAAGCGATCAAGTGGCAACGCCGCCCGCGCGATATCGATAGCTGATGGGTATCGATATCGTGGGGAGTTCCGCTGGGCTATCGATAGCTGATGGGTATCAATAACCAGTGGGACCAGACGGGAAAACAGCGCGGGAAACTTGAACGAACCCCGCTGGGTATCGATAGCTGATGGGTATCGATGACCAGTGGGACCAGACGGAGGAGCGGCGCGGGAGTTTCAAATTGCTGCAAAGAGGACGACCGGCGCCGTAGAAACTCTCGGAGTTGAAAGCTTCGAGTGAGCAACGATGGAGCGACGGGGGATCGCCGAGGAAATCGACAAGATCACCGCGAAGACTCAACGGCTAGGATACACGAGGAAACGCCGTCGAGTAGGAGCGAGTTCTTAAAAGTTTCCCGAAGTAAGGGGGGAATGTGAGGAGTTGAATAACTCCCCAGTGGGACCAGACGGGAAAACAGCGTGGGAAACTTGAACGAAGGCCCGCTGGGTATCGATAGCTGATGGGTATCGATGACCAGTGGGACCAGATGGTGGAGCGGCGCGGGAGTTTCAAATTGCTGCAAAGAGGACGACCGGCGCCGTAGAAACTCTCGAGGGAGCGTCGAGGGAGCAACGATGGAGCGACGGGGGATCGCCGAGGGAATCGACAAGATCACCGCGAAGACTCAACGGCTAGGATACACGAGGAAACGCCGTCGAGTAGGAGCGATTCTTAAAAGTTTCCCGAAGTAAGGGGGGAATGTGAGGAGTTGAATAACTCCCCACAAATTCCCGCAGCAAAACTACGGATGGCCGGTCGCTTACCAGTTACGCGGCGAATTAGCGTGGTAGCGGCGCGGCAAAGAGCAAGTGGAGAGACACTTTCAAGTAGAGAGTTTGGAGAGTGAGAGTTTGGAGACCGAGAAGGGTAGAATGAGAGTTTGGAGACTTCGAGGTTAGGAGAGAGAACTCTGCCAAAGAGAGTTTGGAGAGCAGGGAGCGGAGAGTGAGAGAGTGGAGACTTCGCAGGCAGAGCCAGAGTGCCGTGTGCAAAAGGGGAAATAACAGAACTGCACCGGACTTTGGACTCTGCCGTGGACTTTGGTCCAGGAGGACAAGAGCCATATTTCAGCAGCGGAGCGACGCACAGGCGTGCCACAGGCACCAAAAGAATAAGCGGAGCGGCAGCAACACGCGGAAACACAACTTAAGGCCGTGCGTGAAAGGCAAGTGGGTCAAGCAGGAGGTACGGACTTTGGATCCGGAGTGGAGAGAGTGGAAAACGGTTCTCAGAGGCCCTATATAATGCCGCCGGGCGCTGGCCACAGGATCAGTCGATCACGAAGAGTCAATCTATTAAGATCAGTCCAGATATAAAAGTGAACAAGTCAGTCAGTACAGTGAACTACAAGTGAACAACAACAAGTCGAATCGCCGGAAGCAGCGCCGTGGGAGCCTACAAGGAGCAAGATCGCTACGTCGAGACGTTCGGGATTGAACCACCAAGAATCTCCGAATTGAGACGCAGGTAGCTGAGGTCCAGAGGGCATCACACGGCTAGGTCAAGGCGATTCGTTTCATTTCTGTCTCAACTAAATCCACGCTCCTCGCCTGGAGAGTCGAACAGAGTTTGAGCGGTGTAAGCCTTGGTGTAGTGCTAACGATAATAGTTGTGAGATTAAACCTCTCAAACCAAATAAGGCATCGAACTGCAGGTATAAATCGGTTGTTGAGAGTAAGTCATATTGGGTTGAGTTGGAAAAGAAAAGTAGTTGTCTTTCTAAGGTTCAGAACAATTCTAAGGCTAGAATTCAATGTAGCAACTCAAAAATAGAGATAGTAGATTTACCTGAACAAGGAATAATAACTTTAATGTCAGATTGCACTGCTCGAACTGATGATAAAATTTTGGTTGCTTCTAGCTTTACTGTAGCTAGAAGATCAGGGTACATTAGCTTTGTCTTACATTGGAGAAGTTACCGATATACCAAAAATTATTTGGAACCCGCTCGAAATGCCATTAATTAACCATACGGGTGAAATCAATCGTTTATCAAAGCAGATTCAATATTTAAAAACTCACAAGCCAGAATTGAGGGAGCCAGACTTTCATCATTTAAGTAGACATGCATCCCTAATTTTTATGTATGCGCAAGCATGTAGTAAATTTATTTAAGTGATACAATAATAGAGAATAGTAACAGGGAAAGTTGTACAGAGAATGTATAAGAGTGCTGGAAGCTGATGATTTGCCGTGGCTGCAGCTCGATCTGCATCGGCTCGCGACTTACTGAAGACTGACTTCAAAGGGCGAGATCACTTCGCGAGATAATGCAGTCGCATACATAACACCCCTTAACACCCAGATGGATCGTAGAACTGCGGGCGGCGACGGTCACGGGCTGACCTGCGCGGCGGTCCCCCAGTTTCGATTAGCTCGGGCGAGCGCTGTGGTCCCACTGGAGTTGCCGGTTCGCCAGCTTCCGCTTCAGTATGGGTTAGAGGGACACGACATGTTGGAGATGATATCTTTTCTGATGTTGGCTGCTGCGACGGACTGCGCATCTGATCCAGATGCCGCCTGACTGTTCGGTCGTCCTCCAGACACACCGAATAGGAAATCGGTCCCGTTCGCTTTGAGACTTGGCCCTCAATCCACTTGGGGCCGCTTGCATAGTTTCGGACCCAAACGGGAGTGCCTGTAACAAAAGACTTTTGAGTTTGGGCCTCGCAGACCTTACCGTATGATATTTCGCCTGGACTTAATTTATCAAAGAAGGTCTGGAGCTCCCTATTGAAAAGCAACTCCGCTGGTGAATGCTTTGTGCCGGAATGCGGTGTAGTATGTTGATCAAACAAGAAACGAGCTAAAGCTATGTTTATGTCCGTGTGACGATCTAGTTTCTTCAAGTAACTCTTCGTGGTTTGAACCATTCGTTCGGCCTGGCCGTTGGTTGCAGGGTGGAAAGGCGCTGATCGGATGTGACGGATCCGATTGTTTTTCGTAAACAACTTAAACTCCTCGGAGGTGAACGCAGTTCCGTTGTCCGACACGATTTCATCTGGAATACCATGAGTAGCGAACAGCTGCCAAAGGAAAGTGATTGCTGCGGACGCGTATGTCGATTTCACGGGGCAAACTTCAAGCCACTTCGTAAAGGAATCGACGACTAAGAAAAACGTATTTCCTTGGAACGGTCCGGCGAAATCAATGTGTAGGCGAGACCATGGTTTCTTGGCAGACTCACGCTAAGCATTGACTTACCGCCTTTTCGATATCCGCATCCAAACCGGGCCACCAGACGTAACTGCGGGCTAAAGCCTTCATTCTAACAATTCCCGGGTGGTGCGCGTGTAACGCAGAGAGGATTTCCTGCCTGTCCATAACAGGAATAACTGCGCGATTACCCCAAAACAATATTCCTTGGTTACTGGTGAGTTCATTTCGTCGCACGAAGAAGGGGTACAGGTCATCATAACGCTGAACTTTGACACTACTCCATCCCCTTAACACCCAGTTGAGCACCTTCCTGAGGCTGCAATCCTTAGACGTGTTGGTTGCTAAAGTGTTTGCGGTGACAGTGTGATCATTTGCCCATTCAATCATTAAAACTTCTTCTGATTGTGGCTCGGGGTGTACTTCTGCCGTTGGGCAGCGACTTAGAAAATCCGCATTACTAATTTTGGTTCCAGGCTGATGAATCAAATTGAATTTATACGCTCTCAAAAAAATTGCTCGACGCATCATTGTGTTAGAAATGATTTGAGGAATTGGCTTTTCTGTTGAAAAGATTCCCAACAGTGGCCGGTGGTCTGTAATAAGCGTGATCTTCCTTCCGTATAAATAGTTATGAAATTTTTTAACTCCAGCAACTAACGCTACAGCTTCTCTGTCGATCTGCGCGTAGATTCTCTCTGCTTTAGAAAGAGTGCGTGAGTAAAACGCAATTGGCTTTTCTGTCCCGTCTTCCATTTCGTGGCTAAGTACTGCTCCTAACCCGTATGGCGACGCATCGCATGTTAAGATCAGTGGGCGGTCTGGCGAGTAGTGTATTAGGACCGCATCCGATGCAATCAAGCTCTTGAGTTTTTCGAATGCTTTTTGGTGCACTGAACGCCATGTCCACGATACGTTCTTGTCTAGCAGTCTATGTAATGGCTCCGCAATGGTGGCCTTCTTGGGCAAGAATGAATGATAAAAATTGGTCAGTCCCAGAAACGCTTGTAACTGTTTTTCTCTTTTGGGGGTGGCGCCTCATGGATGGCTTTAACTTTATCAGCTGATGGCCTAATCCCGAGAGCATCAACTTTAAATCCGAGGAACTCAATGGAGGTGACTCCAAACTGACATTTTTCTTTACGCAGGCGTAATCCGGCCTGGTCCATACGGGTTAGAACTTCGTTTAACCTACTCGCAAGTTCTTCTTCTGATTTGCCCATTATTACAATATCGTCAAAATATGGAAGGACGCCCGATATGTTCTGTAGTATTCTTTCAATGCAGCTTTGGAATATTCCTGGGGCTGATGAGATTCCGAATTGTAGTCTCGTTACCTTAAATGCTCCTTTGTGAGTAGTTATTGTTTGCATCAGTGCTGTATTTCCGTCAACACCAACTGCTGATATGCCTGCGCCAAATCTATTTTTGCGAAAATTGAGCCTCCTTCTATCGATGCCAAGAGCGTGTTGATTGCAGGAATTTGATGGCAGTGCGGCTGCACCGCTCTATTAAGCGTCGATTTATAATCTCCACATATGCGAATGGAACCATCCTTCTTGACTATGGGGACCGTCGGAGTGGCCCACTCAGAGTACTCTACAGGCTCCAATATTCCTTGAGAACAGAGACGGTCTAACTCTTCTTCATATGGCTTGATGAGTGCGTAAGGAATTCGACGAGGAGGCAGTCTGACCGGCGGAACATCCTGGTCAACCTTTAGTTCCACTGGCGGCCCCGTATATCGACCAAGTCCTGATGGTCGAATTTCCTTAGAATTTCCTCGATACCGATTCCGCATTGCACGCCATGAATGCCTTCTATCCGGATTCCGAGAGGTTCAAACCAGTTGCATCCTAAGAGGTTTGACCCGGTGCCGGATGTGACGATCAGTGGCAGGTTACTGATACGGCGATTGTTGTAGCGGATTGATGTGTCGGTGATCCCCTTGACTGGGATGGGGTTCCGCTGATAGTCGCTAAGCTTTAGGTGGCACTTAACTAGATCGGGATTACCGTTTGGCCAGATGTACCGATATGATGATTCCTTCATGATGGTGACGGGTGAGCCGGAATCAACTTCGAACTGGCATGAGCGACCGTTGATAAACACGGCCACCGACTTCTTGGGGCTGACCACTGGAACTATTTGATGAACGCGTCCGTGTGATGCCCTGATGCGACCCGTCTTACTGGGCGTCGGCGATGACGATTTGGTTGACCCCGCTTGACTATTACTGCGGCATACCCGACGGATGTGGCCAGTTCGGCCACAGGAATGGCAGGTGGCGTTGCGGAACGGACACTTCTTACGCATGTGGCGACCCCCACAGCCTGCGCAACTGGAGATTATTCCGTGGATTGACTCGGTGCTCGAGGACACGGGGCGTCGGGCAATGTCGCCTCGAATCGACAGCGCGCTCGCGGCAGCTGCCTCACTAGAAACGGCTCGTTCCATGGCCCGATGCACCGACAATTCGGCGTCGGCTAGCAGGCTTCGCTGGAGACCTTCATCGCGCATGCCACACACAAATCGGTCCCGCAACATACGATCTAACATTTGTCCGAAATTGCACCCTACCGCCAAACTCCTTAATGCGGCCATGTAGTTACCGACGGACTCGTCGGGGTGCTGATCGCGCTTGTGAAAGTGGTAGAATGCAGCAATCTCCGATTGGCGGGGCGCCAAGTGGCTGGTTAATATTTCATACACATCTGACAATTGCAATTCACTAACTTGCCTGGGTGATGCTAGCGACACTAGCAGCTCATAAATGGGTGCGCCTGCTAGAGGGAGGAACGCTGCCTTTTTCCGGTCCTCGTCCACAACGCTATTTGCTAACAGGTACAGCTCGAAACGTTCCCGGTAGGCGTTCCATTTCCCAGGTGCTAGCAAGCCAAAAGGTTCCAGAGTTCCAACTCCTGCCATTGCGACTCCGCCAGTTTTGATAACCGCTTTTTGCGTATCAGATATTGGCGTCGTATTCGGCTCGACTGTACAGCCGCTCTCAGAAAGACTCCCTCGTGGAGTTAATGGATTATCGCTTATCTCTTGTTTTACCTCTTCGTCGGCGCTCTTTGCAGCTTGATCGACAGTTCGGCGCTTATCCATGTGTTTGCTTCAAAAGTAATAAGATTACCGTATTCTGGACGTACGGTAAACTCACGTGATCAGTTATTCCGTTTCACTCTCTCTCTCTCTCCCTGCACTTCTATTGCGAAAATTTAATAAGCTTACGCTCAGGAATTAATATCCCATCCTCGTCGCCAATTTTATGTATGCGCAAGCATATATTAAATTTATTTAAGTGATACAATAATAGAGAATAGTAACAGGGAAAGTTGTACAGAGAATGTATAAGAGTGCTGGAAGCTGATGATTTGCCGTGGCTGCAGCTCGATCTGCATCGGCTCGCGACTTACTGAAGACTGACTTCAAAGGGCGAGATCACTTCGCGAGATAATGCAGTCGCATACATAACACTAATTTTAGCAATTTTAATAATAATGATATTAGATATCATTTTATAAGAAAAATAAAAATTCGATGACAGTTACGAGCTATAACATTACCCAGCGGTATGCTTAATATCTAATTTTTGTATATACATTAAATCAATGAATTAAAAATGTTTTATGTTAAAAAATAAATAGATTCATTAAAATGTTAAAACACAATAATTGCCAGCCGTGGCAAAGTGTCAAAATTATTAAGCAAAATAAAATATATCGAATTAATACAGTCAACTAATTTTATATTGCAATGTTTTTGAGAATATATAAAATAAATTTTAATTAACACATACACCTAATCTTGCCGGCCCTTGCCAGAATGTTCAGACGAACACTAATAAAAATAAAAATAGAATACTTTATGAGCTCTGTGCATATCATGTGACAAGTGTAGATTGATTTAGAGTCATAAGCTATGATGTGTAATTTTAAACCCAACAAGGGAGGGGTGGTTATGCAGGCCACTTGAGCCAAACCGAAAATAATCACTTGAGATGTTTCTCACACTGCACCAAGGGTTCCTGTGCGGGGGTCAAATGATAACTCTCCCCCGCAGGCAGTCGCGGCCTCTGCATAGGTCACAGATAAGACCAGAATAAGAATTTCATATTAGCTTCCTAAGCAGGGACTTAGAAAATAAAATTCAGTTTTAATACAGAACTCAACTAAAAAGGTTGTTTTATTTAATTCGGCCCCTTCAATCATAAAAAATAAAAGAGAGCTACATGGTACTGGAGGAGGTCCATTTAAATTGGAGGCGCTCACTGCTACGAGAGAAGTAGTGGCCAGGGTGAGGGGACTTTATTCTATTGTAGATGGAGTTTTTGGGGCAAGTACTTTATGGCTTAAGAGACTACCTTCAACCAATCCCAATTTGAATGGTAAGAAATAAAACGATCAAAGCCTTAAAATTAACACCCACTTCAATTTAGATAACGCTTCACCAAAAGTACTTAAGGTCGAATACAAGGAAGGTCCTAGCACCTATAGCAGCCAAACAGCAAAAGCGTCAAGCTCAAAATGCAAGTTAAGCCGCTCATCAAATATTGAGCATCTTTTGGAGGAGCAATGTTGCTCAACATGACCAACGATCGTACTCAATGTTGCTCAACATAGCCAACGACCAACAAATCAAGCAGTACTACAGTTGGTAGCAGTACCAGGCTCGCAGTTGCACCCACGGCAGTTAATATTTGCTGATCAGCATATTATACACAGTCAATGTTAACGGTTGGCTCGATGTCTCATCGACCCGCCAAGCGGTCAGCACATTCTGCAGTGTCAGCTGACCCAACTAAGTGAACCGCTACCATAATCAGAACCTACAGACCTACTCCAGAATACGACCCACTCCACCATTCTTTACACTTAACTTCCGTGCTCCAAGTAGTATATAAGCTTGCGTCCAATTCAGAATAAATCAGTTATCATTCCATCTTGTAACTCCGGGGTTTTATTTTCTGCCCTACGGGAATAGGCCTCGTCAACACCCATAAGGTCCGGGATCCTTATGGCACAGACTTGATCCACACTGCACTCGTGTGTTATCAAACATTGGTGACCACGACGTGATCTTTACGTAAGTAAGGCACCCGCAAGCCCTTCCAATAAGGCACCCGCAAGCCCTTCTAATAAGACACCCGCTACAATCCTTTCCCAGCAAGGCAAACCGCTCCCAGAATTAACAGCCCATACGACTCGGCCGCTCCAACCTCGGAACACTTCTTGAAAGGAGAGGTACTGACAGCATCACCGCAAGTACACGAACTAAAAGTACGTTCAGCTTTAGTCACGCGGTGGGAACAAGTGGACAAGAGCAGACAGCATATCTGGGAACGGTATAGTCTGGAATCTCCGCATCAGGACAGGTCAAAGTGATCCTTTACCAACAAAGGATCACACCATGCAACCGCCTTCAAACTCGACACCCAGTTCATCCAGCTCCGCAGTTCGGCAATTAAGAATGTTTATTGACACTATTAATTAGTCAGGCCGTCAGCCGTCGGGTACACAGGGGGACCAACGGGGGACTTGTCCCCTGCCGTAACTGTGTGCACCGATGGTAGTGCGACTATACTCTCCCCGTGAGGGCGGCTGAAAGCTGGTCCACAGTCTAGCTATGACTATGGATGCTGACGAATCGTAGTCGGGCGGACCTGGGTAGGTCTTTAAAGTGCCTACCCTCAAGTCAGGCGTGTCAAGCGACCAGTGCCCACTGACTTTCAGGTTCGTAGCCGAGGGATAAATCCAGCTGTGTCTTAACGGAGCCTTCGGCCTTCCGGCCTTAACGGGCCGGGCAACCCTGGGTAGGAAGTGGCCTTGCCGTGGCTTTAGGGCGGAGCCACGGTCGACCTTTTATAGAGCCCCAATAACCCTCAGGCCCGCCGCGCTTGCTTGGTCGAGCAACGCGGGCGATTATGAATTGATAATGAAAACTAACACCGTAGCTTCGGACCTCACGGGGGCGGTCACACCGATTCCGCTACCATCGAGGAGGGGCCGCGAACACCCAGCCAGGGTGCTCCGGCTCCAATGGGAACGGAAGGGGCTGCTAAGACCAGCACCCCTCTTGACAACAAAAACACCCACCCACACAACAGCGGAACCCAGCCGGGTACCAGCAAGGCATCCACTGCTACGCATCAGCAGCGCAAGGCCAAGGTCAGTCGGGCCTGTTTCATTCTCGGCAAGATGGCCAAGAATGAGGCAGAGGGCAAGACCGACCAGCGCGATGCGGAGGACAAGACTCGATGCCTTGCGGAGATCGCAGACTTCGAGGAATACTTGAGGACGCGCCAGGAGGCCACCCAAGCCAACAGGAAGAGGGACCGCTCGCACGAGGCAAGCGAGAGCGCACCCAAACGCTCAGGGGAGGCCAAGACCGACCTCTTTTGTGAAGAAGGCCAAGAAGTTCAGCGACGTAGCCAGAGACAGCCTCGCGATAGCACTGGTGGACGACCTGCAGTCGGAGAAGTGGGAGGAGATCGAGGTCAAGGCGGCCGACATGATAGCTGAAAGGCTATCAGCCGTGCCAAATGGTCCGATCCCCTCCTTCGACTCTTCGGAAATGGTCAGAGGGCACCGGGTGATCAAGTGCGATGACTCGTTCTCGAGGTCCTTCCTGGCGGAATGCATATCCAAGATTGGAAATGCATGGGACGGCCTTAGCATTAGGCTCGTCCTCATTAGGCTCGTCCTAATGGCGTCGCTTGACTCCGACGCCATTCCTCTCCCAACTTCCGTTACGGAAGTTCGGGGCGATTTGGATTCTGGCGTTTGTGATCATGCTGATACTGGCGTGATGGAAGAATCATCTGCATCGTCGATTTTAGGGCCTGGCCCGCGACTCCAACTGGAGCTGATTTGATAACCGCTGATATCGACCATATGGCTGCTGATACTTCATTGGCTGCACAAACCGTTGCCCCTGTGACGGCTCTGCTGGCTATTCCCCGACGTCCACCAACTATTCCATCTTCTGAACCAGTTACCCTGACGGCCTTGGCTCCCAAAAAGTGCATTTTTGTGTCGAGACTGCTAGCTTCTGCAACTGAGAATGATGTGAGACATCATATTGTCACGAGACTCTCCCTTACCGATCCTAGTGCTGTCGGCATCACCAAATTTAATTTTAAACTCAGAAGGGATTACTCTTCCTTCAAAATTCATGTTCCGGATGGGCTGTTTAGTAAAATTATTTGTTCGAGCTTTTGGCCAGAAAATACTATTGTGCATGAATATTTGAAAAAAGACAATACGACAGTTAGAACCTCTGGTGGCTCGCGCAATGCTTCTACTGCTCCAAAAAACTAGATTTCTTGATTCACTATCAAAATGTTCGAGGTTTGCTAAGTAAGCTCTCTAAACTATTTCAAGATAGTGCTACTTTTGATGCTAATCTTATTGCTTTCTCTGAAACCTGGCTTAACTCGACTGTAAATGATAGTGAAATCTTATCTAAAAACTACTTTATTTATAGAAATGATCGCCCGTGTCGTCGTGGTGGGGGAGTCCTCATTGCGGTTAAATCCAACCTGACTTCAGAGCTTATTACCACTCCTGACTCTTCAAGTATTGAATTTATTGCTGTCAAACTCTCACTTCCAACGTCTAATATGTTGATTACCTGCTCCTATATACCCCCAGGTTCTGAAATGAATATGTATTCACTCCACCTGTCTGCGATACGTCATGTATCTTCCTTGGCTGATGATAATGATTACCTCGTTGTTCTTGGTGACTTTAATCTCCCAAATGTCTCTTGGTTTCAGTGTAAGGACTCGATATCAATGACTCCCAGAAATTAAAACGATTTTATTGAAGGCCTTATTGAACTGTCTTTGCTGCAAATAAATTGGATTTTCAATCACAATGAGCGTATTCTAGACTTGACTTTTATATCGGATAATTGCGACGCTGCTGTGTCTCGTGTCCCCCCTCTATCTCTTCCTGAAGATAATCATCATCCTACCCTCCAGCTGTCTTTAACAGGGGTTTTCAACTCAGTAAAAGCTTCAACAAGGCCAAGGCTAAGTTTTTGCTTTAGAAAAACGAATTATCCGCAGCTTTTGCACTCCTTATCTATAATTGATTGGACATACCTAATAGATGTTCCTTTTGCGGATGGTGTAGCTTATTTTTATGGTGTCCTTTACAATTTGTTTGATAAATGTGTACCCCTTTCTAGTGGAAAAACTCCGTACAGCTCTCCGTGGTTTACCCGTCAGCTTTCCTATCTAAAGAACAAAAAATCCAGACTCTTCAAACGATTTAAACAAACTGGCTCGCAGATGGACTTTGCCAAATATTCTGTTGTCAAATATGACTACTTAAAACAAAATTCTGAATGCTATAATAACTTCCTTGCACGCTGTAAAAGTGACTTTAAAAGTAATCCAAAAAATGTTTATTCATTTGTGAATGCCAAACGGAAATCTCAATGCTTTCCTCCCTCCATGTTTTTTAATTCTGTAGTCGCGTCCGATGAAAACGGCATTTCTAACTTATTTGCTGATTTTTTTCAATCAACCTATACTAAAGCTGATGGTAACAATGTTTTTAACTATCCTCATCCTTTACCTCATCTTGACTCAATTTTTAATCCGGTTATTCTTGAAGCCGATGTTCTCCAGGGCTTAATCGATTCAAAACTCTCTTTTTCAGCAGGACCTGATATGGTCCCTAGTTGCATTCTAAAAAATTGTGCAAATTTTCTTTCCAGCCTTCTAACAATCCTGTTCAATATGTCGTTAAATCAATGTAATTTTCCGTCAGCTTGGAAGGAATCTTTTATTGTTCCGCTGTTTAAAAAAGGTAATAGGTCTGATATTGCTAATTATCGTGGTATTGCTAAGCTCAGTGCTATTCCTAAATTATTCGAAAAATTAATAACTTGTCAATTGCAGCATCAATGTCGGTCGCTTATTTTGCCTTGTCAACATGGCTTCACCAGGTGCCGATCTACTACCACTAATTTGCTTGAATTTACCTCATTAGTAAACCGTGGCTTTCTTCATAAGCAGCAAACAGATGTAATTTTTAGGGATTTTTCCAAAGCTTTTGACTCGGTAAACCATGGCCTACTTATTCATAAACTTACCCTTATGGGATTCCCTCCAAAGTTGCTAAAGTGGCTACACTCATATCTCACTGACCGCTCTCAGAGGGTGAAATATAATTATATAACTTCCAAAACTATAAATGTTACTTCTGGTGTACCTCAAGGAAGTCATTTGGGACCCTTATTATTTGGCTTGTTGATTAACGACTTACCTCAAGTTATTAAGTCCGCAACTGTTTTAATGTTTGCTGACAACGTTAAACTGTGTTTGCCCATGTCATTACCGGATTCTTGTTCTCGTCTTCAATTAGATCTTGACTATTTACAGACTTGGTGCAAACTTAATTATTTATATCTTAACTATTCTAAATGTAATTTTATGACTTTTTATCGTCGTAATCCGTCTATGTATTCATACTCTATTGACAACAATGTCCTTCAACGTATTTTTACTGTTCAAGACCTAGGAGTTTTATTTGAGCATAAACTTTATTTTAATTATCACATATCACTAATTTGTAATAAAGCTAGAAGCCTTTTAGCCTTTATAAAGCGCTGGTCTAAGGAGTTTGATGACCCTTATACAACTAAGCTTCTATATGTATCTCTTGTTCGGCCATCGTTAGAGTATTGTTCTTGTATATGGTCACCGCAGACGGTAACTTGTCAAAATATGTTGGAGTCTGTTCAAAAGCAGTTTTTGTTATTTGCTCTAAGAGGTTTTAACTGGGACGCTTGCCATCTTATAATGCAAGATTGCGTTTACTAGACTTGCCCACCCTGATCAACCGTAGAATTTGTCACGGTGTTATGTTCATACATAACTTAATAAATGGTGATGTCGACTCCTCCTTTCTCCTTAGTTCCCTAAACTGGAATGTACCATGCAGGACAGTTCGCCGGTATCGCCCCCTGTCTCTGCCATTGTGCAGGTCAAATTTTGCCCTTAATGACCCTTTCCGTGTTCTTTGTGATAAATATAATGATCTCAGTCACGTCTTGTTGTATGGAGTCTCTTCAGTGTCTAATTATAACTTAGTATTATCGTTATTGTCTTCAAATATGTAATTTCTAATTGCCCACAACTCGATGTGAGCAGGGGCATATCGTTAAAAAATTCCCCTTATGTTGTTTGGTGCACTAGTTCCTTTAATATACAATGTACTTTAATAATATTTTACAAGCAGTCCATTGCTTAATAAATACAATACAATACAATACAATATACACTCTTTTATACTAACTCGACAGGTAGGCCGAGAGCAGGTATTATTATAAAGAATAACTATAACGCACTTCTTTGCCCCAATCTTAGTACACCGGATCTAGCAATTGCCAGATTCGTGGCGGCGGATGGGACATCGATGGTGATAGCCTCATCCTACATGGCCCATGAGGTACCAGCTCCACCTGAGCCAGTCATTAAGCTGCTGCAATGGGCGGAAGCACTAAGACGACCCTGGTGCACGGATGCGACGCTAACGCGAGTCACACACTATGGGGAAACTCGGAAACTAACGAAAGGGGTGAGTCTCTTTTTGATAATATTCACCATATGTAATAGAGATAACACACCCACCTTTATATTCCCAAGCACTAGGGAATTTCAGGGATGGGAAGAGGTGTTCGACCTCACTTTACAGACAGAATTTAGTAAATATAAGGTTGAAAAGTGGATAGTGTCGAAACAAAATTCCTTTTCAGATCACAGGTCCATTTTCTTCGAAATTTCGATTCCGATTACCAAACCGAACCTAAACGTAACCCCCGTAGAACAAACTGGGACAAATTCGGTGAGATAGTCCACTCGAAAGTTAGTAACAGGAGAATACGGGTACAAACCTCTACGACGACTCTGTACAAGGAGTAGAGGACCTAACAAACATTCTAAACAATGCACATAAGGAAACATGCAAGGTAAAAAAACAACACCCTTTATGGTGGACCAAAGAGCTTTGCACTCTGAGAAAGAGGGCAAGAAAAGCCTATAACTCCACCTATGCTACCAAGGAATGGGAGCCATACAAAGAAGCACAAAAAGCATACAAAAAATCGATATACGCAGCCAAGAAAGACTCTTGGAGGACTTACTGCGAATCACTCGAAGGTATAAAGGACTCGGCTAGACTAAGCAAGATCCTTACTAAAGGGTATAACAGCCCAACTCTGTTACACAAACAAGACGGATCAGCGACTACAACAGTGGAAGAGTCCATAGAGACACTAGTGGATACACACTTTCCAGGCAACCTTCGAGAAAAGCCAGCACCTACTGAAGGTCAGAGGGCTCATCAACCAACACACACAAGAGATATCATAACCATTGAAAGAATCAAATGGGCGATAAACTCTTTCGATAAATACAAGTGTCTGGGGCCAGACGGTATTTTCCCGGCAATGCTTCAAGCAACACAGGTCAGCATCAGTAGGTGGCTACAAGCCATTTACATGGCTTGCATCAGACTAACACACATACCGCTTCTATGGAAGGAAGCCAAAGTTGTATTCATACCAAAACCAGGAAGAAGAGGTCATATCCTAGCAAAGGACTACAGGCCGATCAGCCTTACCTCCTTCCTAATGAAAACGCTGGAACGAATGATCGATATTCATATCCGGGAAAACACAGAGAAGCAGCATCTATCGGACGCTCAGCATGCGTACAGAAAGGGCAGATCGACAGAGACGGCACTACACGAAGTAGTCTGCCACATAGAAAAATCGCTACATTTTAACCAATATACAATAGCCACCTTCTTAGATATAGAAGGTGCGTTCAATAATGTAAACGCCGAATCCATACTGAGCTCCCTCAACTCGATCGGCATTGAAGGAGACATCAGAGCTTGGATCGGAGTTATGCTCACGAGCAGGACGATAACAGCCGCACTGAGTGGCACTTACCTCACACGGGGTTCTATCACCACTGCTCTGGCCTATCAACATGAACGACATATTGAGAGAACTCAATAGCGGAGGAGTAAAAGTAGTAGCCTACGCAGGCGACGTAGTGTTGCTAGTATCAGGACCATTCCCAGATGTCATTAGTAACATAATGACGGGGGCCCTTACCCGACTCAATGAATGGGCAAAAACTCGTGCAGGAAAATGTTCGGCAAAAACTGGGGTATACACTCTAAGATTACCACAGCAGTGGTAAGGCCAATTCTCACATACGGGGCACTAGTCTGGTGGCCAGCCCTGACAAGAGCATACAATATTACCAAGTTGACAAGAATACAGAGATCAGCTTGCGCAGGAGCTACAGGGGCATTAAGATCATGCCCGGCTGCCGCGTTAAACACTATTTTGGATATAAAGGCAAGTAAATGCTGGAAAGGCTACTATCTGGCAAAGAGCAAAACGGATTATATGACAGCGGAGATAAGATTTGGAAACGGATTTACGACTACCATTCCAACGAGGGAAGACTGGGAGAATGACAGAGTAACCGGACAAGATGAGGTATCACTCTACACTGACGGCTCCAAGATGGACTGTGGTGTAGGGGATGGAATTTTCGCTGAAAGCTGGGGGAAAGAATCGAAATTCCACCTCCCAGAATCAGCGACAGTTTTACAGGCTGAGGTACTTGCTATTTTAGAAGCAGCCAAGCTTTCGATTCAGCAACGCCTCAGGAATACCAAGGTAAGGATATACTCTGATAGCCAAGCGGCTATCAAATCTCTCGCAGCAGCAAGAACCAACTCGACACTAGTAGCCGATTGAAAGTCGGCCCTTAACATACTAGCAACAAACGAAAAGGCGGATGAACTTGCACGAATGGGGTCGGCAGACGGCTCCTATACAACTAGTCTACCTGAATCCCTAAATACAGTCCAAGCAAGGATTCACGAACACTACAAAACACAAGCTAGTAAAAGTTGGTCGGGAAAGCAGGGTCTCAGGAGACCAAAACTCTGCTGGCCAACCATCAATAGCAAGAGAACTCGAGAGCTAATAACCAAAATTAAAAGGTAAATTAGAAGGATCACGGCACTCATCACAGGCCATTGGGCCATTGGCACGCAAGCTATGAAGATGGGGCTTCCGTACAACGCTAATTGCAGAAGCTGCAAAGAAACAGACACACAGGAGACAACTGAGAACATGATGTGTCATTGCCCAGCACTAAACCATATCACGGCGAGATACTTCGGGGCGTATCAGCTGGAATCATTGGGAGAAATAGGAAAGCAGAGGATAACTGCAATCCTAGGTTTTCTATATGACGCAGACTGGTACTGAAGAGAACGCGGAGACAACAATTTACGAGGGTGTGGATCAAAACGGAGCTCAGCTCCTCAGAGGGTACCTCACCACATCTACCTACCTACCATTAATTAGTCAATTCACATGATTTAGAAACAGGGCCATGTTAAAAAGCAAAAGAAATTCAAGTTATTTCCGAGGTCATTGAATTTTTAAAGCAACGACTCAGTTCGATTAGCTCTTTTCAGGATGAAAGGCCTAATAAAAAGGTATTTAGTATCAATGTAAGCCAATTAGATACTAAAAGGTGTCCTATTTGTAAAGGTGTGGGACACACATTATTTCAATGTCCCACATTTAGGGCTTTAAATTCATCTGAAAGAATGGAGCAGGCCAAAAAAGCAAAGTTATGTGAAAGGGATCCTTTGATAAGGAAAAGAACTTTCACCGTTGAGTTCTGTATTAAAACTGATTTAATTTTTCTAAGTCTTCGTTTACGTAGCTAACATGAAATTCTTATAATATACTTATCTATGGTCTACGCAGAGACCACATCTGTTTGCATGAGCGGGTGCCTTATCAAAGGTCCCCCGCAAGGCAACCCTTTGTACAGCGTGAGAACTATATTTATTGTCAGGCTCAAGTGGCCTGTACTTTAGATTACAACTGTTCGGCGCTGCAACCTTGTAGGTTTTATGTTACAGATCATTATTTACGGCTCTAGATAGATTTACATATTGACGTGAACAGAGCTCGTAAAATCTTAAATTTATGACAATTAGTGTTCTTTTTGAACATTCTGCCAAAGGCCGGCAAGGTGAGGGGTACAGGATATTAAGTTGTAAACTCTTTACGTTAACAATGCAAACATAAAATTAGTGGACTGTATTTTCTTTTATTCGATATATTTATTTATTTGCTTTTAACTTATTATACGACACCTTGCAGCGGTCCGGCGAAAGTAATAGCTTGCAATCTTTGCCTTGTAGCAGATTTTCTTATGGCATATATGACCATGATTATTATTATTACTAATCCAAGTCCTAAAGAAGCATTTCCGGAAATGTGTTGAAAATGCAAATCTTTTAATTTAATATGATTTTCTTTTAAATATTTAATTTCCTTATCTAGGCGTGCAATCTCAACAGTATGATTAATAGAGTTCAATTTCAATGGATCCCAAACAACCTTTGGAATTTGTCTGATATCTCCTACATACGATGATGATAATACCTCTTCACTTTCGGATTGAATACTATGATGGGCAATTAAAATCCTATCATCTGTTCTAGCAGTACAATCCGGTGCAATACTTAGAATTCCTTGCGTGGGTAAATCGAGTAACTGAATTTCTGCATTCGTACACTGCAGTCGCATCTTGGAATTAAAAGGAACCTTAAACAGCCAACTACTTTTCTTTTCTATCACTGTTTTGTATATACAGTTTGAAACTCTATTTGGCTTAAGTGGTTATACTTCAAAAGAATTGTCATTCGCAGAATTCCAAGGCCAACTTCCCTGGCAAATTCTCTTATTTTGCTCCATCTTTGACACTGGCTTAACGTTGATTCAGACATTATATGAGAGGAATCTATTTCAAAATTATAAATTAAATATTCCGAAGTAATGTTAACCATAATCATTCGGTCTTCATTCTGTATTGGCAAAGGAATAATTCTAAACAGCTTAGATGGATGTCTACTAAACAGAGGAATTTTAGCATTTATAATTAATTTATTTTCAAACAAATAATCAATAGCGTATAGATCTCTTGAAGCTCAGTACCAGTCCTTTTCCCTGGAAGAACTAATGTTTCGGAAAGACTACTTTGAATTTTGAATATCTCATTTTGAAATTGATTTGGCTTAAGGATGTTTGTGTTTAATCTACCATGATTAATGTCAATTAATAGACTTATGATCGCTGCCTGCACCCTTTCACTTTCTTCAATCAATGAGTTTAGTTGTTTTGTTATCATAAAGAAATTAATCGACTCCTTATAAACATAGTAACTTTCTTTTAGGACTTCTGTCATATTTTCAATTCTTGTATGCATAGACCTAAAATTATCGTTGATATCTTCAGTCGTTTTTTTTAACAAATTTGTAGTGGAATCTACCACTGAAGTTTGTTTTTGGACTAATTCCTGTAAATTGTGCTGTTTGTCTAATAGATTTCTCATGGTGTCTTCTAGCTGCTTTCTATCATCTTCATCCATTATCCCATATAAAATGTGATATAATAAACCCATGAATTCGAAAGGTGCTCATTTGCTTCTTGATCTCTTTTGCATCATAAATAGATTATTATTTTCTTTTAGTTCTATTAACTGATTTTGCATATTATCCAACACGATATTGCATTGATCCTCGAAACTATGAAGCTTACCGCAAACAATTCTCATTTTCTGTATCAGCACATTACTTTTTCTAATTACGTGAAAATAGGCATCCATATTGTATTTGTATTTTGAATGCTAAATGATTTATTCTCGCCTTTCATTGTTGCTGCTTGTGAGACTTGACAGAACAATGTAAGCAATAGCATTACCAATACGGTGCTTAATTTCGAAAATCTGGGTGAAACTCTCTTTTTGTTTTCAACTGCCATTTCCATAACATACTCTGCTTGTTTTACGCCAATCAGAGGACAAATTTTTGTTATAGGTCTTGTAAATAAAGCTTCTTGGGTCTTAACTTTTACAACTCGAACTTTATCATCTTTGCCCTTGTGAACCTCCTCTACCTTTCCCATTGGCCATCTGGCTGGATGACAATTTTCATCTTTTAAGAGCACAACCTGCCCTTTTTCTATACTTGGAACTCCCTTTTTCCATTTATATCTCTGCTGCAGTGTGTAAAGATATTCGTCCTTCCACTTCATCCAAAAATCTCTTTTCATTTTTTGAATCAGTTTCCACCTATCGAGGTTACCAATTCTCTCATTCTCTTTAATTGACTCAACCACATCTAATGGCGGTCTACCTATTAAAAAGTGGCCTGGTGTTAGAACCTCATTACCTTCAATATCGTCCCCCGTAGTATACAAGGGTCTTGAATTCAGAACCGCTTCTATTTAACATAACAGAGTTGCCCTTTCTTCATATGTCAAAATATTATCCCCAATTACCCGTTTTAAATGATATTTACCGAATTTAACACCTGCTTCCCAAATACCTCCGAAGTGAGGTTCTGCCGGCGGGATAAAATGCCAATGAATTTTGTCATTTTTAATTTCTGAAGCTACTCTCCCGTTATGTTTAATGGCTTCTAGAAATTCTTCATCCAACTTCCGAGCAGCACCTACGAAATTAGTACCATTATCTGAATAAATATTAGTACATTTTCCTCTTCTAGATATAAATCTTTTTAATGATGCTAAAAATGCATCGGACGTTAAGTCACTAACAGCTTCTAAGTGAATGGCTTTAGTAGCCATACACACAAACACTGAAATACACTGCTGGTCTTAGGTTAGACGCACTCAGTTTTCCACACAAATTTGATTTATATTTTTATTTTAATTTTTAATTTTAATAATTCTTTTTTTTATTTTAATAATACTTCAATTATAATATTCAAAATATTATAAAAATATAACATAAGTTGTGTTTTCAAACATTTTCTTCAAGCAACTTAAAATAAGGCACTTTTTTCTTGGTCAATAGAATAGACGCACTTCAGATTTCTTTCTTCTTTCTTTCTTTCTTTCTTTCTTGCGTAAACAAGTGCAGTTTTTTGTGTTGAGGAAATAATAAAAATAAACAAGTAAATTGTTTTAGAGCTATATTTAAAGTAATAATAGGAAAAGCTGGTGTTATGAGCTTATTAGAACGTCAAAAAGTAGACTTTTTTCACTCGCAAGGCCTGTCCAATCGAAACATTGCCAAAAAGATAAATCGCAATTTCAGGACTGTTGATAGATATTTAAAAGATCCAGAGAAATATGGAAACAACTTTAAAGGAAAAAAAGAGCACTATCTGAACAAGCAGTTCGCAAAATTGTTAGAATTGCATCAAATTAGACCAAGTCCGCAGCTAAGATTAAGGAATTAGCCGGAGTAAAAGCAAGCCTTTCAACTGTTCAGGGTACAAACAGAAATGCAGAACACCTAAAGCGTCTAAAAATCAAGAAAAAACCTCCTCTGAATGCAATACGCAAAGAAAAACGGCTTCAATTCGCGAAGGAATACATGACGTGGAATGTTCAAACAGACACTCGGCTTAATGATTGGCGTTCTGTTGTTTTTACTGATGAAAAACGTTTTAATTTAGATAGCCCCAATGGTTTTCAATATTATTATCACGATTTGCGAAAAGATGAGGTATATTTAAGTCGCCACCACAGCCGAGAAGGTGGAGTAATGGTGTGGGGTGCCATCACGTTTTATGGAACAATTGACTTGATTTTTATCGATCAGAGGATGAACGGCGATCGCTTCAAAACATTATTAGAGTCCCTATTTCCAAAATTAAATACTCTTTTTGGACCAATTCCTTGGATTTTTCAACAAGACAATGCTCCTATTCATAACGCTCGAGTAGTAAAGTCGTTTATTTCGAGTCAGAACGTTAATATCATGACCTGGCCACCATATTCTCCAGATCTTAACGTAATTAAAAATGTTTGGGGCTGGCTAACGCGGAAGGTATACGAAGGAGGAAGGCAATACGAAGAAACATTAACTGCAGCTATTAAACGTGCTTGGAGCGAGATTTCGTTGAAATACATAGATTCCCTGTATTATTCTATGAAGGACCGGATATATGAAGTTATTACTAACAAAGGAGGCAGTACTCATTGCTGAAATGTTTTTTTTTTATTTCTAATAAATCAAATCTATTGACCAAGAAAAAAGTGCCTTATTTTAAGTTGCTTAAAAAAAATGTTTGAAAACACAACTTATGTTATATTTTTATAATATTTTGAATATTATAATTAAAGTATTATTAAATGACCAAGGTTTTTGCATACTAACTTTTTTTCAATAATCATTAAAATAAAAAATATAAATCAAATTTGTGTAGAAAACTGAGTGCGTCTAACCCAAGACCAGCAGTGTATAACCTTTAAATTTCTTTTGCCAGCGATTTTTTGAGCATTTTAGGTGATATGGTCCCGCATAGTATATTCAAGTCTATTAAGGAAGGGATATGAAGCATTTACCCTGTAATTTGGTAAATTACACATTAATTGTTTACCTGTACATTGTCGATATCTCGCACAAGTAACACATTCTCGTTAAATTTTCTTGAGGGAGTCTCTTAACCTAAATATCCAATATACCCTTTGTACTTGATTTCTCATTAGGTTAAATCCGCCATGTAAGGTCTCAGCATGAGCCTTTTTAATTATTAAATCACATAGGTGGCATTTATCCAATTTTATTGGGTGTTTGACATAAAATCGCATATTGCTATTTTGCAGCCTTCCACCCACTCTAAGAACTCCATCTGTGTCTAAGAATGAGTGCGACCCTAATATCTTACTTTTGGATTCGATTTCTTTACCGCCTCTCAAGCAAACTATTTCTGACATAAATTGACGCTCCTGTTGTTTTTTAATAATCAGTAATCTAGCGCCTTTTAATTCATCAACTGTCAGAAAAGTTGGAAAAAGGTTTCATCTTTTTAACTTTAATACTAATAAATCTTAGCACCAAAGCTACAACTCGCTCTAATTTTTGAAAACTTGAGTATTTTACAAGTAACTTAAATATGTTGTTTTCTGTACTCGTGATTACGGAACTAACAACTATTTCTCCTTTCTGTTCCAATTGAAACTTTGGCCAATGGTCTATAGACATCGAAAGCCATTTTGGCCCATTCCACCAAATTGAGCAATCTTTTAATTTGGTGGCGCAAATACCTCTGGAGGCAATGCCAGCCGGGTTATCTTCCGACTTCACATGACTCCATTTTGTATCCATTAGTTTTTTAATATCATCAGTTCTACATCTAATAATTTTATCTTTGCCGTTCCCATTACGTATCCAAGCTAATGTAATGGTGGAATCACTCCATGCAAAACTTTCTGCTATGTTAGAAATTGATTCCTTTGTTCTCTGCATTAATTTACTTAAAAGATGGGCTGCGCAATGCTCTAACTTAGGAATAGTCTTTCTGTTTTTCTAAGGATTTACTTTACTTTTACTAGCTATTAAAGTGACCGAATTTTCCACCTTTGCATATACAACTGCCGCGTACGCTTTTTCAGAAGCATCTGCAAAACCGTGAAGCTGAACCGGAAAATTTATATGTGTCTTTATCCATCTCGGAATCCTAATTTCTTCCAAGAATTTTAAATTTTCTTCGTACAACGTCCACTCGTTTAAATTATTCACATCTAGTTCTTGATCCCAATTTATTTCCTGTAACCAAAGTCTTTGCATAAATAGTTTCCCAACAATAGTAACTGGTGATAGCCATCCTAATAGATCGTATATTTTTGCTAGGTTTGACAATACTATCCTTTTATTGATTTTTTTACTGATAGTAAATTTAACGCAAAACCTAAACTCATCATTAAAAGGTTCCCACTGAAGCACTTAAGCCTTCACGGACTCATTCTCTTCCAGCTTTATCTACATTTTCAATAATTTCTTGATGATTCGAAATCCATTTCCTCAAATTCATCCCTACTTTTTCTAGCTCCAATGAGACCTGTTTAACAATTTTTTTGGATTCTTTATTGGTCTGATCCTGTCATCAAATCATCCATATAGAAATCATTTTTTATAATTCCACTTATTAGTGGATCTTTACATTTATCTCCCATATCCGATAGCACTCTTTTAGCTAAATACGGAGCCGAAGCAGTACCATAGGTAACTGTAGTTAATTTATAGTTTTTAATTTTATTTTTTGGAGAATCCCTCCACAAGACATGCAAAAATTCTTGATCGCATTCTGCTATATTTATTTGACGGTACATTTTTTCAATGTCCGCTGAAACTACATACTGCACCATCTGCGCCATTTTAAAATGATGTCGAAAATATCTTTTTGAACTCTAGGTCCAATACACATAATATCATTTAGACATTTACTATTAGTTGTTTTTGCCGACGCATCAAAAACAACCCTTAATTTTGTTCTTAAGCTCGCATCTCTAATTACGGCTTGATGTGGTAAATAATATTTACCTTCTGAGTTTGCCTCAACCATATGCCCTAAAGACATGTATTTTGTCATAAACTTGCAGTATTGTTTTTTTAGGTTTTGATTTTTAATAAGTTAAATCTTGCCATGGCTTGGCCTTTAGATTCCTCTAAGGTTTGTTCTTCCTTAAAGGGCATCTTCACAACATATCGTCCTGAAGAGTCTATGTGTGTTATTTTCGTGAAATTTTCTTCACATATTTCGGACTCTAAATCCTATTTACTTTCTTCCTCCAATTACCAAAATCTTTCTAAGTCTTTGCACTCTATCGTGGTCGCAACTACCGTGTTACTTCCTTTTGATTTGGCGCATCCAGAGACTATCCAACCAAAGTCTGTGTTTTGACCAAGAAGACCGTTTATCTTTATTACTCCTTTTTGAAGAATTTTAGCATATAAATCGGTTCCTATGATTAAGTCCACTCGACTTGGCTTGTTAAATTCGGGATCGGCTAACGGGTAGTTTTGCCACCTCCTTTTATCAATATTTAATGAGCGCATTGGCAACGCTTTCATTAATTTTGGAAGGACAATTGCCTCCACTACTAATTCAATTTTCCTTTCTTTTAAAGGTTTAATATTTAGTTCTATTTTATGCTTTGATATGCATTTTTTTTATCGAGGAAACTCCACTAATCTCAGTATAATTCGTTAATCGATTTAGCGTCGCTTGTGAACCGTTGCGTTTACCATCGTGCTCTGAGTTTTTGCTTTATTTCGTGATCTTTTGCAAGTGTCTTGTGTTTATTTATTAACAAAGTTTAGCCTAACAACTGTGTTAGTGTTTTAAATAGATCTCCCAGTTAACGGGTACGTGGTTATAGTTTATTTTAACATTTCCATTAGATTTGTTTAATATCTTTGCTTTGTTAGTGTAATTTGCACTCTCCTAATTTTTGCTGAAACTCTTGTACTCTCTCTCTCTTCTCTCTCTCCCGCTCTCTATTATAACTGTACATCTCTAAATTTCGTGTAGACTTTTGGGTGCTTTCTCATTGTCTCCCTCTCGCCTGCTTTACATTGCAACTGTCCGTGCATTATAGTTGTTTGGTGTTCCACAAGCCACGCTCAGTCGATAGAATACTTTTCTCTCGCGCTCTCTTCGATTTAATTCGTGATCCGCGTTCTTATACTTTTTGTGCTTTGTGTCTTTGCGGTTTCGGAATTTAATCCTAGTGGCAAATTTACTTGAGGTACTTTTCAAATTTTATTTTATTTCTTTAAATATTTACATTTTGATTTTTCCTATAATGGACCTTATTTGCTCAATGAAAAATTATACTCTTTCTTCTGGTGAAGATTTTATTTTCTGCCGGTTCTGCGAAACGATCATGCATGTTAAATGTGAAGGATTTAATAGCAGAGTGAAAGACTTTCTTGAGCAGTGTGCCGGTCTCATGTGGGCATGTGAGACCTGCAGAACACTGGTAAGTGATATGACTAGCTTTATGAGGCAGACTCGAGACGGCCTTTTGAAACTTTCGGGAGTTATTAAAAAGCTCAATGAAGGATTTAATTCCGTTTGTGCTCAGATTAATAATAAAAAATTACTAACCGAGTCGCCCAAACGCAAAAAAGCTAGTTCAACGGCAGTAAAAAGATTGGTGGCACCCACCTTAAATGCGAACCCGGTAACTGCAGCAATTTCTGTCGATTCAGCGGTGGCAATGGATACCGCAGGGTCCAGCGGAGTCCCTGTTGCTGGAGGTCTTGTCGGGGAAAAATCTTCAGAGCCGGCGGAGATATCAAATTCGGTGCAAATTGTACCTATAGGTACAGTAGGTACTGTTTCTGGCTCTCAGCCGAGTGAGGTTCAGACTGCTGCTGGGGGGCGAATGAAACTTTCAGTTGGTCCACATAGGAAACAATTATTTGTTTCTAGATTTACCCCGGATTCCAAATCTGAGGATGTTTTGGAATTTATACGAGAAAAATCCCCATCCGAAGATATTGCGGTTGAACAATTTCGATTTTTGTACGCCCGTAGAATCATCATCTTTTAAAATATTTGCTCCGCCTGATGTGTTTAATGTACTACTTTCTAAAAAGTTTTTGGCTTAATGATGATTTGGTAATAAAAGAATTTGTTCCCAATAAACCGAGAACAAATAACAGGCCTCCCACTGCGCCTAATAAAATGCTTTCCACTGTGCCAAATAACAGGCCTTCCACAGCGCCAAAAAGACTAAACAAATTATTTTTGGCTTATCAAAATGTTAGAGGACTAAGCATTTACTAAAGATATTTTGGCTTTTACGGAAACTTGGCTGAAACCAGAGATATCTGACTCTGAAGTTCTGGCAAAAAATTTTAACACCTATAGGACCGATCGATCCCCACGTAGGGAGGGTGGTGTACTGATTGCCGTTACCTCTAGTTTAACATCGGAGAGACTTAACTTTTATATCTCTAACGAAATTGAATTTGTTATTGTCAAAGTTTCCCTGCAATCCTTATCTATTTTTGTAACCTGCTCTTATATTCCTCCTGGCTCTGATTTTTTCATTTATGACCACCATCTGTCTGCTACCTTTTGATTGTTTTGGGTGACTTTAATCTCCCTAATATCTCTTGGTCTCTTCCTACTGACTCACCTGCCGCTACACCTTTATCAGCCCATGATTTTGTGGATGGCCTTCTCGAATTATCGTTACAGCAAGTAAGCTTTATACGAAATTCAATAAACAGACAATTGGACCTTGTATTTGTTTCAGATCCGCATGAAGTAACGGTATCTAGAATTGACGCACTTGTTGTACCTGAAGACCGATATCATCCTACATTGGAATTGACAATTGGCCTCCCCTGTACTGATACCCTTCCTCCTTTAGTTTCTCAAATGTGACTATAATAAATTAAATTATATGATTTCGCAATATAATTGAACTGATTTGTACAATTGCATGGATATCGAAAGTACAATTGATGCGTTCCTGACAGGCTTCCTCCGAAGCAAAACAGGCCTCCTTGGTTAACCAATGCGCTTCAAAGACTTAAAAATCTTAAATCCAACACTTATAATAAGTATAAAAAATCTGGTAAGCCATCTGATTTTTCGAAATATGTGGTGGCTCGTTCAGATTTCAATGTTCTCAACAGTCACTGCTATTCTATGTATTTAAATCGATGTAAATTCGAATTTTCAAATGATCCGAAGCAGTTTTATAACTTTGTTAATGCCAAGCGTAAGTCTTCGGTATTGCCTTCTTCGGTACGTTTAAACTCAAAAGAGGCATCGACGGATTCTGAAATAGCGGATTTATTTGCCGAGTTTTTCCAAACTACTTATAGTTCGGCTGCTTGGTCAAATTCTATCTACCCTAACCCCTTAAACAGAGCTAATTGAATTTTTTCCCCCGTAATTACCGAAAGTTCTCTCTTAAGAGACTTAGAAACAACAACGCCAACTTATTCTCCCGGTCCTGATGGACTCCCCGGGTGTGTGCTTAAGTTTTGTGCCTCAACCATTTGTAAACCGATTCTTAAACTTTTTCACTTGTCTATTTCATCATCAATTTTTCCAACTATCTGGAAGGACTCTTTCATTATTCCACTCCACAAAAAGGGTGCGAAGGCGGATGCCCAGAATTATAGAGGTATTTCTAAATTGTCGGCAATTCATAAAGCATTTGAGCGTATTATTACTTCTCATTTGCAACATTTATATTCCTCGCTAATATCACGATGTCAGCATGGTTTTGTTAAGAGAAGGTCGACCACCACTAACCTCCTTGAATTGTCATCTGCTGTAATGGATTGAAATGGATTTAAGAAAAAAATGCAGACTGATGTTATATATACAGATTTCAGCAAAGCTTGTGACTCTCTCCTTTTATTCAAATTAGATCAGCTTGGGTTTCCATGTAATCTATTAACTTTGATTTCAAGTTATTTGAATGGAAGGTCTCAGAGAGTTTTATTTAAGAACGCTGTCTCCAAAATGATCCACGTGACATCGGGAGTGCCCCAGGGTAATCATTTGGGCCCTTTGCTGTTTACCTTGTTTATTAACGATCTTCCGTCTATCGTAACACATTCTCGTGTACTAATGTATGCTGATGATGTTAAGCATTGTTTGACATATAATAAGATTGAGTCTAGTTATACCCGTTACTCGTAGAGTAAAAGGGTATATTAGATTCGTGCAAAAGTATGTAACAGGCAGAAGGAAGCGTTTCCGACCATATAAAGTATATATATTCTTGATCAGGATCACTAGCCGAGTCGATCTAGCCATGTCCGTCTGTCCGTCTGTCCGTCTGTCTGTCCGTCTGTCCGTCTGTATGAACGCTGAGATCTTGGAAACTATAAAAGCTAGAAGATTGAGATTTGGCATGCAGATTCTAGGGGTTAATACGCAGCGCAAGTTTTTCACGCCGATATGCCACGCCCCCTCTAACGCCCACAAACCGCGAAAAACTGTGGCACCCACAGTTTTGAAGCTAGACTAACGGGAAAAGAAATGTGTATTTGTTTCATCAATACATATTGATAGACCAAAGTGGGAAACCCCCCCTCCCCCCTAACGCCCACAAACAGCGAAAAACAGTGGCACCCGTCTGTATGAACGCTGAGATCTCGGAAACTATAAAAGCTAGATGATTGGGATTTAGCATGCAGATTCTAGGGGTTAATACGCAGCGCAAGTTTTTCACGCCGATATGCCACACCCCCTCTAACGCCCACAAACCGCGAAAAGCTGTGGCGCCCATAGTTTTAAAGCTAGAGCAAAAGTGTAAACGCAATTTTGTTTGGGTTATTAACGCCTACCGAAATGTAGAAGAAATTTTTTAAATTTTTTGAAGCGGCTGCTTGGTTTGCCCTGCTTGAGACTGCTGACTTTAGCTGAGTAACGGGTATTTGATAGTCGAGGCACTCGACTATAGCGTTCCCTCTTGTTTTGGCTTACAAACAGACATTGAAATTTTCAATTTTCAATTTCAAAAATTTTTTTTTGTGAGTATAACCTCTTAAATTTGAACTGCCTGAAATGTAACGTAATGACCTTTTATAGAGGTACTCCTACGTTTATAAGTTATTCGCTTCAGAACTCCCCACTTGATCGTATATATTCAGTAAACGATTTAAGTGTTCTTTTGGACCCGAAGCTTAAATTTGACTGCCACATAATGTCCACTGTCAACAAAGCTATGAGTGTTCTTGGATTTATAAAGCGTTGGTCAAAAGAATTTGATGACCCTTATATAACCAAATTATTATTTACCTCCCTTGTCCGTCCTATTTTGGAATATTGTTCTTCTGTTTGGAGTCCACAATATCAAGTGCACATCGACCGTACTGAGTCGGTACAAAAAAAATTTCTTCTTTTTGCGCTTTGTAGTTTGAACTGGGATCAAAACGTAAGGCTTCCTTCCTACCAGAGTAGATTACTATTACTTAAATTACCTACACTTGAAAACCGTAGAATAATGCTTGGTACTATTTTTATGCAAATCTTATAAGAGGTGATATTGATTCTGTAGAACTGGTAAACCGTTTAACTTTTAATATTCCCGTTAGACTAACACGAAACTATTACCCTTTTAATTTGCCCCGATGTACATCTAATTTTAGTCTGCATGAGCCCTTTCGCGTTCTCTGTACTAATTATAACAATCTTTATCATTTAATTTGTACTTTAACTTCTATCCCTGTATTAAAAACTAAAATTTTATCCCATTTGCTTCAATCATAGTTGGAGCCATGTGACCCGTATTTATTTGTTTCATGTATTTTCCTCGCGAACTCGCACTCCCGCCACGCCCCCTCTAACGCCCACAAACCGCGAAAAACTGTGGCACCCACAGTTTTGAAGCTAGACTAACGGGAGAAGAAATGTGTATTTGTTTCATCAATACATATTGATAGACCAAAGTGGGAAACCCCCCTCCCCCCTAACGCCCACAAACCGCGAAAAACAGTGGCACCCGTCTGTATGAACGCTGAGATCTCGGAAACTATAAAAGCTAGATGATTGGGATTTAGCATGCAGATTCTAGGGGTTAATACGCAGCGCAAGTTTTTCACGCCGATATGCCACACCCCCTCTAACGCCCACAAACCGCGAAAAGCTGTGGCGCCCATAGTTTTAAAGCTAGAGCAAAAGTGTAAACGCAATTTTGTTTGGGTTATTAACGCCTACCGAAATGTAGAAGAAATTTTTTAAATTTTTTGAAGCGGCTGCTTGGTTTGCCCTGCTTGAGACTGCTGACTTTAGCTGAGTAACGGGTATTTGATAGTCGAGGCACTCGACTATAGCGTTCCCTCTTGTTTTGGCTTACAAACAGACATTGAAATTTTCAATTTTCAATTTCAAAAATTTTTTTTTGTGAGTATAACCTCTTAAATTTGAACTGCCTGAAATGTAACGTAATGACCTTTTATAGAGGTACTCCTACGTTTATAAGTTATTCGCTTCAGAACTCCCCACTTGATCGTATATATTCAGTAAACGATTTAAGTGTTCTTTTGGACCCGAAGCTTAAATTTGACTGCCACATAATGTCGACTGTCAACAAAGCTATGAGTGTTCTTGGATTTATAAAGCGTTGGTCAAAAGAATTTGATGACCCTTATATAACCAAATTATTATTTACCTCCCTTGTCCGTCCTATTTTGGAATATTGTTCTTCTGTTTGGAGTCCACAATATCAAGTGCACATCGACCGTACTGAGTCGGTACAAAACAAATTTCTTCTTTTTGCGCTTTGTAGTTTGAACTGGGATCAAAACGTAAGGCTTCCTTCCTACCAGAGTAGATTACTATTACTTAAATTACCTACACTTGAAAACCGTAGAATAATGCTTGGTACTATTTTTATGCAAATCTTATAAGAGGTGATATTGATTCTGTAGAACTGGTAAACCGTTTAACTTTTAATATTCCCGTTAGACTAACACGAAACTATTACCCTTTTAATTTGCCCCGATGTACATCTAATTTTAGTCTGCATGAGCCCTTTCGCGTTCTCTGTACTAATTATAACAATCTTTATCATTTAATTTGTACTTTAACTTCTATCCCTGTATTAAAAACTAAAATTTTATCCCATTTGCTTCAATCATAGTTGGAGCCATGTGACCCGTATTTATTTGTTTCATGTATTTTCCTCGCGAACTCGCACTCCCGCGCGTAACAAGCACGTGCTTGGTATCGTTGGGCCACTTGTTTGTACTGCTCGTAGTGCATCAACGTCCATCATATTTAGAAGTTCATCAGTTTATTTAAATAATATACTGGTATCGCAGAGTGATAATAATTATCATTATAGAGCGTATTTACAAACAATTTTAAACTATGGGGTTGATGCCTCTAAAAGTCACTTAGCCTCCCAAGGTAACTTCCCAAATTTTGGAAGAATAACAGCAGGAAAATATGTTTATCCGGACACTAATGAAACTCTTAAAAATGTATTCCAAAATAGTAATAAGGTTGAATTATTCGGAAAAATTCATAGTGATATATTTAATCAAACCAAACTGCTTGTCAATAATGTTGATTTAAAAATTAATTTCAATATTGAAAAAACATCATTTTATATATTGGAAACCGGCACTGAATCAAATTTAAAAATACTAGAAGCGCAACTTTTCATGAATCACATAACAATTAACCCAAGCATTTTATTGGCACATCATAATGTTTTACAAACAAAAAATGCTCTATACCCATACAGCAAAGTTGAAGTCGAATCTTTTACAATTTATCCGGGAAAAAATACACTATCGATAGATAACGCCGTGATTGGACAGCTACCAAATTTTCTGGCTTTTTGTATTTTAACCATACAACCGATCTTACTCAGGAAACCGGACCTTAGACCCATTTGACTTTGAACATTTTAAAATTCAACGCTTTAATCTATTGGTTAATGGAGTTCAAGTTCCCTCCCAGGCTCTGGAATTTGATTACTCTAACCCTGAAAAGGTGCAAAGCTCCAGAGGATATAATATGCTATTTAGATCATGTGGAATAAAACATTACGATCGTGGACTACAAATTACAAAGGAAATGTTTGATACGAACAGTTTTATACTAGAAAAGATTTTCAGAACCACTTTCTGAAGCAGTTACTTGTTTGGTATACTGTGAATACGATTCCATGCTTGAAATTGATAAGCATAGAAATATTAGGACGCTTTTTTAAAATGAGTACTTTACAAATTCAACATTTGATTTCTAAGCATTCAAAAACACGATCTATTTTTAAAGGAGTTTATCCTTCAGACCGGTTACCCAAATCTATATTAAAGTTGTTCGCGCCAAAGCGGCGCCCACAGCCCCGTCCAATTTTCCCTCCAAGCGCCCCTGGAGCCTTGACAGTCGAGACAGCAGTTCTTCCAGATCGCTCGCATCTCGCTCTCTCGCACTGTTAAGTGTCTCCACTCCGCTCTCCAAGCGGCTCTTGGAGCTTCTACTCTGTAGTTTAAGTTAGTTCTAATTTCCAAGTGTAACCGAACAGTCGAACAGTGAAGTTTTGTGAAATAAACAGTGGAATTTTTTATAACATTAAAAACCACATTGCGGCCGTCTACTTTCTGCCCTACGAGCGTTCCCGAAATTGGAAACCCCGCCCCACTCCAGTTCATGGTCCATCGACCGGATAGTTGAGGAGAAGAATTTTAAAGTACCAGCGTCCAACCGGCGGATTTTCCAAGTTCCAAGTTCAAGATAAGTACGAATATTCCTTTATTCCATTGCCGACCAGTCAGATATTTCCCAAGAACCCAATTTTCTTATATCTGTCTGATCGGCCATTTCCATTTGTGCATACGATCGCCATATTCCGGCTTCTTTTTCGTATTGCCATTTCCATCTTCATACGACCGCCATTTTCCGCCTTTGCTTTTCATATTTCCCACTTTCCATACATATTCGTGTTCATACGCACATACAATAATACTGATGTACACTCTTTAATGTAAGGAAAAACATTCACACTTCCATTCGTGTTGCACCCTGCGAACACTTACACAATACACTCCAATACAGTCCACATTATATCCACCGTCCAAAATATTTCAAATTACAATTTTAAAACACACATCCATACGCCCATACAAACACACATATCTACATTATCTCCAATTTACAAATTTATTAAAAAATTACAATTTTAAAACACACATCCATACGCCCATACAAACACACATATCTACATTATCCTAATGCATGCTTATTAATGTACATTCATATCTACATATCTACATATCCATTGCAACATATGTACATAAGGGAAAAGTTACGTAACGTAACGTAAGGCAACGTAAGTACGATAACACGTGCGTTCCTTCGCGGTACACCCGACAAACATTTCCAAATCGACATTTTAAAATACAGTCCACAGCATTTATAATTTCCGAATATAAAATATACAATTTATACATATATTTCCGAGCTCCCACAAACACATATGTACACAAATTAAAAACATATAGTTCTAATGCCTGCGAATTAATAAGTACATATGCCCGTCCTCCGCAACATATGTACATAAAGGAGAAACGCACATACGTTCACCCAGCACGCCCTACAAAAAATTGCAACATCCATTTATTATTATATTATACATTGGCAAAATAACCTGTTTCCACCGAACCCATCATCACGATACGCCTGTCCAGAATTTGCATGGTATTTATTTCAGCAGCGCTAATTCGCACACACCGGCGGCTCACATCCATTAAAATAAAAATAAATAAATACTTTTTGTGACCAAGCCGTGACGGTGCGCGATATATATTTTTTCCCATTCCTACCGCTCATTTTCGCAGCACAGCAACCGACTGCAAATATCTTGCAGAATATTATTTTTTCCACAGCAGCGATATTTTCCTCGCACGTTAAAATAGTTGTTGCGAAAACTTTGAAAGGGGTATTGGTGTTCCGTTTCCACATATTCCAAAGTAGACCACGGAGCTGCAACACCAGGCAACAAAAGCGGACCACTTGCAATCTATACCGAGAAAACTAAGAAGCCACTGCGATATATTAACATTTTTGTTTTTTTTGGTTTTTTTTAAACAAAATCAAACTAATTCCATACGATTTTTTGTCGCGTCGCTCCACTATTCATTGACATTGTTGACATTCAGCTATTAGGATTTTCGAATAATTTTGGGGCGTCTCCATACTCCATCCATATTTTGTGGGACGTCTCCATACTCCATCCATATTTTTTGGGACGTTTTCATACTCCATCCAGGCATACATGTGAATTGCAGTACCACAAAAATACTAAATACTAAACATAAAAAATACTACATCAAGTACAGTATTTTTAGTATTTTTTGAAACAACTTGTTTTGTAATTTTTCTCGGAAAAAAAAAAATCAGCACGACCACATTCCAAGACGGACTTTTCTGGAATGCCAGGAGACAAAACAAAGTTGTCAGTTCCGTCTGCAAATAAAACGCGATCGCTATCCGCATCACCACGCGCGCGCTCCTCAAGCCCAGTAGCCCCAAAACCAATATCAAAGGCAAAGAGCGAAACTTCAGTAGCCAGCCAAGCAGGCGACAAGAAGTTGTCTGTTCCTACGATCCATCCGAAACGATTGTCTCTAAGTCCGCTCACGCCTAAAGTTAGGTCGCAAATCCAGACCAAGTCCGTAAAGTCGCTAGCAACTCATTCTCAAGCAAAAATGAGCAACGACATCGCAATTGCAGCCCTTGCGCGGTTCATCACGGTGTCGGACCGTATGAGCCATTTCCGAGCGACCATAGAAACTCCAGGAGCTGCTGCTCCGTCCGTCCACACCTGCAAAGTTCGTAAAGAAGAAGTCCGTTCCCTCTGGGACAAAGCCGAGAAGGAATTTGAAGCGTGTCTAGACACGATTTCCAGCCTTACGACTGAAGAAGCGGCGGAGATTTTGGCAACTCTGCACCGAAAGTATGAGTACTGTTATTCGGTGTACGAGGAGCTATCGGTTCAGCTCAGCGAGCTAATGGACCGAGCCACTTCGCAGCATGCGAGAACGAGCGCTGCTACCGAGTCCACTTACATTCCGTCTGGGTGCCGGTTACCGCCATGCGATACTGAAGTATTCGAGGGAGATTATCTAAAGTGGCCAACATTTAGGGACCTTTTTACAGCAGTCTATGTCAACAATCCTAGGTTGATACCGGTCGAGAAACTTTTTCATCTCAACGCTAAAACTAGCGGCGAGGCTAAGGCAATCGTAGCCAAGTCCCCTCTCACAAATGAGGGTTTCGATTCAGCATGGGCAGCGCTTCGAGACCGTTTCGAAAATAAAAGACTGCTGGTAAACAGCCAACTCAAACTCCTTTTTAATTTGGGGTCCGTCACTTCCGAATCAGGCCAGGCCCTAAAAGATCTTCAGAGCACAATCCAAGGGTGTTTGACCGCTCTGGCTCATTCCAAAATTTCCACAGAGAACTGGGACTGTCTCCTGGTATTCCTGTGCTCCAGTAGATTACCAAAACTGACCCTCTCTCTATGGGAGCAGTCCCTTTCATCCAAATCCGACATTCCAACTTGGGATGAGATGAACACCTTTCTTGGTGACCGATACCGAACGCTAGAGGCGATTGAGGATATGAAACCAAGCAGCAGCAATAACTCTACCACTAAAAGTCAACCCGTCTCCAGGAAGCTCAACTCCTTCGAAGCTTAGGTGGTCACGAAACCAAAAAATTGCGACCTGTGCTCAAAAGAGAGTCATCCAGTACGCTTATGCCAGCGGTTTCTCCAGATTTCCGTGAATGCGCGGGCGAATTACATAAAGAAAAAGCAGCTTTGCCTGAATTGTTTCGCGAGAGGCCACCAGCTACGTGAATGTACTAGCACTCACAGCTGTTTCACATGTCGAGCGCGGCATCATACGTTGCTGCATAAAGGCAACCCCAATTCCAGTGGGTCAACTGCCGGAAATAGTTCTTCTGCAAGGCCACATAATCCAGCAGTACAGGGGGCCGCCAACGGTTCAGAAAATCTGCACGGTGTGCAGAATTATTTCGCAACCGGTGCTCGAGCGGTTTTGCTAGGCACGGCTATTATTGACATATGCCACTTGGGCACGAACTACAGGGCTCGCGCATTAATAGACTCGGGTTCTGAGGCTACGTTTATTACGGAACGCCTGTTCAACCTAATTAAGCTGCCATTCCGCCTCATCCGAGCCCAAGTTTCGGGCTTAAATCAGACCGTTTCCGCGCAGGCGACCAGGCTCTGCCATTTTTCCATTCGAGCCCCGAATAAGCCAGGTCTTCAGCTAGAGACTGCAGCTTACGTTTTGCCTGAATTGGCCGGGAAGCTACCGTCGTACCCAATCCCACGAGATTCGCTGACTGATTTACAGATCCAACATTTTTAGAGAGCTCCCAGATAGATGTTCTCATAGGAGCCGACACAAACATTTGTAATTTTCTCCTAGGTCAGGAAACTATTTTTGGCTGGGTGCTTACCGGCCCAGTTTCTAGTACATCTAGTCAAAATCGGGTATCAGCTTTCACGACCCAGATAACCGAAACGAGTGACAGGGGCTTAGAAAAACTTCTCACAAAGTTTTGGGAGGTGGAGAACATACCCACTAAAAAGGTAAAGGAATCCGATTCCTATTGCGAGAACAATTTTCTCCAAACCACCACGCAAGCGGGAGATACGTGGTAACGTTGCCGTTTCCCGAACCCGAAAATTTCAGAGCACAATTGGGGCAGTCGCGATCCAGTGCCCTAGCTCAGTTTCTTAGAAACGAAAACCGTTTGAAAAGAGGCTTTCCATTAAAAGAGCAATACGACTCAGTCATTCAGGAGTATTTGGATCTGGGTCACATGAGAGAAATTCTCCCGTCATACGATTCTCCAAACTACTACCTTCCACACCACGCGGTGATCAAACCCGAGAGTACCACCACCAAACTTCGGGTGGTATTCAATGCCTCTAGCCCTTCAGCAAATGGGACAAGCTTGAACGATATTCTTCATGCTGGTCCAGTCCTACAATCTGATTTAACCATTCAGATCTTGAAGTGGCGTTATTTCCAATACGTATTCAGCGCAGATATTACCAAAATGTACCGTCAAATCTGGGTCGATCCCAAGCATACGCCATTCCAAAGAATCTTATTCCGGAAGAAAGACGGAGAAGTAGGCGATTTCGAATTAAAAACCGTTACTTTTGGTGTCAACTGTGCACCATTTCTGGCACTCCGTGTACTCCAACAATTGGCAGACGACGTAGAAAAGGACTTCCCTAAAGCAAGCAATATTATTCGTCATTTTATGTACGTAGACGACGTTCTGGCAGGAACCACTTCCATACATGAGGCTCGACTTGCAATCAGCGAGCTTCGCCATGCTTTCAGCCGCGCCAGTTTCCCATTGAGAAAGTGGACAGCCAACCAGAAGCGCATACTCAAAGATATCCCAAACGAGCATCTACTCCACGAAGACTTTCGAGATCTTCACTCCGAAAGCTTTGCCAAAACACTGGGTGTTCGGTGGAATGCGACCTCGGACGAGTTTTATTTTGTTCCACCGCTAGTTGCGATTCAATCCACTCATACGAAGAGAGAGGTTCTTTCCCAAATTGCGAAGCTTTTTGACCCAGCCGGATGGCTGTCCCCGTTTATTGTCCGCTCAAAAATCTTTATGCAAGAAATTTGGCTGCAGGAGTTGGGCTGGGATGAAAATATCCCAGCAGAAATGAATAAGAGATGGCAAGATTTCTTACGCAGCTATTCCGAGCTTGAGCAGATCCGTATCCCGAGGTGGGTTGGTTTCCAGCCAGAGGCCAAGGTAGAGCATCATGGGTTTTGTGATGCGTCGCAGAAGGCATACGGGGCCGCTATATACTTGCGGCTGGAAGTTGGCCACAACATTATGACCCGTCTGCTTACCTTTAAAACCCGAGTCGCCCCTGTAAAAACGGTGTCCCTTCCACGGCTCGAGCTGTGTGGGGCAGTGCTGTTGTCCGAAATGATTGCAGCTATCCTTCCGAATATGCCAATTTCCAATTCCGACATTTTCTGTTGGACTGATTTCACCATCGTCCTTGCATGGTTGAATAAGCCGGCATGCCACTGGACCACGTTTGTAGCCAACCGAGTGACTAAGATTACACAGGTGACGAGCGCTGAGCATTGGGCGCATGTGCGATCTGACCACAATTCCGCGGACCTGGCCAGTCGAGGCGTTTCGTTACAGGAGCTGACTGATAGCCAACTCTGGTGGGAAGGACCGGACTGGTTACAACAGCCAAAGGACAAGTGGCCAACACGGTGGCTTGAAACTCCAGTCGCAGGCTTAGAGCAGCGTGCTGTTAAGGTCAATTTCGCACAGACCCCATCCGAAGATTTGCTGGAACGATTCTCCTCGTTGGATAAGGCTCTGCGGGTCCTTGCGTACGTATTACGTTTCATTCAACGCTGCCGCAAGATGCCGAGGGACTCTGCTGACCGACCTACCAAGGAAGAGGTCCGAGAAGCTGAAAGAGTCCTCATTCGTTACGCTCAGCGGGGAGAATATACCCAAGAGCTCAAATTCCTAAGCGATAAGCGTCCGATTATAGTTTCCAGCCCGATCGCCAACCTGTTTCCATTTTTAGATCAACCAGGCCTGCTAAGGGCATGTAGTCGCGTTAAAACCTCAACGGCCCTTCAATCAATTAGTGATACGCCTCATCCGATCGAAGTATTGGATTCCTAAACTCAAGAATCTAGTAAAAGCTGTGCTGAGCTCCTGCAAGTGTGCACAATTTACAAGAAGAGAGTACAGACGCAATTAATGGGCGACCTCCCGACCGATCGAGTGTCCTTTTCCAGGCCATTTACATATACGGGCATGGATTATGCAGGACCGTTCGAGATAAAGAACTATACTGGGAGAGCATGCCTTATTACCAAGGGATATGTTTGGGGATACTGTTGCTGGGCGATGGAACTGCTCATCGGCCAGACGGATGTCCTCAAATTGGGCTCGCATCGAATCGCTTAGCGCGCGGATCGGAGTGCGGATGCGTAGACTCTGACTGATCTTCAGCAGCACGTCGATCTTGAAATCGCCCGTCCTCGACCGGATAGTCGAGCAGACTTCTTCGCCTCTCACTGTCGTCGTGGGCAACTTGAACGCAGTTGCCAGGGAGCTGTCGATAGTGCTGACGGGCGTGCAAGGGTCGATTAACGCGGCCGTCTCGAAGGTGGTTGCCCCAGACTCCAGCAACACGATGGCCGTCGGAAGAATGTGGAGGCTCTGAAGCTGCAGGGGAGCCGCCACTGATGGAGTTGCTGCTGACGCTGGACGTCGGACCGGTGTCCGTGCTTCCCGTGCCGCTGGCGATGGAGACCGCGAGACTGCCCGTGACAGCCGAGTGGTCGATCCGCGATGTTGCGAGGACGGCGATTGGCGACGTGGCGGGGACGGCGGTTGACGACGCTGCTGGATGGGCGGTTGGCGAGTAGTCGCGGACCTCTCGTGCAGGTGCAGCAGCGTGTGATGGTTCTGCCCGCACTTTTTGCACGTGTCGCCACTGCGACATTGCCCCCCTGAGTGTTGATGGGCCAGGCAATTCGCACAATACTTATTGATGAGGACGGCACGGAGCCGCTTCTCCGTGCTGAGCCTAAGGAAGCGGGTGCACTTCCGTAGAGGATGGATTCCCCGACAGACTCGGCAACGGTAGGATCGAGTACCTCGTGAACGTCTGTCGTCCAAAGTTTGGGCGCTGCGAGGACGTGGAGCCATGGTTTCGATGCTTTAATAAAAATGATAAGCAAATTTAGTATCAATTTGTGAACAGATTTTGAAAAATAAGGACAGAAGGCACTATTTTCGGAAAGCGGAGGTGGCCTTGGCCTCCATAGGAAGAAGTACTAGAATGAGGACTTAAGTTATTATTGCGGAAGTGCGGAGATTGCCTTTTCCTCCATAGGCAGAAGAACTAGTTTGTGGATAGGACGTGTTATTGTCCCTCGAGCAGTAAGGACTTCTACTACGCGAACTCTACTATCGGCTCCTGGAAGAACAGATACCACTCTCCCGAGCCGCCATTCATTTGACGGCATATTGTCTTCTTTGACGACCACCACATCGACTGGGATGTCTCGGGAAGGATTCTGCCACTTATTGCGCTTGCGAAGTTCTTTCAAGTACTCCTCTTTCCATCGCGCACTGAACTGCTGATGCAGGGCCTTCAAGTGTTGCCAGCGATTTATAATCGACTGCGCTTCGCCCTTAATTTCGGGCTCAGCTGTGGAAAGCAACGGCCCCCCAATCAGAAAGTGGCCTGGCGTCAATGCCAATAACTCAGAAGGATCCTCAGACATGGGAGACAACGGCTTGGAATTGAGGCATGCTTCAACTTTGGCGAGAAGGGTGGCGAACTCTTCAAACGTGTACTTCCGACTTGACGTTGACTTGTAGAAGAGTGCCTTGAAGCTTTTTACTCCAGCCTCCCACAATCCTCCCATATGTGGAGCTCCTGGTGGAATGAACCGCCACAAGAGTCCCTGGTGGATATACGTTCCAATTACCGACTCTTTGATCGTCCGCATGAAATCCCGAGAAAGTAGAGTCGCGGCCCCCACAAAGGTTTTGCCATTATCCGAATGGACCCGCTGAGGACAACCTCTTCTCGCTACGAAACGGGCAAATGCCGCGAGGAACTTCTCTGTTGTCAGATCGGACGTAGGCTCTAAGTGAATAGCCTTAGTGGAAAAACACACAAACACACAAACATATCCCTTGGTAATAAGGCATGCTCTCCCAGTATAGTTCTTTATCTCGAACGGTCCTGCATAATCCATGCCCGTATATGTAAATGGCCTGGAAAAGGACACTCGATCGGTCGGGAGGTCGCCCATTAATTGCGTCTGTACTCTCTTCTTGTAAATTGTGCACACCTTGCAGGAGCTCAGCACAGCTTTTACTAGATTCTTGAGTTTAGGAATCCAATACTTCGATCGGATGAGGCGTATCACTAATTGATTGCCACCATGCAGGGAAATCTGGTGCGAAAAGCGGACGAGAAGACGAGCTAAACGACAGTTGTATGGCAATATAATAGGATGCCGCTCGTCATACTGAAGGGCCGTTGAGGTTTTAACGCGACTACATTATTATAATTAATACTTCTTGAGTTATTTTGGCCAGTAATTGAACGATATTTCTTTTAAAACAAACTCGTGTTCTTTATTTACTTTCTTTGACTTATTGGTTATCTTTAGTGATGTGTTTTTATTCAATACTTTTATTCAATACTATCGATATGATATTTAAGGCGCCCTCTGGCTTGGCGGGTAATTTGTTGAATTTGAAACATTTATCTTCAACACTTTCCCTTGTGAGAATTCAAAAATAACAATTCAATTGACAAACTTGGAAATTTTATGACTCAATATAAAGACCAATCTTGTTGCAAAGAATGCGGAGACGAGTATTGAGGATCGGCTTCGTCATCATATCTGCGAGTTGTTCCTCAGTCGAGATTTGTTCGATCCCAAATTCTCCCTCAGCAATTCTTTCCCTGATGAAGAAGTGCTTGTTGGCTATGTGCTTGGTCCTCCGATGGAATTCGGGGTTTTGGGCCAGTCTCATGGCAGCAGCATTATCGACCTGGAGAATCGGGGCTCGGTCCAACATGTCGATTTCCTGAAATAATCTTTTAAGCCAAATTATTTCTTTTGCAGCTTCATTAGCTGCTACGATCTCAGCCTCTGTAGTAGAAATGGCCACCATAGCCTGCCTTTGACTTTTCCATGAAATGGCTCCTGAGGCAAACAAGATGATGATCCCTGATGTAGATCTCCCAGTCTTCGTGCAGCCACCAAAGTCAGCATCGCTGTAGCATTCGAGGATTCCCTTCTTCTGTTTCCGATAGACTATCCCAACGCTGATTGTTCCGGAAATGTAACGGAAAACCCTCTTCACTTGTGCAATGTTTTCTTTTGCAGGATTTTCAAGCGTTCTTGAAAGAAATCCGATGCTGAAAGCCAAGTCTGGCCTAGTTCCAAGCATGAGGTACATGAGAGCTCCGATGGCTTGGCGATAAGGGAACGCAGTCGTCTCTGATTCTTTCCCTGCTGTCGTAATTTCCAAACTCTTGAGAAGTGGGGTTGAAACAGCTTTGCAATCCGAGAATCTGAATCGCTCCAAAATCCTTGTGGCATATCCTTGTTGACTAATTTTTAGTCCATATTCTTGTTTCTTGATTTCGAGTCCCAAGAAGCACTCAGCCTTGCTTGAGACAATTTTGAACTCTGATTTTAACTCGTTCAAAAATTCTTCCAAATCTTGCGTATCTGTTGCTGCGGAGAGTCCGTCATCTACGTAAACTACGAGTAGAATCTTTTTGCCATTTCTTTCCCTGATGTAGAGACATGGATCTGCCTCGCTGACTTTGAAATTGTGTTTCCGCAGGAAACCTCCGAAGCGTTCTTGCCAACATCTCGGCCCTTGCTTAAGCCCGTAGAGACTCTTCTTCAATCTGCAAACAAGCCCCTGTCCTTGCTCGTATCACTCAGGTTGTTGCATGTAAATCTCCTTGTCGTCCAATTCACCGTATAGAAAAGCTGTTGAGACGTCAAACTGGACCAAAAACATATCATTTTTGGCTGCAACGCTCAACACTGAGCGAATTGTTTCCATTCTTGCGACAGAGCTAAAAGTTTGGTCGTAATCAATCCCTCGTCTCTGGGCGAATCCTTTGACGACCAAGCGAGCTTTGTATTTGTCGATACTTCCGTCGGGGTGGGTTTTGACTCGAAAGACCCACTTGCACGGAAGTGCTTTCGATCCTCTGGGGAGTCTTGTCAAGTTCCAAGTTTCATTCTGATGTAAGGAATCAATTTCCCTGTCCATTGCCTTTTTCCACTCGACGTTGCTGTTGATGGCTTCATGGAAGGAATCTGGACTCCCCAGCACAAAATTCTCGGCTGCTGCTACGTAGTCATCCAGATGCTCCGGTCTCTTAAACTTCGAACGATCCCTCAACCGCATTGATTGCGGTTCGCTTCCTGTTTCGGCTGTTTCTTCTTTCAAGTCTTGCTCCTGAAGTGTGTCTTCGTCCTCGCTCTTGTGCAAATCCGCGTCCTCTTCTTCCTTGTCTTCTACGACGACCTTGGATCCAAAATCTTGAAAAGGTAGGTTGGCGCCTGGTTCACAATTGCTGAATTTCTCTTGAAATTTTACGTCCCTCGACACGACTACTTTGTGCTTCTCTGGTAAGTAAATACGATATCTCTCATCGCCGTCGTAACCCACCAGGTACCCCTTTTCAGCTTTTTCGTCCATCTTCTTCCTTTTTTGGCATGGAATGTGTACATAGCACGTCGATCCTACGATTCGAAGATGTTTGATTCTTGGTTTCTTGCCCAGCCAAAGTTGGTAAGGGCTCAGACCCTTTAATGAAGATTTGCCCGTCCTATTGAGAACGTAGACTGCTGTGCTGACCAACTCGGCCCAAATTGCTTCTGGAAATTTTATTTCTGGATTAGAATACTTGAAAGTTCTCGCCATTTCGACTATCGTTCGATTCTCTCTCTCGACAACACCGTTTTGTTCTGGAGTATAGGGAGCGGTGAGTCGAAGAGTTATACCAGCTTTCTGAAGAGTTTCTCTTACTCCTGCACAGTCGAATTCTCCTCCATTGTCGCTCAGGAATTCTCGAATTGTGTGCCCTTGTTGCTTGGCGTGAGAAACCATGTGTTGCAGCACGTCCTTGACCTCTGATCTTCGCTTGACGATGTACCCGTATCGAAACCTGGTGAAATGATCCTTAAAAACCACCAGATACTTCTTCTTCTGGAAAGAATCCTCAAATGGGCCGCAAACATCGCCTGACATCAGTTCCCCTGGCTTCATCGCTGGTTTCCTCGTTCCAAATGGCAATCGATTCGCCTTTCCAAGGATGCAAGGCTCGCAACAACTACTCTCAAGCTTAACTTGAATGCCCATTTCTCTTTTGAGCATGTCCTTGATGTGGTTCTTGTCCTGATGTCCCCACCTCTCGTGGTAGAGTTGGAGAATTGAAGTTCCTGAAGTTGCGACGTTGACATCGACGTTTCGTTCTGGAAGTATGGGCTCGATCGCTGCTCTGTAGAGTGTTCCTCCAACTTCTCTGGCTCCAACGAGGACAATCTTGTCGTTTATTTTGAGGGTGCACTCGGTTGCTGACGACTCAAAACGACTACTTGGATTATTGTCTTGGGCAGCCAAAACTGAAAACAGGTTCTTCGTTATATTGGGAACAAACCATACCTTTTCCAAGGAAAGAAAAAGGATTTTTCCATTGACAATAGTTTTGACTTTGATTGTGCCCTGGCCCAAAGCTGACAAGGTTTCATATTCAGCTGCTCTAATCCAACTCGGATTCTCAAACTTCTCAAAGTGCTCGAAATACTTCGCAGTCTTCACAACGTGTTTTGTTGCACCGTTGTCTATCCACCAGTCGACCTCTGAGTTTGCCTCTGCTGCAAACACGCTATTGTGGACAGAGACGAGAGTTAAAGTTGGTTCTGCACAGTTTCCTTGTTCAGCATTCTGGTAGCTCGGCTTCGGACGTCCATCCTTCTTCCATTTTATGCAACTCCTGATCCAGTGTCCCTTTTTCTTGCAATAGTGACAGGTATCGAATCTCCGACCAGATGCTCCTGAATCCTGACGATGCTCCTTTTTTGCTGTGGTAGTAAAAGCCTCCTGGCTTTCCTTTTCGTCATTTTCTTTAGTTCTGAAATTTCTCTCAAACATGACAATTTGATTAGTTAATTCGTCGAAAGTCTTTTCTTCTTCTTTTGTCAAGAGCATCCAACTTTGACGGAACGTTTCAAATGTTTTTGGCAAAATATGTAGCGTTTTACAGACAAGTATTAAATCTGGCAGCTCAGTTTCACTTTTAGCCTTCAAAGCTTGATTTAAATCGCTCCATAGACTACGCAATTTTGCTATGTGGGTTGATACATCGTTACCTGGATTCCAGGAGAAAGCGAAAAACTCGTTGCATATCCTGAATACCTGGTCCTTTGCTGTTGCTTCAAACTGATTTTTCAGGGCTTCCCACGAATCGTGTGCTGTCTCCTTGTCCATGATCTTCTGGTACACCGAGTCCGTGACCGCAGTGGTAATCATGGATTTTGCATAGCTGTTGGCCTTACGAAAAAAGTCGCTCGCCTTTTTGTGGTTCTTTTGCTGGCCTGGTTGGTCTAAAAATGGAAACAGGTTGGCGATCGGGCTGGAAACTGGAATCGGACGCTTATCGCTTAGGAATTTGAGCTCTTGGGTATATTCTCCCCGCTGAGCGTAACGAATGAGGACTCTTTCAGCTTCTCGGACCTCTTCCTTGGTAGGTCGGTCAGCAGAGTCCCTCGGCATCTTGCGGCAGCGTTGAATGAAACGTAATACGTACGCAAGGACCCGCAGACCCTTATCCAACGAGGAGAATCGTTCCAGCAAATCTTCGGATGGGGTCTGTGCGAAATTGACCTTAACAGCATGCTGCTCTAAGCCTGTGACTGGAGTTTCAAGCCACAGTGTTGGCCACTTGTCCTTTGGCTGTTGTAACCAGTCCGGTCCTTCCCACCAGAGTTGGCTATCAGTCAGCTCCTGTAACGAAACGCCTCGACTGGCCAGGTCCGCGGAATTGTGGTCAGATCGCACATGCGCCCAATGCTTAGCGCTCGTCACCTGTGTAATCTTAGTCACTCGGTTGGCTACAAACGTGGTCCAGTGGCATGCCGGCTTATTCAACCATGCAAGGACGATGGTGAAATCAGTCCAACAGAAAATGTCGGAATTGGAAATTGGCATATTCGGAAGGATAGCTGCAATCATTTCGGACAACAGCACTGCCCCACACAGCTCGAGCCGTGGAAGGGACACCGTTTTTACAGGGGCGACTCGGGTTTTGGAGGTAAGCAGACGGGTCATAATGTTGTGGCCAACTTCCAGCCGCAAGTATATAGCGGCCCCGTATGCCTTCTGCGACGCATCACAAAACCCATGATGCTCTACCTTGGCCTCTGGCTGGAAACCAACCCACCTCGGGATACGGATCTGCTCAAGCTCGGAATAGCTGCGTAAGAAATCTTGCCATCTCTTATTCATTTCTGCTGGGATATTTTCATCCCAGCCCAACTCCTGCAGCCAAATTTCTTGCATAAAGATTTTTGAGCGGACAATAAACGGGGACAGCCATTCCTCTTCCCTTTTTTTTCGGGTCCCCTGCCTTCTTGACATCCCTATCCATTCCTTTTTCCACTCCGTTGCTGTTGATGGCTTCATGGAAGGAATCTGGACTCCCCAGCACAAAATTCTCGGCTGCTGCTACGTAGTCATCCAGATGCTCCGGTCTCTTCAACTTCGAACGATCCCTCAACCGCATTGATTGCGGTTCGCTTCCTGTTTCGGCTGTGTCTTCTTTCAAGTCTTGCTCCTGAAGTGTGTCTTCGTCCTCGCTCTTGTGCAAATCCGCGTCCTCTTCTTCCTTGTCTTCTACGACGACCTTGGATCCAAAACCTTGAAAAGGTAGGTTGGCGCCTGGTTCACAATTGCTGAATTTCTCTTGAAATTTTACGTCCCTCGACACGACTACTTTGTGCTTCTCTGGTAAGTAAATACGATATCTCTCATCGCCGTCGTAACCCACCAGGTACTCCTTTTCAGCTTTTTCGTCCATCTTCTTCCTTTTTTGGCATGGAATGTGTACATAGCACGTCGATCCTACGATTCAAAGATGTTTGATTCTTGGTTTCTTGCCCAGCCAAAGTTGGTAAGGGCTCAGACCCTTTAATGAAGATTTGCCCGTCCTATTGAGAACGTAGACTGCTGTGCTGACCAACTCGGCCCAAATTGCTTCTGGAAATTTTATTTCTGGATTAGAATACTTGAAAGTTCTCGCCATTTCGACTATCGTTCGATTCTCTCTCTCGACAACACCGTTTTGTTCTGGAGTATAGGGAGCGGTGAGTCGAAGAGTTATACCAGCTTTCTGAAGAGTTTCTCTTACTCCTGCACAGTCCAATTCTCCTCCATTGTCGCTCAGGAATTCTCGAATTGTGTGCCCTTGTTGCTTGGCGTGAGAAACCATGTGTTGCAGCACGTCCTTGACCTCTGATTTTCGCTTGACGATGTACCCGTATCGAAACCTGGTGAAATGATCCTTAAAAACCACCAGATACCTCTTCTTCTGGAAAGAATCCTCAAATGGGCCGCAAACATCGCCTGACATCAGTTCCCCTGGCTTCATCGCTGGTTTCCTCGTTCCAAATGGCAATCGATTCGCCTTTCCAAGGATGCAAGGCTCGCAACAACTACTCTCAAGCTTAACTTGAATGCCCATTTCTCTTTTGAGCATGTCCTTGATGTGGTTCTTGTCCTGATGTCCCCACCTCTCGTGGTAGAGTTGGAGAATTGAAGTTCCTGAAGTTGCGACGTTGACATCGACGTTTCGTTCTGGAAGTATGGGCTCGATCGCTGCTCTGTAGAGTGTTCCTCCAACTTCTCTGGCTCCAACGAGGACAATCTTGTCGTTTATTTTGAGGGTGCACTCGGTTGCTGACGACTCAAAACGACTACTTGGATTATTGTCTTGGGCAGCCAAAACTGAAAACAGGTTCTTCGTTATATTGGGAACAAACCATACCTTTTCCAAGGAAAGAAAAAGGATTTTTCCATTGACAATAGTTTTGACTTTGATTGTGCCCTGGCCCAAAGCTGACAAGGTTTCATATTCAGCTGCTCTAATCCAACTCGGATTCTCAAACTTCTCAAAGTGCTCGAAATACTTCGCAGTCTTCACAACGTGTTTTGTTGCACCGTTGTCTATCCACCAGTCGACCTCTGAGTTTGCCTCTGCTGCAAACACGCTATTGTGGACAGAGACGAGAGTTAAAGTTGGTTCTGCACAGTTTCCTTGTTCAGCATTCTGGTAGCTCGGCTTCGGACATCCATCCTTCTTCCATTTTATGCAACTCCTGATCCAGTGTCCCTTTTTCTTGCAATAGTGACAGGTATCGAATCTCCGACCAGATGCTCCTGAATCCTGACGATGCTCCTTTTTTGCTGTGGTAGTAAAAGCCTCCTGGCTTTCCTTTTCGTCATTTTCTTTAGTTCTGAAATTTCTCTCAAACATGACAATTTGATTAGTTAATTCGTCGAAAGTCTTTTCTTCTTCTTTTGTCAAGAGCATCCAACTTTGACGGAACGTTTCAAATGTTTTTGGCAAAATATGTAGCGTTTTACAGACAAGTATTAAATCTGGCAGCTCAGTTTCACTTTTAGCCTTCAAAGCTTGATTTAAATCGCTCCATAGACTACGCAATTTTGCTATGTGGGTTGATACATCGTTACCTGGATTCCAGGAGAAAGCGAAAAACTCGTTGCATATCCTGAATACCTGGTCCTTTGCTGTTGCTTCAAACTGATTTTTCAGGGCTTCCCACGAATCGTGTGCTGTCTCCTTGTCCATGATCTTCTGGTACACCGAGTCCGTGACCGCAGTGGTAATCATGGATTTTGCATAGCTGTTGGCCTTACGAAAAAAGTCGCTCGCCTTTTTGTGGTTCTTTTGCTGGCCTGGTTGGTCTAAAAATGGAAACAGGTTGGCGATCGGGCTGGAAACTGGAATCGGACGCTTATCGCTTAGGAATTTGAGCTCTTGGGTATATTCTCCCCGCTGAGCGTAACGAATGAGGACTCTTTCAGCTTCTCGGACCTCTTCCTTGGTAGGTCGGTCAGCAGAGTCCCTCGGCATCTTGCGGCAGCGTTGAATGAAACGTAATACGTACGCAAGGACCCGCAGACCCTTATCCAACGAGGAGAATCGTTCCAGCAAATCTTCGGATGGGGTCAGTGCGAAATTGACCTTAACAGCACGCTGCTCTAAGCCTGTGACTGGAGTTTCAAGCCACCGTGTTGGCCACTTGTCCTTTGGCTGTTGTAACCAGTCCGGTCCTTCCCACCAGAGTTGGCTATCAGTCAGCTCCTGTAACGAAACGCCTCGACTGGCCAGGTCCGCGGAATTGTGGTCAGATCGCACATGCGCCCAATGCTCAGCGCTCGTCACCTGTGTAATCTTAATCACTCGGTTGGCTACAAACGTGGTCCAGTGGCATGCCGGCTTATTCAACCATGCAAGGACGATGGTGAAATCAGTCCAACAGAAAATGTCGGAATTGGAAATTGGCATATTCGGAAGGATAGCTGCAATCATTTCGGACAACAGCACTGCCCCACACAGCTCGAGCCGTGGAAGGGACACCGTTTTTACAGGGGCGACTCGGGTTTTGGAGGTAAGCAGACGGGTCATAATGTTGTGGCCAACTTCCAGCCGCAAGTATATAGCGGCCCCGTATGCCTTCTGCGACGCATCACAAAACCCATGATGCTCTACCTTGGCCTCTGGCTGGAAACCAACCCACCTCGGGATACGGATCTGCTCAAGCTCGGAATAGCTGCGTAAGAAATCTTGCCATCTCTTATTCATTTCTGCTGGGATATTTTCATCCCAGCCCAACTCCTGCAGCCAAATTTCTTGCATAAAGATTTTTGAGCGGACAATAAACGGGGACAGCCATCCGGCTGGGTCAAAAAGCTTCGCAATTTGGGAAAGAACCTCTCTCTTCGTCAGCACTATCGACAGCTCCCTGGCAACTGCGTTCAAGTTGCCCACGACGACAGTGAGAGGCGAAGAAGTCTGCTCGACGACAATCCGGTCGAGGACGGGCGATTTCAAGATCGACGTGCTGCTGAAGATCAGTCAGAGTCTACGCATCCGCACTCCGATCCGCGCGCTAAGCGATTCGATGCGAGCCCAATTTGAGGACATCCGTCTGGCCGATGAGCAGTTCCATCGCCCAGCAACAGTATCGCTGGTGTTGGGCTCGGACGTATACCCCGACGTAATCAGACCCGGGTTCCTAAATATACGTGATGGGCTGCCCGTCGCACAGGCCACGGTCTTTGGATGGGTTGTGTCTGGAGCATGCAGACACGCCTAAGGATTAATCCTTTGCGACGTTCGCCCTCGCAAGGGGGGGGAGAATGTTCGCGCCAAAGCGGCGCCCCCAGCCCCGGCCAATTTTCCCTCCAAGCGCCCCTGGAGCCTTGACAGTCGAGACAGCAGTTCTTCCAGAAGTGTCTCCACTCCGCTCTCCAAGCGGCTCTTGGAGCTTCTACTCTGTAGTTTAAGTTAGTTCTAATTTCCAAGTGTAACCGAACAGTCGAACAGTGAAGTTTTGTGAAATAAACAGTGGAATTTTTTATAACATTAAAAACCACATTGCGGCCGTCTACTTTCTGCCCTACGAGCGTTCCCGAAATTGGAAACCCCGCCCCACTCCAGTTCAAAAGTATTCCGCTTTAATAATTGCTAACACCGATACTTCAGATCAGAATGGAACTCATTGGATTGCATTTTATTTTGATAGTCGCAAGTCAGCAGAATTTTTCGATTCATATGGACAATATCACCAGAAAAAGGAATTTGTAAAATTTTTAAAATCTAACTCTTATAAATATTTTTTTAATAAGCAACAACTGCAGGGATATTTTTCCAGTACTTCCGGTCATTATTGTATGCTGTATGGTCTTTTTAAAAGTAAAAAGAAAACACTAAATTGTTTCTTAAAAAACTTCAAGAAAAACGACTTTTCATACAATGATAAATTAATACTAAAAATATTTAAGAACCATTTTAAAAAATAAAAAACTGTTTATTAAGTCAAATCAATTTATTTTATTTATGGTTTTTGGGGCAATTCGTTTGTTTAACTTATAATATTTAATCATAAGATTAAGGGCTTCGATTTGTAGTACCGGCAGCATATGGCACTGGCATGTGTCTGGTCCAGATGAAGCATCATCGTCGCTCCAGGGGCAAAGTTTGTAGTGGAATCCAAACTTTGAATGGATCAACTCTTTTCCCTCTAAGTCCTTCAGAGTAGCTTGTAGATATTCCATTCTTTGTTGGTGTTGTTCGAAAAGCACTCCTTCGAATTGCATTAAAAATACTTATATTTGTAGAGCGTGCTTTTTTTGTTGTTTCCCTTTTCAGACTGTTTTAAGACTGTTGTTGAATCTTAGAACTCAGTCCTTTATATTGGGGAATTTTATTTACTTTAGTTATGTACTGATAAAATTCAATTTGCGCACCGCTATATCTATTCAGACCTGTTTCTTTATATACCATATGGGAAATACCATTTCCAATTAATTTCCTAAAAGGTGTCTTTGAAGAAAATTTGTTCACATAACTTTTAGGTAGAAATGTGAAATACAGAGCTATTTTAGTTCCATATGGCGTCTTTTTCAGCTTACATCCAGTGATCTTATACTCAAATCCAGTACATAGATTTTCAACTTTTGTATTGCCAATCACAGGCTTCAATTCATTTATATATATATATATATATATACAGGTAATATCAACTAATTCAAGTGAATTTTGTAGGACTTCTTAGAGACCCTTCTTAGATTGTTAAACAGCTTGAGATTGGATTCGTTATGCCTTAGTACCTAACCGTCGTATACTAATTCATTTACCCAAAATTACATGGTCTTTTATACTGATCCAAACTTATAAATATTACTAAAAACACGTGTAGAGCGAAAGAGATAAGAACATACCTTAATTACACCAGTTTACAAAAAACGAGGACGGAAGCTAACTTCGGCATACCGAAGTTTTAATACCCTTGCAGTCTGCTATATGTCTTAAAGAAACAAAAAATCCTAATTCGGTAAAAAAACACGAACTCTTCTTAATACAAGGCACAAATTTGGGCCGATTTCACCCTATTGTTCCTATGGGCGCTATAGGATATAGACGTCCGATCGACACGCGCTTATACCCTGATCAAGGTATGCGCAAAAAAAACGATTTGGAAAGATTTATGTCAATAGCTTTTACAATGCGCGAATTATCCTGAAAAAAGCCAAGTTTTAACCGATTTCACCCTATTATTTATATGGGAGCTATAGGATATAGACGTCCGATCGGCAAGCGCTTTTACCCTGATCCAGGTATTCGCAAAAAATACGATTTGGAAATATTCATGTCAATAGCTTTTACAATGCGCGAAAAATCGTCATTTTTTGAAAGCTATGTACATCCGATTGTTCCTATGGGAGCTATAGGATATAGACTTCCGATCGGGTCGGTTTTCAAACTTGATCTGCGTACACATGTTTTAAGACGACTGTGAAAGTTGCAAATCGCTATCTTTTAAACTGAGCTCGCAAACGGTATTGAAACAGACATTCAGTCGGTCAAGGCTATATCGACTCCCCTATTGATCCTGATCAAGAATATATATACTTTATGGGGTCGGAAACATCTCCTTTACTGCGTTACAAACTTCTGACCAAAATTATAATACCCTCTGCAAGGGTATAAAAATTGATGAAATACGCACTTCATGAAACTAAGATTTTCGGTTAAGGTACATCTCCCTGAGTAAGAAATGTGCACTTTAAATTTTTTGTATGGTGCAGTTTTTTTTTAAAGTGTAAAAAACGTTTTTGGCACCCTCTATTTTCTATCTCGAGTTCTGATAAGCCGAATTTGGTCATCAAATACTCATTTTACAGGTTATTTCGGTTTTTAGGCGTGTATTTTTAAAGTAGCCATTTATGTCATCTTTTTTGCATTTTTTCCAACTTTTTTAGCTTTGACGTAGTGTAGCTTCTAAACCAATGAATGGAACTCAATGCTGTGTATAAGAAAGTTAAAGGGCATTCATTTACCTGTAAATTGAGTCTTTGATAGCCTAAATCGTACCACAACTCGAGTTAGAAATTAAAAAAATGCAAAAAACGTTTTTTACACTTTAAAAGTGCCCTTTTCTTACTCAGGGAGATGTACCTTAACCGAAAATCACAGTTTCATTAAGTGCGTATTTCATACATTTTTTTTTGTAAATCCGTGTTATCTAAATCAATATAATTGAAGACTATTAAAAAAGTCAGTGTGGAAATTCCCCCAGAACGGATTGACATAAAAATCTGAAAAAAAACCATAAATTCGGAAATAATTAGGAGCCGAGTGTATGATATAAATTAGAGCCATAAGCGGCCCCAAAGTGCCCCAAAATTCGATTTGTTTTTTTCTTAATTTTTTCTTTTGCAATTTTTCTGTTATAAATGTTGTCAAAATGGTTTAAAAAATGGCTCTTCATAATTTTATGGGATACCCGCAAATAACTGCATTTAAACTTTTTTGAAATTCAGCCCCCTTCGTCAAGGTCGCCAATTTGGTTTTTTTATTGTGACGTCATGGGCTCATTCAATTCAATGGAGGTATTCAATTTCCTTCAAGCAAATGTCAAGGAAAATTCGTATGTATATACATTTAGATCATGCTGCTCCGATCAGTTTTAGATTTTGGTAACAGTTATACAATCGAAGTTTTCCTTAAATTTTTTTTTTATTTTTAAAATCCAAAAACCGGATAAGCTAACATGAAATGTTTCCAAACTACTTTAGCATTGACAAACTGTGGATTTGTAAAAACAAAATAAAAACATACATTCGCCCAGCTGCGTACACACACACGCACGCCAAAATGCGTATTTTACACCCCCCACCACAAGATATGTGCATGTGTGCGTGCATTTCAGCTGACTAAGGAAGTAAGATTTGCTTAAATTCAAATTTATGATAATACTGACATCCTTTTGCTAAAAAAATATCATTTTCATTCATATGAAATTTCATTTCAACATAAATATTCAAATCAATTAATTCTTTTGCTATTTCCTACACTTGAATCATATTGTTTAAACAAATTGAAATGTTTAAACAATTTCATTCACGGCTTCTCCCCCCACCTGCATTTCTGACATTGTTAATATAATCCTAATCAAGGTGAAAAATTAATGAAAACAAAATACTGAAAACCAAATAATAATTCTAAAATGCGAAGTAACTTTCTTGATGTTTTTTTAAATCACGTAAATTTTTGCTTCTCTTTTGTTTTTGTTATTGTCAACCTAATGGTTCAAAAACTATGTCTCCAGTCAGGTCGTAGACATTCACTTCACATAACACAAAATATTTGCTTTTTGTAAAAAGAATTTAACTCATATTGACTTTTTATTCTTCTTTTTCTTATTTTTAGCGAAATGACAAAGTGATCATGGTAAAACTTTTACTCCTTATTTATTAACCGTTTGCTTTAATGTCAGCAAGAACTTTCAAACTGTATGTTATGGTTAACATAGTCTATAGGTCGTGGGTTTAAACCCACCGCAATTCTTGCCAATAAGGATGTTGCCATAATTATTTTTTTTTCACTTTGTAAACTATTTTTAGGTAGAGGGTAAGGAGCGGAATGCCAAATGAGTATTCCACTGCCTCTCAGAACAAAGTAAAACAAAATTAAGAGAACTCCAATTTTGACTAGAACTTTGATTTGAACACACGACCTTTAGATTACAAGGCTTTAGATTTTGGTTTTACATTTGAAGTTTTCCTTAAGATTCTTTTATTTTTAAAATCCAAAAACCTGTTTAGCTTACACGAAATGTTTTAGAACTTTTGACAAACTGTTGTAAAAAAGAATAGAAAAAAAGTGTACTCACGGCAACAACATTAATATAAGCAAAAAATGCGTATTTTACAATCTAAATATATATGTGTGTGTGTATGTGTGTGCATTGCAGCTGACTAAGGAAGTAAGATTTGTTTTCGTACTGATTTTTCTGTTTTAAAATTTAAATCGCATTGATAATATTGAAAAAAAAACATAAATATTCAAACCAATCGATTCTCTTGCTATTCCTTACACGCGACTCATATTGTTTAAACAAATGAAAATGTTTAAACAATTTGACTCACGGCTTCTCCTTTCACCTGATTTCCTTATTTATTATTTGTAAAGTTTTCAATCTTTATTTTCGCAGGCGAAGCTGCGGGCGACCCTGCTAGTATTTATATAAATATGAGAAGAGTTAGATGATACTGCTCTCTCTTTCTTATCGCAATCTCAAGAATTACATGGACTGTATGACATTTTGGTCTGTGTACTTATATATATCTACTAGCAGGGTCGCCCGCAGCTTCGCCTGCGAAAATAAAGATTGAAAACTTTACAAATAATAAATAAGGAAATCAGGTGAAAGGAGAAGCCGTGAGTCAAATTGTTTAAACCTTTTCATTTGTTTAAACAATATGAGTCGCGTGTAAGGAATAGCAAGAGAATCGATTGGTTTGAATATTTATGTTTTTTTTCAATATTATCAATGCGATTTAAATTTTAAAACAGAAAAATCAGTACGAAAACAAATCTTACTTCCTTAGTCAGCTGCAATGCACACACATACACACACACATATATATTTAGATTGTAAAATACGCATTTTTTGCTTATATTAATGTTGTTGCCGTGAGTACACTTTTTTTCTATTCTTTTTTACAACAGTTTGTCAAAAGTTCTAAAACATTTCGTGTAAGCTAAACAGGTTTTTGGATTTTAAAAATAAAAGAATCTTAAGGAAAACTTCAAATGTAAAACCAAAATCTAAAGCCTTGTAATCTAAAGGTCGTGTGTTCAAATCAAAGTTCTAGTCAAAATTGGAGTTCTCTTAATTTTGTTTTACTTTGTTCTGAGAGGCAGTGGAATACTCATTTGGCATTCCGCTCCTTACCCTCTACCTAAAAATAGTTTACAAAGTGAAAAAGAAATAATTATGGCAACATCCTTATTGGCAAGAATTGCGGTGGGTTTAAACCCACGACCTATAGACTATGTTAACCATAACATAACCATCTAAGCTACAGTTTGAAAGTTCTTGCTGACATTAAAGCAAACGGTTAATAAATAAGGAGTAAAAGTTTTACCATGATCACTTTGCTATTTCGCTAAAAATAAGAAAAAGAAGAATAAAAAGTCAATATGAGTTAAATTCTTTTTACAAAAAGCAAATATTTTGTGTTATGTGAAGTGAATGTCTACGACCTGACTGGAGACATAGTTTTTGAACCATTAGGTTGACAATAACAAAAACAAAAGAGAAGCAAAAATTTACGTGATTTAAAAAAACATCAAGAAAGTTACTTCGCATTTTAGAATTATTATTTGGTTTTCAGTATTTTGTTTTCATTAATTTTTCACCTTGATTAGGATTATATTAACAATGTCAGAAATGCAGGTGGGGGGAGAAGCCGTGAATGAAATTGTTTAAACATTTCAATTTGTTTAAACAATATGATTCAAGTGTAGGAAATAGCAAAAGAATTAATTGATTTGAATATTTATGTTGAAATGAAATTTCATATGAATGAAAATGATATTTTTTTAGCAAAAGGATGTCAGTATTATCATAAATTTGAATTTAAGCAAATCTTACTTCCTTAGTCAGCTGAAATGCACGCACACATGCACATATCTTGTGGTGGGGGGGTGTAAAATACGCATTTTGGCGTGCGTGTGTGTGTACGCAGCTGGGCGAATGTATGTTTTTATTTTGTTTTTACAAATCCACAGTTTGTCAATGCTAAAGTAGTTTGGAAACATTTCATGTTAGCTTATCCGGTTTTTGGATTTTAAAAATAAAAAAAAAATTTAAGGAAAACTTCGATTGTATAACTGTTACCAAAATCTAAAACTGATCGGAGCAGCATGATCTAAATGTATATACATACGAATTTTCCTTGACATTTGCTTAAAGGAAATTGAATACCTCCACCGATAATTTTAAATTTAACGTTTAGCTAAAAGAATGAAGAAACAAAAAAAATTATCGATATATTCGCATTTTTAGGCGCGCAATTTGGTATTTTGTGGCTGTGGTATTTTTCCTTGCCTTTGCACGGTAACACTTGGAGGAACGTCTGAATAAAAAGAACAACAACACATAGGTGGGAGCCCATGACGTCACAATAAAAAAAACCAAATTGGCGACCTTGACGAAGGGGGCTGAATTTCAAAAAAGTTTAAATGCAGTTATTTGCGGGTATACCATAAAATTATGGAAAGCCATTTTTTAAACCATTTTGACAACATTTATAACAGAAAAATTGCAAAAGAAAAAATTAAGAAAAAAACAAATCGAATTTTGGGGCACTTTGGGGCCGCTTATGGCTCTAATTTATATCATACACTCGGCTCCTAATTATTTCCGAATTTATGGTTTTTTTTCAGATTTTTATGTCAATCCGTTCTGGGTGAATTTCCACACTGACTTTTTTAATAGTCTTCAATTATATTGATTTAGATGTCAGAATGGCAGGTAGAGGGAGAAGCCGTGAATGAAATTGTTTAAACATTTCCATTTGTTTAAACAATATGACGCAAGTGTAGGAAATAGTAAAAGAATTAACTGATTTGAATATTTATGTTTTTTTAATATTATTTAATTTTAAAACACAAAAATCCGTTTGAAAATGTCTCAAACCTGTTGTGGAAATGAAAATGATATTCTTTTAGCAATAGAATATCAGTATTATCATGAATTTGAACTTAAGCAAATCTTACTTCCTTAGTCAGGTGAAATGCACACACACACGCACACTTCCACATATCTAATGGTTGGGGGTGTAAATACGCATTTTAGCGTGCGTGTGTGTGTACGCAACGGGGCCAATTTATGTTTTTATTTTGTTTTTACAAATCCACGGTTTGTCAATAATTCAACATTTGAAAGGTAATAAGTAGTTTGGAAACATTTCGTCTTAGCTTATCGGGTTTTTAGATTTTAAAAATAAAAACAAATTTAAGGAAAACTTCGATTGTAAAACTGTTAGCAAAATATAAAACTGATCGGAGATGCTGCTGCAAATAGTAAAATCATTTAAAATCCGACTTTAAATGTATATACATACGACTTTTCCTTGAAATTTTCTTAAGGGGAATTGGATAGCTCCACCGATAATTTAAAATTTAACGTTTAGCTAAAAGAATGAAGAAACAAAAAAAAATTATCGATATATTCGCATTTTTAGGCGCGCAATTTGGTATTTTGTGGCTGTGGTATTTTTCCTTGCCTTTGCACGGTAACACTTGGAGGAACGTCTGAATAAAAAGAACAACAACACATAGGTGGGAGCCCATGACGTCACAATAAAAAAAACCAAATTGGCGACCTTGACGAAGGGGGCTGAATTTCTAAAAAGTTTAAATGCAGTTATTTGCGGGTATCCTATAAAATTATGAAGAGCCATTTTTTAAAGCATTTTGACAAGGAAAAAACAAATCGAATTTTGGCGCACTTTGGGGCCGCTTATGGCTCTAATTTATATCATACACTCGGCTCCTAATTATTTCCGAATTTATGGTTTTTTTTTGTGTGAATTTCCACACTGACTTTTTTAATAGTCTTCAATTATATTGATTTAGATGTCAGAAAGGCAGGTGGGGGGAGAAGCCGTGAATGAAATTGTTTAAACATTTCAATTTGTTTAAACAATATGATTCAAGTGTAGGAAATAGCAAAAGAATTAATTGATTTGAATATTTATGTTTTTTTAATATTATCAATGCACTTTGAATTTTAAAACACAAAAATCGGTTAGAAAATGTCTTAAACTTGTTGTGGAAATGAAAATGATATTCTTTTAGCAAAAGGATGTCAGTATTATCATGAATTTGAATTTAAGCAAATCTTACTTCCTTAGTCAGCTGAAATGCACGCACACATGCACATATCTTGTGGTGGGGGGTGTAAAATACGCATTTTGGCGTGCGTGTGTGTGTACGCAGCTGGGCGAATGTATGTTTTTATTTTGTTTTTACAAATCCACAGTTTGTCAATGTTAAAGTAGTTTGGAAACATTTCGTGTTAGCTTATCCGGTTTTTGGATTTTAAAAATAAAAAAAATTTAAGGAAAACTTCGGTTGTATAACTGTTACCAAAATCTAAAACTGATCGGAGCAGCATGATCTAAATGTATATACATACGAATTTTCCTTGACATTTGCTTAAAGGAAATTGAATACCTCCACCGATAATTTAAAATTTAACGTTTAGCTAAATGAATGAAGCAACAAAAAAAATTATCGATATATTCGCATTTTTAGGCGCGCAATTTGGTGTTTTGTGGCTGTGGTATTTTTCCTTGCCTTTGCACGGTCACACTTGGAGGAACGTCTGAATAAAAAAAACAACAACACATAGGTGGGAGCCCATGACGTCACAATAAAAAAACCAAATTGGCGACCTTGACGAAGGGGGCTGAATTTTAAAAAAGTTTAAATGCAGTTATTTGCGGGTATCCCATAAAATTATGAAGAGCCATTTTTTAAACCATTTTGACAACATTTATAACAGAAAAATTGCAAAAGAAAAAATTAAGAAAAAAACAAATCGAATTTTGGGGCACTTTGGGGCCGCTTATGGCTCTAATTTATATCATACACTCGGCTCCTAATTATTTCCGAATTTATGGTTTTTTTTCAGATTTTTATGTCAATCCGTTCTGGGTGAATTTCCACACTGACTTTTTTAATAGTCTTCAATTATATTGATTTAGATGTCAGAATGGCAGGTAGAGGGAGAAGCCGTGAATGAAATTGTTTAAACATTTCCATTTGTTTAAACAATATGACGCAAGTGTAGGAAATAGTAAAAGAATTAACTGATTTGAATATTTATGTTTTTTTAATATTATTTAATTTTAAAACACAAAAATCCGTTTGAAAATGTCTCAAACCTGTTGTGGAAATGAAAATGATATTCTTTTAGCAATAGAATATCAGTATTATCATGAATTTGAACTTAAGCAAATCTTACTTCCTTAGACAGGTGAAATGCACACACACACGCACACTTCCACATATCTAATGGTTGGGGGTGTAAATACGCATTTTAGCGTGCGTGTGTGTGTACGCAACGGGGCCAATTTATGTTTTTATTTTGTTTTTACAAATCCACGGTTTGTCAATAATTCAACATTTGAAAGGTAATAAGTAGTTTGGAAACATTTCGTCTTAGCTTATCGGGTTTTTAGATTTTAAAAATAAAAACAAATTTAAGGAAAACTTCGATTGTAAAACTGTTAGCAAAATATAAAACTGATCGGAGATGCTGCTGCAAATAGTAAAATCATTTAAAATCCGACTTTAAATGTATATACATACGACTTTTCCTTGAAATTTTCTTAAGGGGAATTGGATAGCTCCACCGATAATTTAAAATTTAACGTTTAGCTAAAAGAATGAAGAAACAAAAAAAATTTATCGATATATTCGCATTTTTAGGCGCGCAATTTGGTATTTTGTGGCTGTGGTATTTTTCCTTGCCTTTGCACGGTAACACTTGGAGGAACGTCTGAATAAAAAGAACAACAACACATAGGTGGGAGCCCATGACGTCACAATAAAAAAAACCAAATTGGCGACCTTGACGAAGGGGGCTGAATTTCAAAAAAGTTTAAATGCAGTTATTTGCGGGTATCCCATAAAATTATGAAGAGCCATTTTTTAAACCATTTTGACAACATTTATAACAGAAAAATTGCAAAAGAAAAAATTAAGGAAAAAACAAATCGAATTTTGGGGCACTTTGGGGCCGTTTATGGCTCTAATTTATATCATATACTCGGCTCCTAATTATTTCCGAATTTATGGTTTTTTTTTCAGATTTTTATGTCAATCCGTTCTGGGTGAATTTCCACACTGACTTTTTTAATAGTCTTCAATTATATTGATTTAGATGTCAATAAAGATATATAAAATTAGGGTAAATTATGTAAAAACAAGGTAGCTATGACGCTATATAAGACACTCTTTTTATAGAAAATGCAGTTTATTTTTTCCAACATCGAAATGGAAAAGTTTCATTGTGAGTTGTGTACAGAACCAACATCCTTTACTACTCGAAAAGGGCTGAAAGCGCATACCTTAAAAATACACAACTTCAACTATCAAAAATCGAAATCTTCCTATTACTGTTGTTATTTCTGTCCTGAAGTACGAAAAATTTGGTTGTGAAACAACTATAATATTCACATTCTATTGCTGCACAACGAAGAGATAAAAAGTATTCGTAGAGCTGAAGAAAATTATCGAATAAATAAAAAACGTTTATAGAAACTCCATTTTAAAATTATTTTTATTTTATATAATTTTGTTAATTAAAATATAATATAAAATGGTTACGATTTAAGACTTAAGACTCCAGACTAAATAAAGCATCCAGTAAGGTGTTATCATCCCCGTCATCCAACTCAAAAACTGGTTTGTTGATTGTGATGGGGGCTCTACAATTTCATCGAAGATTTGATCATCGTCTGGAAACAGCTCTTCTTCTACCGTAGGGTGAGGTTCGTTCTGTTCGTTCTGATCACTCAGAAATTGATCCCGGGGCTGTAGTGGGGGTTCTATAATTTCTTCGAAGATTAGATCGTCATCTGGAAACATTTTGTTTTCTGCAGAGGGTCTAGGTTCATCCAATTCCAATGCCTATCCACACTGATATTGATCCTGGCTTTCATCGTTGACGATCATGGACTCCAGAGCAGCTTGAGTAGCAGTCTCCTGAAAATTCTGGATCCCTTTCTTGGGTAGAAGTTGCTGTAGGTTGAAAAACTCCTCGTAGGATAAGATCAACCTTATCTTATGGACCAGAAGCATCCACGACCTCCTGATCCGAGTTTTCAATGATCTCGATATCAGAATCCTGCGTCTCTGGTATTTCAATGTCATCAAGCTCAACCTCAATAATGGAATCAATAAAATCCACAGACAAATCCAATGGTATGCAGTACTGAGGCATTTGAGGAACTGATCCTGAGCAATTTGAGTGGTGTCATTTTTATAGTCTAGAATGTTTACTACCTATGTTTAACAACCTGTTATCTACAGGGTGTGCATACAGGCATGTTGTACTCCTAGGACCAATCCGATTGCGTCTCTAATATTTCAATGTCATCAAGCTCAACCTCAATACTGGAGTCAATAAAATCCACAGACAAATCCATTGGTATGCAGTACTGAGGCATTTGAAGAACTGAACATGAGCAATTTGAGTGGTGTCATTTTTATAGTCTAGAATGTTTACTACCTATGTTTAACAACCTGTTATCTACAGGGAGTGCATACAGGCATGTTGTACTCCTAGGACCAATCCGATTGGTTCTCGAATATACGAAGCAGACCAAGACCTCAGTCGAATGGTTATTAAAGGGAAAAGGAATATAAGGATTAATAACAAAATACCGGGGGGTGAACATGATGTATCGACTATGAACCAGGTTACAATGGTTTAGGAAAGGTAATCTTTGTGTAAGCTAGATGGACAAGACGTTGCAATGCAACCATTTTCTCAAGCCTTAAGCTGAGAGTAGCTAGAATAAGCGGTGTGAGGAGTTGAATAACTCCCCACAAATTCCAGCAGCAAGAATAACAGATAGCCGGCCGTCTACCAGTTACGCGGCGAATTCGCGTAGTAGCGATGCGGCGAAGAGAGTTTGGAGAATGAGAGTTTGGAGAATGAGAGTTTGGAGAATGAGAGTTTGGAGAGTGAGAGTTTGGAGACCGAGAAGTGTAGAAGGAGAGAGTGGAGACTTCGAGGTCAGGAGAGAGAACTCTGACAAAGAGAGTTTGGAGAGCAAGGAGCGGAGAGTGAGAGAGTTGAGACTTCGCAGGCAGAGCCAGAGTGCCGTGTGGAAAAGGGAAATAACGGAACAGCACCGGACTTTGGACTCTGCCGTGGACTTTGGACCGGTATTAAGAAGTGCCACATCTCAAAGGCTGAGTGGGGCACAGGCGTTCCACATGCACCAGTGGAATCAACGGGACGGCGGCAACATGCGGAACTGTGGTTGGAAGCCGTGCGTGAAGGACAAGTGGGTCAAACAGGATCCATGAACTTTGGACCCGGAGTGGAGAGATGCCGCGGCCAGAGCACAAAAGGGAAATAACGGTATCCGGAGGCCCTATATAAAGCCGCCGGGCGCTGGCAGCAAGATCAGTCGATCACAAGGTGTCAACCCGTAAAGATCAGTCTAGATAACAATGTGAATAAGTCAGTCAACCAGTGCAAAGTAATCTACAAGTGAAACACAAGCCCAGTCGTCGGAAGCAGCACCGTGGGAGCCTTCAAGGAGCAAGAGCGCTACGTCGAGACGTTCGGGATTGGACCACCAGGAATCTCCGAATTGAGACACAGGTAGCTGAGGTCCAGAGGGCATCACACGGCTAACTCAAGGCGGACCGTTTCTACTCCTGTTACGACTAAATCCTCGCATTACGCTTGGCGTGTTTATCAGAGTTAAGCAGTGAAGTCCTGCGACAAGAGATCAAAACCTCGGGGCGAGAGCCGTCTAAACCCAGGGTGCCTTGTTTCAAATACTCCTTTGTCGGGTCCCGGCGTAATCCCAGTCCGTCAAGTTGAACTCGAACAGGTCCTGGCGAGACCAGCCAGAAAGGGCGAACCGTTTGTCAACTCAAGGCGCTGTCCTAGAGAAACCTAACTGTTCTACGAGCCCGGGATCGGCGTGTGTCCAAACCCCGAGTACCAGAAGCCACGCCACGTCCAGCCTCACAACCAGCACCACCAGGAGCGAGGCGCAGGACATCGTCAGCTACAGCACCCGCCAGAAGGGACACCGAGCTACGCGGAAACGTCACGGGCAACAAGCAAGAGGGTCAGACCAGGGTGAAACGTTCCTTTGCACTAGGCGTAAAAGCGAGGTGGAGCGCTAGGCAGATTCCTGGTGTTACCTCGACTGTCAGCGCGAACCGAGCGAAACCCTAGTGGGACCATCCGGGACAGAGCCAGGGACAGGCGGTTGTGGGTCTACTGGCGTAGGCCTGTAGAGCGCAGCACCTGTTCACCCTAGTCTGAGAACGGTGACGCTTCCCTAAGCCCGCACGGCTGATCCCCTTTGTGAGTCCGGGGCACTACAAGTAGTCGTCGGGCCTCATCGTGCACGAGCAGCGTCGAGCATCGCCGAGCGTCTACACGGAGCTACAGGGATCTGCAGGACCGGAGCACGGAGTCAACGAGGCCAGCGACCACCGAGGCGACGCAGCAACGTGCGGAGACGAGCATCCCCAGGAGACACCGAGGACCCCGAGTGGCGACACCCAGGCCCAACGCGCCATTGAGCCCGCTGTAATCACACCCGCAATAAACCCTATTCGAACCCGTTAATTCTGTGCTTTTCACTGATCCCCTGGGCGGTCACGTTTATATAAATTTGGTGGGACGACACACAACTTCTCTGAGCTAGCCGCACGAATCTCGTAGCGAGCAGACATCAAAAATCTGTTCGTTATAGCGGGAGCGGCGATTTTTTATTAGTTTTGTATAAAATCGTAAATTCGTTTACAGACGCAAACATAAACAATTCCCATAATCAGTGTGTTTGGTATCCGAGGGAATTCTATAGTTTATTGCATTTCAAAATATTGTGACCCCTCGTTATCTTCTGAGATGGACACCCACAAACTCTAGTATCACCCCCTACCCTCAAGTCCTTGTGTGTGTCTGCTTGTGCGTGGCTGCTTGTGCAAAATATGTGAAATTAAAATTTTTCAATTTTTTTTCAAAATGTACAGTTTTAATTTTAGTGGAGATATGGGTAAGCGGAGAAAACCTCCCTTAAATCCATTTGAATTTTTCCGTTACCCGCGCCGATTTATTTTCCTCAGTTTATAGTATACTTCGTATACTACACAGAAAAATTGTAAGTTGTCTTGATACCAATCCTTAATAGGGATTCCAATAAATCTTAAATCTTTTTTTCAACCTAATTCTGAATAGCATCGCGCAAGCTATTTTTCCTAGATAGATCCGTATAACTTTATCGTATACCTACATAAACATTTCTGGAATTCTGAATTCTATAATCATTCATGAAAAGAGTTCACAAGAAGTCTTACACAACGTAAACCTTTTTTCTAAACGCACTCCCGAAATCGTATAACGACTGCTATTCATCCTAGACACGAGAATTAACGTATAAGATTTATCGTATAAGAAAACCGAGGTAGGGCAGCAGCGGTCACGCGATCGCTTACCCATATCTCCACTACTACCCAAAAACAGGCGAAAATGACGACGATCGCCGATCACCAATATATATTTCGACCACCACTAAAAAAAAAAGTTTGGTGTCATTGGAAAGCATTTTTCAAGCCCTTTCCATTGGTATAATTTTCACGATTCTAAAATTAAAATTATACATTTTGAAAAAAAAAATTTAAAAATTTTAATTTCACACCTTTTGCACAAGCAGACTGTACTGAACAGCCGCACCTGCAGGAAATGCGATGAACCGGGGACTATTGAAACCCTGGAACATCTTATCTGCAACTGCCCGGCTCTCTCACGAGCAAGAACAAGATACCTCGGTGCCCCAGTTCTGGCATCACTAGAAGACGCCTCCAGCAGGGAACCAGGCGAACTTCCTGCCTTCGCGAAATACACCTTGTGGACATTAAAACCTAATAAAATATCTCGCCGTCCGTGTAACCTAACCTAACCTGTTTCAATACCCTTTCACAATGTAAGAACCACTATTATATATTTAATATAGAGATAATTTTGTAGTAAGCTCGCAAGGCTTTTGTTTTTTCAGATTTTTAGTTAATATGTCAGCAATCATCTGATTAGTTGAAAGATTCTAAAGAATAGTTTGCCCTTTCCTAACAATATTTTGTACAAAGTGGTACCTGATGTGTATATGCTTAGATCTTGTTGGTCAATTGCTGAACACTTAAATTGTCGGTATGCATTGTAGTCGATGTTTTGGAATCTTCGCAGCCGATATCTAAGATAAGTCGTCTAAATGACAAAGCCATGTACTCCGTGTACTCTGTGCTCTCCGCTTCAGTCAATCCAATCAACCCAGAACTCAACTCCACGATTAAAAAGATCTTATCACTTCACCACTTCGTGGCACCAGGCCACCTGAGTCCAGAGTTCCCAACAAGCTGCACTTACGGGGGTGTCTTCTTCTTTTGAAATTCACCATTCCGACATTCGGCCTTCTTCTTCTTCTTGAATGGCTTCGTAGCAACACGCGCCTGTGCCTGCGCGTCTTTTTTTTTTGAGAATTAGACCGTCTTTCTTCTTCCCTTTTACTTTGATTCGCAGCGCCTCGTATTCTGGTAAGAAATCGCGCGTCTCAATGGCGACCGCAAAATTTTTGTACTCTTTGGGAAGACTGGATAACAGGATTATTGCTCGTAGCTCCTCACTCTTCTCGATACCCACCGACGAAAGCTGATCTAGAACTTCACTGAAAGAGTTCAGGTGACTAAACAGATTTTGGCCATCCTCCATTTTTAGGCTCAGTAACTGTTTGTAGAGTGATACTTTTCTAACGGGACCACTACGCTGGTGCGCCTCTTTAGCTTCGTCCACGCCTCAAATGACGTTGTACAGGATTTGATGTAACTCAGCTGGAATGTTTTAACATTGCCAAATTGTTCCCAAATTACTGTTCTTGCTCGTCCAATTTAAGTCTACAGCGGAATTGTCCAGTTCCATCTCGCCATTTGAATACTCCTAGAATCATAATTATTTTCTTCTAATTAATCAATTTGATAAAGCGATCTCATGCTGCAGCTGTGTTTCACTCTGGTTCTTAAGCAACACCCTTTTTGCAAGGGTATTCAGCGTTATTCGATCGCAAACACCTTATATTAGTCGACATATGATAGCTTTTTTCTTATGAGATTACCTCTTTGTATATTCTGTATAGTAAATGTAAATAAAATGGTACCACAGCCATTTTTTTCCAGCAATACGTGATAATAAACCTAGTAACAAAAAAATAATGATAATGCACTTTAATTTGATGTTATCTCTAATTTCAGATTTATAAGAAGTAATAAATTTAACTTAAATTTTAAATATTAAGTCCATTGGCCGTCATTGGTTGCACATTGTTGAAAAGTATTATTGAGGTTTAACCTGAAAATGTAAAAAAAGGTAAATAAATAAAAGAAATGAATTTATACAACTTATATTATATATAAATACATAAATATAAGAGCAAAGAATATATATCTAATAGGAGTAGGCGTGGTTCTTGGCTAGGGTAAAAGGGTATATTGTATTCGTTGGAAAATATGGGCATTTCCACTAAAAAGTCTACCAAGCCAAAAAGCTGTAAACTTGAACAACTAATATTTCTACATGATTTTTGGTGGATTTAAGTTTCTAAATAGTTTGTTCCTCAGCCTAACTAACACTATGTTACAAAATTAATTCTTATAAAATTTAGTTATTGCTTTTTTAAAAAAAATCTTAAAATTATTCTGAGTAATTTTTGTAAAAGATAAAGAGTGGCACTTTAAAAATACTTTGACGCAAAACAAACCATAAGGAAAAAAATTTTAACATTTTTTAGTAAAACCAAACCAAACCTAGAATCTGCATGCAAAGTTATAATCTTCTTGCTTTTATAGTTACCGAGATCTCAGCGTTCATATAGACGGACAAACGCATAGACGGACGGACAGACATGGCTAGATCCACTCGGCTAATGATCCTGATCAAGAATATATATACTTTATATGGTCGGAAACGCTTCCTTTTACCTGTTACATAAAAAATTCGGGTAATTCTAGATGTCTGTACAATATTTTGAGGCAATTACTTTTCCTTGTATTTTTTTTAGCCTGTTCAACGCATCAAATTGGTTGTGAATAGAGGTGAACAAATTACTTAAATGGCTCATAGGCTTTGATTGAATCAAATTATGATGGTACCTTAAATGCTATTATGTAGAAGGGCATCAAAGCAATTTTTTGGTATAGGTTTTAATACAATCAAAGAATCAGATGGACAGACAGACGGAAATGGCTAGATCGACTCGGTTAGTGATCCTGATCAAGAATAAACATACTTTATATGGTCGGAAACGCTTCCTTTTACCTGTTACATACTTTTGCACGAGAATACTTGGTACTCCCAGAGAACGCCGGCGTGCCTCTGTTGGAAAATACTCCCAATTTTCCTTCCTCCTCAGGCGAGGCTGCGGTAATACCTGGTACTCCCAGAGAACGCCGGCGTGCCCTGTTGGAACATATTCCCACTTTTCCTTCCCAGATATAGGTTTCGCATAGCTAGGAGTCGCACAGGCACGCGGGAGCACCCCACGGGTTCTTGCCCCACAAGCCTTGACAGATATTGTAAAAGGTTAAATGCTATTTGGTTTGGGTTAGTAATACCTATCTAAGTGGAGAAATTTTTTAAATCGGACCACTCACTAAAAAGTTGATGGCGCCACTTTTAAGGGCACGTTTGCTGTGCTGCTTGCATATATATATATAGTAGTATAGTACTGTAGGGGATACACTCATGGCTATAGCGTTTCTTGATATATTCGTCGAAAAGCGTGTAGCGGTTGTTAAAAAAGTTTTGCGGTAGTTCTAGTTTTAGTCGTCGCAGCGGATCATGCTGTACCTTTTTGGAAAACTATTTTTATGCGCTTATTGTTGATTGATTTGATTGTTTTTTCTTTTCAGATGTCGTAAGTTATAGCGTCGCAAACATGGGGGAAAAAAACGGAATATCTTGCATTACTATTACGCTAAAGCCAAATATGTATCTTTTGCCGCCAATAAAATTTGTACAGTTTATGGACCCGATACAGTCCCCATTTACACCGCTCATCGATGCACAGTGACGACTTTTGACTTGTTTTAATAATAAATCATAACTTTTAAACCAGCGGTCGGCAGCGGCCTATTAAGTGAGCGTAGGAAATTGTTCTGCCAATCCTCTGCTTGTTTTAAACTAGCGGTCGGCACACGCATACAAAGCCATTTTGTTTTATAGTTGTGTGAATAAATTGTACGGAACAGCTTATCAATGTGTATGTGCAGGCCGCTGCTCTACAGTGTACGTGAGCGGCAGAGGATTGGCAGAACAATTCCCTATGCTCACTTCATAGGCCGCTGCCGACCGCTGTTTTAAACCAATAGAGATAATTGAATGATGTAAACGGCATATGATAGATAACACTGCTCGACAGTGTTTTTGGTGCCGCCCTATGGGCATTAAATTGTGTTAATATAGACGCATATAAGTATATCTGCATACTTAGTTTTTGATTTTAAAGGGTGGTATTTGTGCAAGAAGAAATAGGTGCCTCAAAATATTGTACAGACATCTAGAGGCGTCTTTATCCGAATTTTTGAGATAAACATCAGCTTTAAACGTCGAAGGATGAAATTTTTAGATTTTTTTAAATAAAATCGTAAGAAGTAACAAGTATTTTTAAATATAATTTTACATAAATATTTGACATATTTGTAAAAATTTACTTTTCAATTTGACTAGCAGTAGGCGCCGGACATCGAAAAATTAATTATATTAAAAATCTCTCCCTCACAATTTTATGGCTACGCCACTATTATATTTCAAAAGTCTACTGTGTGAAATAGCGACCAACTCGTTTCGAAAGAGTGACTTAAAAATACTTGTTACTTTTTACGATCTTATGGAAAAAATTCTATAAATTGCATCCTTCAACGTTCAATGCTAGGTTTTTATACAATCGAAGATATCTTAAATCAGATGGACAGACAGACGGACAAGGCTAGATCGACTCGGTTAGTGATCCTGATCAGGAATATATATACTTTATATGGTCGGAAACGCTTCCTTTTACCTGTTACATAAAAAATTCGGGTAATTCTAGATGTCTGTACAATATTTTGAGGCAATTACTTTTCCTTGTATTTTTTTTAGCCTGTTCACCGCATCAAATTGGTTGTGAATAGAGGTGAACAAATTACTTAAATGGCTCATAGGCTTTGATTGAATCAAATTATGATGGTACCTTAAATGCTATTATGTAGAAGGGCATCAAAGCAATTTTTTGGTATAGGAAGAAGTACTAGTTTGTGGACCGGACGTTGGATGGTTCCACGAGAAGTAAGAATATCTACGACGCGTACTCTAGTATCAGCTCCTGGGATAGCAGCTACGATCCTGCCGAGCCGCCAGTCATTTGATGGCAAATTATCGTCCTTGATGACTACCATATCGTCGACTTGCAGATTTCTGGATGGACTCAGCCACTTGTTGCGCTTGTGGAGTTCCTTTAGATACTCTTCTTTCCATCGCGAACTAAATTGTTGATGCTGGGCCTTGAGATGTTGCCATCGATTTATAATTGACTTGGCTTCGCCTTAAATTTCAGGCTTCGCCGTGGAAAGCAACGGACCCCGATCAGAAAATGGCCTGGCGTCAGTGCCAGCAAGTCTGTCGGGTCCTCTGACATTGGAGAGAGTGGTCTGGAATTAAGGCAGGCTTCAATCTTTGCCAGAAGCGTGGAAAGCTCTTCGAATGTATACTTGCGAGCGGACGTGGATTTGTAAAACAGCGTTTTAAAACCCTTTACTCCTGCCTCCCACAGGCCTCCCATATGAGGAGCTCCTGGGGGTATGAAACGCCACACGAGTCCCTGATGGCTATCATCGCATCAGTCACTGACTCCTTTAGTGCTTGCGTAAAGTCACGGGAAATAAGACTTGAGGCGCCAACAAAGGTTTTGCCGTTGTCGGAATGGACCCGCTGAGGACAACCTCTTCTAGCTACAAAACGCGCAAACGCTGCTAGAAACTTCTCAGTTGTAAGGTCGGAGGTGGGTTCCAAATGGATGGCCTTCGTAGAAAAGCACACAAACATATCCCTTAGTGATGAGACAAGCTCTCCCTGTATAGTTTTTTACCTCAAAGGGGCCGGCGTAATCGACGCCGGTGTAAGTAAATGGCCTGGAAAAAGAGGCTCGATCAGTCGGAAAATCGCCCATCAATTGGGTCTGCAGTCTTTTTTTATAAATGGTGCACACCTTGCATGAATTCACCACGCCCTTTACCAGATTCTTGACTTTAGGAATCCAATATTTGGATCGCATCAGGCGCACTATCAATTGGTTGCCGCCATGAAGCGTAATCTGGTGCGTGAATTGGACAAGAAGACGAGATAACCGACAGCTGTACGGGAGTAATACAGGATGGCGCTCGTCATATTGTAGGACCTTGGAGGCAGTTAAGCGACCACATGCTCTTAAGAGTCCATGTTGGTCTATAAATGGAAACAAATTAGCAATTGGGCTTGATGCGGGTATGGATCTTTTGCTTCGTAACAATCGAAGCTCGAGCGCGTACTCTTCACGCTGGGCAAGTATTATGTAGGTCCTCTCAGCCTCCCGGATCTCCCGATTACTGAGCTGCTTATCCGGACTTACCGGAGCCTTAGGACAGCGATTTAGGAACCTTTGGACGTAAGCTAGGACTCGTAAAGCCTGGTCTAGTCTGGAAAAACGGTCAAGGAAATCATCAGCGGGGAGCTTTACGAAATGAACCTTCACCGCGCGGTGCTCTAATTCAGTAACTGGGTGTGGATCCGAAGTTTCTGGCCATTGAAGTTTGGGCAATTGTAACCACTGGGGCCCATGCCACCAGAGGTTGCTATCGCCCAGCTCTTGCAGGGACGCGCCGCGACTAGCTAGGTCGGCAGAATTGTGTTCTGACCGCACATGTGACCAATTCTCAATCAATGTAGCTTGAGCTATTTTGGTTACGCGGTTGGCTACGAATGTGGTCCAGGAGCAGGCTGGTTTCTTTAACCATGCCAGGACAATGGTAGAATCTGTCCAGCAGAAAATCTCAGAGCTTTTTGACAGAATATTTGGAAGGATGGTAGATGCCATATCTGCCAGCAATAGGGCACCACATAGCTCGAGTCGGGGGAGAGATACAGTTTTCACAGGGGCAACCCGGGTCTTTGCCGTTAGCAGATTAGTCAATATCTACTGACCGACTTCAACCCTGACATACAGCGCCGCCCCATAGGCTTTTTGGGAAGCGTCACAGAAACCGTGAAGCTCGATTTTTACCTGGGGCTGGTAACCGACCCATCTCGGAGTACGGATTTGATCGAGATCGGAATAACTTTGCAGGAACACTTGCCATCTATGGCTCATTTCGTCGGGAAGGTTGTCATCCCAGTCTAACTCTTGCAGCCAGATCTCCTGCATAAAAATTTTGGCCCGGACAATGAACGGAGCAAGCCATCCAGCGGGATCGAATAGCTTTGCGATCTGGGAGAGAACTTCTCTTTTAGTATAGGAGGACTTGACGGATATTTCTGGGGGCACGAAGTAGAACTCGTCGGTGGTTTCGGCGTCAATATTTAGGAACTCAGAATGGAGAAGATGCTCATTTGGAATGTCCTTTAAAACCCCCTTGTGGTTGGAAGTCCACTTTCTAAGCGGAAAACCGGCCGAATTCAAAGCGGTTACTAACTCCTGGATGGCAAGTTGAGCTTCTTGTTGAGAATTCGATCCTGCTAAAACGTCATCAACATACATGAAGTTGCGGATTATGTGACTGGCTTTTGGAAACTGCTGATTGACGTCATCAGCCAGCTGTTCCAGCACTCGGATGGCGAGATAGGGCGCGCAATTGACACCGAATGTCACGGTTTTCAGCTCGTAATCTCGAATGTCACCTTCCTTGTTTCGGAAAAGAATCCTTTGAAAGGGCGTGTGCTTTGGATCTGCCTATACATTTTCGTGATGTCTGCACTAAAAACATACTCGAAATAGCGCCACTTTAAAATCTGAATTGCTAAGTCAGATTGGAGGACTGGACCGGCATGAAGCACATCGTTCAGCTAGTCCCATTTGCTGAAGGGCTGGAAGCGTTGAATACCACCCGGAGTTTCGTGGTCGTGCTTTCGGGTTTTATAACCGCATGGTGTAGGAGGTAGTAGTTTGGAGAATTGTGAGTGGGCGAAACCTCTCTCATATGGCTCATTTAATGGAGTGTCTCTTCGTAAACGATTCTCGTTTCTCAGAAACTGAGCAAGTGCTATAGACCTTGAGTAACCCAACTCAGATCCACAATGATCGGGGTCGCAGAACGGTAACGTCACTACGTTCTTCCCGCTCGCGTCTCTAGTTGTGGTTCGTAGAAAATTACTTTCGCAGACGGAATCGGACTCTTTTATAATTTTTGATGGTAGATCTTCCACCTCCCAAAACTTTGTAAGAAGTTTGTTTGATCCGCAGATGTTGGTCTTTGTGCCACTCAGCAGCACGGATGGAAGAATATCAGCTCCGATAAGAACGTCTATCTGGGAACTCTGGAGAAATGTGGGATCTGCCCATTGAAGGTTTGGCAAATCTCTCAGGATATCTTGTGGAATGGAATGTGAAGGTAATCTGCCTGCTAGTTCTGGCAAAACATACGCTGCGGTGTCTAACTGCAGGCCCGGCTTAGTAGGAGAACGAATGGTGAAATGGCAAAGCCTTGTTGACTGGGCAGAAACGGTCTGATTTAAACCAGACACTTGAGCTTGAATGGGGCGGAACGGCAGATTGACCAACTTGAAAAGACGCTCCGTTATGAACGTCGCTTCAGATCCCGAGTCGATCAAAGCGCGTGCTCGGAAGTGGGTGCCGAGGTGGCAAATATCAATCATTGCCGTGCCCAACAGAACTGCCTTTGAGCCTGATGCAAAACAGACTTGTACATTTGAGTGTTCATCGGGAATGTCTGGGCCTCCCGACGGAGGATCGGATCTAGGTCTCGCATGTCCAGAGGAACTTGGATTGTTGGAAAATGGGTTGCCTCGATGCAAAAGCGTGTGATGTCTCTCTCGGCATACGAAACAGCTGTGCGTACTGGAACAATCCCGGAGCTGATGGCCTCTCGCGAAGCAATTCAAGCATAACTGCTTCTTTTTTATGTAGCTTTCCCGCGCCTCGATTGCCATCTGAATGAAGCGAGAGCACAACCGCTCTGGGTGACTCTCCTTAGAGCACAAATCGCAGCTCTTTGGTTTGACACTCACTTTGGCTTCAAAGGAGTTAAGTTTCTTCGTAACTTGGGAATTTTTGGAAGTTGACGGACCACCAAGACTCTGCTTCATGTCCTCAATGGCTTCTAAGGTTCTATACCTATCGATAAGGAACGCGTTTATCTCATCCCATGTAGGAATATCAGACTTTGATGTAAGGGATTGTTCCCACAAGGAAAGGGTCCATCTGGGAAACTTACTGGCGCACAGGTAGACCAGCAAGCAATCCCAATTTTCGGTTGATATTTTGGAGTGGGCTAATGCTGTCAGGCACCCTTGGATGGTGCTCTGAAGCTCTTTTATGGAGTGGCCAGTTTCGGCATTAACGGAACTCAAGTTAAATAGGAGCTTGAGCTGACTGTTCACTAAAAGTCTTTTGTTTTCGAAACGGTCTCGAAGCGCCTCCCAAGCGGAAGCGAAACCATCATTAGTGAGCGGGGACTTGAGATAGTCTCCCTCGAATACTTCTGTATCACATGGAGGCAACCGGCACCCAGACTGAATGTACGCGGACTGATTGTCGGTGCTTGACAACGGTTGCTGTGAACTGGCTCGGTCAATTAACTCGCTGAGCTGAACCGATAGCTCCTCGTACACCGAATAGCAATATTCATATTTTCGGTGTAGAGTCGCCAAAATATCCGCCGCCTCGTCAGTCGTAAGGCTGGAAATCGTGTCTAGACACGCTTCAAATTCCTTCTCGGCTTTGTCCCAGAGTGAACGGACTTGTTCTTTTCGGACTTTGCAGGTGTGGACGGACGGAGCTGCTGCTCCTGGAGTTTCTATGGTCGCTCTGAAATGGGTCATACGGTCGGACACCGTGATAAACCGCGCGAGGGCTGCAACTGCAATTTCGTTACTCATTTTTGCCTGAGAACGAGTTGCTAGCAAAAAATTACAAAAAAAGTTGTTTCAAAAAATACCAAAATATACTAAAAAATACTGTACTTGATGTAGTATTTTTTATGTATAGTATTTAGTATTTTTGTGGTACTGAAATTCACATGTATGCCTGGATGGAGTATGAAAACTTCCCAAAAAATATGGATGGAGTATGAAGACGTCCCAAAAATATGGATGGGGTATGAAGACGTCCCAAAAATATAGCTGGAGTATGGAGAGGTCCCACAAACATGGATGGAGTATGGAGAGGTCCCACAAACATGGATGGAGTATGGAGACGCCCCAAAATTATGGAAATCCTAATAGCTGAATGTCAACAATGTCAATGTATAGTGGAGCGTCGCGACAAAAAATCGTATGGAATTAGTTTGATTTTGTTTAAAAAAAAACCAAAAAAAAAATGAATATATCGCAGTGGCGCTTTAGATTCCTCGGTATAGACTGCAAGCGGTCCGCTTGGGTTTCCTATTAGTGTTGCAGGTCCGGTTTACTTTTGGAATATGTGGAAACGGAACACCAGCATAAATTTCAATGTTTTCGGAACAATTATTTTTATGTGCGAGGAAAATAACGCTGATTTGGAACAAATGTTCTGCAAGATATTTGCAATTGGTTGTGAAAATGAGCGGAAAATATATATCTATAACGCGCACCGTCACGGCTTTCACAAAAAAAGTATTTATTTATTTTTATTTTTCATGGAAGTTAGCCGACGGTGTGTGCGCTGCTGAAATAAATATCATGCTAAATTTGGAAAGGCGTCTCGTGGTGATGGGTTCGGTGGAAACAGGTTATTTTGGTAATTTTGCAATATATAATACATTTTGTTCAGTGGAAACAAGTTATTTTGCCAATGTATAATATAAAAATAAATGGATGTTGCAATTATTTTTTTGGGTGTGCTGGGTGACCGTATGTGCGTTTCTCCTTTATGTACATATGTTGCGGAGGACGGGCATATGTACTTATTAATTCGCAGGCATCAGAATTATATGTTTTTAATTTGTGTATATATGTGTTTAAATTGTATATTTTATATTCGGAAATTATAAATGCTGTGGACTGTATTTTAAAATGTCGATTTGGAAATGTTTGTAGGGTGTACCGCGAAGGAACGTACGTGTTATCGAGCTTACGTTGCCTTACGTTACGTTACGTGACTTTTCCCTTACGTACATATGTTGCGTTGGTAAGGCATATGTACGTACATTAACAAGTGTGCATCTGGATTGTAAGTCCGTATGAACCCGAATATGGAAATGAGGAAATACGAAAAGAGAAGCCGGAAAATGGCGGTCGTATAAAAATGGAAATAGCAATACGAAAAAAGAAGCCGGAATATGGCGATCGTATGCACAATGGAATGGCCGATCAGACAGATATACGAAATTGGATTGGAAAAATTGGAAATATCTGGCTGGTCGGCAGAAATACGTAGAAATAAGAACGGTCGTACTTATCTTAAATTGATGGAAAAGAAATCAGGGAAAAATTCGCCTGGTTGAACGCTGGTGCTGGAACTTCGTCTCCTCTTCTAGAATTATCCGGCTCGAAGGACCATGTACTGTCGGGGGGCGGGCTTTTCCAAATGGGGGTGCGTGGTGGTGATACCGATCCCGAGAAGTCAATGTAAGACGGCCGAAATGTTTTCGTTTCACTTTATAAAATAATACTCCACGATTTATTGACTTCACTTGCGTACGGTTCGTTTACACTGGTAAATTAGAACTAACTTAAAACTACAGAGTGGAAGCTCCAAGAGCCGCTTGGAGAGCGGAGTGGAGACACTTAACAGTGCGAGAGAGCGAGATGCGAGCGATCTGGAAGAACTGCTCTCTCGACTGTCAAGGCTCCAGGGGCGCTTGAAAAGAAAATTGGCCGGGACTGGGGGCGCCGCTATGGCGCGAACATAAAGTATACATATTCTTGATCAGGATCACTAGCCGAGTGGATCTAGCCATGTCCATCTGTCCGTCCGACTAACGGAAAAATAAATATGTATTAGTTCCTTCAATTGACCAAAATGAAAAAGCAACTCCCCCCTAATGCACAGTTTTGAAGCTCGAGCAAAAGTGTAAAAGCCATTTTTTTTGGGTTATTAATGCCTACTGAAATGTAGAGGACATTTTTTAAATCGGCCCACTCAGTAAAAAGTTATAAGTAAAAAATTAAATGTCCGGTAGATGGCGCCACTTTTAAGCGACTGCTTGGTTTGCCCTGCTTAAGAATGCTTGCTTTATTTGAGTAACGGGTATTTGATAGTCGAGGCACTTAACTATAGCAATCTCTCTCTTAATAATAGCATTTTCAGTATTGCAGGTAATGGTGCAGGACACTGGTGCACCTTGTAACCTGATCCCTGTATATCTATTTCGAGAATTTTAAACGTACAGGTTAAAATCGTGCAAAACACCATATGTAAATTATAATGTTGACCCGATAAGGATTCTGGGTGAGTTTTTTGCACACTTTTTTTTTTTTACATATATGCTTTACTTATTGAATCTTCAGGATTTTTGATTGTGAGCGCTGTATGATGTCAACGTTGCTGTTGCTCACATTCCCCCACAGCTGGGAGCCGTAGGTCCAAATGAGTTTAAGGGTTGAGTTGTAGAGAAGAACTTTAAAGTCCAGACACAGGGGTGATCGAGAATTTATAATCCAGTGTAGGCTGCTAGCTTTCAGTTTGAAGTGTACTTTCTTGGATTCAATGTGCCTCCGCCAGGTTAGGCGCCTGTCTGCGTATTATTCAAAGTTAACGGGGGGCACGATTGTCTATTAAGGGTAAACGTTATATTTTTACTCTTTTGTTCATTAATTTTGATACGCCAGTCTGATAGCCATTTCTCGACTACCACCAAATGATCAGCTAGTTGAGCTGTTGCTCTAGTTGGGCATCTCGAGCGGCTCAGAATTGCGGTGTCGTCAGCAAATGTGGACGTAGTCAACCTCTCGTTCGTAGGAATGTCTGCTGTGTATAGGACAAACAGGGTAGGGACCAGTGCGCTACCTTGTAGGACTCCGGCTTCAATGTTATACTCCTTGGATGCAATTGCAATACAATATTCCCGATGTTCGAAGGCTGTACTGATTTCTGATGTTATCCGGTTGACTTGCTCGATGGTTACGTGGCTTTCTCGAAACCCGAATTGATGTGCCGGAATTATGTTTTGTTCTCTAAAATATGGTGTTATGCGCGTGAGCAGGCATTTTTTTAGTAGTTTGGATAGGCACGATGGTAATCTTATTGGCCTGTACGATGAGGGAATTGTGTGGTCTTTCCCAGGCTTCGGTATCATTATAGCCACAGACTTATTCCATTGTTTGGGGTAGTAGCCAAGTTTAGTGATTCCGTTAAATAGTTTGCATAAAACATCCACTGCGCATTTTGGAAGTTCAATTATCATTTTTGGGGCCCCCTGGAGCCTTCTTCGGTTTTAATTGCTTCCTGATGACATTAGCAATTTCAGGAGCTTGAAACAAAATCGGGTTATTGCAATTTCAGAGCTAAGGGGCGGTAGTTGAAAAGAGTTTGTGGCTGCGTTTGGCTGAAATACATTTTGTAGGTGCAAAGCAATTGTTTCGGCTCTGTCTTCGTCACTGCGAGCCCAAGTACCTGAGGAGTTTCCAATAGGAGTGACTGATTCTATCGGAGAGCTTAAATTTGGGTGGGCTCTCCACAAGGGATGCTTTGTGCTGGTCGGCGACAGTCTCTCGATGTACCGGCGCTGCGTAAGCTTTTTTTCTTGCTTAAGGGTTTTGGTAAGTCTGCGGGTGGCTTCATTAAAGAGTTGCTTCGAATGGGGCGATCTGCAAGATTGCCAAGCTCGTAGTAGGCGTCGTTTTTCCCGAACTAGTTGTTCGATTTGCAGATTAGTTTTGTAATGGCTGCTGCGCACAATTGCCTCTTCTGGTGTTGAGATTTTGGCTGCTGCCACGAGTACCGACTCCAGGGCAACAGCACAGAAGTCGATGTCATTCTCAGTGTCAAGCTGTGGTGTAAGCTCAATGTGGGAACATACGTACCTTTTGTACTTTAGCCAGTTAGTTCTATGCGAGGTCAGCCTGAATGGGTGCTCGATTATATTGGGGTTTTGAAGAAGAGTTATTAAAACGGGCGAGTGATCCGATGATAAGTCCGATAGCGATTTGGCGCTTACTAAGTTTCTTGGGATGTTCTTGGTCACAGCGAAGTCAATTAAATCCGGAAGTTTTCTGGGATCAGTTGGCCAGTATGTGGGGCTGCCAGGAGAGACATAGTCGAGTTTGTTGCTCAAATTTATAATTGCTTTATAAAGTTGTCTTCCTTTAGGTGTCACGAGTCTTGATCCCCAGTGCGTGTGCTTGACGTTGTAGTCTTCTCCTGCTAAAAAGCGATCTCCGAGTGAATTATAGAAGTCCAAGAATTGATCATCAGTTATTGTAAAACGCGGTGGGCAATAGACAGCGGTTATAGTGATACTGCCGTTGCCTGCTTGTAATTTTATAGATGTAGCCTGCAAATAATTTGTTGCAAACCTCTGGTGAAAGTGGTGATTTATGCGTTCCCTGATTAAGATTCCGGTTCCACCGTGGGCCTTGCCATCCGGATGATCTGTGCAGTATAAGGTATACCCTCTTATTTGGAAGTTGTATTTACTTGTTAGATGAGTTTCTGCCAGCAGCATTACATCTATTTGGTTTTCATTGAGGAATTGAGTTATTTCAAGTTTGTGCCGTGAAACGCATTCCACATGGATATTCGAAGGCAAGACATTTATTTAGATTGTTGGGATGTAAGCAAATTTATTAAAATGTTTTGATTTTGCATAGGGATTTGCATCGTTGTTTTCATGAAGGACATAAATTCCATCATACCCTGTTGTAAAGTCAGCATCATGGTTTCGATGTTGCTTGGTATTTGTCCAATAGGTTGCTGAGGTGTGATTATATTTTGCCCAGAGCATTAAGTTTGTGGGGTTCCCGTCTGGTTGCCAAGTCCTGATTTTAGGGCACTGGCGTATGAAACTCCCCCATTTGTGTTGAGGGGCCCAAATGAAGATCTGGCTGCTTTCGCAAAGAAGACATCAGGTGTTGTTTGGGATTGCACGTAAGCATTTTGTGCATTCTGGGAGCGTGCGTATTTTGCCTGTTGCAGCCGACTCTTTAGCTCTTTATAGACCGGGCAGCCTCGGTAGTTTGCGGTATGATTTTCTCCACAGTTAGCGCATTTCTTCGCCTTTGGGTCTTCTTTGTTTGCAGGGCACGGCTCGGAGTTGTGGAAGCCTCCACAAGCTACGCAGACGGATCGAAGCCCGCAGTTGTTTCTGGTGTGTCCATACATTTGGCAGTTTGTGCATTGCAGCGGACCATTTCGCTTATGCGGTTCTTCAACAGTAATCCTTCTATGAAACAGGAATTGCAGTTTGTAGATCGGGTGCACTTAATTCTTCTTTAAGGCTCTTCTTTCTGGCTCCAGTTCGACCTTAAAGAGTGGTTGCGGCTTTTTATTTCTGTTGAGAATATTAATAATATTTTTTGCAAGAAATACTTTTTTTTCAGTGCCTCTATTATCTCATTTTTGGATACGTCGGGTTCTATGCCCTTTAGCACCACCTGCAAGCCCTTGCTACTCTTGAGCTGGTACGTGTAGTAGGGTTTCTTAGACTCGTCTAGGTGTTTGGTTATAGCACTGAATTGATCTTCAGTTTTAGCTTGAAGCTTGGACAGCCAGTCCAGCCTCTGATTGATTATTTTCAATATCGGACAACAGGGCGAATCTGTTGTTACTAGATGCCCCTGGTTGTTCGCTGCCATTACTGGGGCAATTTTGTTTTGGTTTATTTCCAACCATTTTATTTTGCGGGCTTAACTTTCGTTTGATTTGGATGTAGCGATCCATGCCAGTCTGTATAGCTGGACCGACTTGTTGTTGTTTTGTATTGCCGCTATTGGCACTCGTACTTACAATTGGCTTTGTAGTTTTATTCGGCGCTGCAGAAGGTGCTAACGCATTCGAAATCGCGTTGTTGATTACGGAGACCGTTGATGTTGTTGTTGCAGTGGTTGCGGTTGCAGAAATTAACGAGGTTGCAGTGCTCGTGGCTGGTGAGTGAGTCGAAGCTGGGGGTGGGGTTCTACACTGCAAGCTCCATGAAGTGGGAGTTGGTGTGAGTAGGGCCCTCGCACTGTCAATGGTCAGTAGGGCTGAGTTTCTCTTTAAAGAAGTTCTCTCTACTTCTACATCTCGGGTTGAGAAATAAGAGATATAACTGTTTCTTTGGTCTACGGGGCTTCTACGCTCATTTTTTGAATCGCCGCTTATTGAGCTATTACTCGTGGAACTTCTAGGAAGGAAGATCCTTCTTACGACCATTCAATTTTGAGTTGATTCAAGTCAATGCCATAGAGAGCAGTGAAAGTACCAAGACACTTGTAGATCAAACTGAAAACGAGTTTTCTTCAGTTTTCTTTCGGAGAAATTAGGGTCGTATTACGGTGAACAAGTTAAAGTTTCTAAGGAAGCTAAACCTATATTTCATAAGCCGAGACCTTTACCTTTCATGTGGGAGTAGACCAGCAAGTCGATAGCTCGGATTAGGGAACGCCGCTTGTTCCCATACTAAAACCCAATGGTGAATTGCGGGTTTGAACAGATTACAAAGTCACTGTTAATAAATATCTTCAGAACTTTCGGTACCCGCTACCAAGAATTGTTGAGATTTTTGCTGCACTACAGGGAGGTCAACATTTCAACAAGCTTGATTTATCCCAAGCATATAATCAGTTGTTACTAGATCAAGAATATCAGTCACTATGCACGTGGAGCACACATGTAGGAATCTTTAAAGTTAAAAGATTGCCGTTTGGCATCAAGACATCAGCTCCCATATTCCAAAAGACAATGGAATCATTGCTTCGAGACATTTCGCATATTGTTGTCTATCAAGACGACATAACCATCACGGGTGTGAATTTGAAATCTCATATCGACACTTTAAGAAAGGTGCTAGAAAAGCTGAAATCAGCAGGCTTACACTTAAATAAAGAGAAGTGTATGTTTTTTAAAAACAAATTAACGTACCATGGATTCAATATTGACAAATATGGACTCAGCAAGAACAAGGAACGAGTTTTATGTGTTCTGAACGCACCAAATCCAAGAAACATTTCTGAAGTTCGTGCATTCACAGGCATGGTAAGCTACTATTCAAAGTTCATAGAAAGATTTTCAGAGAAAATGGATCCGATTTATTAACTTCTCAAAAAAGGTGTAGAGTTTAAGCGGGGACATCTGAGTAAATGGGGAAAAAAACGGATTTTCTGGAATTTTTTTTGGCCAAATGAAAAAGCCAATCGAAAATTTGTAAAGTAGGTTTTATAATATTAGGTTCGAAGTACACAATACATTTTTTTCTAATAAATCAAGAACAAAATTGCGGCTGTGCAGCATTTCTTCGTAAGCCCTTTTTTGTTGAAGGGGGTCCATGGCCGGAAAGCTAACGTCCTTAATTTTTGATCCAGATTTTTGAAATTTTGTTAGTTTCTATACATCAACAGCTATCGACACACGTAGGATTTTTGCGATATATTAATTTTTTGCAAAATGGTGAGTGATGGAAAAAAAGTGATTGGAAAAAAGTCACAAAATTGTTGATAAAAAAAAAGTAAGCTACGTGTGTCGATAGACTTAGGTATTTTGAATATGCTGTCAAAATTTCAGATCGATCGATTAAGATTTGTTCGAGTTATGTTTCCGGCAGTCTCAAAAAAAGTGGTTTCGAGAAAAACGCGTTTAAAGTTTTAAGGTGCCTGGGATATACATATGAGGCATCGCGGCAGAATGGAAAATTTCCATACTTAAACATATTTGCCGGACTCTATCTTTTGGTATGTTATTTTTAAGACCCTAAATAATATTTTAAATAAAAAAAAAAATGTTGAATTTTTTTAAAATTTTACTCAGATGTCCCCCCTTAAGTGGACGAATCAATGTCAAGATGCTTATCGGCAGATCAAAGAAGATGTTGCATCAGGTCAAGTTTTGGTACATTTTAATCCAGAATTGGAAATAGTTTTAACCATAGACGCGTGTAATACAGCACTTACAGGAATTCTTTTACATAAGTTCTCAAATGGTTATTTAAATCCAGTAGCCATCGTGTCGCGAGCACTCCAGGCGAGCGAGAAAAATTACAGCGACAGGTTCACGTTGCGAACAGATCATAAGCCTCTACTTACGCTATTTGACGATTGTAAAGGATTGCCTGTAATGGGCTTTAACTTTATCAGGGTTTGATTATACGGTAGAATATGTAAGGGAATCAGTTAATGAGGCAGATATCGAAAATTTCATAGGTTGTGTTAACACAGACAAAGACTGAAGACGGTAGCTACGTAAACTTTGTATCTCAACACAATCATTTAAATTTAAATTTAAATGAAATTACAACGAAATTACAATGAAATTACAATGAAATGATCACATGATAAGTAAGTGCCATCCATGTCAAAAACTTTTGGATATTTTTTACAAAACGAATTAAGTCTTCACAGTGGAAAAACTAAAAAAAATGATTCGTAGGTACGGTTTAGTAGACGTTTTAGTCACTGACAACGGGCCTCAATTTACATCGCAGGAGTTCAAAGCCTTTATGGAAATTAATGGTATAAAGCATGTGTTAACAGCCCCAGGTAATCCTTCCACAAACGGACAGTTGGAGATTTTCGTTAGGGTATTAAAAAAATCCATTATAGCTTCACTCGATAAGTATGGTCACGGAAGTTTAGAAACTATCACAAACAGATTCTGAGCAGACTACCGGAATTCACCTCATTATACAATTGGAGAAACCGCGGCAATGCTTTTCTTTGGCAGGAGTCTAAAGACTAGATTTGACCTCATGAGTCCACCCACAGTCAGCTCAAGAATATGGAATCAGCAAGAAAAAATCATAAAAAGCTACAAAGAGAAGCGTTTAGAATCAATTACTCAGGTACAGAAGGTATACATTCGAGACTACACCAATCCAAATAAAGCATCTTGGTCACGGGAAAGAATAGACAAATGTGTAGGATCTCGAACTTACTTGTGAAACGTGTTAAGCAATGAATTAAATTTTGAATTGTATCTTGAATTGCACCTAAATTGTATTGTATGTGAGAGTCAGTATATTTTTGCCTAACTATTAGCTAAGACATTATAGGTAAGTCATTCACAGCGAAATGAAACCCTGCTATTAGCGAGGATCCGATCCTCTCCCAAAATTCCCGAAAAGAATTTTAGGCATACGTTCACTCTAGACGCCATCATTTACGACTCTTTGACCCAAGCTGCTATCGAGAACGGTTCGTTTGCTCCTAAAAAAATTGTTTAATCCGATCGCATCTATATCTCAGAAAACAGAAACCATCATCCACGTGAGATTTCTAAGAAGTGCGACAGTTTTGCGAGTCCTCCCTCTGCGCTCAGCAAGGAGCAGGTGCCGCTTTCAACGGTTTCATTTTTGCATCCGTGCCACGTCTGGATTAGCGCGACGACCATCACGACGCCATCACCCGCATCAGCGGAGCGCCAACCCGCAAGCGGCACGCCAATCCGCGTCAGCGCCACGCCGATCGGCATAAAGATTCAGCGACAAGTCTACCAGCAAACTGCGCAAGTTGGATCTTATTCCCTTGGCACGCCAGGAGTTACTTCGTCTTTTCGTCAGCCCGGGAACCGACTAGTTGCTGCAGCAGGATCGCCGGTGTATACCCTCGTTACGTTTCGCCTCACCAAAACCTGCAACAGGATCGAAACGCCTGAACGTGTTTCCACAGCGGCGCCGATTCGGCGCAATCGTCGGCAAACAGCGGCAGTACGACGCCGTCATCCCAATTGGAATTTAAGGTCCAATTCCGACTGTTCCAGTTCACCGTTGGCCGGAACTGCCAACTCGTTTTGTATCGTATTAAGTTAAATTAGTTTAGTTTGCCATATTTAAATTATTTAAGACAAGTTTCTAATTTACTTTACGGTTCCTATTTATCCATCTTCATTTCTTGTGTGTTTATGATATAATATGTCATATATATCCATTACATAAATTCAAAGTTCTGCAGCGCACATCGATCGTCATCAGGCTTGCTGATTTCGTTGGAGAGTTCGTAAGTACATACATTACATTCATACTTATATATTTATACCTTTCTAAGCCCACACACTTTTGATATATATATCTAAATATCTACAATCCTTTAATCTTTATCACATATCGGATAATTAAATAAGAATCGTTTGTCTTTGAATATTTAATAGTACTCAGCCCAAGTGCTTTTGTATTTGAATAAAGAACATTAATTAATCGACATTATAATGTAATCGTAATTTCTTAACGTAATTCATAATTCATACATAAAAAACACAATCATATAGGGAGTTGCTCGACGTAAAACTAGTTTAGTTTTGAGATTTAGTGTTAGGATTATTAGTATTAGAACCATGAACCCAATTATCGTTATTGCTGAATTAAAGATGATGTTTAATATGATTTAAGTTGTCATCTTTTGAGGGCACCCTTGAGAATATAGCGCAGTGGTTGTAAAATGGTGGAGTCTGATGTGACTTCACAGGTAGGCTGGGTATAGAAGGAGGCCATTACCATCGAGTCTCCTTCGATAGGTACACTTTGTGGTCCGACTCTTAACCGTTGGGTTGAAATTCTTATCGTTATCGTCTCTCTGTCTACTAGTTTTAGTTCTGTGACACTTTTTGTCGATCTTAACACAAACCCACACCCATCTCCCTGAGCATGCCGGTCGAAACGTAGACAGAGGTGTTAGGGTGGACAACGCTCATCGAGTGCGTTTGTTACATGTAAAATCATGAATAAATAAAAATTACTTTGTAACTATGTTATGTAGCATAAGTAATGAAATTTTTTTGTAAAAAATTTAGTATCTATCGTATGTTAAGCTTAAACCGATATCTTGTCATGTATTATCAATATTAGATTTTGGTTGTAAACAGATACGTTCACACGTTGAATAAAACCACGCTTTAGAAATACAATTCCTCTAAATCGGTGCCGTTTTTGAGGAATAATCTCCATATTTTGTGGAGTTGCCATTTTCCTTGCAATTTATAACATTTAGGGCCGGTTTCTCGAGTGCCGGCTAACATTTCTCGAACAGATAAAGTCACTGCTAAGGTATTTTGGCTTTTTCGAGCCTCAATGTGAGAGCTAATTTTGACAGGGACTCGGACTCCCTGTTAAGCGTTTTCGTCTCGATAAAATGACAGCTGATTTTTCAAAGCCAACTAAAAGGAAGAAACGAAATCACAGCTGACTTTGCCTTTGACTTATACCCAAACAGCTGATAGAATAATTAAAGCACGCCAATTTATGCGCTTTACAGCTCAATTCTGTGCCCTAACAGCACTCTGTAATTGTTTCTCGTTCAGATAAATTAAAGGAGTCGAGAAAGCCGATTTGCTTTTACGAACAGTTTATCTGGACTTTGAGTTTTTCGGACAGATAGCTATCAGGGGCTTTGACAGGCACTCGAGAAACCGGCCCTTAAAATGGTTCCCAATCTTATAACGATTTTATTGTTAATACCAGTGATTCGAGTTACTCCTTAGATTAGGTTAGGTTACACGGACGGCCCTCACAGACGGCGCCACGTATAGGCCACTATGGTCCTTTGTTGTCCGAGTGATCTGTATAAACCTCGGGATATGTTAAGAGGTTTTTTTTTCGTCCACAAGGATCGAGGTGTATTTCGCGAAGGCAAGAAGTTCGCCTGGTTTTCTGCTGGAGGCGTCTTCTAGTGATACCAGAATTGGGTCACCGAGGTATCTTCTTCTTACTCGTGAGAGAGCCGGGCAGTTGCAGATAAGATATTTCTGGGTTTCTATAGCCCATAGTTCATCGCATTTCCTGTAGGTGCGGTTGAGTATTCCGATCGTAGTTGCATGTGATGCGGCCAGACAGTGGCCTGTGAGGAGTCCCACTAGCAGTCTGTTCGATGAATATGTAGTACATACTGGCTGAGTTTTTCATTGCGCTCTTTATACATTGTTCTTGCAATTCGGCAAGTCTCGGTAGTCCTCTCCAGTTCTCCAGGGAGCCTTGTAGCTTTCTGAGGGAAACTGACACGTTCTTCGTTCTTTTCTTCGTCAGCTCTACGCCATCGATGCTCTGGTGGCTGGGAACCCAATAGATTCGCACTGACTTCGTCGTGCTAAGGTAATCTAGTGCCTTCCTACTCGCCATTAAATTTTTGGAACTGACCGTTGACGACTGCATGGATCTTATCGCCAAACAGGTTGACCACATTTTGTTGTTTTAACTTCCGGGCTTATTCTAGGGGTTATGTAGTCCGTTTTGTTGATCATACTTCGGCTGATACTTCGTCATATTGCCTGATGCAAGACGTTGTGCTGCCTTTTCTGCAGTTATTTGAGCGTGGAATCCTATGGGGTCGATTCCGAGGATCGTTTCTAGTGCTTTAGTTGGGGTTGACCTTAGCGCCACCGTTATGCACCCCAGTGCCTGCCGCTGTCAGTGGCCACCACACTAAGGATCCATACATCAGAGTCAGACGCACCACTGAGATGCAGATCCAGTGTAGCAGATTAGGCGACAGGCCCCATGTGCTGCTAACCATCTTCTTGGATGCATATAGCGCCACCTTTTTCACCCTTTTCAATACATTGGGTCTTCATGCCTGTGTTTTCGGGGTCAGCCTGGTTGCGCCAATTTTTGGCGGGTCCATTTCGGTACCTTGTATCTCTTAGTAAAGAGAATGAGGTCCGTCTTGTCCGCATTGATACTGAGTCCAACCTTTTCCGCCCACTTACATCTCTCCCTGAGTGTTGATTCCATTATGAAGCGCTGAGGGTCGATGGACAAACTCCCGTAATAATTATGCCTATTTCGTCCGCGTAGGCAGTTATTTTTGGGGCTCTCCTCTCGAATCTCTTAATTAGATCGTCCACCACCAAATTCCATAGAAGAGGCGAGAGGACCCCACCTTGTGGCGTGCCGCTGTGTGCCCCCTTTATCATAGAAGCAGTGCCCCACACTGAAAGCACCCGCATGCAGCTAAGCAGGTTTCTTATCCAGAGGCTTATTGGGTTAACATCCGTCTTGACATTGTTGAATGCTCCGGATATAGCTTCGAATACATAGTGTGTAGGGCTCTCTCAATGGTTGCTACTAGCGAGTTTAGTGCCGTTTCCACATATTTCCCTTTGGTGTAGGCATGCTGATTGGATGACATAAGTGTCCCTACATCATTCCTGATGTGTAGATCCAGAAACATTTCCAGAGTTTTGAGTATGAAAGAGGTAAGGCTTATCGGCCTGTAATCCTTGAGGCTCGCGTGACTGCACTTTTCCGCCTTTGGGAGGAAGACAATCCGGGACGTCCTCCATTGGATTGCGATATAGCTCGTGTTTAGACATGCTGAGTATATTTCATACAACCATGTAGTGATTCTTTCTTTGGTCGCCGGCAACATGGCTGGAAATATTCCTGGTGCCTTATAGCCCTTAAAGGAGTCTTTGGTCCAGTTGATTTTCTTAGGTGTTATTAGATCGTTTGGGGGCGTTCTTCGTCAGTTGCTATGTCCTGGTGCGTGCTGGCGTCTAGGACATCCGTGCATCCTGGTAAGTGCGATTGCGTAAGTGCTGTTAGGGCCTCTGCGCTGCCCTCAGTCCACTGTCCGTCGTCGCGCTTTCCGGGATGTTCTCCGGGATGTTCTCGATGCTAAAGCAGAAGTTTCTCCACGAGCTTCTCTGTGTCCTGCGTGATTTCTTCTTGTAAGCCTTAAGTAGGATTTTGTATTCCTCGTTGATGATCTCATTGTCTGCCTTTTTGGCAATTTTGAAGAATTATCGGAAATTATTTTTTTTGAGTGTCAGTTCCCGATTCCACCATGGTGGCTTGGTCTTCTTTCTTGTTTTTGATGTCGGGCATGATGCGTGATACGCATACAGTAATTTTTTTGACAGGGTCTCTAGGGACGTTTCTATGTCTTTCACGGATTTTAATGCGCCCGGGCTAGTCGCGAGTTTTGAAGTTACTATCCTTGTAAACTTTTCCCAGTTCGTGTTCCGGGGGTTTCTTTAGACAGTTACCTTTGGAGTACTTTTAAAATCGTATCTGAACTGTATATAGCTATGGTCCGAGAGGGATGGCGTTTTCAGGACCCTCCATTCGGAGACCAAAGTACTCTGTCCCTTTACAAGTGTTATATCTAGCACGTTTGACGAGGTGCCACCTACGAAGGTGTGTTCCTCCCCCACGTTTGCTATGTATAAATTAGTAGATAGAATAAAGTCTAAGAGTGACTCACCTCTGTCGTTGACCTTAGTCCGGCCACGATATTGCCCTAGAAAATCCATGGCTCCTGAACCAAGGCTATGTCGACGGCTCTCTCATTTATGAAGATTTAGCTGCAGCACCCTCAGAGTCATGGGCAGCTGGCTGATCTCCGCTCAACTGGTTGGCTATAACTGTGTCGGTTGACTACATCACTGACCGTGGCCTTCATGTTGAGCTTCACTGCTACTTTGCTCACCGGAATGTCCTTGGCGACACTCTCGTGTGAGCGTTGCCTTTTGTTGGCAAGCTCCTCTACCTTGTTCGCAAAGCCGCTTGTCGACGCCGTCGCGGGTTTGCTTGCGAAGTGCAGCCTTCCATCCCCAGACTTTTGCTCTGCCCTGGCTAGCTTTTCCTTCTCCTCCTAGGAAAGGGTCGCTTTGTCTTCGAGCCGGCTTTTAATCTTGGGGATTGCCTTGTATTGCGCGTTATCCTTAATCCCCTCGCTTCTACAATTCGGCGTTTTCCAACGCTGGGAGTTGGAACCGCGTTTTGGCTTCGCTTAGCACGCTCTCCGAGTCCGAGTCTACTACGACAACGGCACCCGTGCGACTTAACTTTGCCTGAGATGTCAAGTAATAGCATTGCCGCTGAGATGACCTGCTTCCGTCATCCCAGGGCTTCGAACGCTGGCGACACGTAGAGAGGATTGCTCCTTCCCGTGCAATACAATATTGACTATGCGTGATTAGGGGCGACATCGCATGAGAGCGTGTATGTGTGTGCATTGCAGCTGACTAAAGAAGTAAGATTTGTTTTCTTACGAAAACGCCTTAAACCGAAATGAAAGCATACTATAAACAATAGATTAAATGAATAATAAAAATTAGTTCCATTCAAGATTTAATTCTCAGAATTGTTTTTTCATCAGAGAAATTGTGAAAATTTTGGGAGTTTCAACTTTGGCGTCGAATCCCAAAGACATGGGTAATGGTTCACGATGGGGACTATTTTTTTATCAGTGCCGTGATGTATTGAGAGTAGATTTCAGCGAACATAATTACGGTAAGTCCAATAACATAGGCCACGTAATTCAAAATGTGACCTTTGCCAATTATTATTGAAGTTATTATTCTCCTAATTAAATCTTAAATTGGTATTGTATCTTTGATTGTTGTTGTAATTATCTGGGTTATTTGGCCGTTACCACTTTGGTTTGGCTCAGTGATTTTTTTCTGTGCGGTTGTAAAAGAATTTTCAAAATGTGCCCTCACTTTGAAGTTCCTGTACTATTACCATAGCCTACATTTAACATTGTGTTGTTTGTATTTGTAGGCTCTTGAGGGGTAATTACATTATGAGGCCTTTTATGGCTAGGCCTGCATGTTTTGGATTCATTTTTAATTTTTTTTCAAAATCTTTAATTATTTCTTCCACTTTGTTGTCTTGTTTTTCTTATGCAATTTTACTTAATTAATATTTTAAAAAAATATTTTCGCTCATGACGTATCCTTTTTCCAGCTGATGCTCCTTGTTATTACTTGGACGTTGATGCACTATGGTCAGTACAAAGAAGTGGTCCTTACGACACCAAGCAAAGCTTGTTACGCGCGGAGCCCTAAACCGTTTTGAGCAAGTAAGCGGAATCGCGGACATGGAAAAAATGCGATCTAACAATATACAGTTTAAAATACATGCTCACAAAGAATTTACAAATTATTTGAAGACAGAAAATACATAAGTTTATTATAATTAGTAGCATTAGGGGTATCAAACAGTAAGACGTGGCATAGTGAATTATAGTCGTCACACAGAACACGAAAAGGATCATGCAGGGCATAATTAGATCTACATATTGGCAGGGACAACGGACGAAAACGGCGAACTGTTCTACAGGGTACATTCCAGTTAAGTGAACTAAGAAGGAAAGGGGAGTCGACATCACCATTAATAAGTTTGTGTAAGAACATAACTCCATGACACTTTCTACGATGGTAGAGGGTTGGTAAGTCGAGCAGGCGCAACCTCGCAAGATAAGAGGGCAATCGACTACCAGTGTCCCAGTCTAATCCCCTCAGAGCAAATAGAAGGAATTGTTTTTGGACAGACTCTAACATATTTTGGTAACAACTAATTTGAGGAAACCATATACTAGAGCCATATTCCATAGACGGACGAACAAGAGAAACATACAAAAGCTTTGTTGTGTAAGGATCATCGAACTCCTTTGACCAACGTTTCATAAATGCAAGAAGACTTCTGGCTTTATTAGATATAGTAGATATAAGGTCTTTAAAACTAAGTTTATAATCAAATAAAACGCCAAGATCCTGAACTGAAAAAATTCGTTCAAGGCCGTTATTTCCAATAGAATAAGTAAACAGAGATGGATTACAGCGATAAAAGGTCATAAAGTTACATTTAGAATAGTTTAAATTTAACATGTTAATCATGCACCACGTATACAAACAATCAAGAGCTAGGTAAACACATGGACAAACATAGCTTGACATCATCTGCATACATTAATACGGTAGACGATTTTATAACATTAGGTAGATCATTAATCATTAAGCCAAAGAGTAAAGGACCCAGGTGGCTACCCTGTGGCACTCCAGAAGTAACATTAATTATTTTGGAAATTCTATTGTTAAAACAGACCATTTGAGTTCTATTAGAAAGGCAGGAAAGTATCCAGTCAAGTAAGTTTGGAGGAAACCCTAAAAGGGACAATTTATAAATATGAAGTTTATGGTTCACAGAATCAAAAGCTTTAGAGAAATCGGTATAAATCACATCAGTTTGATGATGTGTCAGGAAGCCTCTAGAAATTAAAGATGTAAATTCTAGTAGGTTTGTAGAAGTAGATCGACGTCTAGTGAAGTCATGTGGACACGGTGAAATAATAGACCGGCAATGATGCTGCAACTGACAGGTAATAATTTTTTCGAAAAGTTTAGGAATTGCGCTGCGTTTAGCAATACCACGATAATTTGAGATGTCGGACTTGTTCCCTTTTTTAAACAATGGAACAATAAACGATTCTTTCCATATGGATGGAAATTTTCCTTGACTTAGTGACAGATTAAATATTAATGTTAAGGGAAAAGTTAGATAGGACGAACAATTCCTCAGTATACAACTTGGTAATTTGTCAGGACCCGGTGAAAAAGAGAGTTTAAGAGTATCAAGACTCTGAAGAACATCAGATACATTAATCACTGGCTTGAAGATAGAATTCAGATGAGGTAGTGGGTATGGATAATCATTATCAATAACACCATTACATTCTGTATAAGTCGATTGAAAAAAATCAGCAAATAGGTTGGAAATATCATTGTCATCAGATGCTATATTATTATTAAGAAAAAGAGAATGAGAGAAGCAATTAGATTTCCGTTTAGAATTGACGAAAGAATAAAAAAGTTTAGGGTTACTTTTGAAATCACGCTTACAACGAGACAGGTAATTTTGATAACAGTCAGAATTGTGCTGGACAAATTCCGCCTTAGCAGAACTATATTTGGCCCAGTCTGTCAGCAAGCCAGAAATTTTGAACCGCTTAAAAAGTCTGTTTTTTTTATTTTTTAGATAGGATAGTTGCCGAGTAAACCATGGAGAGCTATAAGAATTCTTCAAGGAGGAAAGAGGGACATGAACATCAATTATACGGTAAAGGACTTTATAAAAATACCCAACTGCATCATCAATAGGAAGGTCAACCAGATAGGACCAATTAATTGTCGATAAAGATTCAACTAGTTTAGCATAGTCAGTCTTTTTAAAACACAAACTAGGATGTGCGTTTATTGCAGTCCTAGGAGCATTAAAAAATCCATTAATACAGAGCTGAAGGGTAGGATGATGACAATCTTCATGTAGAGATAGTGGCGGAATTCGACTAACTTCAGCATCGATACCATCACAGACGAAGATTAAGTCAAGGAGACGACCAATATGATTGGGAATACAGTTTACTTGCTGCAAGGATAGTTCAACAATACCATCAACAAAGTCGTGTTGCATTCTAGTCATCATTGCAATTGAGTCATTACTCTCCAACCAAGAAATATTGGGAAGATTAAAGTCACCGAGCACAATGAGTTGGTCAGTTTCAGCAAGCAACAAGGAGATAGACTGTATGGCGGACAGATGCAATAAATACACGTTAAATTCGGAGCTAGGGAGTATATAGGAGCAAGTTAAAAAAAAATTATTTTTTGGGAAAGATAATTTGACGGAAATAAATTCAATACATGATGAGACAGAAATACCAACAATCTCAGAAGTTAAATTGGATTTGACTCCAATAAGAACGCCTCCACCTCGACGGGTATGTCGATCATTCCGATAAACAAAAAAGGTGTTTGACAAAATCTCACTATCGTGTACAGATGGGTTAAGCCAGGTCTCAGTGAATACAATAACATTGGTTTCAACATTGGGGTCTTCTCTTTTAGCCTTCCTTCTTGTCTTGGGTTTTTATTTGGCGAGGGATTGCCCTACAGCCCGATGTTTAGATAATTTTACTTTTGTCTTTTTCGTTGATTTTTCTTGTGTAGATATTTTGTATTTGATATTTTTTGAAGTGAAACTTCTTCCATAACGCGCCTAATAGATTTTCGGGAACTGAGTAAAACCGATTCATGACCGTCACGAAAATCGTATTCCTGTCTCTCTTTCACCGCTAAAGATCGATCTCTCTGTCCTCCTCTTTCCTCTATGTTTACCTCTCTGTCTCTCCTAAGCAATAGAATGAGATAGCTAGATAGAGAATGGCATAAATGACGTCCTGAAAAAAGAATAGCTCTTGCGTTGAGACCACCTTAGACATATAGTTGCACCATGCGCTTGTACAAAGTTGAGAGAGTAAAATCTAAAACAAGAGGCAACGCTATAGTCGAGTGCCTCGACTATCAAATACCCGTTACTCAGCTAAAGCAAGCAGTCTCAAGCAGGGCAAACCAAGCAGCCGCTTAAAAGTGGATCCATCTACCGGACATTTCATTATATGATTATAACTTTTTACTGAGAGGGACCATTTAAAAAATTTCTTCTACATTTCGGTAGGCATTAATAACCCAAACAAAATGGCGTTTACACTTTTGCTCTAGCTTTAAAACTGTGGGCGCCACAGCTTTTCGCGGTTTGTGGTCGTTAGGGGGGGGGGGGGTTTCCCACTTTGGTCTATCAATATGTATTGAAGAACCGAATACACATTCCCTTTCCCGTTAATCTAGCTTCAAAACTGTGGGGGCCACAGCTTTTCGCGGTTTGTGGGCGTTAGAAGGGGCGTGGCACATCGGCTTGAAAAACTTGCGCTGCGTATTAACTCCTAGAATCTGCATGCCAAATCTCAGTCTTCTAGCTTTTATAGTTTCCGAGATCTCAGCGTTCATACAGACGGACGGACAGACGGACGGGCAGACGGACGGACAGACGGACATGGCTAGATCGACTCGGCTAGTGATCCTGATCAAGAATATATATACTTTATATGGTCGGAAACGCTTCCTTCTACCTGTTACATACTTTTGCACGAATATACCCTTTTACTCTACGAGTAACGGGTATAAATAGAATGAGCTTGCTTGTGTGAGAATACGATTTTTAAGCTGAAATCATTTTTGTGACTTAGACTGCGAGTACGCTGCCGATTGACAATGGCTCATTGGCGGTAAAGACAGAGGAATAAGGAATTTCAGCCTCCCAAATCTTAAGCTAAAAGGGCTGAGAGAGGAATATTAGAAGTTTCACTTCTGTCGTGCGTAGTCTGGACACACCCCTTTTTATACCCTTGCAGAGGGTATTATAATTTTGGTCAGAAGTTTGTAACGCAGTGAAGGAGACGTTTCCGACCCCATAAAGTATATATATTCTTGATCAGGATCAATAGGGGAGTCGATATAGCCATGTCCGTCTGTCCGTCTGTTTCAATACCGTTTGCGAGCTCAGTTTAAAAGATAGCGATTTGAAACTTTCACAGTCGTCCTGAAACATGTGTACGCAAATCAAGTTTGAAAACCGACCCGATCGGACGTCTATATCCTACAGCTCCCATAGGAACAATCGGATATACATAGCTTTTTAAAAAAATGAAGATTTTTCGCGCATTGTAAAAGCTATTGACATGAATCTTTCCAAATCGTATTTTTTTGCAAATACCTTGGGAGGGGTAAAAGCGCGTGACGATTGGACGTCTATATCCTATAGCTCCCATAGGAATAATAGGGTGAAATCGCTTAAAATTTGTTTTTTTTTCAGGATATTTTGGGCAGTCTAAAAGCTATTGACATGAATCTTTCCAAATCGTATTTTCAAAACTTTTACAGTCGTCCTAAAACATGTGTACGCAGATCAAGTTTGAAAACCGACCCGTTCGGAAGTCTATATCCTATAGCTCCCATAAGAATAACAGGGTTAAATCGGTTAAAACTTGACGTTTTTCAGGATATTTCGCGCATTGTAAAAGCTATTGACATGAATCTTTGCAAATCGGATTTTTTTGCGCATGCCTTGATCAGGGTAAAAGCGGGTGCCGATCAGACGTCTATATCCTATAGCTTCCATAGAAATAATAGGGTGAAATCGGTTAAAACTTGACTTTTTTCAGGATAATTCGCGCATTGTAAAAGCTATTGACATAAATCTTTCCAAATCTTTTTTTTTTTTGCGCACACCTGGATCAGGGTAAAAGCGCGTGCCGATCGGACGTCTATATCCTATAGCTCCCATAGGAACAATAGGGTTAAATCGGCCCAAATATGTCCCTTGTATTAAGAAGAGTTCCTGTTTTTTTACCTAATTAGAATTCTTTTTGTTACTTTGCGACATATAGCAGACTGCAAGGGTATTAAAACTTCGGCTTGCCGAAGTTAGCTTCCGTCTTCGTTTTATTTTAATTATTAATATTGTTTCTTTATTTGTCAAGAGCAGTGAAGCGTGGCAAACACTATTCTTATTAGGGAGGCTTTTTTAGATCTGGGCTCAAAGTTGCTATAAATTTGGTAAGCGCCTCTAAGTAATGCGTTATAAAACTTGCACACGTCACTATCAGCAATAGAACTTTGAATAACACAACTGTCAAGGTATACACATTGCTCTACGCAGACACGGCTTTATAGATCAAAATATAAATTTGAATAAAGGCAAACATTTATAATAAAAATAAATGTATAAATTAAAATAAATGATCGTCAGTAAAATCAAGAGATCAAATACCAAAAACACATAGTTTCGCAAAGCAAGCTTTAAATAATCCTGGAGAACAAACTAGCGACTAGCAGAGTCAATCGAGCATGAGACTTTTTAGCACAGAAGTAGGTCGAGGCCACACGATTGTGATCGCCTGTTAACTTAAAGGACAGGCAGTGAATGCGCAGTCGTAGGAAGATTTATTTGCGAAGTCATTCCATGCGTTTTCGCATCAAACACTTTGTACGCCAGAATCCTCTGTATAATGGAGGGGGACAATTGGCTAGGTGATTCAGAAAAGCAAACTAAAAAACACAATTCGGCCATTCACGGGTGTCTGATGGCCAGAACAACGGCCACGATCGACCTACCGGCATCTTAATATTTATTCTTGTTATGTTGGAGAGGAGAAATACTTACTAAGAACCCACAGCTAAGTGGCAGCTAGTCCCAGGAAAAGCGGGTGAAATCCGCCCAGAAATAATAATCGAAAACGCGGTGGAAAACTACGGGGTTTTGCGCGACGTGCGACTTTTTATTGTATCACTTGAAAAAAGGAACTGCTTAAGCCTCTTACAAATATCGGGGCAATAGGTCGAGAGTAACGAGTAGACGTGTCAGGGATGGAGAACTGAATTTGACCAAGGAGATAGCTTGAATTTACAAGTCTAGTTTGTTAAGGAACATGACATCATGGCAGGTCCGACGATTCTTGGAGGAGAGCAGGTTAAGTAGACGCAGTCTATCCAGTTTAGACCACGTAGAACAAACAAAAGGAACGGTTTCTGTTCTGTTTTAGAATTCAAAAATTGGACAAACCAAGGAATTGTATACGTGTTTTGTGATATAGGGGTCTTCAAATTGCTTTGACCAACATTCATAAATGGCAAAGACCCCTTTTGCTTTACTAACTATAATGCCAATATGATCAGAGTAGTTTAAGTTGTGGTTGAATAATACTCCAAGATCTGTTACGGAATTCTTGCGTTCAAGTTCATTCGACCCGAAAGAATATGTAGTGAGGAGAAGCCTCTTCCCATAAGAGGACATAAAGTTAAATTTGGAGTTGTTCAAATACAGAAAATTCTGGATGCCCCAAGAATGCAGATTGGTTAGATCCGCTTGCAAAAGTGCATGGGAAATGGGGTTCGATAACGGCAATCAAAGTTTTACGTCTTCAGCATACATCATAAAATGAGCAGAGAAAACTACATGAGGCAAGTCATTTATGAAAATTCCAAGCAGTATGGATCCTAGGTCCTGGGTCCTCCCTTGGGGAACACCAGAGGTCAAGTGAACAAGGTTAGAGACTGTGCTTTTAAAAGCAACTCTCTGAGTCCGTCTGGTATGTTAAAATCCAATTAGTTATCGTAATCGAAAATCCTAATAGTATTAGTTTTTTCCAATAATAACTGATGGTTTACTAAATCGTAAGATTAACTGAGATTAAAAAAAAGTGTGAAATAATATCGGTTTGATTATCATTTTTAAAAGCGCTTTTGATGACTGAAGTAAACTCAAAAAGATTTGTAGTCGTTGATCTTCGTTTCATGAAGCCATGCTGAGTTGGGGACATTATTGAGCTGCATTGATGCTGTAGCTGAGCGGTAATAAACTGTTCGAAAAACTTGGGGATCGCACTTAGTTTTGCATTACCACGGTAGTTTTTAATGTCCGACTTGCTACTCTTTTTATGAAAAGATTCCTTCCAAACTTCAGGGAAATGTGAGTGAAGGAGAGATATCTGAAAAAGTTTAGATAAAGGATTGCACAAAGCATCGACACTTTTTTTTTGTATAATACAGACCAGCACAAGATCAGGGCCCGAAGAGAAAGATGTCTTGATTTTTTGCAAATTTTATAAAACATCATCTTCACTAATTAGGGGTGTGGTAATACAATTGGAGTGAGGAAGAGGGTATAGGTAGGATGAAGTGTTATCTTAACTAAAAGCAAAGAACGTGGACTAGAAAAATTGTGCAAATACGTTCGTAGTATCGTAGTAGAACGAACGTTCTACAATATGTGAGGGATCATCATTTGAATCCATAAAAGACCAATCGAGCTCGGATAAATGCCTGTTTATTTCTGCGAATTTAGCTCTTCGAAAACATCGAAAAATTGTTAGTTTGATTTCGGGACACGACAGTAAAGGAGCTGATGCTTCTAGAGTAACCTCAAGTGAAGGATGGTACGCGTCTTCAGGATTGGGGAGAGAGCTAATTCGAGTAACGTATGCTTCAACGAACTCCAAAGCAGAAATAAGGTATAAAACTTTACTGAAGCAGGTTAAGACTGAGATCAGTTGTCCTAATGAAAGATCAATAAGACCGTATACAAACTCATGTGCCGTGGCAGGAACGAGGGCACTTGATGCAGTTGAGGGCATCCAAGAAATGGAATGAAGGTTAAAGTCACCCATAACAATAAGATGATCGTTATTGCCAAGGGTTGTATGAATACTCTGTATTTGATCTAAATTCCGAAGGTTGAGGCTAATATCAGACCGAGGGGGGAAATATGAGCATGATACATAAACGAAATACCAAAAACGAAGTACCAATTACATTGAGAGACACGATCGGACTTCACGGCAATAAGAACACCATCACCCAGTTTGGTCAATCAATAGGTATTGAAGAAATGAATACACATTCCTTTTTCGTTAGTCTAGCTTCAAAACTATGGGCGCCACAGATTTTCGCGCTTGTGGGCGTTCGAAGGGACGTGGCACATCGTCGTGAAATACTTGCGCTGCGTATTAACACCTAGAATCTGCAGGCAAAGTGTCAATCTTCTAGCTTCTACGTGTTACATGCTTTTGCACGAATCTAATATACCCTTTTACTCTACGAGTAACGGGTATAAAAAGATCATATAATAATGGCCGCGTAGAATATTATGTTTGTGTTATTAACGTCTTGGAATTGATTTAGAGATGCAAAGTAGTTGAAGTCGACTGCTTTAAAAAGTAATGAGACTATATACGCGCAGCTGGGACACAGAAAAAAAATTGAGAGGGAAAATTTTGCGGAACAATTTAAAAATCGGAAACTTTTGGCTGTGTCTGTTTTGAGGACGCTTAAGGCGCCTCACATTTTCAGCCACTGTTCAGTCAATTCGGTGGCGATTTACTTTTGTAAAAGAATGTAACAATTAGTACCTAAGATCTCATGAAGTCGAACTTTCCCTCTCGTATTAAAAAGAGCTTTCGCTCCCTCGCACTCGCGAGAACCACTATTGTAACTTTGAAACTCATATAATGGCTCTAGAAGAGTTTGAATAAATGTGATTGGATCACTCTCAATTTGGAAACGAAAGTGTCTACAAGTACTATTCTTGTCTGTCCGAATTATTAGTTAAAATAAATTGCCGTATTGGCCTTCGTGATTTGCACGAACATTTTGGCGCCCCCGGGTGGACATTTTGTGCCATAAAATTGGACACTTCGAGTTTATATCTTTGGACAGTTTCGTCGGACCCATTTCGTTGGAGCCAGGTCGTTGGAGTCATTTGGAAAATTTGGTTGGAGCCGATTTCTGGACGCCGGGCAATTAAATTTGGATTAAAAGCCCTCATCGCAAAAATTGGTTTGAGAGTGAGAATGCCTTATTACAAAAATAGTTGGCATCAAACAAATAAGGTAAAACCCTAATAAAATATATTTCATAAAGACAGATGCACATTGCATAAGGCCACATATATATAACCTCTAATTCGCAAGTACCAGTAAAAAGGGTCACAAGAAAAGAAGTACCGTATCGTTGGTAATCGTCTTCTCTTTGTGCCAGTTTCGTTTTGCTGTGGCTGCATACATAAGTGCATACAGTTATTTAAGCCCCTTGACCGCAGCTAAGCCCAGCTTATATACATCAAAAAAGTTGAGTGATTTGCATGGTAGCTTTTCACTCATTGTTTGCACTGCGCTCGTCTATTTGGAAGTCACTCTTATATTCGAGCCACATTGAGCCCTTTTAAGTGATTTGGTTTGGAGGGACAGTGGTACATTGTGAATATGTAATAACAGTTTTGCAAAAAATTATTTTGGATATCACTGCGCTTATTTAATTGGAGATCACTAATACGGAGTTCGATTGTTTTGAGTAATTTGGTTCAGAGTTACAGTGGAACATTTCAACAATTATAGCTTTGCTAAATAATTAAAATTTTGTTTGTAATTTTCTAAAAATGCCTAAACGTCGTGGAGCTTCTGACAGCAATACTTCTATTGTAGAAGCTGAATCAGAAAATATTTTGAGAAAATTGGATTCAGATAAGAAGGATATAAATCGTATAGCTAAAGCCGTGGAAAATAAAAAGATTTCGTTTAACTCTGAACAGTTGGATTGTCGTTTGAGTATTTTAGATACGTATATAGATCACGCATTTTCGTTACAACTGCAAATTGAGGATGTCGATCCGGACTTGGCATCGCAATCTGAACTTGAAGATTTATGCGTGCTAAGCAGAGCATTGTTATTGTCAGTAAAAACTCCAGCCCCGTCAAGCAATCTAAACGAATCAGTGTTTAATACAACTCTATCGAATACTAGACACCTTCCTCGAATGCAGTTGCCCAAGTTTGGTGGTAAATATTCTGAATTCAAAAACTTTATTGGTTTATTTTCGAGCATAATTGATAGTGACCCATCCCTAAGCAACGTTGAAAAGTTTAATCATTTATTATGTTGCTTAGAAAGCGAAGCGTTAGGTACTGTAAAAGCCTTTCAGGTGACGGATCAGAATTATGCAAAGGCACTTGCTGCTCTAAAGCAAGTTTATGACAACGAGTGCCTTATATTTTTTGATGGCATATCTCGACTTTTTGAGATACAGTCTATCCAAAGTCCATCTGCAAGCGCATTGCGGTCGCTTATTGATACAGTATCGGCAATATATGAGTCCTTGTTGTCCGTTGGCGACGAAAAGGTTATTGCAAACGCACTATTAATTCACATTGTCATGTCAAAGGTTGACGGAAAGACTCGCTCTAGGTGGGAAGAGAATTTAGATTACCAAAAAATCCCGTTATGGTCTGAGTGTGTTACTGCCCTTAATAAGCGTTTTCAGCATTTGTCGGCTGAAGAGGCTACAAGTGGACGCTCAAAAGGTCGCAAAGGACAACAAGATACTAGAAACAAGCAATTTGGCAAAACTTCACTGGCAGTATCACAAACAATTAGAACCCCGGAAACAGCCAAATGTTCGTTCTGCAAGTCTAATGACCATTTTATCACGACATGTCCATCATTCTCAGCTGCTTCTGTCATGGCTCGTTTTAAATTTGCCAAAGGGGTCCCACTTTGCATAAATTGTTTGGGAAAGGGGCAAATCAGCTCACTGCAGAGTATGCTCAAAACCCCACCATACATTGTTACATCGCTATACTGCTGACGCAAACATACAACAAAATTTAGATCCAGCGGCAAGCCATATAGGAATGCAACCAGCTCAACACTCAAACGTGTTGTCGTCGAATCATGCAAGCACCCTCGATGCACAGCAAGTTGTTTTGGCGACAGCAATTGTAGATATTAAAGGTGGCTCTTGTCAGATTCAGCCAGCCAGGGTACTTTTGGATTCAGGTTCCCAGGTCAATTTTATAACGGACGAGTTGGCGAGAAGTTTGCAGCTAAAGCGGATTCGAAAAGAAATTAACTTGTTGGAAATTGGAAAATCAAGCGTATCTGCGCACCAAGTTGTGCAAACAACAATTAGTTCTCGCATTCAAAAGTATGAAATGGTTGCTGACTTCGTCGTTCTAAAATCTAGTTCCTCTTATCACCCAGAAAAAGGCGTTTCAATTAAATCTATTAATATTCCTCCAAATATACAGCTTGCTGATCCAGCCTTTTATAAGCCACAAAAAGTAGATCTGCTGCTCGGAGCAGATGCGTTTTTTGATCTTTTAAAAGATGGCCAAATTAAACAAGAAAATACACTGACTTTGCAAAACACTGTTTTTGGTTGGGTGGTGTCAGGGCGGTGTAAATCAAAACAACCCCAAGGGACTGAAGCGTGTTCTTTGGTGAGCATAGTTGAGGAGTCTGGTCCACTTGAAAAACTAGTTAAACGATTCTGGGAGTTGGAACAAGTTCCAAATGTTTCGGGCGACAAACTATATATCCCAGAAGAAATGCTTTGTGAGAAAATCTTTCGAGAAACAATTGTTCGTTTACCCTCAGGTCGATTGCAAGTATCCTTACCGTTTAAATCTAGCCCAACGTGTCTCGGATCATCGTTTGAGATGGCGAGAAGGCGTTTTTTATCGTTAGAGAGACGATTAACTAAAAATCCGAACACGCAGTTAATGTTTAATCAATTCATGGAAGAGTATTTGGCTCTCGGACATATGACTGCAATCGAGGGTTCAATTCCGAAAGATTCGCATTGTTTTATACCCTACCAATGTGTAGAACGTCCACAAAGCACATCCACTAAGCTTAGAGTGGTATTTGATGCATCTTGCAAAACTACTTCTCAAGTATCGCTTAATGACCTTCTTATAGTAGGACCAACAATACAGCCATGCTTGTATTCCACTCTCCTCAGGTTTCGTTGTCGCAAATACGCACTTGTTGCAGACATAACTAAAATGTACCGTCAAGTGGAGGTTGACGAGGCGCAACGAATTTTTCAATTAATTGTATGGAGAAGAGATGCTGCCAGCCCCTTAAAAACTTATCGCCTAAATACGGTTACTTATGGAACAGCAAGTGCTCCATTTCTTGCAGTAAGATGCTTAAAGTATCTTAGCGAGACCCATTTGCAATCTCATCCTCAAGGTGCAAGATGTCTCAGCACGGACTTCTACGTCGATGATCTGCTCACCGGAGCGGACACAGAGCAGGGAATGGCTGTTCTTCGTCGCGAGCTAATTGAGATCCTGGAACCAGCGGGCTTTGTTTTGACAAAATGGGCTTCGAATTGCAAAACAAGTACAAGCGACAAATCGAATGCCGAAATTTTACAAGGAGATCGTCAAGATCTCAAGACTCTTGGGTTGACATGGAATCCACAGACTGACGTTTTCAAGTATGGCGTTAGGAAAGTTTCCACAGATCAGGTGGTTACAAAAAGATCGATCTTGTCCTTTATAGCCACACTTTTTGATCCTTTGGGATTGTTATGCCCAATAATAACTAGATCGAAAATATTTCTGCAAGAGGCTTGGCTTTTGAGTCTGAACTGGGATGACCCTGTGCCCCAAGACTTTGAAAAGAAGTGGAACCTGGTAAAAAATGACTATGCATTCTTGGACAAATTGGTTATTCCAAGATTCGTTGGAACACGCAAACAAGCATCGTGTCAAATTCATGGGTTTTGCTGATGCTTCCACTCGGGCCTATGGGTGCTGCCTTTACGTTAGAGTGGTTGAGCCAAGTGGGGTGTCGGTGCAGTTGCTAACAGCAAAATCTAGGATTGCACCTTTAAAAACAAAGACGGTGCCCAGACTAGAGCTATGTGCAGCGCATTTGTTGGCAAAGCTTTGGGAAGAAGTTCGCACCATCATCACCTTTCCAGTCGATAGTGTTGTCCTATGGTCCGATTCTGAAGTAGTTCTTCACTGGATACAAACTCATCCATCTCAGCTGGCTACATTTGTCTCTAATCGAATTGCTGATATACAAGACATTGTGTCATCAGCTGTTTGGCGGCATGTGCCAACCAAGGAAAATCCTGCGGATTTAGTCTCGCGAGGATGCTCTGTTGATGAGCTAAAAACCTCATTTTGGTACAATGGTCCTAGCTTTTTACAGAAGGAAGCCGAGTGCTGGCCGATAAATTCTCATTTTCAGCTATCAGAAATAGACGCAGCACTAGAAACCAAAAAGGCACACGTTGCTCTCATCGCGGCCGATGTTGAAGTAAGCCCGATGTTAAATATTGTAGAAAGGTCATCGTCGTATCTGAAAGTAGTTCGCATTGTGGCTTATATGTATCGATTTATCAACCGAAGAAAAAAGATGTCTTAGAATTCAATTTGTCCTTCAGCGGACGAGCTTGGTAGAGTGTTTCTTAAAGTAGTTGAAGCGATTCCAAAGAAGGCATTTGCTGAAGAAATTGTAAAACTAGAAAAATCCGCTAACATCCGTGCTGGAATTCAAAAATTAAATCCTTTTCTATCAGTTGAACAGTCTGGAACGTCGTCATATTCTTTGTTGCGAGTAGGTGGTCGTCTTCTACATGCCCCCCTTGCTCACAATGCTAAATTTCCCTTGTTAATGCCTAAAAATTGCAAATTTGTGACCCTATACTTGAGACACTGCACGTCGCGAGTGCAGTACCATTATACGGCAGTGCGTTCATTGTTTTCACTATAAACCAAAACTTCTATCACAGATAATGGGTAATTTACCAAGAGACCGATTGCATGGAAACAGACCCTTTGAAGTAAGCGGAGTGGATCTCTTTGGGCTTGTTAAAGTCTCACTTGGAATTCGGGGAAAGCAGCCAATCAAGATGTACATAGCAGTGTTTGTCTGCTTTGCTTCCAAGGCTGTACATTTGGAAATTGTGAAAGATTTGACGTCTAATACATTTATTTTATGCTTATCCAGGTTTGTGGATCGTCGTGGTCCTGTTGTCAAACTTTATTGCGACAACGCCACGAATTTTGTGGGAGCTGCTCGAATCCTGAAGGAGCATTTGGAACCTGTCGACACCAACGACCAGAGCATCATGTCGTATGCTGCGGCCCACCGATTCACCATCGAATTCATCCCTCCCAGAGCGCCACATATAGGCGGCCTTTGGGAGGCGGCCGTAAAATCGGCCAAGCATCTTCTTCTCAGAGCCATGGGCAGCGCTATTCTGAAGGAGGACGAACTCCATACCGTCATAGTGGAAGTGGAAGCCGTCCTAAATTCGAGGCCGCTCATCGTAGACAGTGGCAGTCCCAACGAGGGAGAGGTTGTCACGCCAGCTCATCTGCTAGTAGGCACAACGCTAGCAACGCTGCCGCCCGCATCCGCGCATCCGCGCAGCCAAAGGCAAACGGCAACCTCACGTACTTGCAGAGATGGCAGCTAGTCTCAGCAATCAAACAGCGGTTTTGGAGCGACTGGTCGAGGGACTATCTTTTGAGCCTACAGCAGCGAGGGAAATGGACCAAAGGCGTGGACAATCTTCAGGTTGGAACAGTGGTGGCAATCCACGAAGACAACGTTCCCCCCCAGCTGTGGATAATAGGCATAGTCGTAGAGGCCGTTCCAGGACATGATGGGAAGGTTCGCGTGGCTATAGTCAGAACCAAATCGGGTCTATATAAACGCTCCATTCACCGCCTTGCACCTATTCCTATTAGTTGAAGCATTTGTATGTTAATGCTGTCAACGCGGCCGATGTTCAGTCAATTCGGTGGCGATTTACTATTGTAAAAGAATGTAACAATTAGTACCTAAGATCTCATGAAGTCGAACTTTCCCTCTCGTATTAAAAAGAGCTTTCGCTCCCTCGCACTCGCGAGAACCACTATTGTAACTTTGAAACTCATATAATGGCTCTAGAAGAGTTTGAATAAATGTGATTGGATCACTCTCAATTTGGAAACGAAAGTGTCTACAAGTACTATTCTTGTCTGTTCGAATTATTAGTTAAAATAAATTGCCGTATTGGCCTTCGTGATTTGCACGAACAGCCACTAAAGGAGTAAATTTCATTCTCAGCCGCTGTAGGCGTATAAGTTAGTAGATCTCATATATTTATAATTAAGCTTAAAATCTAAGTCATCCTAGTTTTAAGTATGCACGCCCAAGGGTTACCAGTGTTGGTCAGCAAATCGGTCAGCTGACCAGTCGGGGCGAATGCCGATATTATTATTGTGAATATATGTAAGTTAGATTGTAAGTAAAAACCATTGTCAATATGCGCGCGAAAGGATTGCCAGTGCTGGTCAGCAGGATCGATCAGCTGGCCAGTCGGGGCGAATGTCTATAGTACCGATAAGTTATCGTAATTACCCGTGGCGAGTAAAAAGCGTACTGTTAGGCGCAAAACCATGCTGTTAAGTGAGAAATATGGTGATAAGCGCAAATCGCGCTTTAAAGCACAAAGGCGTGCTGTTAAGGGAAAACCAAGCCCACATGGAACAGCGATCGGCTAAGCTCGCTCTCTTTCTTTGGCGGCAGCGGAGCAGAGCGGACCTCAGCGGTGGGAAGCGGAAGGTGACGGCGGGGGCAGAGTGGCAAGGATCACCAAAGTAAGATTTAAGGTTAGAATAGCCACTTGAGAGCGAAGATTGGGAAAATCAGAGTGAAAATAAAGAACAGAATTTGTGTAACGAAACCCTGAGGCTTGGAAATAAATCGGTGTCGGCTGGGTTACCGAGTTGCGTCTCCTAGCCGTTTTCTCTCGCAACGCAGCCACAACTTTCGAAAAACACATGTTCATCTGCCATTTTAAGGTGTGGATCCATGAAGCTTTAGCGATAGGTCGCGTGTCCAGAACTTCCATCGCAACCCCATTTCGACAAGAACGTCAAATTTTCATATTTGTCATCATTCAATGAAATTTTGGTAATTGCATCGGGATGGGCCTCCACAATCCGAGCTATGGAACTTCTGCACAACATTCGTCCGTTTTAATTATGTTTGGATAACACCTCTTCTTTGCAGATATCAAAACATCATATGTTGGGAAAATATTAGCATTGCGCGCCTTGGCACCAGCTTGCAAAAGCTTATATGACTTTTTGGTGTAGTCGCCATCAATGAACAAGGCTAAAGCGTCATCTGGAGTGTATTTTACAGGCATGTCTTTAGAAGCATCCAGACATTTTTTTATTTTTTTAGACGAGTCTGGATCTGTGGCTATCATTGAAACTATATTGCAAGCACTGCGCTTTCCAGATTTGTAAAGGCTTACACTAGCTGATTTCATACGCTCGGCAGAAGTGTTGGCTTCTACTAGATGCGAAACTTTTGACCATTGGTAATTTGTGTGGCAGTCAGTAAAATCCTTATTCTTTCGCGTGGAATCCAATCTGCTGTCTTCACTCATAAGAGCCAAATGTTCGGATAACCAGCCCGCGTTCTTGTTCTCGAAACACTTTATTTTCAAATCCGTTTCAGAATATTTAGATTTGTCTAGAAAATTCTCAAAAATATCCTAAACTAGTGCAGTATTCTTCTTTGTAGCGTCTGTTTCCCCATGCCATACTGCAAAAAGTGCTTGTTTGCAGACTGACATGATTGCTAAAAGTATCAAAACTTTAACAGGGTCACGTAAGGGCAGCTGATCTTGAATAATTTACTGCACATTGGCCAGAAATTTAATTTTTTGGCCAAAAATCTGTAATTTCTTTCCTAGGACAGTTATAAGGTTGCAGTTTTTTTTCGTTTTTTTCTTAAAAGATTAAATTTTTCAACCAACTAAAAGTAAAAGTAAAATTTCTTGGAATTTAATATGATAAAGATAATCCAAACAAAAGTCGGAAAATTTTACGTACTTTTCGGTTTATTATTTTTTTAAAAATAACTAGAAGACGCACTCAATCCATTTTCATACACGATAAAGTATGAGGTAAAAAAATTACTATCACTAAAAAATATTACGTCGTTTAAGATTTATGAACCATTAAAAACTGCAATTTTCGGAGGCTCCCTTATCAACGTTTATCAAAAAATCGATTTAAAAAAATGTATATTTTTTTTCTTATTTTCTCCTAAGATTTTTATAATCAAAATATAAAAAAAAATCTTTTAAAAATATTGTTTTTTAAATTGTTTAATGTTAATTTGACATATTCTGAAGTCATCACAAAACTATGCTACATTTATATTTGCATAGTTCCGATTAGTCATATTTCAGTTCTCATCTGAAGGAAAAACAAGGAAGTACAAGAAAAGCTGCATACTTAAGTCCTCCCTTAAATCCCTTTCCTTTTTTATAGTTTCCGCACTTTACTTTAAAGATTTTGAAAGGACCTGTACCAGGAATAAGTGAAAAAAGTAGGTTTTAGATGTTAGTCACACTAAAATCAAATTTTTGCGCGCAAAATGTTCACTAAAACCTGAAGAAAAAAAATACGGCATACCTTTGGGCTCTCTTAGCAAAGCCCATCAAAATTGCTCGATAAGCCTTCAATTAAAACTAAAATTACCGAGAACTAAGACAAAACCGCATCGAGTCGGCGGTATGCGCTTTTAGTAAATTGATCAACGAATTTTTTTAAAGGAATGAACTAATTTGGGGATGGCACTCAAAGGCACTCGAAAATCAAATGCTCATTTGAAAAAAAAGGCGTAAAAATCCACAAATACATTTATTTTAGGAAACAAGTAAGACATACGAGCTTTATTATATTTTTTATTTGTTAAAAATGATCATATCTTAAAGTTTCGTAAAGAGTCGAACAGCTACATCAGCATCTTTGACTTCAAGATTTTTTTTAATTTCCATCAATATTTGACAAAAATTCCACTTTGAAAATACGGTAAAAGAAAACTACTTGCCCGAATTCTTTAAAACTTTGGCATAAATTAGTTTAAGGTATTATGAAAAGGACCTTAAGCTTAATTAAAGCATTTTCTTAAAAAACAAAAAGGTATTTTTGGCTTATGAAATGACGTGGCTTCTCACCGCCGCACAATTGACGCCGGATGATCCCAAAGTGAGTAGGGCTTGTATCCCGGAACGGACTCACCGGGGATTGTTGACTGGAATTGGCGGCGTCTGGAAAAGCAGAGGTAAGATGGTTTAAATCCACTGGTCCAAGTTCACCTAGGTGGATCAAATGGCGAAGGTGCGTATCAATATATGGCAATTGCCCTACAGACAATTATTTATTAATAAAGTACACCTAACGCGCTAACACTCACTTCTTTCTATTTTTTTGCACAAACACTTATTTAAGTAACTCCCGCTGCGTGTACCTCATTCGACAATATGGCTGCGACTATCCCAATATCTGCCTATCATCATTCTCATCGCGGCATATTCCCTTGCCTCTCGTCCGCTAGATTCTCCACAGGGGGGCGCCACCGAAACCATCGCCCTATCGTCCTGACATATCGATAGAATCTAACCCACAATCGACTCCAACTGCAAAACCAACAAAAGATTTCTCTGCAGAACGACGAAATAATTGGTAGCTTTGGAGATACGGTAGGAATCAACACGGCACTGAGATCATCCAGCAGTTCGAACGGCGCCTTACGCGGGGTCCACGCATTACGGGAAGTATTACCGATGTTGCCGCTATGCTTGTATACGTTGTGTGTCCTTATTTCAGAACACAGGCGGATGTCCTTAGCGTGGTATACTTCCAGACTGCGCCAACGCCAACGTGAGATGCGTCGCACTGGATGAAGAAATTTTTCTTGAAGTCCGCATGAACCAGGACCGGCGCGCTCGTCAAGGCCAGCTTCAGGTCAGCTACTGCTTGTGTGGTGCTGGAACTTAATGAAAACCTGGTGTTTCCCGTCTTTTTTAAGGCTTCGGAGAGCGGTGCAGCCAACGTGGCAAAGTTCTTTACGAACCGTCGATACCACCCTGCAGTGCCGATGAAGGCTCTTACTTTCTTCATGGATTTCGGGTAAGGCATCTTCTGGATTGACAATCATCCAGGATCCATCCGTAGAAGTCAACCTCCGACTATAAGCCCCAGGTATGTTAAAGATTGGAAACAAAACTTCGACTTCTTTAATCCAATCGTCAATCCGGCTGCTTTTAGACTTTGGGCTACGTGAAGTAAATACTTCAGGTGCGTTTGGAAATCTGGAGAGAGGATTAGCAGATCGTCAAGGTAGACGAAAACGTTGGATCTGAGCTCCGCTTGTATCACCCGATCCATAAGTCGCACCAAGCGTTGCACAATCCAAATGGCATCATCCGGAACTGGTCCAACGGTCTGCCTGGAACCGTGAACGCCGTGTACTCCTTGCTTTTGTCATCCAGTTCGATCTGTCAGAACGCAATCTTGAGATCTAAGCTTGAGATGTAATGCGTCTGATCTATCCTGAAGAGGATACCATCGATACTGGGCAGGTATCCAGACAGAACTTGTCTTTCCCGGGCTTCGACACCACTGTTGTACGATTGCTCCAAGTCCTTTTGCTGTCCTCGACGACACCCAGTTCCAGCATCTTATCGATTTCATCCTTTTGCTTCGCCGGAGACATCGGATACGGACGATCCTTGAACATCCGGGCTCCATCCCGTTTGAAGGTAATAAACTCCTCCTTGACCTTCTCTAATGCCTTCCTTTCCTCCGCAGAAAGAATCCAGGATTCGGGTTCCTCCTTCATCTCGTCCTTGTCCTCCTGATCGGCATAGTATTCCATCTGGCTGACATGGATTTCTTCAGCAGCCTTGATGACTCTTGGCACCGGGTTTCCTACGACGGCTGGAGCTAGCCTGAACGCCAGCCAGAAGTCGACTCCGAAGTACGCCGATTGTTCCAGGTATGGGCAAAGGTAGAAAATGAAAGCTTACTTACGCCTTTGTATTTTACAGGTAGCTCCACGCGTTCGATAATGGATCGATCCTCGCCAGACGCTATCCGAACTGCCGAGAAATAAGGCTGAACCGTCACCCCCAGCGTTTCCACGAGCTCTCGGCAATGCTTATACTGCCCAGCACGCTTACACTGGCTCCCGTGTCCAACAAGCCTGTGAGCAGGTTGCCCATGGCCTCCACGTCGGCAAAGGGCCTCAGATCGCCGGAATCGCGGAGCTTCACGGCATCCACCACCTCTCGTGGTCTGGATCTCCTTATCCTGAAGCGTACCCTCGCCTTCTGGACTTTCCATGAGACCATACGCATGCCGCTTAGCTGATTTTCTGCAAAGATCCTGTTTCGCTCTTCCATATATCGCCGTAACCGTTCTTCAGCCGGTAGGTATCTTAACAAGTACTTATTTCTTTTAGCTTGTTATTTTAGGAACTATCTTAGGAACTACTTCGTGGGATTCCAATCTGGGCGAGTCCCTCCCACTTTATGTGTCCGGTCTGCCTCACTTGAAGCAGAACCCCCTCCAACCCGGGGATCCGTAGTCTCGGAATACATTCTCCGCGGACCCGCAATTCCAGCAGCCTTCTCTGAATGGATTTCTGGACCGTCCACGGATCTCGTCCACTTCGAGAAGTTCCTGCTCTTCGACTTCGTTCGGTATGCGCGCCTCGCAACTTGTTCAGCTGCCCATAAGCATTGCGTCCTCGACGACGGAACGTTTTTTCCACTTCGACACACTTCTCCCGAACTTCGTCCACCGTGAGTGCATCCATCGCGTAGACAAATCTCGCTATACCATCCCTCAAGCATTTTTTAACAACTTTTACCAAATGCCGCTCTAGCATTGGCTTTTTTAGGCGGGAGGCGAGTTGCATTGCATGGATGTATTCGTTTACACCCTCCCCTGGCTGCTGCTCACGCTGTAATAGCTCGTGGATCCTTTCGTGTTCCGTCTGATGACCACGGAACCGATCCATCAGACCAGCGCAGCTGGCCCCAAGTGTTCACCCTGGATTGGCGTACACGTACCCAATACCACTCCCGTGCTCTGCAGGGCGTGGAAGTTTCGCAGAACTTCATTCACTCTAGACGGAACACGAAGTCGTCGGCGGAATTGCGGTCGTCCTCTCCGTCGAAAGAGGTGTTCCAGCGGTCCATTCGGATATTCCTACTCCCGTGGCCAGCTCCCGTGTTGGCGTAGTGCCGCGGCTCGTCTCGAAAATCCACAGCCCTGCGGTGCACTATCCGCCACTGCCGAGTGTGGCGATCGTTCCTGCCTGGCGGATGGTACTCCGGTTCCTGGCTCAGGCTGCTGTCGATCCCTGGGGAGTCATCTACCAGTGGCCGAGGTCGCTGCCTGGGTGGCAGCTCCGGGGGCCTTCGGATACCTCTATCCGTCTCCTGCCGATGATCGACTGCCTCCGCTGCGCCGCTTGGGGCGACTTCTGGACCTATCGGCCGGGGCATTAGCGATCCTCGCTCTCCTGAAGCGACTGTGGTCTGCTCTCGGCTGGCCTAAGGACGTCGTTGAGCAACTTTATCATGTCCATGAATCTGTTCCTGATCTCCTCCCTCAACGATTGGATAACTCCTGGGACGCACGGTATGTCTGGGCCGCCTGTGCCAGAGCTGCATTTGCCGCCGACTCCGCTGCTGAATCCAGTTGCGGACTCTTCGTATCGGAAACCAGCAATTTTTCCTGCGCCTTGACGATCGCCTTAAAATTTAGATTTCTGGGCGACCGGTGCTGTTTAAAATCCACTGGTTGATCCCTAATCCGATCCACTGGACCACCGCCTACCGGCGTTCTGGGTAAACCCCCAGCCAGCGACAACCGCGGTAACCCTACAGAGCCCTCTACGTTAGTGGACCAGAGTGCATCTACCTTAGCTGGTGGCCGTGCCTATTGCCCGGACTTTCATCCATTTTTTTCCAAAATAACCCGAAACCAATAAATAACAAGAGAGAATGCTATAGTCCAGTGCCTCGACTATCAAATACCCGTTACTCAGCTAAAGCAAGCAGTCTCAAGCAGGACAAACCAAGCAGCCGCTTAAAAGTGGCGCCATCTTCCGAACATTTCATTATTTGCTTATAACTTTTTACTGATTGGGCCGATTTACATTCTACAGTTCGGTAGGCATTTATAACCCAAGCAAAATGGATTTTACATTTTTACTCTAGCTTTAAAACTGGGGGCGCCACAGCTTTTCGCGGTTTGTTGGCGCTAGGGGGAGGGGTGTTTCCCATTTTGATCAATTAATATGTATTGAAGAAACGAATACACATTCCTTTTCCCGTTAATCTAGCTTCAAAACTGTGGGTGCCACAGTTTTGCGCGGTTAGTGGGCGTTAGAGGGGGCGTGGCACATCGGCGTGAAAAACTTGCGCTGCGTATTAACCCCGAGAATCTGCATGCCAAGTCCCAATCTTCTAGCTTTATAGTTTCCGAGATCTCAGCGTTCAGACAGACGGACAGACAGGCAGACAAACAGACGGACAGACGGACATAGCTAGATCGACTCGGCTAGTGATCCTGATGAAGAATATTTATACTTGTTACATACTTTTGCACGAATCTAATGCTGACCGCTTGGCGGGTCGGTGAGACATCGAGTCAACCGTTGACATTGACTATGTAGAATATGCTGATCAGCAAATATTAACTGCCATGGGTGCAACTGGGCGCCTGGTACTGTTACCAACTGTACCAACTCCCCCCCATTGAGGGGTACCCTCAATTAAGGCGTGATGTCGGTCACCTCTTGACCGAGTTGTAGAGTACGCAGCTACTAAAATCATACACAATTCAAAAGTTTAAAGGATGATGAGAAGGTGCGCTTATTTTGATAATAAAGCAGACGATTGTTTTGACCTGTCTCTTCTATGAATGAGGTCGACATAGTATTGCAAGTACGACTCGAGTTTGGAGATGAGTGATCCTATGACGATGGATAAGCTGGGTATCCTGTGAAGCTGGATAAGCTATGCGGTCCTGTGAAGCTGGATGAGCTGGGTATCCTGTGAAGCTGGATAAGATATGCGGTCCTGTGAAGCTGGATGAGCTGGTTATCCTGTGAAGCTGGATAAGCTTTTCGGTCCTGTGAAGATGGATGAGCTGGGTATCCTGTGAAGCTGGATAAGCTATGCGGTCCTGTGAAGCTGGATGAGCTGGGTATCCTGTGAAGCTGGATAAGCTATGCGGTCCTGTGAAGCTGGATGAGCTGGGTATCCTGTGAAGCTGGATAAGCTATGCGGTCCTGTGAAGCTGGATGAGCTGGGTATCCTGTGAAGCCGGATAAGCTATGCGGTCCTGTGAAGCTGGATAGCTATGCGGTATCCTGTGCAGCTGGATAAGCTATGCGGGTATTCTGTGAAGCTGGATAAGCTATGCGGTCCAGTGAAGCTGGATGAGCTGGGTATCCTGTGAAGCTGGATAGCTATGCAGTCCTGTGAAGCTGGATAGCTGAGTGTGAACTTAACGATGCTTCTCACTGGTTAGATGTTCAGCCTTGAGTTTTGGAGGGGGGGTGGCAGGGTGTGATCCTTTGTCGGTAAAGGATCACGTCGGGGTCATCAATGTTTATGCTCAAGCGTGACTTGAAGCTCAAGAGATGTTGACGAAGCCTCTTCCCGTAGGGCGGAAAGTAAAGGCACGGAGTTACGGGATGGAATGATAACTGATTTATTCTGAATTGGACGCAAGCTTATATAGTACTTGGAGAACGGAAGTTAAGTGTAATGAATAGTGGAGTGGGTTGTATCTGGAGTAGGTCAGTAAGTTTTGATTATGGTAGCGATTAACGTAGTTGGGTCGGCTGACACTGCAGAATGTGCTGACCGCTTGGCGGGTCAGTGAGACATCGAGTCAACCGTTGACATTGACTATGTAGAATATGCTGATCAGCAAATAATATATTATCGTTGGTCGTTGGCCATGTTGATCAACATTGAGTACGATTGGAACGAACAACAATAATAAATAATAAATAAACGTGAAAATATATACCAACTACTCAAACTTTCCAGTTGTTTGTGATTAACAACTGCCTTTACAAACTACCAATTCAAATTTTCCGAGACTTCCGAACTAACTCGTCCTGCGCTTTTACCAAAACTCAACTTTTCCGTCACCTCCTTGGAGAACGGAAGTTAAGTGTAATGAATAGTGGAGTGGGTTGTATCTGGAGTAGGTCAGTAAGTTTTTATTATGGTAGCGATTAACGTAGTTGGGTCGGCTGACACTGCAGAATGTGCTGACCGCTTGGCGGGTCAGTGAGACATCGAGTCAACCGTTGACATTGACTATGTAGAATATGCTGATCAGCAAATAATATATTATCGTTGGTCGTTGGCCATGTTGATCAACATTGAGTACGATTGGAACGAACAACAATAATAAATAATAAATAAACGTGAAAATATATACCAACTACTCAAACTTTCCAGTTGTTTGTGATTAACAACTGCCTTTACAAACTACCAATTCAAATTTTCCGAGACTTCCGAACTAACTCGTCCTGCGCTTTTACCAAAACTCAACTTTTCCGTCACCTCCTAGCTGTTCGTCAACTGGACTGGCTTTCACTCGTGGTAATAGCCGCCAGTTAAGGACTTTGGCTGGCGTTTCCTTCCCATCGGCTGCTACGGGCACGATTACCATTTAAGTTTAAAACCGACATAAAATTAGAAATTCAGGACGGGGAGAAAAACGCAGGAATTTAACACATTGTAAACAAAACAAAATTTTAAATAAATAAACAATAAGAAACAAGTTTTTTAACCTACTATATCACAGAATTTATCACAGATTTCTTTCAGTGTACTAGCTATCACACGATGTACTCCGTGATGAAAGCCCTGGCTTCTGCCGGGATGCAATTACTGGTTCACTGGTAAACCTGTGACCAGGAGCAATTTGTCGGCATTGCTGACAAAGCTTTCAATTCTGTGCTTTCGTGGTACGCCGTTTGACTTCCCCGTCATCACTCCCGATGCAATTGCAACCAATCCTGCAATCCAACGCTAGGGATGACGAGGGGAGTCAGGGCCTTCAATGGGCGAGACGTCGTCGGCATTAGTGGGCGGAGACCCCCTAATGCCACAGCTCGCAACATAAACATCGATGACTCCAAGGTCTCACATCACTAAACTATCGTTTATCACTAAACAAAACGTAACCAAATGCCAGTTAATACAAATGACGGGAAAACTAAAACTCGCGACCTCTCTTACAGACAACAACGAGGACAAACCACGGTTTTCAGGTCTAAGTCCGTATAAATTTACAGGATAACAAGGAAAGTATACAAAATAAATAAAAGCAGTGTTCATATGTATGTATTTAACAATTATAAATTTCAGCCCCTTCTGGGCGAGGCACAGGGCGATATTATACCAAATACCAAATTCAAGAACGAGCCAGGTCATCTTTTGGCCCTTTAATTACCACCAACTGCATTTCTTACGCCAGTGCTCTAAGATCAGGAACAGCTCACATAGAGCCGAAAATTGATCACATCCAGCAGGCCATGGGACAGCCACAAAGTAACATGGAAACATGATGATCACTTTGCAACAAAATATGATGGAATTTATGTCCTTCATGAAAACCACAATGCAAACCCTATTGCAAAACCAAAACATCTTGTTACAAATGCTTGCAGCTCAGCAGTCCAAATAAACTATGTCTAGTCTTCGAATAACTCGGCATAAACCTGAAATAACTCAATTTTTGAACGAAAACCACATCGACGTTATGTTGCTGGCAGAAACGCATCTCACCAGCAAATATAACTTTCAAATACGGGGATACGCGTTCTACAGCACCAATCATCCAGATGGTAAAGCATATGGCGGAACCGGCATCTTAATAAGAGACCCCATCAAACACCACTTTCAGCAAAGGTTTGCAAAAAATTATTTGCAAGCTACATCGATAAATTTACAGTTGGGCAACAGCAACCTTGCCATTGCCGCTTTTTACTGTCCACCGCGTTTTACAGTCTCCGAAGACCAATTCATGGACTTCTACAATTCACGTGGAGAGCGATTCATAGCAGGAAGGCAACTATATAATGCACTCAACAAAACATGCAACAAACTGGACTACGTTTCACCAGGCAGCCTTACATACTGGCCTGCAGATCCTAGAAAACTTCCTGATTTAATTGATTTTGCTGTGACAAAAAATATTTCTGGCAATCTAATATCTGCAAAATCGCTTTTGAACCTATCATCGGACCAATCACCAGTGCTAACAACTCTTCTTCAAAGCCCGGAATTAATCGAGCGCCCTTGCTTGACCTAACTCACCAGCTCAACATCAAGGAGGACATTGACTGCTATTCCGATAATCTGGAGTCTGTATTCGTCGCAACAGTCAAAGTCTCTACACCGCAAGGGAGGGATGGGCACACACACCAACACAAAACTAACCTTGAAATCGAACAGCTTGTTTTGGAGAAAAGACGTTTGAGGCGTGCTTGGCAAACCAGCAGATCGTCATCCTCAAAAGAAAGTCTTAAGGAAGCTGGTTGCAGACTTACCAGGGCATTAAGACACAAAGAAGTAAAAGCACAATGCCAGTACATTGAGAAACTATCACCCACCAGCACCGAGCATCCCTTGTGGAGGGCCCACCCGAATCTAAGTGCGCCGGCCGAAACATTAATTCCCATAAGAGACTCTTTAGGCAGCTGGGCCAAAAGCGACAAAGACAGAGCTTGTACATTTGCTGTACACCTTCGAAATGTTTTTCAGCCAAACCCTGCAACAAATTCATTCACACTACCGTCGCGGTCATTTCGAATTGAAACTGAGACGGAACCAATTCTGTTTCAACCAAACGAAGTTGCAAAAGTCATCATCATGAACTCCCAAACTGTGCAGTTAAGGTCATTTGTAAACTCTTTAACGGGATAACACGACTTGGCTACTTTCCAAAATAATGGAAAAAATCGGTAATCATAATGATCCCAAAGCTTCATACAGACCGATAAGTTTACTCTCGTGTCTGTCAAAACTGCTCGAAAAACTGCCGATACCTAAAAGAGCACAACGTTATTCCGGCATATCAATTTAGCTTTCGAGAAAACCATGGAAAGTAGAGCAAGTCAACAGATTAACAACGGAAATACGGTCTGCACTTGAATATCGGGAATACTGGAGTGCGGTATTTCTTGACGTTGCACAGGCTTTCGATCGAGTCTGTCTTGATGGCCTTATGTACAAAATCAGAACAATTCTGCCGGAAAACGCTCACAGATACTTGAATCGTACCTTTACAGCAGAGAATTCGCCGTGAGATGCAACACTACAACATCCGACGATTACACTACAGAGGATGGAGTTCCCCAAGGTAGCGCCCTTGGTCTAATCCTATTTCTCCTTTACACCGCAGATATTCCCACGAACGACCGGCTAACTACTTCCACATTCGCAGACGATACAGCGATCAGATCAACAGCACTACTAGCTGAACATCTCGTGGTAGTGGAGATGTGGTTATCAGACTGTCGTATAAAAATAAATGCGAAAAAATGTAAACACATAACGTTTACTCTTAACAGACAAACGTGTCCCCCGCTAACTCTGAATAACTCTGAATCCACTTCCACAAGCTGACGATGTAACGTACCTTGACGTTCACCTAGACAGGAGACTTACATGGCGGAGACATATCGAAGCTAAAAAAATTCATCTAAAACTAAAATCCAATAGCCTCCATTGACTCATAAACGCTCGCTCCCCCCTCTGCCTGGACTTCAAAGTTCTGCTCTACAATTCAACGCTTAAGCCAGTCTGGACTTACGGCTCCCAGTTGTGGGAAACGCGAGCAGCAGCAACATCGACATCCAGCGAGTACAATCAAAAATCCTGAGAACTATGACTGGGGCACCTTGGTATGTTCGGAACGACAACATCCACAGAGATCTTGTCATTCTGCCCGTAAAAGACGAAATATCAAAACAAAAAGCGTCCTACCACACCTAGCTAACTTCTCATCCAAGTCAGCTCGCCAGGGGCCTAGCCAGGGTCCCATACCGTACCCGATTGAAACGAAATGACCTCCCAGCTCAGCAATAGTTATTAGAGCCCTTAAATCTCTAAGATTTAATGTACTTATTGTTATTCTACATTCAGAGAAGATTCAATAAATAAAATTCATATGCTAACAAAAAAAAAACTCAAGCTTCGGGTCCAGAAGAGCACCAAAATCGTTTACTAGAGAGTTCTGAAGGGAATAACGTAATAATGGAGGAAAACCCCTATAAAAAGTCATTACGCTACATACCATCTGAGATCCTGGCCAACATGCGACGACTAGCTCCGGACCCGGGTAGCGAGAACATCATTCTCACTCTTTTTCTGGCAGAGATGCCGGCATCAATTCGCCCCACTCTTACAGTCTGGGAAGAGACGGATTTGGATAAGCTCGCTAAGATCGCAGACATGATGCTCGAAGCAGTAAACCACAACGCCAATTTTGCGATCAGCACGAATACCACGACTGCAGCGACCCCAACTGTTTGCGCAACTTCCAACAAAGACCCCTGGAAAAAGATTAACAACAACTTGCGTTCGCTTTCACAGAAGTTTGACGTATTGCAAAAGGAGGTCAAACGTTTTCAATCCCAAGGACGCTCACGCAGTTCATCGCGTGGCTACGCACAAACTGGAAATTCGAATCAACAGGCATCTGGGCCTCAAGAGAAGCTTTGCTTCTACCACGAACGATTTGGAGAAAACGCCCAAAAGTGCCGCCCACCATGCTCCCGCTCCTCGTCGTTAAACTAAAGGAGCTGTCGCCCGACGCGCTGGTCGGTGGCCACGTTCACCTTGACATTGTGGTTATGCCATTACAACAAAACTATCGATACTGTCTGACGATGATTAATAGATTTACGCGATGGCCAGAAGCTGTACCTCTCTCAAATGTTACTGCTGAAACAATAGCTAAGGCGTTCTGGACCCACTGGATATCTCGATTTGGTTCTCCAAAAACGATAACTACGGGCCAAGGAACACAATTTGAGTCAGCAGTTTTCAGACATCTTGCTAATCTGGTTGGAAGTAAACACATACACACGACGGCCTACCATCCTCAGTCAAACGGATTCATAGAGAGGTGGCACAGATCCTTTAAATCATCTTTGATGTGCAACAGAGGTACTCCGTGGCCAGAGTTACTGCCAACAGTTTTGCTTGGACTTCGTACATGTTTCAAGGAGGACATACACTCTTCAGCCTCAGAAATGGTATACGGAACACCTATTCGACTGTCAAATGAATTTTTTACCGACTTTGACGATACGGTTGACCCAACCTCCTTTCTGAGCATCTTCCGAGAGCACATGCAAAAAGTGCGACCGACATCAACAGCACATCATACCAAGCAGAAGATGTTCGTATTAAAAGGGATTGATAAATGTACGCATGTATTTCTCCGTACTGACGCCGTAAAGCAGCCTCTAGAAGCCCCTTACACTGGACCTCATGAAATTGTCAGACGCAAAAACGATCGTGTTTTCACTATAGACTCAATGGCCATGAGACTGCAATATCAGTTGATCGCCTCAAACCAGCATTTTTAGTAAAGGACGACCGCCAATGGAATTCAGAGGATGCTAACTCTAGACTGACCAGGGCATATGAGAGAAGTCATAGAGTTAAATTTTCAAACCAGGATTCGTGACGCATTCACTGGAGGGGGAGTACTGTGGCAAACTAATATGGTAGCAGCGCCAACAGAAGGTTGCCATCGGGCTAATGGGAGCAGCGTGGCAACACTGGGAGTTAGTCGGCCAGAATCAGCGAGCGACACACGTGTATTAATAATATTAATAATCTTTGTATTCCTTAATATCAATAAACGTTAATGGGAAACACACTTCGCCATAAGTCGCTTAAAATTCGCGCCATCTACCGGACATTTCATTATTAGCTTATAACTTTTTACTATGTGATCCGATTTTAAAAATTTCTTCTAATTTTCGGTGGGCATTAATAACTCAAACTTGAATTTTTGCAATTTGCTTTGCGTACTAACCCCTAGAATCTGCATGCAAAGTGCCAATCATCTAGCTTTTATAGTTTCCGAGATCTCAGCGTTTATACAGACGGACAGAAGGACAGACAGACATGGCTAGATCGACTCGGCTAGTGATCCTGATCATGAATATATATATTGTATATGGTCGAAAACGCTTCCTGCTACCTGTTAAATATTTGTTCACGAATCTATTATACCCATGTACTCTACGAGTAACGGGTATAATTAGACTCTATATTGTGGACGAAAGAAGAACAGTTGTTTGAATATTATTTTGTCTTTTTATTTCGAAGCTTAAGACTGACTCCGCTGCGTGATCACAGCTTTCCAACAACCCTGTTCTCTTGCTCTCTCTCATCTCCTTTTCAAGAGAGTGAGATAGCTACATATGTGTATTTCATAATGCGCAATTTCAATAACGCCCGTTATAACTGTATCCAAAATCACAGACATGTGTATTCTGTGTATTCCTGCTATACCTCGGCCATCTCCTGATCTCTCTCTTGTAACTTACATAATAAATTGATAGTACAAGCTAATCTTATCTCTATACTTATTTCTATTATTTTACATATTTGCACTTACATATATAATTTACAATTGACAATGATTGTCTATCCGAATTTTTTATTAATTTCTTTTTATCGAATGCCTAATATTTTGTGAACTGCAAACGCTCTGATAAGGATTTCGTGCTAGCTGAAAACCTTCAACATCTTTCAGTAAATATTTATTATTTTTCAAAACGTTATCAATTTTATATGGTCTTTTGTAGTACTTTTCATTACTTTCTTGAATTTTTTTTTGACTTTCTTCTCCTAGTTGCCTAATATCTTATAAATTTCTTTCCCTATCTGTAAATATATTTACTACATTTTCGAACTTTTCTTTTAACTCATCCCTAGTCTCATTTCTTTGTATTAGTCCGAATATTGCTTTATTGCTTTATACTACAATGTTGTGTATTATTAAGTACAAATTTCACCTTTTCTACAACTACATCCCAATGTAATTCATTCCCAACTTCTGTAAGTTTCGCTAACATTAAAACTTAAACTCTATTTATTCTTTACACCTGGACATTCGCCTGGGGCGAACCAGTGGCATTTTTTATATGTTTAACACCTACCTCGTTCATAAATTCTTCAAACTGTATTGATGTGAAACAACTTCCACGATCTGATATTATACATCTTGGATGTATAATTTGTATGAACAAAAATATTCTCTGCTTCTTTTGAATTTGTGGTTTTCGTTGTATATAACCTAACATATTTCGTAAACCCGTCTACTACAGCTAATATATGTTTTTTCGATCTTCCTGCTGCTACTGGCCCGTAATTATATCACACGATTTATTTCCTCTAGGTATACTATATAAAAGTCCATTCTGTTTCCCATTTTTTGGCGCAAAAGATATGCACTTTAAACAATTTTCAATATGTTTCATACTTTTTTCCCTAGCATTTTTAAGCCAATACATTTTCCCAATTGCATTTAGCATCTTATCTCTTCCTATATGACCTAATTCATCATGATATTTATACAAAATGTGTTCTTCCATCTCCTCAGGTACATAGAACAGCAATCTTCCATCATTGATTTTCCTATAAACCACACCATTTCTCATTTCGAACAATTTATCCTCACCCTAAAAATATTCTAATATCGTTAATTTTCTGGTCCTTCCCTTGGCATATAACTAAATTATAATTATCAATACCAATATATAAGATTCTGAATTAATAGCATGTGTAAGTGTCAAAATTCACCCAGAACGGATTGACATAAAAATCTAAAAAAAAACATAAATTCGGAAATAATTAGGAGCCGAGTGTAGGATATAAATTAGAGCCATAACCGTCCCCAAAGTGCCTTAAAATTCGATTTGTTTTTTTCTTAATTTTTTCTTTTGCAATTTTTCTGTTATAAATGTTGTCAAAATGGTAATTTTATGGGATACCCGCAAATAACTGCATTTAAACTTTTTGAAATTCAGCCCCCTTCGTCTAGGTCGCCAACTTGTTTTTTTTTTTATTGTGACGTCATGGGCTCCCACCTATGTGTTCTTGTTTTTTTTATTCAGACGTTCCTCTAAGTGTGACCGTGCAAAGGCAAGGAAAAATACCACAGCCACAAAACACCGAATTGCGCGCCTAAAAATGCGAATATATACAATATATACATTTAAAGTCGGATTTTAAATGATTTAAGTATTTGCAAAATCATGCTGCTCAGTTTTAGATTTAGGTAACAGTTTTACAATCGAAGTTTTCCTTAAATTTGTTTTTATTTTTAAAATCCAAAAACCCGATAAGCTAAGACGAAATGTTTCCGAACTACTTATTACCTTTCAAATGTTGAATTATTAACAAACTGTGGATTTGTAAAAACAAAATAAAAACATAAATTGGCCCCGTTGCGTACACACACACGCACGCTAAAATGCGTATTTACACCCCCAACCATTAGATATGTGGAAGTGTGCGTGTGTGTGTGCATTTCAGCTGACTTAGGAAGTGAGAATTGCTTAAGTTCAAATTCATGATAATACTGATATCCTTATGCTAAAAAAAATATCATTTTCATATCCACAACAGGTTTAAGACATTTTCTAACCGATTTTTGTGTTTTAAAATTCAAAATGCATTGATAATATTAAAAAAAAAACTTAAATATTCAAATTAATTAGTTATTTTGCTATATTCTACACTTGCCTCATATTGTTTAAACAAATGGAAATGTTTAAACAATTTCATTCACGGCTTCTCCCCCTTCTGCCCTTCTGACATTGTTAATATAATCCAAATCAAGGTAAAAAATTAACAAAAACAAAATACTGAAAACCAAAAAATAATTCTTTAATGCGAATTAATTTTCTTGATGTTCTAAATCACATAAATATTTGCTTCTCTTTTGATTTTGTTATTGTCAACCTAATGCTTCAAAAAATATGTCTCCAGTCAGGTCGTAGACATTCACTTTAAATAACACAAAAGATGTGATTTTTGTGATTTTTATACGTACCGCTAAACGACCATTTGCTGAAGTGCGTAACGTGGTAACGTAGCTCAGGTGTTTAAGGTTGCATTTAAATGCAATGTGATCAGCAGGTCGTGGGATCAAACCCACATCAGTTCTTGCCAATGTAGATTTTGACTTTTTTTTTTTACTTTGTAACTGAACTCTATTATTGCTAATTTAAATTGCAAGGAAGCCACATCGTACAACAACACCAACCCTTTAGGAAGTATGTAGTCTTTTCCCTTTGCATACTTTTATACGTACCACTAAATTACCATTTGCAGCAGTGCTTTTAAGTAGTAATGTGGCTCAGGTGTTTGAGGTTGCATTTAATTGCAATGTGATCTGCAGGTCTTGGGTTGAAGCCCACCTCAGTTCTTGCCAATGTATATTTTGACTTTTTTTTCCTTTCAAGTGTTCTCTACTGTGGTTTCCCTTTTAAACTTCTTCTAAGTCAAGAGTATGTGATTTTTTATTAACCGTCTAGTTACCAATGTGCATAAAATTACCTTTTCTACATTCTTCGGTTCTGATAGTAATAGTACATTAATATTATTTGTCAAGCAATTACATCATTACAAGAAAGTAAACATAGGTTGGTTTAAATGTTAAAAAAAATTGCATCTTTGTTTAAATTAGAATTTAAAAAATTAAGTTAAGTTTAAAAAAAATAAAGATTAATAAATACTTTAATTTGACATACGTAGGTTTGTAAATGTGTATGCAGGTACGTGGTTCGCCCGATCTGCGATCACCCGATTTTCAACCCTTCAATCTTTTGCTCCTCGCTCTCTTAACCGAAGTTTCTCTCTTCTTCAAATTGTCATGATCTGACCTGCTTACATTCGGTCTTCCTTCGCTCAGAGGAGATACCCGTCTCTCTCTCTCTCTCTGAAATTCGATTGTCAACCCTTCCATCTTCTTGTTCTATTCATTGTAATTTTTGTTATTATAATTTAAAAAAAAGAGTTCTAATGTGAATAAAAACAATGAATAATCTTAATTTCAGATCAGGAACCGTAATCATTATAAGTGAAATAATAAAAATCAATATTTAATGATTACACCGGTTTACAAAAAAAAATTGATGAAATACGCACTTCATGAAACTGTGATTTTCGGTTAAGGTACATGTCGCTGAGTAAGAAAAGGGCACTTTTAATTTTTTGTATGGTACAGTTTTTTTTTTTAAGTGTAAAAAACGTTTTTTGCACTTTTTTAATTTCTAACTCGAGTTGTGGTAAACCGATGTAGGCTATCAAAGACTCATTTTACAGGTAAAAGAGTGCCCTTTAACTTTCTTATACACAGCATTGAGTTCCATTCATTGGTTTAGAAGCTTCGTCAAAGCTGAAAAAGTTGGAAGAAATGACATAATTGTCTTCTTTAAAAATACACGCCTAAAAACCGAAATTATTTTCGGTTTTCACTTTTTCAGCTTTGACGAAGTGTAGCTTCTAAACCAATGAATGGTACTCAATGCTGTGTGGTGCACTCTCTTACCTGTAAAATGAGTATTTGATGACAGAAATCGGTTTATCAGAACTCGAGATAGAAAATAAAAATGTGCCAAAAACGTTTATTACAATTTAAAAAATACAAAAAATTAAAAGTGCCAATTTCTTACTCAGGGAGACGTACCTTAACCGAAAATCATAGTTTCATGAAGTGCGTATTTCATCAATTTTTTTTTTGTAAACTGGTGTTATTTATTAATTTTTATAAATTTTACTCCATTTTAATAATTACTTGTTGAGTTTTTTCAATAATGATTATTTTTTGAGCTTTATTTTTTCGCTCAAAATATCGCCTAAAGTGCGATATCTTCTTTCTCAGAAGTTTCTTTGGAAAAATTTTTTTACAGTAAGCCTCGACGAACCCAACAAAAAATATTTTTAGATTTGGAAAAAAACTTTAAAAAATAATTTTGCCTTAAAGGGTAAGCCTCGACGAATTCAAAAAAGTAGTTATAGAAAAACAAAAATCATTTATATATCAAAAATTTATTTTTTTAATTTAACAAAAAGTAGCTTTTGCAACGAATCTGCAGAAAGATTGCATCTTAAATCAGTTAGAACCAATTTAAGGGCTGAAAACGAGCTTTCCACGCTGCTCAAACATTTTTCCAAAGAAACCTCTGAGAAAGAAGATATCGCACTTTGAGCAATATTTTGAACGAAAAAATAACGCTCAAACAATAATCATTATTTTTTATCAATATTTTTTTCGCTCACAATAATAATAATTATTCTTTGAGCGATTGAAAAAAACTCAACAAGTAATTCTTAAAATGGAGTAAAATGTATAAAAATAAAGAAGTAAAAAATCATTGCGGATATAGATAGAGCATACAAATAGTAGCCGATTGGTATAATTCGTTTGTTTATACGGATTTTCCAAGTAGATGATTTTTTGTTTGAAAAATACATCGATAATCATTATTTACGGTCCCTGTTTTAGATTGTTTTTGATAAACATTTTATTGTTTTTGAAAAGATCCTACCATATTTAAAATCTTCGGGATAAAAAGGTTAAGTTCAAAGAGAGGGAAGTAAACTGATGGAATACACACACTACATACATTCGTAAGTCGGCAAATTTGGACCTTTATATGTTTTTAGGGAGCAATTCTTTCAGTTTCAAAATGAATCCCCATGGAAGTATTTCTGGGCAGTGGGTTGCATGGCAACCGAATTACACGGCAGCTCCAGCTAGCTATTCGAGCTATCCATATAGTTCTGCAGTTCCGCCTCAAGTTGTGTGCCAACACGTCCCGCAACCCGTCCCACTGCACTTCACGCAGCATTTCCCGCAACACGTTGCGCAACATGTACCGCAACATGCGCAATGTGTTCAGGGGAAATCAATAGAGCAAGGATCTACAAATTATATTACAAAAAAGCAACATCAAAATTTTGTTAAAATTAACCAGCAGTTAAAAACGCAAAATAAAACCATAAAAACTTTGACGCAAACGTGCAAGAGGTTGCAGAAGGAACTGAAAACAATGAAGAACAAGGTAGCAGACCTGGAGAAAACTCGGGAAAACGGATCTCTTATGGAAAAGAGATTTAAGAATCTGCGCCTTCAGCCAGGACGTAGACCTTAGATTTAATCAAAATTGTTAATTTTTTGAAAAAATAAAATGTAAAAACTGAATTATTTTTGTCTTTTTATTCTTCTCTTTTTCATCTTTAGCAAGTGCAAGTGAACAATAATAACACCAACTCTTTAGGAAGCATTTAATCTTTTGCATACTTTTTTACGGCCCATTAAATGACCCTTTGCCGTAATTCATTTAAGTGATAGTGTAGCTCAGGTGGTTAGTGTTGCACGTAAATGCAACGTAACCTATTGGTCGTGGGTTCAAGCCCACTTCAGTTCTTGCCAAAATTGATGTTGGCATTATTTTTTTTTTTTACTTTGTAAACTATTTTTATGTGCCGTTCAAATATTACGTAATCAATTAATGCTTGAAAAGGGAGGGTGGGGGTTGTCTCTGTCAGCCAAATCTTTATATCTTATTTAAAGAAAGGATTACATGGTGGACCATGATTTTGGGGGTCCAAAAGCGTCAAAATTATTATAACGTTATACATGGGCCTATACTTCATTTGTTTAAAATACTTTTTTTTTCTGTTCTTCTACTTTACTGCTTTGGTGGAGTGCAACTGCACATAGAATAAAGAGAGAGATGAGAGAAAAATTAAATTAACGGTTTTTTTGTTTTTGTTAGATACCCGTAAGAGAATATCTGCATTTTACTTGCTGCTTCTCCTATATTTTAATCTGACCATTTTCAAAGAGCTTGGTGGACCAGAGTGTAAATGCATCTATGAGTAATGAATGCAGAATGGTTCAGGGGAGTTTTCGGTTTTATGGGATCAAATCCCGACCAAAGCTTCGAATTTTTTTACTCCTTTTTTTTGTAATGCAGATTTTTATTTACAACACAAATTTGTTTTACAAAAACCAATAAAAACGAAAGCCAAGAGAGGAAGTTAAGAGAAATATAGTGTGTAGTGATATGCTTTGCAAAACATATTTCATTAATTTGTCTGCAAATTGGTTTCACAGTATTCTCTAGGGTTCTCTTGATGATAAGAAGAAAAGTGTTGTAATTTTCACACATTAAAACCAGTTAAATTGTGATTACACAAATTATTGTTTAAACTTTATTTCCGTTAACCATTTTGTGGTAAGACAGAATCTTTCCTAATTAAAAATAAGTTGATATTTGGTTGCCAAGGCGGAGTTTGTATAACAATATTCTGTACACTGAAAATAATTTCAGTGACGCCACTTAGCCATTTATTAAAGCTACTATACAACAATAAGTTGTTTAACCGATTAGACCTTGAGTTTAGAAAATAACTCTATAGCTAACCCTATTGTTGGATTGTGAAACTAAGCGTTATACATTTTGAAAAAAATAATTTTCAAAACTTTTGCTTTAACCAATCTATCTGTAATCGACAGACTTTTTTAAAAATTAAAATTTCTTAGCTTTTTGGTTGCCAAGACGAAGTTTGTATAACACACTCTGTAATTTCAAAATAATTTGAGTAACGTTTATTAAACCTATTAAAAAAGCTAAAAAGCAATAAGTTATATTAAACCGGTTAGACCTTGAGTTTACAAAATAAATCTATAGCTGCTTCTATAGCTTTAATGGTCAAAATAACAAACTTTTGTTTGTTGGATTGTAAAATTAAGCGTTAAACATTTTGAAAAATATAATTTTCAAAACTGTTGCCTTAAACAATTTATCTGTAATCGGCAGACTTCTTTAAAACTTGAAATTTATTAACATTTCAAAATTAAGTTACATTTAGTTTTGCATAAAAATTATTTAAATAACATTTGATACGCATGTTACTTTTTAGTCTTAACTAACTGAACTATTATCTTATATCTGCAAATCTTTGCTGTGCAGTGTCAAGTTATTTTGCAATATATTATGCAAATATATAAACATCAATATTAATATTGCGAAAACTTATATATTTAAAAAAAGGTAGATAAATAACTATTTAAATTACAAGTATATATTAATAGCATTTTAAAATATTGATTTTTTTCTAAATTTACTGCCGTCCTACGTTTTGTTTGACAATGAAAGTTATGCTGATGTAATTCGAAACTAAATAGTTAGATTAGTAGTTAGCCAATGGAGTTCGTTTGCTAAAGCCACTAATAATTCTAATGGAAATCCTTATCCCAATCCTGCGGTTTATTAAAATGACATGATTAAACCGCACACGTATGGTTCGTTTACTGAGCTAACAGCTGCTGGACAACTGTACTCTATTTATATAGAAATTTACTATAATCAAAACCGCATTGCAGTTACTGGTACAGAGGGCAGTACAATAAAAAGACTTCGTTTCAGGGGAAAAGGAGGAGGACATTATGATGTCTACAAGCCTATTGAAACCTTTAATGATAGTAGCTCTTCCACTCAAAATATATTACAAGTTCCTTCTATAAAAAAAAAAGAACACTAAAAGAAGAGTTGAACTTACTGATTTTACTCGAAAAAAAAACAGAAAAGGATTCAAAATAAGAACTATTATGATAGACATCGTGGGGAACGAAACACAAAAAATAGAACACAACGAATTAATACAAAGCGTGCACATTCGTGGGATGCAAAATATAATTCTGGTTTTTTTATACGATTTAAATCTGGCATACAATTCTGATAAATCAATTGATATTGGAATAATGAATAATAGATGGTCATTTTGTGGCGCCTTGAAATGGAAGGAAGAGTCAAAGGGTATGTGTTGCAAAGAGGGAAAGTTCAGCTTCCATCTTATATAACATTACCAGATCCTCTTTCAAGTCTTTTAAACGGTGATCACCCAGACCATACACATTTTATGGCCTTACCAGAAAATATAATAATTGCATTCAGATGACTTCATTTGGTGCGACAAAAGTTATTAATGAAGGATATATGCCCACATTTAAGGTACAGGGGCAAGTTTAACATTTAGTTGGTAGCGTTTTTCCAGCTTCTGAAAAGGAAGCTCAGTTTCTTCAAATTTATTTTATTGGCGAGGACAATGCAGAAGCCGATTTAAGGTGTAAAAACAGTCCTGGAGTTAAAAATGAGTTAGTTAAATCACTGCAATCGATGCTGCATAAAAGTAATCCATATGTTAGGGATTTTAAAACTGCTCTTAAAAGAGTTCCAAAGAATTGTAGCCATTTTAAAATGGTTATTTAAGCCAATAAAAGGCCTGTTAGGGCTCATAGAGGTTGTTATAACGCACCCCAAGCAAATGAGGACGCTTTGGTATTAGTTAACCAACAATTTGAAAAAAGGGTCATTATTGTTGAGAGTTATAATAATCAATTAAAAAGAATCAGTGAACTTCACCGATCTTATGACGCCCTACAATATCCATTAATTTTTTGTCATGGAGAAGATGGTTATACTACAGATATACCCAAAATTGACCCTGTTTCAAAAATAAAACGTTAAGAAAACAGTCTCAGCATTAGATTTTTACAGTTTCCGAATAATGCTTAGAGAAAATGAATGTAACCACCTGCACTATTTTAGAGCTCTCTTCAGCCAATTTTTGGTTGATATGTATGCTAAAATAGAAACAGAAAGGCCTACTTTTTTTCGGCTAAATCAAAAAAAGCTGAGAGCAGAAAACTACATACATCTTCAAGATGCTATAGGTAGGAACGATGTAGATTTAGCTCAGTTTGGTTCGCCAAGGTACATGTACAAAAAAACTCAAAATGCCATGACGTATGTTAGTTATTATGGTCGTCCTGATCTTTTTATAACATTTACCTATAATCCTAAATGGAAAGAAATAAAGAGTGCACTATTTTTAGGGCAGAAGCCTCACGATCGTAATGATATTATTTCCCGAGTCTTTCATTTAAAGGTCAAAGCTTTAATGTCTTTAATTAATAAACATAGTTTGTTTGGGAAAGTGCAATGCTTTATGTATACGATAGAGTGGCAGAAACGTGGTCTTCCGCATGCACATATACTGATTTGGTTAAAGTCTAAGATCATGCTTCAACAAATTGATTCCATTATATGTGCAGAAATTCCAGATTCTGAAAAGGATCCTCTCCTATATGAGATTGTTAAGGCTAATATGATTCATGGGCCATGTGGCCGTTTGAACTTAAAATCGCCATATATGAACGCTGGTAATTGTTCCAAAAAGTTTCCGCGATCGTTGCTTAAGGAAACTGTTACCGGAAAAGATGGTTACCCTAAATATAGGCGAAGATCGCCTGACGATGGTGGCTTCACCATAGAAATTAATGGAAACATAATTGACAATAGGTGGGTAGTGCCTAATAATTGTGTTCTCTTGCGGACCTTTGACGCACATATTAATGTAGAGGTCTGCAGTTCAATAAAATCAATTAAATACGTTTGCAAATACATCAATAAGGGCAGTTATCAAGCTACAGTTACTCTGGAAAGCCAAAAGAATGAGGTTCAATTATATCAAAGTGGTCGATATATCAGTAGTTCAGAAGCAGTATGGAGAATTCTTGCTTTCCCAATTCATGAGAGGTTTCCGGCTGTTGTTCATTTGTCTGTATATAGAAAGTGGTCAACGAATATATTTTGATCCTAATAATCAAAATCAATTAGTTTACCAGTTAAACAACGCATCAATGACGACACTGACTGGGTTTTTCGAACTTTGTAAAACTGATCTATTTGCAAGGACCCTTCTTTTTTTACTTATTTTACGTGGAACAAAAAAAAGTTCCAAAGGAGAAAGAATGGTAGTATTGTACCTGGTTTTTCTGGATTTAAAATGGATAATGTTTTAGGTCGAGTGTATAAGTTAACCCGACTACGGTCATCGATCTTGGGCCAGCACCGGATGCACGCGTAAGCGGCAATCCAGCCGGCGAAATCCGATCCGGCCCATGCAAGCGCTGAGTGGTCACGGTCACGAGGCGCAGCGTCAGCAAAGTTCGGCCAGCAACGGAGTTGCGGGCCGCCAGCAGCGGCTGCCCAAAAGTGCGGCATCAGCATCTTAGCTGGACGATGGAGTAGCGAGCTGCAGTCTCTTTTTGAATTGTACTTTTAGTTTCTAAACAGAGCTTAAGCTGCCCAAACGGGTTACCAATAAATCAAATCAAATATAATAAAATAACTTTTGTTATAATTGGCGCTCAACCGTGGAAAGTTCCGCGACTCCGAATTAAAAAAAAAAACGAATTCGTGGAGAATAAACCGTTTAAAGTCGTTTAAAAAAATAGTAAACGCAATCGTCTTGAGGAAAATTAACTCAATAATTTTTTTATGTGCAGAAATGATTTTTTATATGTGCAAAATATAGAAAATATTGCAAAGAAGTAAAAACAAGTGCAACACATTGGAATTGTTTAAACGCAACGAAATAAAAAGTTTTTAAGAAAAATCAACAAATAAGAAGGAGAAAAGTGAAAACAATAATCATTTTTAAGTACAAAATTATTTTGCAATTAGCGGAACCAAATTCTTAAAAGCAGAAAATTTTTTTTTTCGAGTGAAATAATATAAAAACTGCAAGTACATCGAAATTTCAAAACAAACTACTGGAGGATAAGGAAGCAGCGAATATTCAACAACTGAATTCAACGTTTCGCCCCCGCAAGAGAACAATACAGTTTTTTTTTTTTTTTTAAATATATTGTGTTTCCACAGGACAATATGTTTATTATTATTTATTTGTTTATTATTTATTTGTTTATTATCTCTTCAATAAATCAAACTTAAAAAAAAAAAAAAAAAAAAAACAAGAAAGATTTTTCCAGTTCAGGGATTATTCTAAGTAAAATTAAATGAAAAATACAGACAGTAGTGACGAAGAACTTTTAGAAAGTTATAGGAACCTCAGAATTGAGAAATTACAAACTAACGAATCCGCAGGGTATATTGGGAACAGTATCAGTATGTCAAATAACGATATTTCCGAAATCGTACGCGCCGCAGTTCAGGCAGCGTTGACTGCACAGGCCCAGGCTCTTGAACAAAAATTCCAAGAGTTAGAGGGTAAAATAGGTTCTATCTCTTTAACAAATACGGAAGTCAAGGCCTATGAGGCCATAAGCATCGACAATAATATAAAGTGCGAAGAGCCTTTAGACATTGTCAAATCCATTCCCGAATTCGACGGGAAACAGGAAAATTATGTCTCTTGGAGACAAGCGGCATACACTGTTTTTAAGCCTTTTAATGGCAGTTCAAGGCACTACCAAGCGGTAGCAATTATAAGGAACAAGGTAAGGGGCAATGCAGATGCCGTGCTAGCCTCCTTTAACACAGTTTTGAATTTCGACGCCATTGTAGCGCGTCTTGACTTCACATATGCCGACAAAACGCCGGTACGCGTAATTCAGCAGGAATTAGATACCATGAAACAAGGCGAACTTTCTCTAAATAGGTATTATGACGAAATAGAAAAGAAGCTAACGCTTCTTACAAACAAAACACTGATGTCATACGAGTCTTCCGCGGCTGCCGTGTTGAACCACAAATTTAGGAGCGACGCTCTCCACACCTTTGTCTCCGGGCTAAGGAAGCCCTTGAGACTTGCAGTATTCCCAGCCCAACCTAAAGATATGCCCTCCGCATTAGCACTCGCACAAGAAGCGGAAGCGGCTAATGACAGATGCGCCTACGCCGCAAGCTTGGCTAAATTCGCTAGCGACAAAGAAAAGCCACAAAAAACTGGCAGTCAACACAGCCAGAAAACGGGCAACGGACAGAAAAATCCGTACTACGTTAAGTCTGGGCAAGACCAGGCTTATAAGTACAGGGATCCCGGTAGTTCTAAACAAAGACCGTTTGGTCAAAAGAACCAATACCAAATGCCCGAGGCCATGGAAGTAGACCCTACTTCCCGGTCAAAGTTGCAAACGAACAACAAAAAGGTTTATGAGGATGTCTCAATGAGAACTCAAAAACTAAACCTTACCGAGCAAAGCGAAGATATTGAATATGAGAATTATGCAAGAACGGAAGCCTCAGCTATAGGCGATGAGACTTCAGACCTAGACCTACTGTAATTTTTTAGGGGTAAGTCCCTGCTTCCGTACTTAACTCGTACGATAGCAGGGCGTACTTTAAGGTTCTTAATAGACACCGGCGCCTCAAAAAATTATATTCAGCCCCAAACGGAGTTAAAATATATAATGCCGGTTGAGAAGACCTTTACAGTAAACTCCATTCATGGTGGAACATTCGTAAGACAAAAATGCTTTATTCATCTTTTTAATAAAAAAACCACCTTCTTTATCTTAAATTGCCTAAAGGAATTTGATGGTATTGTGGGTCTGGCCTTCCTAAAGGAGGTAAATGCTAAAATAAATTTAGTAAAAAATATTATAGAATACGAAAGCGGTATAGAGGCCCTTCAATTCGCTGAATTTAAAGATGTAAATTTTGTAAAAGTTAATGATAAAGACGTACCGATGGTCATTAAAGATTCTTTTCAGAAAATTATCAAATTTAGATCAAACGCATTTGCGGACCCGAACGAGTCCCTGCCTTATAATATAAACACGGTTGCTACAATCCCAACGGATGAAGAACCTATTTATTCAAAAATTTACCCTTACCCTCAAGGTGTATCGGATTTCGTCAACAAGGAAGTTAAACAACTTCTTGCCGATGGCATTATGCGACCGTCAAAATCACCCTACAATAATCCCATCTGGGTTGTAGATAAAAAAAGGTTTTGACAAGGATGGCCACAAAAAAAAGAGGCTGGTTATTGACTTTAGGAAACTAAATAAAAAAACCGAGGATGATAAGTACCCGATTCCTAACATATCGATAATACTGTCAAATTTAGGAAAAGCCCAATACTTGACAACGTTGGACTTAAAATCGGGATTCCACCAGATAGAGCTGGCGGAAAAAGATAGAAAGAAAACAGCTTTTTCAGTAAACAATGGAAAGTATGAGTTCTGCAGACTGCCTTTTGGGCTAAAGAACGCCCCTAGTATCTTTCAGAGGGCTATTGATGACGTTCTAAGGGACGTCATAGGGAAAATTTGTTACGTTTACATAGACGACGTGATAATTTTTTCCGAAACTAAGGAGGATCACATAAAACATGTTGATGATATCCTATGTCGTTTATGCACCGCAGGTATGCGCTTGTCCCAGGAAAAATCCAAATTTTTTAAAGAAAGCGTGGAATATCTTGGATTTGTAGTATCGCGAGGGGGGATCAAGCCATAAAGAACTTTTTGTCCCCAAAAACATTATTTAATCTTAGATCCTTTTTAGGGCTAGCTAGTTATTACAGATGTTTTATAAAAGGGTTTGCTACCATCGCTCGTCCGCTCACAAATATTCTAAAGGGCGACAATGGTAAAGTAGGTGCAAATCAGTCCAGAAAAATTGAGATAAATTTAAATCAAGACCAAAAGTAGGCCTTTGAACGACTTAAAAATATTTTAGCATCGGAGGAAGTAACCCTCATGTATCCCGATTTTAGTAAACCCTTTGACCTAACTACAGATGCCTCACAGCACGGCATAGGAGCCGTATTATCCCAAGGTAAACGGCCTATTACAATGATTTCGCGCGCAATTCGCAATGACGAAGAGCACCTGGCGGCAAATGTAAAAGAACTCTTAGCCATAGTATGGGCTCTAAAGAGTTTGAGAAATTACACGGGTTTACAAAAAAAAATTGATGAAATACGCACTTTATGAAACTATGATTTTCGGTTAAGGTACATCTCTCTGAGTAAGAAAAGGGCACTTTTAATTTTTTGTATGGTACAGTTTTTTTTTTAAGTGTAAAAAACGTTTTTGCCCTTTTTTAATTTCTAACTCGAGTTGTGGTAAACCAATTTCGGCCATCAAAGACTCATTTTAAAGGTAAAAGAATGCCCTTTAACTTTCTTATACACAGTATTGAGTTCCATTCATTGGTTTAGAAGCTACACTTCGTCAAAGCTGAAAAAGTTGGAAAAAATGCAAAATAGCTGACATAAATGGCTTCTTTAAAAATACACGCCTAAAAACCTCCCCGTTCTTGCATTTATTCAACACGCTTTGATTCAGGAATTCCCCTCGACAGTCTTTAGATATTCAAAATCTCTTGTAATTGATGTAACCGACAAATCAGAGCAACTCGAAATAGCTGTGACTGAACACAACAGAGCGCATCGCGCTGCTCAAGAAAACGTTAAACAAATACTTTTGGACTACTTCTTTCCCAAAATGACAAGAATTGTTACTGAAGTAGTAACGAATTGTAGAGTATGCTCGAAAGGGAAATACAATCGCCATCCCGAAAAACAGACTATTGCTAAAACACCCGTACCAACCTACGTAGGAGAAATTTTACATGTCGACATTTTTTCTACAGACGGCAAATATTTTTTAACCGCTGTGGATAAGTTCTCTAAGTTTGCCTCCGTTCAACCCATAGGCTCGCGAGCAATTATAGACATTAAAACACCTTTACTCAAACTTGTCAATCTGTTTCCAAAAATAAAGACCTTATACTGCGACAACGAACGCTCTCTTAATTCAGAGACTATAAAATCAATCTTAACAGGAAACTTTGGAATTATGGCTCCGTCTTCAGCTGTGGGGCTACCACTGCCCTACTGTTTGGATGCTTTGCCCTGTTCCTCCTTATCCGTCGCCGAAATGACAAGAAGAACCGGAGCAAGCTGCTGGCTGACATACTTGAAAAGACCGAGGGCGGCCTTAACTTAAAACTGGGAGGAGTTAACCCGACTACGGTCATCGATCTTGGGCCAGCACCGGATGCACGCGTAAGCGGGAATCCAGCCGGCGAAATCCGATCCGGCCCATGCAAGCGCTGAGCGGTCACGGTCACGAGGCGCAGCGTCAGCAAAGTTCGGCCAGCAACGGAGTTGCGGGCCGCCAGCAGCGGCTGCCCAAAAGTGCGGCATCAGCATCTTAGCCGGACGATGGAGTGGCGAGCTGCAGTCTCTTTTTGAATTGTACTTTTAGTTTCTAAACAGAGCTCAAGCTGCCCAAACGGGTTACCAATAAATCAAATCAAATATAATAAAATAACTTTTGTTATAATTTATACAATACACCCTAAAAATAGTGAATGCTATTACCTAAGACTTCTTCTTTATGAAGTGCGGGCCCAACCTCATTCTTACTTCTTAAAACAGTTAATAATATTACGAATGCCACATTTCAAATGGCATGTAAGGCCCTAGGCTTACTAGAAGATGACAAACACTGGGAATATACTCTAAAGGAAGCCGCTTTATGTAAATCGCCAATTCAATTACGTGATTTATTTGCGGTAATATTAGTAAATTCTCAAATGGCTGATGCCGCACATCTTTGGGAAATGTATAAAGAAAGCTTTTCAGAAGACATTTTGTACAAATTTTCTCTAATAGTGGCAAAAGTCCATCAAGGTTTAATGGACAGGGTGTTTAATAAATGTCTTACTTTAATCGAAGATATAAGACTGTCAATTGGGAGGACGTGTCTATTAGACTATGGTTTGTCCGAACCGATTAGAGTTATTAGACCACTTATAAATAGGGAATATATAAACGAAATATATTACAATATTAGTGAATGTGAATTAAGTAAAGACGAAAATTCCCTAAATGATGAGCAAAGAATGGTATTTCAAAAATATTACAAAGTGTTCAAAATAAAAACGGTGAAATATATTTTTTGGATGCCCCCGGTGGCACAGGAAAGACATTTTGATTGAATTTGTTGTTAGCAAAAATACGAAAAAATAATAATGTAGCATTGGCTGTTGCTTCTTCGGGGTTAGCTGCTACACTGTTAAATGCAGGTCGCACAGCCCACTCAGTGTTTAAACTTCCTTTGGATTTAATAAATGTAGAATTACCATGTTGCTCAATATCTAAACAGTCTAACATGTCATTGGTTTTTCGAAATTTAGACTTATTGTTTGGGACGAATGCACCATGGCTCATAAGGGTGAATTTGAAGCTTTGGATAGAATGTTGAAAGATATTCGTGGTAATGATTTTCTAATGGGGGTATCACGGTTTTATTATCTGGAGATTTTCGACAATAGTTTAATGTTGTTCCTCGAGGGACAATGATGAAATGCAAGCTTGCCTAAAATCATAATTTCTTTGACCTACAATTAAAAAATTGTGCCTAACTAAAAACATGCATGTGCATTTAAAAGGCAATGCAACTGCTGGAATTTTATCACATACATTATTGAGAATTGGAGACGGTGTTTTTCCAACTGTAGAAGGAAAAATAATTATTCCTTCATGCTTGGGAACGGTTGTATCTTCCCTTAAAGAACTCACATCAAAAATATTTCCTGAAATTTCTAAAATCTCAACAAAATCATTAGATTGGTTTTCGGAGAGAGCAATACTGACTGCTAGAAATGATAGAGCTGTGTTAATAAATAACACACTTTTAAAATCATTCGATGCTATTGAAGTTGCGTATAAGTCTATTGATACAGTCACTGATGTTGATGAAGCAGTTCAGTATCCGGTTGAATTTCTCAACCAACAAAATCCATCCGAAGTTCCCTTACACATTCTTAGGCTAAAGATTGGTGCACCAATTATGCTTTTAAGAAATTTAAGACCTCCAAAACTATGTTACGGTACAAGATTACACGTAAAAACTTTTCATACAAATTTAATAGAAGCTGTAGTTTTTACTGGCTGTGCCAAAGGAGAAATTGTTTTTAAACCACGAATACCCCTAATACTATCAAATCTACCATTTCAGTTTAAAAGACTACAATTCCCCGTAAAAGTTTGCTTCGCAATAACGATAAATAAATCGCAAGGTCAGAGCTTAAAGGTAGCTGGACTAGATTTAATGGACGATTGCTTCTCTCATGGTCAGTTTTATGTGGCTTCATCAAGAGTTAGCTCCTCTGAGTCTTTAATTATTTTAGCACCAGAAGGAAAAGCCAAAAATATTGTTTATAGAGAAGTCTTGCAGAAATTTTAAGTTTTTTAAAATACAAATCGACTTAACGCTTCCACATGTTGCATTCTCTTTCCAGCCTTGTGCACTAATTCAAAATCGTAATTTTGCAGTTTTAATGACCATCTTCTTGGGTTAACCTCTACCTTATTTAATATCAGGGTTAACGAACTACAATCAGTTATAATTTTAAAACGTTTCCCTTACGAAAATAAGAACACAGTCCTAAGAAACTTTGAACAGCCTGTGGTTTCCCCGGCACTGGAAAATTTCTTACCGCTTCTAACCCTTATCGTCCGCTCTAAAACCATCTAATAAAAACCCTAAATACACAGGAACACAAAATTAAACTTTGTGAAATTTCCACGAACCATTTCTAGTTTTCCATGATATTTGGGTTCTCCTGAGTAAAAGTCCCATACAAAATTATTTTCCATCACCTCCAGGTTCCGCGTTATAGCTAAGAATACAAAAAACCGATGTTTGCCGACATTTAGAATTACGTGGCCTTTGTTAATACCCTAATTATGTTCGCTTAAATCTTCTCTCAATACATCACGGCACTACTAAAAAATAGTCCCCATTGTGAACCGTTGCCCATGTCTTTGGAATTCGACGCCAAAGTGGAAACTTTCAAAATTTTCACAATTTCTCTGATGAAAAAACCATTCTGAGAATTAAATCTTTAATGGAACTAATTTTTATTATTCATTGAATCTATTGTTCATTGTATGCTTTAATTTCGGTATAGGGTGCTTTTATGAGGACATTTTATTGGATTTATTAAGCGATTAACAGTTCCTGTGGGCACTCTTATTTTTTTGGATCTGTTCATGCTGATTGTATGGTTTTTTATATTCATTCCATTTATTATAATTAATATTCTGATAATTATTTCCCTGATTAAAGTTATTATTGGGCCTATTCTGAATCTGCAAAGATTCGTCTATTTCCATAAGCTCTATCTTATTCCGAGGTTGTTTATATGAATTCCATTGGTTCTGTTGATTATTAAAAGGTCTTCCCTGATTGAAATTTTTATTTCGGTTCTGATTAAAATTGTTTTGATTTTGCCAATTATTATTAAAGTTGTTATTTTCCTGATTAAATCTAATATTGTTATTGTTCCTTTGATTATTGTTATATTTATTTAGTTGTCTTGGTTTGTTGTTTAAAAATAATTGACCGTTACCACTTTGGTTTGGCTCGGTGATTTTTTTCTGTGGGTTTGTAAAAGAATTTGCAAAATGTGCCTCTATGCTATTACTTTGAAGTTCCTGTACTATAACCATAGCATTAGGTAAGTCTTGGGGATTCATAGAAAAGATTGTGTCGGAAATATGACCGTTAAGGTCAGTTATAAAAACTCGAAGGGCGGTTTTTCTGTGTTTTTCATGAATTTCCTGAGTAATCGGTTTGTTTCGTCCATAAGGTATAATTGTTTTGTTAATTAATAAGGTCAATTTTCTATTGACTGCTCCATAATAGTCCATTATGGATAATTTACCCTGGCTGAGTATACTCAACTCCTGTTCAATAATATGGATGGGACGTTTGTCACTGTAGACAAAGTCTAGTCTGGGCATTATGGCATCGAAGTTTAAAACAGTACCGTTATGGGTTAAGGCGTCATTGGCTATCCCTGTTATTTTATTTCTTAATATAGATAAGGCTGAATAAAATCTCTCGCGACCTCTGGCATATTGCCCCATAGCTATTTCGGCTGATTCCCTCCAACTAACATATTTGTCTTCTTCGCCCCTGTACTCTCTAGTAGATTTGATGATCTCATAAGATGTTTCGCATTTAATATTTGGATCAACTATTTCTACTTGATAATCTTCGACTTTCTTTTTTTTATTAGCAAGCTGTGATTTTAAACTTACTATCTCTTCTTCTAATTGATTCAGTTAAAAATTAACAATTTGTTTAATTAATTCTCCTACATTTATTATTGTGTTATTAGTATTCGTAGGCTCTTGAGGCGTAATTACGATTTTCAAAATCTTGAATTAACTCTTCCACTTTGTATTCTTATTATAGCCGTTACTCGTAGAGTAAAAGGGTATATTAGATTCGTGCAAAAGTATGTAAGAGGTAAAAGGAAGCTTTTCCGACCATATAAAGTATATATATTCTTGATCAGGATCACTAGCCGAGTCGATCTAGCCATGTCCGTCTGTCCGTCTTTGTTAATATGGGATTACAATCAAGGTGAAAAATTCATGAAAATAAAATACTGAAAACCAAAAAATTGTTATATAATGCGGTAAATATTGAATTAATTTTCTTGATGCCTGTTCGTTCTCAATGTTGCTCAACATAGCCAACGACCAAAAAATCAAGCAGTACTACAGTACCAGGCGCCCAGTTGCACCCACGGCAGATAATATTTGCTGATCAGCATATTCTACATAGCCAATGTCAACGGTTGACTCGATGTCTTAGCGACCCGCCAAGCGGTCAGCGCATTCTGCAGTGTCAGCCGACCCAACTACGTGAACCGCTACCATAATCAGAACTTACTGACCTACTCCAGAATACAACTCACTCCGCCATTTTTTACACTCCAAGTACTACATAAGTTTGCGTCAAAATCAGAATAAATCAGTTATCATTCCATCTTGTAACTCCGGGGCTTTATTTTTCGCCCTACGTGAGGAGGCATCGTCAACATCCATTGTGCTACAAGTCACGCTTGAGCTTAAACATTGGTGACCCCGAGGTGATCCTTACGTAAGTAAGCCCTTCTAATAAGGCACCCGCTACAAGCCCTTCCAATAAGCCACCCGCTACAATCACTTCCCAGCAAGGCAAACTGCCGCCAGAATTAACAGCCCAAAGGACTCGGTCGCTCCAACCTCGGGACACTTCTTGATAGGAGAGGCACTGACAGCATCACCGCAAGTACACGGACTAGAAGTACGTTCAGGTTTAGTCACGCGGTGGAAACAAGTGGACAAGATCAGATAGCATTTCTGTGAACGGTATAGCCTGGAATATCCGCATCAGGACAGGTCAAAGTGATCCTTTACCAACAAAGGATCACACCCTGCAACCGCTTTTAAACTCGACACCCAGTTCATTCAGCTACACAAGATATCCAGCTTCATAGGATACCAGCATAGCCCATCCAGCTTCACAGGATACGCAGCTTCACAGGACCGCATAGTTATCCAGCTTCACAGGATACGTATCTTCACAGGACCCTTCACAGGACCGTATAGTTAACCAGCTTCACAGGATACGCAGCTTTACAGGACCGCATAGTTATCCAGCTTCACAGAACATGCAACTTCACAGGACCGCATAGGTATTCAGCTTCACAGGATACCCGCATAGATTATCCAGCTTCACAGAATATGCAACTTCAAAGGACCACATAGTTATTCAGCTTCACAGGACCGCATAGTTATCCAGCTTCACAGGATACGCAGGTTCACAGAATACCCGCTCACAGAATACAGGATATCCAGCTCATCCAGCTCCACAGGATACACAGCTTTAGACTGCAGATCACAGGATCGACCATCCATTTCGGGGACAGCAGTTTTCCAGCTTCACAGGATCAATCACCCCAGTTGGCTTATACAGCATCATAGGATACGGCATATCCGAAGCACGAGTAGTTAAGAAAACACTATGTCGACCTCATTCATAGAGGAAATTCGTCAGAACCGAGTCGATTTACATAATCGTCTACTTGACGATCAAAATGAGGGACCAGGGCAAACCCAACAGCTCATAAAGTATTATAGCAAGGATTCTTCCGAACGACGCAAATGAGATGGCTATTATGCCGGTAGGCTAAGCCAGTTGAACGATTCTGTGACCGAGATAAAGAGATTGAGAAAGCGGCATTACCTACCGGCGATGAGCATGCCCAAAGACTAGTGGCATTAAGAGAGCTGGTAGAGAAATATTAACAACTTTTTTGAAACACTATCCCATCGGAAAGCAGCCCTCAGAAAGTTCAGCGGCTAACACAGAGCAACACGAAGGACCCGGTAGTCAAGCACTTAAATTGACTTATCGATGGACTTGGCTATCAGACAACTACAGAGGCGATGCAACGAATTAGAATCAGCATATTAACCACGCGAAGCGACGACAAGCAAAAGAAATTACCGCTAAAATAAGCGCACCTTCTCATCAACCTTTAATCTTCTGAATTGTTGATGATTTGAGTACTCTACAACTCGGTCAAGAGGTGACCGACATCACGCCTTAATTGAGGGTACCCCTCAATGGGGGGGAGAATGTTCGTTCTCAATGTTGCTCAACATAGCCAACGACCATAAAATCAAGCAATACTACAGTACCAGGCGCCCAGTTGCACACACGGTAGATAATATTTGCTGGTCAGCATATTCTACATAGTCAATGTCAACGGTTGACTCGATGTCTGTCCGACCCGCCAAGCGGTCAGCGCATTCTGCAGTGTCAGCCGACCCAACTACGTGAACCGCTACCATAATCAGAACTTACTGACCTACTCCAGAATACAACTCACTCCACCATTCTTTACACTTAACTTCCGTCTTCCAAGTACAATATAAGCTTGTGTCAAAATCAGAATAAATCAGTGATCATTTTATCTTGTAACTCCGGGGCTTTATTTTTGGCCCTACGTGAAGACCCCTCGTCAACATCCATTGTGCTACAAGTCACGCTTGAGTTCAAACAATGCCCTTTTAAAATAAGGCAACAAACAAAGAAAAAACAATGCCTCACATAAATATTTGCTTCTCTTTTGTTTTTGTTATTGCTAAAAAAATATGTCTTCAGTCAGGTCGTAGACATTCACTTTAAATAACAGAAAATATGTGTAAATTGCAAAGTAAACTTATTTTTCCTTATTTATACCGTTTGCTTGAATTTCAGCAAGTACTTCCACACTGTAGCTCAGATAGTTATGTTGCTATTATGTTGTCTATGTTCTATAGGTCGTCGGTTTAAACCCACCGCTGCTCTTGCCAATAATGATATTGACATAATTATTTCTTTTTTACTCTGTAAACTATTTTTAAGTGGACGGTAACGGGGCGGTCTGCCAATTGAGTATTTCCCTGCCTTTTAACATTTTTTAACAAAGTAAAAAAAAATTAAGAGAACTCCATTTTTGGCTAGAACTTGGATTTAAACACACGACCTTTAGATTACAAGGCTTTAGATTTTCGTTTAACATTTGAAGTTTTGGGAAAATTTTTTCTAACTCGAGGTCATAGTTGGCTATAACAAACAATTTTTGCTGTTATAACCAAAAATATTAAGTATTTCAACACACTTCACTTGGGGAGTGAAACCATGATTTTCCGGGATTTGCAAGGTTCGGTAGGTCGTCAACGCTAACTCTTCAGCCGGAGTGGGAGATGTGAGCTGAGCATCGAAACTTCTATATATAGCACCTGACTAAGAAAGTAAGATTTGTTTTCTTACTGATTTTTCTGTTTTCAAATTTAAGTCGCATTGATATTATTAAAAAAAGCAAATATTCAAACCAATAGATTATATTGGTCTTCCTTACACGTGCCTCATATTGTTTAAGCAGATGGAAATGTTTAAACAATTTGATTCACGGCTTCTCCTCCCACCTGTCTTCCTTTTTTATTATTCGTAAAATTTTGTGCCCCAAAATTCGATTTGTTTTTTTTTTTTAATTTTTTCTTTTACATTTTTTCTGTTATAAATTTTGTCAAAATGGTTTAAAAAAGGGCTGTTCATAATGTTATGGCATACCCGCAAATAACTGCACACCATGAACTTTAAAATTTTGAATGCGTGCATCTGATAGGAAATTGTGGTCAAGTCTTAGAAAAAATCGACATTTTTTTTTAGATGGAGAATTGAAATACCGGTCCATCATATTTTTTTTTATCTCTTACCGTTAATTAAAAAAAAAAATTTTGAATTAAGCTGTGATTCTAAATTTGGAAAGCATTTGAGACTCGTGAGAGTTATTTTAATATTTGGTATGAAACTTTTTGGGATATCTTAATATATATCAGAAATATAGTTTTACAAATTTTTAAATTTTTTAACACCCTAATGCTGTTTTACCTTTTTACTCACACTTAACGCCGAAAAATCGTTCTTTTAACCACCTTTCTCTACCATAACATAAATTTTTCTTTCCTTAGCCAACGATTACCCCACTCTAGTCTTACCTGAAAAAAATATTTCCTAGTTTAATGGTTTGTCACCTTAACCCACCTGATCCTCGCAAAAGTCCGAAAAACCTTTCTTTACATTACTTTTACCCTAATCTAGCTAATAATCCCTTAACCTCATCTTTAACGCCGCATTAACCTCAACTTATTTCCACCTTTACTCATGCGTTCTGGTATTCTTAATCTATCATTTTGGTCAGCTAAAAATAAGAGCACACAGCTCGCTGCCAATTTGGGGGTTAATAACTTTAAAAACTTAAAACAAAATATAAAAATAACACACACACAAACTTTTAGGCGAAAAATGGATTTGATCGCAGGATCGGTAGGTTAAAAAAAATTAAGTGCCCCCATGTCGGTTGGGGCTTACCAGCTCGATTTAAATATTTCCGGAAATAAAAGATAACTAAAACATGGCGCACCTAAAGCACTAACTCATTTTGGTGTAAACTGTGGGAGTAATTTGATCTAAAAGTCAACATTTAGCGATTTTTAAGGTTTCTTGTGAGTCTCTTGGATACACATCTTTCAAACAATTACCTTCGTGCGCCCATCCTCTATAACAATTCTTTCAAAATTTTTTTTTAGATAATTATACTTACATCACTATGGACGGCAGTCCATGTAGTGACGAAGCGCACAAGGAGAGTGTGCAAAGGCGACTAATCACTATGGACGGCAGTCCATGTAGTGACGAAACGCACCAGGAGAATGTGCGAAAGCGACTACTATATATACACGAAAAAATGAAAATGTGCTATGATGGTCCGATCGTAATGAGTAATACACCAAATTAAAGATATTGCTAAAACTTAAAGGATTGCATACCAAGACCTCAAGAAAATCAATTGGTTTGGGAGACAGAGCGGTGAAAGTGTAAAAGTGAAAATTTAGAACTTTGGATCTGTTGGGGACAGCTGCAATATAAAATGCCTATAAAGGGAAAAAGACTAAAAAGGCTACTTAAGCTACAGACTTGTGCTGCATCTCGTTTGAAAGGTATTTTTAAATGCTATAAACGCCTCCTATATGTTTGTGTAAATCTAATAGTTAAAAAGATACGCACAACATAAAAATGTTTTTAACTTTTTTTTTAGCTTTTTTTTTCTCAAAAACGGCTCCCTTGAGATTCCTTAAATTTTGGTATATAACACATTACTGTAAAAAGTCACGTTTAAAAATTATTCAAAAACGAAAATCGCCACATTTGCCAGCCCAAAAAAACTAATGCTGCCCAAGCATTTAATTTTGTATGTGCGTATCCAAACTGTAGGGTCAAGGAATCGTTAAAATTGTTTTAAACCTGTCCATTTAGGAAACTTTTATTTTACGACTTTTGAAAAAACAAGCTAGTTTGGCGGGAAAACCGCTAAAAAAGGCTACATTTTGTTAGTCCGTAACTTGCGAAATATTAATGCTACAGACTTGTGCTTCACCTCATATTGAAGGTATTTTTAAATAAAATAAACGCCCCCTTAACAAAATGTATGTAAATGCAATGGTTAAAAAACCATAAGCAAAACAATTTTTTTTAGTTTTTTTTTACGATTCTAACGATTTTCTTTAAAACATTAATCCGTAGAGGCCTTGAGATTCCTTAAATTTTAATATGTAACACGTTATTGTAAAAAGTCACGTTTGAAAATTATTCAAATACAAAAATGGTCACTTTTGTTAGCCTAGAAAAACTAATCTTTTGTACACTGGTAAAAAAAAATGGTAAATGTCACTATTTTACCATTGTTCCAATTATTTTTCCCAGCAGAATAGATCCTAACATGAAAATAGTAAAATCGTATATGGCGCATAGTTAATCATTATTTGATTAAACTTTTAGTAAATTCAACTATTTTTTTATTCCATTCAAATATGTAAAAATAGTAAAAAATAATTAATTTAAATATTTTGCATAGTAAAAAGGCTGCAAGTTCATCTTTGTTTCAAATATTTAAATATTTAATTCCATTAAATTTAATATTTGATTTAAATATTTTTCATGTTCAAAATAATTATAAATCGTCTTGAAACGCAGCATATTGATATTTGGTTCATGTAAGTTCATGTTTGTTTCAAATATTTTAATATTTAATTTGAACATTTTTCATGGTCAAAATAATTATAAATCGTTTTAAAACGCAGCATATTGTTATTTGGTTCATGTAAGTTCATGTTTGTTTCAAAGATTTAAATATTTAATTCCGATAAATTTAATATTTAATTTTAATAGAGAAGCTTTTAGCTAACTCGAGGTCATGCCGGCTTAGACTTCAAGAAGTCCAAGACATCTGCATTATGCCAACACACAAAAAGGAGCGAAGAGGATTCACTGTACATGCATGTTTCATGTAGTAGCCAACTACAATCTTCAGCAGTGAAATCGCTGTCTTGGTCAACGATCGAAGTGGATTACCATGCAAGCCGTGCTATAACTGGTTGGGAATTATAGCGTCGCCAGAGCGGTAAACCTCGAAAAAAGGAACCAATCAATTTTAAATATTCTTTATATGTGTCGTCAGTAGTATTCATTAAACTTAATATTTTAAAACTAGGGGGAATTCCATTCTTATGCTTGATTAAAAAATAAGAGAAACTAAGGCTCTCTTTAATAGCTAGAGAACGGCATTCAGCTATACGTGAAGTTATAGAACTTAAATATGATTTAGAGTTTCTATGTTTTTGCACGCGGCCACACGATTAAACTGAAAGCGAAAATAAGGATAGACATACGCAAAGCAATAGAAAAATCGCGCGCTTTTCTCTTTATTTTTTGGTTGTGACCGTGCACTTTTTTACAGTAAATTGCAGCATATATGTACATATGTATGTATATACATGTATGTATGAACATACATATGTTTGTACATATGTACACACATTTGTAATTGTTATGGAAAAGAGGCTGCCGACTTTTAACTTAAAATATTCTATGTACATATGTAAGTACATATATATGTACATATGTATCTATTTTTCTCCTGCAAATTGATAATAATATAAAACATCTTGTTTACATATGAACATATGTATGTATGTATGGTTATAAATTTAAATTTAGTAAATTCATTAAACATCATTTTAACAAATAAACATTTTTAGAGTTTTTTATATTCAAAATAATAGATTACATTTACCGGATCAATTACGAAAGTTTTCAAAGTAAATACAAAACAACATTGATTATACTATGTATATTAGTTACTGTTTGCCTAAAGCAAATGAGTTATTAAAGCAACTTGTAGACACCGACAGAACTTAGCGTTTTAAATAATTAGATACACGATGTTCTCCTTTGCGCAGTTTTATTCCAAGTGCCGTATGAGCCAATTCGCCGTGGGGCGAAAAAGCTAACAGCGATCAGGGTTGCTTCGAGTGCAACTTAACATAGTAGGTTTTCAGGGTTGGTTAACATGGTAATAAATTCAAAAGAAAGCCGTTACATGTCGAGCCGTTGGGGGTGTTTTAATTAGCGATTTCAGCAGGCTGTGCCCCGCCTCACAGCTATCTGTGGCGCAACATGTATCAGCTGTACAAAATTCAGAATACTATAAAAAATACGATAAACATATGAAATGACTATACATCGCCCGCGTTGAAGAGCTCCAGATCTTCAATCCAATGGTAATGGGGCTAGATAGTGAATTGCTCGTTTGTAGGTTCCGCATTTGGTCTTGACAATTGCCACTCGCACCTTGCCGTCGGTCCCAGCGATCACTTCTGTGACGACGCCGAGTAACCACATCTGGGGTGGCAAATTATCCTCTTTGATAACGACGACGGTTCCAGTCTTGACGTTTGCTAGATCCTTTGTCCATTTGGCCCTTTGTTGCAAGCTTGTGAGGTAATCGCGAGACCAATCTCGCCAGAAACGTTGCTTGATTGCTGATACGAGTTGCCACCGCTTCAGGCAACTCAGATTATCCTTCATCGATGGTGGCAACTGTACTGGTGGCAATGTAGCGAGGGTGGTGCCAACGAGAAAGTGTGCAGGAGTGATAGCCTCCCCATCGTTAGGGCTGTTGCTATCTGCGACCAATGGACGTGAGTTTAGCACCGCTTCGACCTCGACGAGCACAGTCTGGACTTCGTCTTCCTTCAACAGAGCGTTTCCGATTGCTTTGATGAAGAGATGTTTGGCGGACTTCACAGCCGCTTCCCACAAGCCCCCAAAATGGGGTGCTCGAGGGGGTATGAAGACGAAATCGAAGTGGTGAGATCCGCCGAGAGTGCTGTGCGTTTCCTTGTTATCTGCGAGATTGGCTTTGATCTCCTGAAGCATTCTTGCCGAACCCACGAAATTTGTTGCGTTGTCGCAGTACAATTTTTCGAGAGGTCCGCGGCGACCGATGAATCTGCTGAGACAAAGTAGAAAGGAGTTAGACGTAAGATCCTTTATGAGTTCCATATGAATCGCTTTTGTCGAGAAGCAGATAAAAACTGACACGTACATTTTGAGTGGGGTTTTGCCGCGGATTCCTAATGACACTCTAATTGGGCCGAAAAGATCTACTCCGCTAACTCTGAATGGCCGATTGCTTAGAATGCGATCAGCCGGTAGATTGCCCATTATTTGAGAATACAACCTAGGCTTGTATCGAAAGCAGTGAGTCCATTGCCGTACAACAGCACTGCATTCTCGACGGGCGTTGATCAGCCAGATACTTTGGCGAAGCAAGCCGACGAGTGCGCGTGGCCCAACGTGGCAATTGGTGCGATGAAGATGCTGGATGTACAACCTTACGAAATAATTTCCCTTCGGCATTAATAAAGGAAATTTGGCATTATGTTCTAATGGAGCGTGCAACAAGCGGCCACCAACTCGCATTAATTGTAACGTACAATTACCAACTGTTTCTGTGCTAATGAATGGGTTAAGCTTTTGAAAGGTTCTTAGACGTACGTACTGGTTCTTAGACAACTTTTCAAATTCGATTGCAAATGATTTACGTTGAACAGACTGAACGATCGTTAAAAACGAGAAAGCTAATTCGGAAGCTGAGAGAGTAGTGCTAGTCCACAGAATCCAATTTCGGCCTCTTGTAAAGCGAGAAATATAGGCGACGATTCGTATTGTTTTTAGATACGAGGAGAAATTTTCAACGACGCGAAGAATTGGATTTGACTCAACCGTTGAGGTGGTGTGTGATGCAGCATTAGCTCGAATTTCAACCTGGGCGTCTGGTAAAGCCTTCGCCAAATGTTCATTGATTGGCCAAGTACTGGGGTCAGCACTCAAGAACTGTGGTCCATCAAACCAGAAGGACGCGTCTAGCTCCTTGACCGTACAGCCTCGCGATGGCAGGTCTGCAGGATTGCAACTAGTTGGCACATGTCTCCAAGTTGCAGTTGGGGCGAGTTCATGAATGGCTGAGACCCTGTTGGCTACGAAGGTTTTGAGGGTTGAGAGACTTGTGCGTAACCAAAAAAGAACTACTTCGGAATCTGACCACATTACTACTTTGTCTACACTAAAATTGATCAATTTCTGGACTTCACTCCAAAGTTTAGCAAGTAGATGGGCTGCGCAAAGTTCTAACCTCGGTATGCACAGGCGATTTATTGGCGAGACTTTCGACTTTGCTGTCAATAAAGTGGTTTTGATGCCCTCTGTAGTCACAGCACGGACGTAGATACAGCAACCATATGCATCTTCTGATGCGTCCGCGAATCCGTGTATTTGATAGCTGCCTGTTTGACTTGTGCCGACGTATCTGGGAATCTGAATGGACCCTATCTCTTGAAAGGAGGAAGCGACTGCATTCCAACGCTTATACATCTCTGGCGGAATTTCTTCATCCCAATCTATATTCAGCGACCAAAGTTTCTGAATTAAGATTTTGGCAAGCGTGACGAGAGGACAAATCAAACCTAATGGATCGAACAGGCGAGATGCGAATGAAAGGATCGAACGTTTTGTTGGTGGGGCGTTTCCATCCAGTTCGAGAGTATTGAATTTAAACACATCCTGCGTTGGACTCCAAGTAAGCCCTAAAGTCTTAGTGTCTCCAGTGTCGCCAAGAGGAATTTTTGCTTCTTGCAACGGACTTTCGCTAAGGTCGCAGTTCGCTGCCCATTTGGCTAGCACAAAACCAGCAGATTCGAGGATCTGTGAAATTTCCTGTTTGAGTGATTTAAGATCGTCCAGGGAATCTGCTCCTGATAGGAGATCGTCGACATAAAAGTCGTCGACAATTGCCTGCGATCCTTTCGGATGCGATTTGGCAAATATTTTGCTTAACTGGTTTAAGCAACGTATGGCGAGAAACGGAGCGCTAGCTGTGCCATATGTAACTGTGTTAAGTCGATACAGTTGTAATGGCTCTTCTCGGCTGCGCCGCCAGACAATCATTTGAAAATCTCGATGATTCTCCTCTACTAGCACTTGTCGGTACATCTTGGTGATGTCGGCGGTCATGGCAAATGGCCGTAAGCGAAATCTCAGCAAGGTTGCATACACGCAAGGCTGGATTGTTGGACCCACCATAAGGAGGTCGTTTAGTGATAGTTGTGAGGTTGTTTTTGAAGAAGCATCGAACACCACCCTAAGCTTTGTAGACGAGCTTTGAGGTCTGAGTATGCACTGGTAGGGGATGAAGTAATGAGGTTTGCTGGGAATGACATTGTCTGTTGCTGACATATGTCCTAATGACAAATACTCTTGCATGAAATCTGTATACATCTCAAGCATTGTAGGGTTGGCATACATGCGTCGCTCGAGCGCTAAGAATCGTCTGCGGGCTGTTTCGTACGAGTGCCCTAAGCTATTGGGGCTCGATTTGAAGGGAAGGCTTACTATGAATCGGCCAGAAGAATGTTGACGTATTGTATCTGCGAACGCTTTTTCGCACGCCGCCTGCTCGGGTGTGTACAACTGGGATTTTGTAAGTTCTGGTACTAGCTCGATTTCCCAAAATCTCTTTAGAAGGGAGTCAACTGCCGGAGTCTCGTCAACCGTCCCTAACATGCAGCACGCTGATGATGCTAAGGGTCGCGGAACCGTCCAACTTCCAGAAGCTACCCAACCGAATACTGTGTTCTGAAGAGTGGGACCGGAGTCGCTTTGTCGAATCTTTCCTGTTGTCAGCAAATCAAAAAACACGTCTGCCCCTATGAGAAGGTCGATGCGCTTCGGGGTGTTAAAAATGGGATCAGCAAGGCGAATGTCTCCGGGAATCCAATCAGTGGGTGCTGTGGAATGCACAGGATGATACGATGAAATGGCTTTTAAAACAATAAATTCAACCACGACCTCAAAGGAATTGACACGAGAGCAAATGGTAGTTTGAACTGCATGGCGAGCTGTGAAATGTGAATTGCCGATGCCTGATAATGTCGTGTTGTGTTGATACCTCTTCAATTGAAGACCCTTTGCCAGTTCTTCGGTTATGAAATTAACCTGTGAGCCCGAATCTAAGAGAACCCTCGCCGTCTGTTTTTGACCTGATTGACTCTTTACGTCAACCAGAGCTGTGGCTAACAAAACCTGATTGACACCATTTTGATGACTATGGCTCAATGATGCGTTAAGTGATTGCTGAGTTAATTGAGTATCGATGATCTGTGCAGTTGCTTCCACATTGCCAGTTTGACTTGGCGGCACCACATTGTACCTGTGTAGCAGTGTGTGGTGAGGCTTTGAGCAGACTCGGCAAAATGAGGATTTGCATTGAGGGACGCCATGTCCTTTACGTAAACAATTTATGCAAAGCGGGCAACTTTTGGCAAATTTAAAACGCGATTCCACGGATGCGTTTGCGAAGGACGGACAAGATTGAATGTAATGTTCCTTTGCTTTGCAGAAGTAGCATTTTGTGTTCGCAGCTTCGGTAGACTGTGAAACAGTTAGGGAAGTTTTACTAACCTTTCGGCTGATGCCGTCGCGATTGGGCTTAGTTTGCTTTACCCTCCCGGAGGTCGATTCATCAGCTGCAAGATTCTGATACCGCTTGTTAAGTGCGTCAGCGCATTCCTGCCACAAAGGAATAGATTGATAGTCTATTTGTTCTTCCCACCTAGAACGCGTTTTTGGGTCTACTTTGGTCATTACTATGTGGATAATCATAGCGTTTGCTATAGTTTTGTCGTCACCAAGAGATAGCAGAGACTCATAGATGGCCGTGACTGTGTCGATGAGCGATCTTAACGAGGTGGCAGACGGCGAAGAAATTGTGGGAATACTGAACAGCCGCGCTACGCTATCGAAGAAGATTAAGCAAGGATTGTCATAGACTCGACTCAAACTCTCTAGTGCCTTTGGGTAATTATCGTCCGTTATTTGATATGCCTTGACAGTACCTAGAGCTTCTTTTTCTAAGCACGACAGCAGGTGATTGAACTTTTCTACGTTTGTTAATTGGGGATCTGCATCAACTAAGCTTGTAAAGAGTCCTATAAAGTTTTTGAAATCCGCATAATTACCATCGAACTTCGGCAACTTCATGTGCGGGAGATACCGACTGTGCGACATGGACGTATTTAGTCCCAAGTTGTAAGACGATCTCTCGTGTGCCCTATCTGCATCTGACCTACTGCAAAGCGACTTAAGAAACGACCTCGCTGAAATGCATAATTCTTCCAGGTCCGCACGACTTGATATGTCCAAGCTGATTTCCTCGATTTCCTGCTGAAGGGTGAATGCCGTTTTAATGTAGTCATTGAGAATGTCTAATCGACATTCCATCTCGCACGGCTCGAAGGGACGCGTCTGCGTGCGAGCTGCCTTGTTGATCCGTTCAATATTTCGCCTAACGCGGTCCAGCTGCTCAAGCAGATCATTTGTATCGGAATGACCTTCTTCGACGGAAGAAGTTTTGCCTATACGCTTTTTGCCCATATTTAAAAAAGAAAGATGTTGGCAGTTGTACGTACAAGCACTGCGAAGGGATGAGAGAATGAGAGAATTATTTACACTAATGCACTGCTACTTCCGACGTATGTATACGTATGTATGTATATAGGCCCAAATAAAAACGAAATCACTTGAGCTTGATGCACTCAGCAATGGATGTAAAGAGCAGCGATGAAATTTCGGCCCAAAAGATATCAATAAGAACACGCGGTTCCCCACGAACATGAGAAAGCCAAGGAATGCAAATTGTAGTACAGCTTATCTGCGAAGATGTAGCTGGTGTCGTTGTATTAGTGTGGCTTCACGTATGTAGGTGTCTGTGTGCACTTGCAGCGCAGCTAACCTTTGCCGGCGAATCTCGCGACAAAGCAACGAATGTAAAACGGCGAAATTTGCTTTTATGTATTGGTGTAGCGACCACGTGCTACAGATGCCACTTTTATGTCCACGAATAGAAATATTTCTTTGCGAAAATGCTGCTTATTAGCAGATGGTTACATACTTTATTTGGTGATACTTAAGCAATTCCAACGGCGAAATGATGACTTCCAACGTGCGCTTACGTGTGTGTGTGTGTGAGTGGAGCCGGCGAATCCAACGAGAGTTTGTGCCCAAACGGCAGCAATGTATAATGCGGCTTCCACTTAAGTAAAGTTGCGGCTTTACAGCCGGCTGAGATCCAACGATGACTTGGAGTCGGCAGGAGCGATGATTCCAACACACACACGCGGTGGCACTTGAAGAGTTGACGAGTTGAGTGAGAGTGCGCAGTCCACGCAGATTTTGCGGGCTGCGGCGATCGAACAATTGTCTACAAAAAACGCTTAAATTCTTGCCAGTGTCCACCCGGGGGCGCCAAAATGTTTGCCTAAAGCAAATGAGTTATTAAAGCAACTTGTAGACACCGACAGAACTTAGCGTTTTAAATAATTAGATACACGATGTTCTCCTTTGCGCAGTTTTATTCCAAGTGCCGTATGAGCCAATTCGCCGTGGGGCGAAAAAGCTAACAGCGATCAGGGTTGCTTCGAGTGCAACTTAACATAGTAGGTTTTCAGGGTTGGTTAACATGGTAATAAATTCAAAAGAAAGCCGTTACATGTCGAGCCGTTGGGGGTGTTTTAATTAGCGATTTCAGCAGGCTGTGCCCCGCCTCACAGCTATCTGTGGCGCAACATGTATCAGCTGTACAAAATTCAGAATACTATAAAAAATACGATAAACATATGAAATGACTATACAGTTACTATTTATAATAGTAAAAAGTACGATGGCCACTTTGGATTTGAATATGAGTATATGTTTTTAAATAAAATTCTCTTTGATTTGATTATTTTTATATTTGACCGAAGGTTTAAATATGCTTTTTATTAAAATCGATGATTTATTTATTTAATTTAACTATGAAAAGTAGTAAATGAAATCAACTAAAAAAATATTTGATTTTACCATGCGTTTTTTCTACCAGTGTATGTTGAAGGTGCGATCGTGACTAGTTTTTTACCTCGTTAAGAGGTGTTTTTGTTTGACATATATACACGAAGAAATGAAAATCCTAGCGAGTGATACACCAGTTTAAAGGTATCGCTAAAACTAAAAGGATTGCATACCAAGACCTCAAGAAAATCAATTGGTTTGGGAGAGAGAGCGGTGAAAGTGTAAAAGTGAAAATTTTGAAATTTGGATCTGTTGGGGACAGCTGCAATATAAAATGCCTATAAAGGAAAAAAGGCTGGACTATTTTTTAAGATTTTAGCGTGCCGAAAAAGTGTATTTAATCATGTGTGTAATCATTTTTCGTCACAAATGTTAATATCATAACTTTTTTATGTTGAATGTGCGGTCGTCACTAGTTTTTTACCTCGTTAAGAGGTGTTTTTATTTGATATAGCACAACAACAATAATAAAAAAATATTTCTGTAATCAAATTTTAAAATGAAAGAAAATGGAATAAAATAGAAATAAATAAATAAAAAAAATATATTAAATAAAAATGGCTACCCTAAAGGCAATTGAAGACACGTATGATAGGGACATTCATTTTAAAGAAAGGATTCTGCAATTAGTTTCAGCAACTTCAGTGAGCATTTATGATTTAGAAAATGTATATATTAAAACATTTAATTTAGATATTTATCCACTAATACAATGCACAAGCACCCAAAAGGGTATTGTATTATCCACTATTCCAGGTGTACAAGTTAGATCAAAAATAGACGAACACGCCATACTAGGTAGAGCAATAGTAATGACGGTTTATAAGAAATAATTCATATCCATAATATAATGGAATACAAGCTTATAAATAACATACAAGTTGACTTTGATAAATCATATAAGTCACTTACTCAAAACAGGCCAATTCAAAAAAATACCATTAAAAAACATGTGAAAATTCTAGTAAAATGCTTTAATGAAGCACGAATACTAATACATGACCAGAGGGAAAAATTAAATCAAGATCATTAGTCCCAAGTATCAAAATTTTTGATCAGACTACGATCTAATTTAATATCAATTAAACAAAAGTTTAAGTTGTACATATCAGTAACGACTATACTTAACACTTCTTTAACAGTTGAAACTGGTGATGAACCGGAATCAACAATACAAACTGACATTGACTAAATAGAATCGGAAGACTTCACTGGAACAAATCCTAAAATAGAAGAACAAGATTTAAATATTTTTACTATTCCAGCTGTTTTAATGTCAGATCTAGATAATTCTACAGATTCTGATAGATCAAGCATAATAGAAAATAAGATAAGAAACAATATCACAATTTATTAATACAGCATCCAAGCTTATTCCAGTTTTCGATGATAAAGCTAAAAATTTAACAAGTTTCATTGATGCATTACAAATAATAGAATCAATAAAAGGCGACCACGAACAATTAGCAGTTTCCATAATAAAAACAAAGCAAAAAGGTGTCGCCGGAAATCTAATCGGAAATGAAACAACAATAACTAAAGTCATTTCCAGATTAAAAAGCAACGTCAAAGGCGAAACTGTAGAAGTATTGTCAGCCAAACTGATAAACCTACAGCAACGCAATAAAACTGCGAACCAGTACACACGAGAGGTTGAGCAGATGACGAAAGCCTTAGAAGGTGCATATATAACAGAGGGTTTATCCTTAGAGTTAGCCAGAAGCTCTTCCACTCAGCATGCAGTCAAAGCAATGCCTAAAAATTGTAAACTCGATAAGGTAAAACTTATCATGCAAGCCGGTACATTCAATACTATGAACGAGGCCTTATCAAAATTTGTAAATAGTTGCACAGAAGCTGTCCGGTCAAACACTGTTCTATACTATAAAAATTATCCACAGCACGGAGGAAACCGCGGACGTGGAAATTACAGAGGTAGCTTTGTTAATCGTAATAATAAGTTCAACAGCAATGGTAACCAATACAATAATAATAGTTACAACAGCAATGATAATCAATACAATAATGGACGAGGCCAATATAGAGGGAACAATAGAGGCCGTGGCAACTCAAGTCGAAGCCATAACAATAATAACCAGGGTAATGTCCGAGTAATCAATAACACCGGCCGACAAAATGTGACATGGGTCGGTGTCCAGGCCTGCCTCCATTTTATTTCGATAAATTAGGCTTTTCTAAGCATAAGTTGCCACTACGCCTATGGTCCATCAGCTCTGGTATTTGCGGTATCTTTAATTTAAGAAAATCACAAATTTTCCTCGTCTTTTAGGATATATCTTCAAGAGTGGTCAACCAATTTTGGTAATCCTTTAGGAATTAAATAGATACATGTCTCTTTTATACAGTCATTTTGGAAAATTCAATCTAACTGAATCACAATAGAAGGTGGGCGCATTCAAAATTTTAAAATCACAGCAAAGTTTAAAAATCTTCATTTGTGAACAGCGTTTAAAAATTAAATAAAAATATGTTCTTCTACGATGCATTTTTGATCCAAAGACACCTTATGTCCTTAATTTTTAGGACACTCATCCAGTTTTTGTGAGTTGTTTTGGAATTTTTAAGATTAATTTTTTTACTTTATTCACAGTGACGATTCACAAACAGTGCCGTTAATCTCAGTCAGAGCATATTTGTATCATTCAATCATGTGGCTACAGGAAAAGAACTTGTCTTCTTAGTAGACACAGGTGCAGACATTTCAGTAGTTAAAGAAATTTCTGATGTCTTTCATGACATACAAGACAATTATATTATAGATATAAGAGGAATAAGTCAAGAAGTAAGCAAATCCAAGGGGTTAACTTCTATTGAGATACAGACCACTAAGTACATAATCAAACACGATTTTCATATCGTGGATTAACATTTCGCCATCCCTTGCGATGGCATTTTAGGAATCGATTTTATAAAAAATACAGCTGTCAATTAGACTTCAAGTCATATGAAAATTGGCTTATAATTAGACCTAATAACTTAAAATTTCCAATTTATGCTCCTATAACATACTGGCAACAACTCAATACTTCTGCCAGCAAGATCCCAAGTTATTAGAAAAATTCAACTAAATTCAAAAGAAGACAGTGTTTTGATTCCAAATCAAGAAATTAAGCATGGTATTTATATTAAAAGTACCATAGCAACATCTAAAAACGCTTTCATAAGACTACTCAATACCACAAATAAAGATGAAGTAGACAGTACAAATAATTTAGCCTATGAATCACTTTCGAACTACGATGTAGTCAAAACTAATCTAGAAAATAGAGAAAAGTCTGTATTATCTACACTTTTAAAAAAAATTTCCCCCACAATTCAAATCACAGCTTTCAAGTCTATGCACACAATATAATGATGTATTTGGATTGGAGACCGAACCAATAGGCACAAAAAATTTTTAGAAACAAAAACTGAGATTAAAGGATGACGAACCAGTATATACAAAAAATTACAGAAGCCCACACAGTCAGGTGAATGAAATACAGAAACAAGTCGGAAAGTTAATCACCGACGGGATTGTTGAACCACCTGTATCCTGAATATAATAGCCCATTATTACTCCAAAAAACCATCTCCAGGTTCACAACAGAAGAAATGGCGATTAGTGATTAACTATCGTCAAATTAATAAAAAATTACTGTCCGAAAAATTTCCACTCGCAAGAATATTTTGGATCAACTGGGACGAGCAAAATGTTTTTCATGCCTTGACTTAATGTCAGGATTTCATCAAATCGAACTCGAAAAAAGTTTAAGAGATAAAACGTCATTTTCAACGAGCACGTATCGCTTCACGCGATTACCTTTCGGATTTAAAATAGCGCCTAATTAATTTCAGAGAACGATGACTATTGCATTCTCTGGACTAGAACCTTCACAGCGTTCTTTTATATAGATGATTTAATAGTTATAGGTTGTTCCGAAAAACGTATGCTTACAAACTTAACAGACGTTTTTGAGAAATGTAGAAAATACAATCTAAAGTTACTTTCAGAAAAATTTTTATTTTTTATGCATGTGACTTTTCTCGGTCATAAATGCACAGATAAAGGTATTCTCCCAGACGACAAAAAATATGATGTCATTATGAAATACCCAGTCCCACAAGATGCGGACAGCGCTAGGCATTTCATAGCATTTTTTAATTATTATAGGCGTTTTATTAAAAATTTCACCGAATATTCATGGCACATAACCAGATTATGTAAAAAGAATGTTCCTTTTGAATGGACAAATGAATGCCAAAACGCATTTTAATATTTAAAAACAAAATTCATAGAACCTACTTTAACCCAGTGAAATGTGGGACTATTTATTAGGTAACGTATGACCTAAAAAATTTTAATAGACTAAAATTGTAGATTTAGGTAATAGGTTACCTGAAAATATTAGCATGTGGACTATGTTGCTACTTTTTAAGTAAAGCTAAAAAGATTTGTATAGTCCATCGTAACCTTTAAATTGATCCATCCTAAAACTTAGGAATAGTTTAAAGTCGATTTTTACTCACAATTTAATACACATATTGGTTGGTAATATTAATAAACAAATTATTCGTTTTTTAAGTTTAATATTTAAAAATAGTATTAAACTTAGCATAAAGCTAGTGATGGAAATGTTTCAATATATAAAATCAATACCAAAGTGGAATATTTTCATAGTTTTGAGGTAATAGCGCACTTTTCTAATAGAATTCGCCTGTGCCCCTAGAAGCAGCCTTTGGTCTTGCCGCAGGGCCTTTAAATAGTTCCGTAGACTGATTTTTTTTTCAGAAAGATAAAATATTTACTATTACGAATATACAATATAAACAATTAAAATAAACAAATATATAATTAATATATAGAAAAATTGTAACTGTTTTAAAAAAAACATGATATTTAGGTAATTCTGACCTGAAAATGTAGTCCACTATCCATTTTTTTAGGCAACGATTACCAAAAATTGATCCAAGACAGCGTACAAAATATAGTCCATGGTAATGCATGGCCTTTTTATAATATATTTTAGACCATATATTTATGGAAATCAATTTACACACCATTAATATATATATTTTCAATAATAAATCCGAGTTCTAAACTGACACGTATGAGGCTAGAGTTAGAAGAGTATGATTTTACAGTTGAATATCAAAAGGGAAAAAACAATTATGTAGCTGATGCGTTATCAAAAATAACCATTAAAGATCTGCAAAACATTACTGGAAATATAAAAAAATGCACTACTAGATATCAAAATAGACAGAAAATCCGCGCGGAAAACAAAGAAATAAAATTGACTACGCAATCTATAGAGAAAGCTTCTAAGCCCAACGTATACGAAATTATAAACAATGACGAAGTATGTAAAGTAGTCACTGCGGTAATACTGGCATTACAAAAACCTTGGCCAAGATCAAAAGACATTATTTTTGGAAAGGTATGACTCGAGATATTACTGAGTACATACGAAAATGTCAGAAATTCCAAAAAGCTAAAATAACTAAGCACCATAAGACTCCATTGATACTAACTGATACGCCTACAAATGCTTTCGACAGAGTGATAGTGGACACTATTGGTCCATTACCAAAATCAGAAACTGGCAATGAATATGACCTAACTAGTGTTACGTTCGCCCTCTTCGTCATTTTATTTGATGGAGAAAGATGCACGTAGAAAACAACAGCGAATCTCAAGGCAAAGGGAGAGGGGCAATCGACCCGTTGACTCACCGAAACAAGCAAAGGAATGTGCAATTTGACGATCTTTTCGGTCAGAACAACGACCGCGATCGACTTACTGGTAACAATACACCGGCAGGTGGCAAAGTGCATCGGCTGGGCGTTGACGCTACAGATAGGGGAACTCATAGGTGGGAACACCTAAATAACCCAAATATCACGGGGGGCTAGAAAAAGCTCTACACTGGTATAAAACACCGTAGCCAGGTAGAAAAGACAGACAGAGTTCACTCTGATCTCACAGCATTATAGTGTAAGCACTATATTCCCAAAGCCGCCAATGAATACAGCCAAGACCAGGAATCCTGAAGATAGTCTTGTTTGCCATTGATGAACCACAACATATCCTGAAGGAAGTCCTGTTACAGTGGCTAAATAAATCAACGTCCTCGAAGGAAGACCTGTTCGCCGTCGATGAACAGCAACCCTCCGTGAAAGAAGTCTATAGGAGCTAGTGAACATATCCTGGGAAGAAATCCTCCGGTATCCTCGTCCTGGAAAAGCGTTATTATCATTATCAAGGACTTTACCATGGGTGGAAAAAGTTCCAAAGTGGACGGTACGGCCAATGTGATCAACACCGTCAAAATAATAGATCACAAGGACGACATCCAGGACGTGAACCATAATCTGAAGATTGTCATGGCTATGTTTGTTCTCTTAATCATCCTTAAAGGGATCAAGATGTACAAGCGATCGGTACAAGGACGTCGGGACCAAAAACACGCCCTGGAACAGGACATATGTCGCCAGGTCTAAAGAAAGATAAAGCACCAGAACAAGACTCAAAAACTATAACAAAGTGACAAGAATAAAGGCAATTAAATGCCTTAAATACAGACAAACGTGAATCAAAACAAAAGATAAACAAATTGTGAACTCAAGCATTTATGAATGCAAGTGCAACAACAACGATACAAAGTGAAGTGAGCAAGACATCGGAGACGCCGCTGCCCGCAACTCATCAAACCAGACGTGTGCCGCCGTGGGATATACCGACATACATGCATAAAACATACATACCTACATAAATATATATATATATATGTATACAATAAGTGATTGTGTTTAAGAACCAGCTTTTTTTTAATTGTGTCTTTTAACGATAGTGTTTTGCACGTATATATATATAAAAATTATATCTTCTAAACCCAGGATCCGGAGCGTCGAGATCTCATCGCCCAGGACTTAAAGGGGTAAGTTTGTCGGAACTCGGTTCCTTTTTATCCACCAAAAATATATATATCCGTGCCTTTGTTTGACTATCTGGAGTAAATTTTCCACTTTAGGCCTCCTCAAGGCATTACAATAGTCTATATCAGTCAGTATACCTTTTGTTGTACTTTATAAAATATAATTAGAAATTTACTTTTCAGCGGCGAGTATCAGCCTTGTGTTTGTATGAACAATCACAAGAGCCCCCCAGAGCGACGTTTGTAGTCGTGAATTGTCAGCAATTTGCTGACGTGTGCACCCTGTACGGGTGGTAAATTCGATACTCTCCGCTAACAACCTTTGTTGGTCAATGAAAATTAAATGTATATGTACTCCCAATAATAGTATTACTCTTTAATGGCACTAGCCAATATTTTATCCAATGAAATTATAATGTGAAAACGAACTTAAAACCATGAAGTGCTAAGTTTTCAACAAGGGGGGGTGCTGACGCGATAAGTGGAGTAGGTGAAGAATAATGACATAACTTTTAACGGACAACCTTGACAATAGGGGATCGTATTGCGCGGCCCGCGACGATCCATTTGGCACACGATTGTGTGAAGGGGAGGGAATGTGGCCGAAACATTGCCCGATCGTGTTACGATCAAGCGACAGCTAAGCTTGTGGGGCAATGTAGACTGATGACCGACGGACTTTACGACTCATACTATTTTTTTTCAGGCATCTTAATATTTATTCTCGTTATGTTGGAGAGGAGAAAGTCTTACCAAGAACCCACCCCATCCGGCGAGCTTATGCCGGCAAAATTGGTGCCTGAACATCGGATGACTTTCCCTCGGCCCGAGTCCTGTAAAGGACTAGGGCACTAATATGCCCACGTAACAGAATTGGCGCCCAACGAAGGACTATTTCATATTCCTTAAGGACAAGGGTTTTTAAGTAGATTAGCACGTGCCTATTAATTTGTTTCTATTTTTAAACTACCTAATTCAAAAGTCCCCAACTTCTGCGACAGTCAGAATTGAGTGGCCATTCAATCAGAATTTTGTCTCAGAATAGAGGTATGACTTTAGGACTTTTCATTATATTTTTAAAATCATAGATAGCCTTTGTTTCTTTCATTAGAAGATTACTTCAATTTCCTGGGGGAAATACGAGGTGTCCTTGTATAATACTGTACAACTATATGCCGACTGACGCTTTTTAAAATTAACGTAAATACAATTTAGATGTGCTTTTTGGCCGACGCTACACGACGTACTAGGCGGAGCCCGGTCGTTTGATAGGCTCGAGTCCAGAAAGAGCAGGAGCGCAGATGTTACGGTAACGCATTTAGCCATTGCGGTGCGGATCTATTGTGCATTTGTCGATCCAGGACAGAAAAAGGTGGGTGGGGGAACTGACAGGAAACGTAAAGCCGACGCTACACGACGTACTAGGCCAAGAGTCCGGTCGTTTGATAGGCTCGAGTCTTTACGGCTTCCTTTGACATATATGGGCGGGGGACGTATTTTAGTTTCTCTGGCCGACGCTACACGACGTACTGGGCTGGATGGTCCGGTCGTTTGATAGGCTCGAGTCCAGAGAAATAGGAAGACGGTTGTGGATCCCGAGAATGATCGGTCAGATAACCGTATTTCCGACGACTGGCGGGAGGGGGATTTTGGACAGACTTTTCTTCTAGGCGCAGCTAGTTCCCATTGTGAACGTCAAAGCTGACTAGAAGGGAAGAAGAGCTGTTAGTTCATTGGAACCCAGTTGTGTAGAAGCTGCTAATACCTCTAGCTAGGGATATTTGTTTTTTTAGTGGGGCGTAAATATCGGACAGATTCTTCACCGAAGAGATACTTATTAATCGTAAAGCAGTCCCCTCATCATTGTTATTTGTATTCGCAAACCTTTAGTCAGCGTTTATAGCTGATTGCGCGAGTGACCGTGTGTTAATAGTAAGAAAGAGTGAAGTGATTGACATTGCTTACCTTGGCCAAGATCAAAAGACATTATTTTTGGAAAGGTATGACTCGAGATATTACTGAGTACATACGAAAATGTCAGAAATTCCAAAAAGCTAAAATAACTAAGCACCATAAGACTCCATTGATACTAACTGATACGCCTACAAATGCTTTCGACAGAGTGATAGTGGACACTATTGGTCCATTACCAAAATCAGAAACTGGCAATGAATATGACCTAACTAGTGTTACGTTCGCCCTCTTCGTCATTTTATTTGATGGAGAAAGATGCACGTAGAAAACAACAGCGAATCTCAAGGCAAAGGGAGAGGGGCAATCGACCCGTTGACTCACCGAAACAAGCAAAGGAATGTGCAATTTGACGATCTTTTCGGTCAGAACAACGACCGCGATCGACTTACTGGTAACAATACACCGGCAGGTGGCAAAGTGCATCGGCTGGGCGTTGACGCTACAGATAGGGGAACTCATAGGTGGGAACACCTAAATAACCCAAATATCACGGGGGGCTAGAAAAAGCTCTACACTGGTATAAAACACCGTAGCCAGGTAGAAAAGACAGACAGAGTTCACTCTGATCTCACAGCATTATAGTGTAAGCACTATATTCCCAAAGCCGCCAATGAATACAGCCAAGACCAGGAATCCTGAAGATAGTCTTGTTTGCCATTGATGAACCACAACATATCCTGAAGGAAGTCCTGTTACAGTGGCTAAATAAATCAACGTCCTCGAAGGAAGACCTGTTCGCCGTCGATGAACAGCAACCCTCCGTGAAAGAAGTCTATAGGAGCTAGTGAACATATCCTGGGAAGAAATCCTCCGGTATCCTCGTCCTGGAAAAGCGTTATTATCATTATCAAGGACTTTACCATGGGTGGAAAAAGTTCCAAAGTGGACGGTACGGCCAATGTGATCAACACCGTCAAAATAATAGATCACAAGGACGACATCCAGGACGTGAACCATAATCTGAAGATTGTCATGGCTATGTTTGTTCTCTTAATCATCCTTAAAGGGATCAAGATGTACAAGCGATCGGTACAAGGACGTCGGGACCAAAAACACGCCCTGGAACAGGACATATGTCGCCAGGTCTAAAGAAAGATAAAGCACCAGAACAAGACTCAAAAACTATAACAAAGTGACAAGAATAAAGGCAATTAAATGCCTTAAATACAGACAAACGTGAATCAAAACAAAAGATAAACAAATTGTGAACTCAAGCATTTATGAATGCAAGTGCAACAACAACGATACAAAGTGAAGTGAGCAAGACATCGGAGACGCCGCTGCCCGCAACTCATCAAACCAGACGTGTGCCGCCGTGGGATATACCGACATACATGCATAAAACATACATACCTACATAAATATATATATATATATGTATACAATAAGTGATTGTGTTTAAGAACCAGCTTTTTTTTAATTGTGTCTTTTAACGATAGTGTTTTGCACGTATATATATATAAAAATTATATCTTCTAAACCCAGGATCCGGAGCGTCGAGATCTCATCGCCCAGGACTTAAAGGGGTAAGTTTGTCGGAACTCGGTTCCTTTTTATCCACCAAATATATATATCCGTGCCTTTGTTTGACTATCTGGAGTAAATTTTCCACTTTAGGCCTCCTCAAGGCATTACAATAGTCTATATCAGTCAGTATACCTTTTGTTGTACTTTATAAAATATAATTAGAAATTTACTTTTCAGCGGCGAGTATCAGCCTTGTGTTTGTATGAACAATCACAAGAGCCCCCCAGAGCGACGTTTGTAGTCGTGAATAGTCAGCAATTTGCTGACGTGTGCACCCTGTACGGGTGGTAAATTCGATACTCTCCGCTAACAACCTTTGTTGGTCAATGAAAATTAAATGTATATGTACTCCCAATAATAGTATTACTCTTTAATGGCACTAGCCAATATTTTATCCAATAAAATTATAATGTGAAAACGAACTTAAAACCATGAAGTGCTAAGTTTTCAACAAGGGGGGGTGCTGACGCGATAAGTGGAGTAGGTGAAGAATAATGACATAACTTTTAACGGACAACCTTGACAATAGGGGATCGTATTGCGCGGCCCGCGACGATCCATTTGGCACACGATTGTGTGAAGGGGAGGGAATGTGGCCGAAACATTGCCCGATCGTGTTACGATCAAGCGACAGCTAAGCTTGTGGGGCAATGTAGACTGATGACCGACGGACTTTACGACTCATACTATTTTTTTTCAGGCATCTTAATATTTATTCTCGTTATGTTGGAGAGGAGAAAGTCTTACCAAGAACCCACCCCATCCGGCGAGCTTATGCCGGCAAAATTGGTGCCTGAACATCGGATGACTTTCCCTCGGCCCGAGTCCTTTACAGGACTAGGGCACTAATATGCCCACGTAACAGAATTGGCGCCCAACGAAGGACTATTTCATATTCCTTAAGGACAAGGGTTTTTAAGTAGATTAGCACGTGCCTATTAATTTGTTTTTATTTTTAAACTACCTAATTCAAAAGTCCCCAACTTCTGCGACAGTCAGAATTGAGTGGCCACTCAATCAGAATTTTGTCTCAGAATAGAGGTATGACTTTAGGACTTTTCATTATATTTTTAAAATCATAGATAGCCTTTGTTTCTTTCATTAGAAAATTACTTCAATTTCCTGGGGGAAATACGAGGTGTCCTTGTATAATACTGTACAACTATATGCCGACTGACGCTTTTTAAAATTAACGTAAATACAATTTAGATGTGCTTTTTGGCCGACGCTACACGACGTACTAGGCGGAGCCCGGTCGTTTGATAGGCTCGAGTCCAGAAAGAGCAGGAGCGCAGATGTTACGGTAACGCATTTAGCCATTGCGGTGCGGATCTATTGTGCATTTGTCGATCCAGGACAGAAAAAGGTGGGTGGGGGAACTGACAGGAAACGTAAAGCCGACGCTACACGACGTACTAGGCCAAGAGTCCGGTCGTTTGATAGGCTCGAGTCTTTACGGCTTCCTTTGACATATATGGGCGGGGGACGTATTTTAGTTTCTCTGGCCGACGCTACACGACGTACTGGGCTGGATGGTCCGGTCGTTTGATAGGCTCGAGTCCAGAGAAATAGGAAGACGGTTGTGGATCCCGAGAATGATCGGTCAGATAACCGTATTTCCGACGACTGGCGGGAGGGGGATTTTGGACAGACTTTTCTTCTAGTCCATTGTGAACGTCAAAGCTGACTAGAAGGGAAGAAGAGCTGTTAGTTCAGTGGAACCCAGTTGTGTAGAAGCTGCTAATACCTCTAGCTAGGGATATTTGTTTTTTTAGTGGGGCGTAAATATCGGACAGATTCTTCACCGAAGAGATACTTATTAATCGTAAAGCAGTCCCCTCATCATTGTTATTTGTATTCGCAAACCTTTAGTCAGCGTTTATAGCTGATTGCGCGAGTGACCGTGTGTTAATAATAAGAAAGAGTGAAGTGATTGACATTGCTTACGGGCACAAGTGAACACGAAATATTGAAAAGTATATATATATTAAAAGAACGAACTCCCTGGACTCAATGAAGGGAGCAAAGAAAAAAGTGCTTTTCCAGCCCGCGACGGGGAGAATCACGCGTTCCGCAACACGGGGAGCAAATCAAGCACGCAGAAGTGCTAGTGCCGACACCACGCCACAGAGAACCAGCTCTTTGGACAGAGACAACCTGAGTATCTTCCGCGAATCGGAAGAGCAAGACGAGAGTAGATCCATTGAAGACAACATGGATCAATTTGATGACACCGAAGGAGCTGTAGGGGGAAAGGACTTGCCCTTGGGACAGCCAAAGGGACGCTCAAGTGTGCTCCCGCAATATGAGGCCAATCCGACCAGCAGACTGGAAGCGGCCGAGAGAAGAGAGGAGATTATGCGTGCGCTGATAAAACAGCATAATGAAACCGAGGCAGATATGCGAGCACAGATAGAAGCACTAAAGGCGCAAGTAGTAGAACTGCGTGCTTCGCAGTCCATGGGAGTGGAGCAACAGGTACTGCAACCACCGAATCGATCTACGACAAACCCATCTGACAGTTTCTTGAGGTACCAAGAGACTCCGCCTCTCGAACCGTTGTCGCAGGAGACGCTCAACAGCCAGATGCATCGGCTTCGAGATCACCGCCGCACAGAGGCACCCCCATCGAACCAGCCAAGAAATAACTGCCCGGAGACGAGTTATCCACGCCACGCAGAATTTGACCAGAGTCCGCTATTCCAGGCGTCGAAAGGAGCCCGATTAGACAAATGGAATCTGAAGTTCGATGGAACCACTCGCAGTATGACGGTCGAAAGTTTCTTGTTCCGCGTCGAACGGCTGCAAGAACTTTATGGGATAGACAGGCGGCAAGTGTTCCGAGAATTCCATAGCCTGTTGGTAGGAGCTGCCAGCAAGTGGTATTGGCAGCTGATGGAAGATCGAGCCGAGGACTACGAGTTTGACTACTACTCGTTAACGAGAGAAATGAAACGAGCTTTTTCCTCATCCGGGAGTGACCTGATGAAGATCAAGGAGTTGATGGAACGGCGACAAGGGCAAAACGAATCTTTTAGCGATTATGTATCTGATATGCATAACCTGCATTTCAGATTGCAGAACAAGCTAGAGGAAGAAAAGTTCGTTGAGCTCATCAAGGATAATCTAAATGCCCAGATGGGAAGCTTGTTGCTGACATCCCCAATTAGGTCTCTAGCGGATCTGAAGAAGGAAGGACTTAGAGTGGACCGCTGGTTACGGAGTAATGGCAGGGCCGCGCGAAGCAGGCCGGTTAGTGAGCTCGAGGATTCCCAAACGCCGCAGGATTTTCCAGACGCGGTGACTGTGGAAGAATTTAACCGGAAGCGAAGAGACACCCGATCAGGACTAGGAAACGGACAGGGATGCCAAGGACCACTCCACGAATTGGTCTGCTATAAATGCGGCAGATCTGCGGATTTTTATAGAACGCATCCAAAAGAAGATACCTGCCTTACTAGATTCCATGACGCCACTTGTAGAGTGTGTGAGAAGGTAGGAGACGCCAGCCCTGCGGCTTTTCCGCGGAGTCCGTCAGGCCAGACCGGGGCAGCCGGGCGGACCAAGGCAGTCACATTCCCGTAGAGACAACCACGCCCAGACAAATCTCTCCCCATAAGAGCCTAGAACAACGAGAGAGGGAGTATGATCTGGCAAAACAGCGTATCTTCCACGGCTCAGAAGATACTGATAACACCACACGGGACACCCGAAAAATGCACAAGCTATATGACACCCGAGCAGAGTATCGCAGGCTTAAGCAGAAAGTAGTAGACACGGTAGTAAGCATACAAAACGATAACCGTTTCTTTGCCAAAACTAAAGTCGACGGAGAAGAAATACTAGCGTTACTGGATACAGGCGCTAGTGCGAATTGCATTGGCAGAGGAGCGGAAGCCTTCTTAAGGAACCGGACGCGGCCCATAAGGAAGCTTAGCGAAGAATGTGTGCGCACAGCTAGTGGCGGAGAAACTCGAGTAGTCGGAGCAATAACCCTACCTGTGGAATGGGAAGGAGAGACCAAGGATCTGGAATTTTTGATAGTACCAGGTCTGACACAACGTTTTTATTTTGGAATTAACTTCTGGGATACGTTTGGCCTAACATTTCTTGGTAAGGGCGGAAACGAGTTTGCAGCCATCGAAGCACCACCGGAATACGACTTAATGACTGGAGACTTGGATATGAACGACCCTCCTAAGCCCGAAACCGCTTACATGCCTCATCAGCTATCTCCAGAACAACACAGTAAGCTGAGGCGAGTAATTGAGACATACCCATCATGTCTGGATAAAGGTTTAGGAAAGACCAGCTTGGAGCAGCATGTAATAGAAGTAACCGACGAGGACCTGCCGATCAAGCAGCGGCATTATCCGCTTTCCCCAGCTAAGCAAAAGCTGGTGTATGCCGAGCTAGATCGCATGCTTGGTCTAGGTGTGATCGAAGAGAGCAACAGCAGCTGGAGTTCACCAGTGACTCTAGTCCAGAAAGGCCAGAAAAATCGCCTTTGCCTCGACGCTCGCAAAGTCAATTCTCGGACTATCAAAGATGCATACCCTTTGCCACACATCGAGGGTCTGTTAAGTCGTTTACAGGAAACATACTATATTTCCGCAATCGATTTAAAAGACGCTTTTTGGCAAATACCCTTGGAAACAAAAAGTAGAGAGAAGACCGCGTTTACAGTACCCGGCAGACCACTATATCAATTTACAGTCATGCCTTTCGGCCTGTGCAATGCAGCGCAAAGAATGTGCCGACTAATGGATAAAGTAATACCGGCGTCGCTTCGCGAGAATGTATTCGTGTACCTCGATGACCTACTGGTTTGTTCACCTACTTTTGAAAAACACCTGGATATGTTGAGCCAGGTCAGTGACTGCTTGCAGCGTGCAAAACTGACAATAAATGTCGACAAAAGTAAGTTTTGCTATAGCCAAGCTAGATATCTAGGCTATGTAGTAGGAGGGGGATGCATACGAACGGACGATTCGAAAATCCAGTCAATCCAGGAATTTCCTCAACCAAGCTCTCCCAAACAGATGCGGAGGTTTTTGGGGATGACTGGCTGGTACAGGAGGTTTATTCAAAACTATGCCCAAACAGCGGCACCTCTTCATGATTGTTTGAAGAAAGATCGCGTTAAGAAATTTGAATTGTCCGAAGAGGCAATTAAGGCATTTGAAGAACTAAAAGCGAACATGGCATCAGCACCTGTACTTGTCACCCCTGACTTTAAAGAACCCTTCACCATTCAGTGCGATGCATCAACAACTGGAGTAGGAGGAGTTTTGTTTCAGACTGATGACTCAGGCGGCGAACATCCGATCGCCTACATGTCAGCCAAACTGAACAAGGCACAGCGGAATTATAGCATAACAGAGCTCGAATGCTATGCCGCCCTTCTCAGCATCACCAAATTCCGCGCTTACGTAGAAGGAATGCCGTTCAAAGTGATCACCGATCATGCTAGTTTAAAATGGCTGATGGGTCAAAAGGATCTATCCGGCAGATTAGCACGATGGAGTCTGAAGCTGCAAGCGTTCGACTTTACCATCGAGCATCGGAAAGGAGCACTTAACGTAGTACCAGACGCTCTCTCACGAGTGCATATGGACGAGCTACAGAAAGCAAAAGCGGAAGAACAAGACATACAGATTAACCTGGACTCGACGGCCTTCCAATCCCCGGAATACATGAAATTAGTGCAGGCAGTGGACCAAAGTGTGTTAAAAGGCCCAGACGTACAAACAACGGACGGCTTTGTATACAAGCGGATAGGGTTCAGCTCGGGCGATGCCGTCGATGAAACTCGAGCATGGAAGCTTTGGGTACCCGCCGAGCTGCGATCTGATTTAGTCTGGAGAGCACATCATGCCATGACCGCAGGGCATGGGGGTTTGCACAAAACCCTAGCCAAACTGAGACAGTTTTACTACTGGCCAGGGATGGCAGTAGATGTGCAAAAGGTAGTGAAAGAGTGCGAGGTCTGTAAGATCAGCAAGACCACCAACAAAAATAACCGCCCACCCATGGGAGAACAAAGGGTCACGGAACGAGCCGGTCAAAGGTTGTTTATCGACTTTATGGGGCCGTATCCAAGAACCAAAGCTGGGAACTCAGTGATTTTTGTATGCCTCGATCATTTCTCCAAATTTGTCTGGCTGCAGCCTATGAGACATGCAGTGGCGTCAGAGGTAGTCAAATTCCTCGAAACCCGAATTTTCCATCAATACGGAGTACCCGAGTACATACACTCTGACAATGGAAAACAATTTGTGTCTCAAATGTTTGCCGAGCTAATGACTCGCTACGGTATTCGACACGTGAGAACAGGGCTCTACTCCCCGCAAGCGAATGCAGCGGAGAGGGTAAACCGATCGGTGCTTCAAATTTTGCGAGCAACGATTGCATCGGATCAGCGAAATTGGGATACCCAGTTAAGCCGAATAGAATGTACCCTTAGGAGTGGCCGACACGAATCAATAGGCATGGAACCCTACTATGCCATGTTTGGTACACAAATGGTGACACACGGCACTGCATACCCAATCTTAAGGAAGCTGGGTGGAATCCAGACTGGAGACCCAGAGATAAGCCTACCGGATAAAATGGATCTTATTCGACAAAAAGTGAGCCAGGGGCTAAACAGGACCCATGAACGAGCTGAAAAGGCCTATAACACCCGCAGCAAACCGGTGGAATTTTTCGTTGGACAGGTTGTCTATCGAAAAAACTACCGGCAGAGTAACAAAGCTGAGGGATACAATGCCAAACCTGGCCCGAATCGAATTCGATGTGTTGTACTCCAGCGTAAAGGCAAGGCGTTATATGAGCTGGGAAATATCGGTGGAAAGAGCATTGGCATATTCCATGCCAAAGACCTCTATGTCACTTGACCCCCTGGGTGAAATCCGAGGATCGTCCAAAGTTCCAGAGAGGGAAAAGCTCGGAACGTCGGAATTGGACTAGAGAGCATGGAATCCGGGAGAGCGGGTCCGCTATATTAACCTCGACAAGACCACTCTCGAACAGCTACAGGAGATTACCGAGACCGCTCGTAAGGTGCAAGCCTTACGGGGGTCTATCGAGGAATGTGACCACCGCGTGACGGTGATCTCCACCAAAATAAAGGAGGCACATGACAGCATGCGTGTAGACTTCCACTGCATCCAGCAGCTGTGGACGGAAATCCAGGAACTCAGGAAAGAAGAGCCGGACCGGCGAAATAAAAGACGAATTTCACAGTGTAAAAGGACTATCCGGCAACGTCTGGCCTACGAGGAGCGCCTCAAAGGTCTACTACAAGGACTGCAGGAGGACCTTGAGCAAGCCCGGATATCCTTGAACAAACAACGAAACAAGGAGCTGGAGTTGATCGCCGGCTTGCACAAGGCCATAATAAAGTTGGCCAGGACCAGTCCAGAGAGAGCTTTGCAGGCCAGGAGGGACCTGCTAGTAATTTTATAAATAAAAAAAAGAAAAAAAGAGGATAATAATAAATAAATAATAAAAAAATATAAATAAAAAAAATATTTGTCATTTCTGGGGGGGAAGTGCAATAAGCAAAACCTCGCGCGACACCGCGATGGTAATCCAATCGGAGAGGTGGTTAATTTTAGCTAGCCGCAGCACCCATGCTCGTACACGGCAATACGATATATTTTTGTCTTTTCCTTGTCTTTGCTGACTACAGCGCATATTTTCTTTTTACAGGTATTAATTTTTGTTGTAACTTTTGTCTTTTTTTTTAGGGTATGTATGTATATGTATGTATGTTTTTGTCCAGCGACGGAAAGTTTTTTTTCAGATAACCTCTATGCACAATAGTCCCCATCAAAAAAAAAACCCCACCAACATAATTATCCGTATAGGCCTATAATTAATAGTTTGACAATAACCCGGTTAGAGCAGTCGGATGAACATGAGACTCTTGGTGCAGGAGTGGGTCGAAGCCACACGTTTAAGGGCGCCCAAATAATACAAAAAAAAAAAAAAAAAAAAACAGGAGAAACCAAGCACTTATTCGATGGTCGTACGAAGATTCTTTTTTTGCGAAGTCATTCCATGCGTTTCCGCATCGATATCTTCGAGCCTGTTACGTACGCCCTCTTCGTCATTTTATTTGATGGAGAAAGATGCACGTAGAAAACAACAGCGAATCTCAAGGCAAAGGGAGAGGGGCAATCGACCCGTTGACTCACCGAAACAAGCAAAGGAATGTGCAATTTGACGATCTTTTCGGTCAGAACAACGACCGCGATCGACTTACTGGTAACAATACACCGGCAGGTGGCAAAGTGCATCGGCTGGGCGTTGACGCTACAGATAGGGGAACTCATAGGTGGGAACACCTAAATAACCCAAATATCACGGGGGGCTAGAAAAAGCTCTACACTGGTATAAAACACCGTAGCCAGGTAGAAAAGACAGACAGAGTTCACTCTGATCTCACAGCATTATAGTGTAAGCACTATATTCCCAAAGCCGCCAATGAATACAGCCAAGACCAGGAATCCTGAAGATAGTCTTGTTTGCCATTGATGAACCACAACATATCCTGAAGGAAGTCCTGTTACAGTGGCTAAATAAATCAACGTCCTCGAAGGAAGACCTGTTCGCCGTCGATGAACAGCAACCCTCCGTGAAAGAAGTCTATAGGAGCTAGTGAACATATCCTGGGAAGAAATCCTCCGGTATCCTCGTCCTGGAAAAGCGTTATTATCATTATCAAGGACTTTACCATGGGTGGAAAAAGTTCCAAAGTGGACGGTACGGCCAATGTGATCAACACCGTCAAAATAATAGATCACAAGGACGACATTCAGGACGTGAACCATAATCTGAAGATTGTCATGGCTATGTTTGTTCTCTTAATCATCCTTAAAGTGATCAAGATGTACAAGCGATCGGTACAAGGACGTCGGGACCAAAAACACGCCCTGGAACAGGCGATATGTCGCCAGGTCTAAAGAAAGATAAAGCACCAGAACAAGACCCAAAAACTATAACAAAGTGACAAGAATAAAGGCAATTAAATGCCTTAAATACAGACAAACGTGAATCAAAACAAAAGATAAACAAATTGTGAACTCAAGCATTTATGAATGCAAGTGCAACAACAACGATACAAAGTGAAGTGAGCAAGACATCGGAGACGCCGCTGCCCGCAACTCATCAAACCAGACGTGTGCCGCCGTGGGATATACCGACATACATGCATAAAACATACATACCTACATAAATATATATATATATATGTATACAATAAGTGATTGTGTTTAAGAACCAGCTTTTTTTTAATTGTGTCTTTTAACGATAGTGTTTTGCACGTATATATATATAAAAATTATATCTTCTAAACCCAGGATCCGGAGCGTCGAGATCTCATCGCCCAGGACTTAAAGGGGTAAGTTTGTCGGAACTCGGTTCCTTTTTATCCACCAAATATATATATCCGTGACTTTGTTTGACTATCTGGAGTAAATTTTCCACTTTAGGCCTCCTCAAGGCATTACAATAGTCTATATCAGTCAGTATACCTTTTGTTGTACTTTATAAAATATAATTAGAAATTTACTTTTCAGCGGCGAGTATCAGCCTTGTGTTTGTATGAACAATCACAAGAGCCCCCAGAGCGACGTTTGTAGTCGTGAATAGTCAGCAATTTGCTGACGTGTGCACCCTGTACGGGTGGTAAATTCGATACTCTCCGCTAACAACCTTTGTTGGTCAATGAAAATTAAATGTATATGTACTCCCAATAATAGTATTACTCATTAATGGCACTAGCCAATATTTTATCCAATAAAATTATAATGTGAAAACGAACTTAAAACCATGAAGTGCTAAGTTTTCAACAAGGGGGGTGCTGACGCGATAAGTGGAGTAGGTGAAGAATAATGACATAACTTTTAACGGACAACCTTGACAATAGGGGATCGTATTGCGCGGCCCGCGACGATCCATTTGGCACACGATTGTGTGAAGGGGAGGGAATGTGGCCGAAACATTGCCCGATCGTGTTACGATCAAGCGACAGCTAAGCTTGTGGGGCAATGTAGACTGATGACCGACGGACTTTACGACTCATACTATTTTTTTTCAGGCATCTTAATATTTATTCTCGTTATGTTGGAGAGGAGAAAGTCTTACCAAGAACCCACCCCATCCGGCGAGCTTATGCCGGCAAAATTGGTGCCTGAACATCGGATGACTTTCCCTCGGCCCGAGTCCTGTACAGGACTAGGGCACTAATATGCCCACGTAACACTAGATACTTAGTTGCCATACCACTTCCAAATAAGAACGCGAACGCTATCGCTAAAGCAATTTTTGAATCATTCATTCTGAAGTACGGTCAAATGAAGACGTTCATTACGGACATGGGTACAGAGTATAAGAATTCAATTATAAATGATTTATACCTAAAAATTGAAAATGTAACATCTACGGCACACTACTACTACGGCAAAAAAAATTATTATTATCGGAACAATAGAACGAAGTCATTGAACTTTCAATGAATATATACGCTCATATATATCTGTTGATAAAATTGATTGGGACGTTTGGCATCAATACTTCGTTTTTTGTTTCAAAACGAGCCCTTCAATGGCACATAATTATTATTTTATAAATATGTATCAGGAATAATCATTACATGTAAGCGAAAAAAATTATCGCTCACATATAATAATTATTTTGTGAGCGATATTATTTCGCTTAAAAATATCACCCAAAGTGCGATTGCAGCCGTTCTAAGCAAAATTTTGCAAAGATTTAAATGTGTGCTTGTACCGTGCTTCCACCGGAGCACATATACAGATAAAAAAAATATGGATTTTCTTTGTATAAACCATTAAAAAAGGTGGTTTAGTTTAGTATGTGCGTACCCCATTTTCTATCGAGTCAAAATCTGCCAAGTGGGCCACCCCTGTTCCGAAGGTCCGATTTTCATCGAACTTTTTTACTTTTCCGGTTCACAACGAAAATATAAGAACTTCATTTGAATGGTTTTGCGAAATTTTGAGTTTTACCGGAGTTATAGAGGTCAAAACATGGCATTTTTGACACTTTTTCGAAAAAGTTGCACTCAGTCATTAATTCATAACTTCGGAACGGTAAGAGATATCTTTATGATGTTTTCACTAATCGCTCAAGAATTATTATGGCTTTCCATAAAAAAATTAAAAAAAAAATTAAAATTTATTTTTATTAAAATTAAATTACATTTTTTTTTTAGTTTTTATTTTTTTCAGTGTTCTTTACCAGCTATAGAGTTTAAAACCATTTGAAAATGAAGATTGATTCATTACGAAACAGATAAAAAAAAAAGACTGGCCCGGCCAAAGGTTTTTCGCAATTCGAACTTTCCCCTTTCCGCGTCTTTAAAAATTTTCCCTCCCCCTTTTTAAAGTCGTTAACCAGATTTTCCTTGGAGACTGTATGTACCTGTTTAAAAAAGGGAATGGTCTGATATAGATAACTATCGGTGGGCGCACAGCTATTTTCCATACAAAAATTTAAGAACGCGCGCATGCAAAGTAAAAACGCGAGCCGCAGCACTTGTGTTGAACAGTATACATTCATGCTTTTCGCGTGTTTTTAAATTTTTTTTTTTTTTATATCTTGGACGTTGATGCACTATGATCAGTACAAACAAGTGGCCCTTACGACACCAAGCATTGCTTGTTACGCGCGGGGCCCTACACCGTTTTGGGCGAGTAAACGAAATCGCGGACAAAGAAAAAGACAATTTCACAATAGACAATTAAAATACATACAGTCAAAATACATAAAGTAAAACTAATTACTTGCTAAGTAGGATAGTATTGTTGATTTAAGGATAGGCAGTGAGTCGGTAGTAGATATTAGGTGGTATAGTCTATTATAGTCATTGCAGAGTACTCTAAAAGATTCATGCATTGCATAATTAGAGGTACAATGATTTAAAACTAGAGGAATATAGTTTCTTGTGAATCTATTAGGCACATTAAAATGCAGGCGACCCAGTAACTCGGAGCTCTCCACATCACCATGAATAAGATTCCTAATAAACGTAATGCCAAGCATAGTCCTTCGGTTAACTAATGATGGTAAGTTAATTAGAAGTAGTCTACTAGTGTAGGATGGTAGTAATAGACTTGTATCCCAGTTAAGACCACGTAAGGCAAATATTAAAAAGTTTTTTTGCACTGACTCAATGCGGTCTATATGCACCCCATATTGGGGACTCCAAACTGCAGCGCAGTACTCAAGAATTGGTCGGACTAATGAAATATACAAGGTCTTTGTGACATATGGATCATCGAATTCCTTCGACCACCTTTTGATATATGCAAGCACGCCCCTGGCTTTATTTACCATGGTAGTGATGTGATCAGAAAATTTAAGTTTTGGGTCCATATAGACTCCAAGGTCGTCAGCATGCGTTATTCTATCTAACATACAGCCACTCAAAGTATAAGATGAATAGTGAGGGCTGACACGAAAAAAGGTCATTAGTTTACACTTAGAACCATTTAAGTTTAAGTCATTTTTCCTGCACCATGTTTGAATTGCATTGAGATCGGATTGTAAAGCTAAACTTTGTGAGGGATCATTAAATTGCAGGCATAACTTAACGTCATCTGCGTACATAAGTACACGTGAGTTCGTTAGGACAAGAGGAAGGTCATTAATAAATAATGTAAAAAGGAGCGGACCAAGATGACTTCCTTGTGGTACACCAGACGTAACTCGGACTAGGGATGAAAGAGAGTTTTTAAAAATAACCCTTTGAGTCCTGTTGTTCAAATAACTTAAGATCCACATAAGAAGATCATCAGGAAACCCTAAGAGGTCCAATTTCCGAACTAAAATCGGATGGTTTACAGAATCAAACGCCTTACTGAAATCTGTGTAAACCACATCAGTCTGGCGGTTTTTTTCTAAAACCGTCTAAAACAAATGAAGTAAACTCCAAAAGGTTGGTTGTCGTTGACCTACGTTTTATAAATCCGTGCTGACAACAGGAAATAAGAGACCTACAACTGTGTTGCAAATGGGGAGTAATAATGTTCTCAAAGAGCTTCGGAATAGCTGATAGCTTTGAAATACCTCTGTAATTACATGCGTTCAATTTGCTCCCCTTTTTATGAAGCGGGATAATAAACGATTCCTTCCATCGATCCGGGAAATCTGAAGTTTCTAAAGACAAAGTAAAAAGTTTGTGCAATGGTCTACACAAAGTCTCAGCGCAATACTTCAGCACACATCCAGGTACTCCGTCAGGACCCGGAGAGTAGACTAATTTGACCCTTTGCAGATTTAAAAGAAGTGAGCTTTCACTTATAACGGGACGAAAAATTAAGTTTGACTTAGGCATGTCATATGGGTAAGACTGATCTGACGGACTTGATGTTGAATAGGTGGTCTGGAAAAACTGTGCAAAAAGATCGGCTATGGCCTGATCCGTGTTTGTGGAAGAATTTTCAAAATTAAGGGTTGATGGGGAACTTGAAGATTTACGCTTTGTGTTAACAAAATTATAAAACTGTTTCGGATCCAGTGTAAACTGTGTCTTGCAACGAGCTAAATAGTTTTTGTAACACTGAGCGTTAAGAACGGTAAAATCCGACCGAGCACTTAAGTATCGGGAAAAGGCAGCTTGTGATCCGTATGCACTAAACTTTTTGTAGAGTCTAGACTTCACATTTTTAAGTCGTGACAACTCTTTACTAAACCACGGAGGTTGGTTAGAAATTTTAAGATAATACGTAGGAACGCATGTATCAAAAACTGCGTTTAATACATTATAAAATATGTTAACAGCTTCAGTCATATTAGTACATAAGTACAGATTTGACCAATCCGCGCTAGCGATAAGGCTATTGATAAGAGCAAAGTTTGCTCTACGAAAGCAGGGGATGCGTTTGGCTGACTTTTCAGATATTTCAATTAATTTTGTACCCGTGTCAATAGTCAGCTCCAGCGTTGGGTGATATGGGTCTTCAGGTAAAGTAATGGCAGAGGTTCTAACTATGCAGACAGAATCTGGACTTGAAACAAAGCATAGATCCAGTAATCGTCCGAACAAATTTTGAACATGGTTTACTTGGGACAATGAAATATCGAGCAAACCATCAAGAAAATCATGCTGCGTTGAAGGTAACAATATATTCGATGTTTCAACGGTGGACCATGTCGCCCTAGGTATATTAAAGTCCCCTAATACTATTAACTGATCTCTATCTGATAGTTTACTAGAAATAAACTGGATAGCGGACAGATGATTTGCATATGTTGGGAATTCAGATGACGGCGGAATATAAGAACATGTTATGTATATAGAAATACCTGGAAGGGATAGTTTTATACATAGAAATTCAATGTCCATTATTTCGTCGGACGTAATTTCTTCAGACGTTAATTCTGAGTCAACTGCAATTAAAACTCCACCTCCACGTCGGGAGGGACGATCAAGCCTGTACGTTGTGAACTTACTTGAAAAGACTTCGGAACTAAGAATTTCCGGTTTTAACCAAGTTTCTGTGAACACCATAACATGGGAAGACAAGGAAAAACTATCAGTATACAATTTGGTCAACTTACTTTGTAAACCTCTTGTATTCTGATAGGAAAGCAGAAGGAAAGAATCTAGTTTTTTGAGACAGATAAAGATGAAGATGTGGATGGCTCTTTAAAGGGGTTTCCAACGTCCTTAGAACGAAATTTCTTTTTTCTAGCTTCGTACTCCTTAACAAAAATGCCTGCAGGCCAAAAATTGGCTGAGCACATCGTTGCAAAATGAGCACAGGGAACACCGATCTTAAATGATGATACTTCCCTAGCATATGAAAAATTAAATCGTTCAACCTTTAGATCATCAATCTGAACTTTGTTAGAAACAAAAATTGTAAGAGAAACAAAAATTTGTTTCCGCTGCGGTACACAGGTGACTGTTTTAGGTACCACGCATGTGACAGGTTTTGGTACTACAGCATTTATGGCTGCACTACCAGTTCCAGTCGGTATTCCAGACGTTAAGTCAGCATGCGGCGTTGGAATCTTTTCTGTATTTTTTCCAACAGATTTTTCGGGTGTCTCGTGCGGCAAAATCTCACGTCCTTTAGTTTTCGACCTCAGTACCATTTGTGCGGCAGCTGAGATCGACTGCTGTGCTGCAGACCGCGATCTTTTTACGCTTAGGGGAATCGGGCTCAGATAGCATACGGCTAGTGAGCTGCGACTCAAGCGCCACAAGCAGATCCGTATTTCTACGGCTGTTACGAATTAATTCTGTTACAGTGCTTTTTGTGAGCCGCCTTATAGAGAGTGCCTGGGTTTCATAAGCAATACATTCTTCACAATAGTAGCGCAAGCCACTTCTCATGTCGATTGCATCGCGAACCAGGCCCGAATAGCCAAGACATTTAGCATGAAAAATACTGTCGCACGAATGGCACGGAATGCTCTGTTGTCCAGCCAAAATCAACGACTTGCATTTCTTCGAACAACAGACAGCCATTATCGCGATATTCCGAACCACAGTGCAAAGAGAAAAAAAGCTACGAGAGTAAGAGAGCGGGAGAGAGTGAGCGGGAGTGAGTAAGCGGGGGAGCGTTAGTTTTAGCTGTGCCAACAACAACGTTTTTTGCGTGAGTGCGGGAGAGCGGGTAACTACCGTACAGATTCTTACCGCTCCAAACAGCGTTTGGTAGAAAAGGAGAATGCAATCAGATAAAACAAAAACAACAAACACTGCACAGAGACTGGGCGTGCAAACTAATTTTGTTAATTTAAACACAAAACAATCACTATGCACTCGCGAAGCGAACGGATGTTGTTAGGGACATAAAAAGCTATATAAATGTAAGAAAATTTAAATTAAACCCCGATGGTTTATGGCAGGGGTGCTCAGTCCTATGGCACACGGGCACATTTGTTTTTGTTTTGGCACATAGCATACGGAGCGGCACATCCCATACTTTCCTAGGGCACACGCAAGTTCTTCTTTGTGTCGCTGTCCGTAACGAGCCAAGCCAACAACAATTTCATTGATCGTTTTTTTCGTCTCAGCTCACAATGCAAATTGTTTTTGTCTTTTTCATGACTGTGTGTGAGTCGTTACTCGCGTGCGTGTGATTTTCTTTTAATTGTGTTTGTAAATGCACTGCCATAAGGCAGCTTTGAGCACCCCTGGTTTATGGACAAAAAGAACAAAAATTCGGAGCGCAAAACAAAAACACGACCGTTCACTGAAAGAGAATTAACTAAAAAAAAAAAAAAAAAAATGCAAAGTAAAAACGCGAGCCGCAGCACTTGTGTTGAACAGTATACTTTCATGCTTTGCGCGTGTTTTTAAATTTTTGTATGGAAAATAGCTGTGCGCCCACCGAAAAGTTCGAATTGCGAAAAACCTTTGTCCGGGCCACTCTTTTTTTTTTTTTATCTGTTTCGTAATGAATCAATCTTCATTTTCAAATGGTTTTAAACTCTATAGCTGGTGAAGAACACTGAAAAAAATAAAAACTAAAAAAAAATGTAATTTATTTTTAATAAAAATAAATTTTAATTTTTTTTAAAATTTTTTTATGGAAAGCCATAATAATTCTTGAGCGATTAGTGAAAACATCATAAAGATATCTCTTACCGTTCCGAAGTTATGAATTAATGACTGAGTGCAACTTTTTCGAAAAAGTGTCAAAAATGCCATGTTTTGACCTCTATAACTCCGGTAAAACTCAAAATTTCACAAAACCGTTCAAATGAAGTTCTTATATTTTCGTTGTGAACCGGAAAAGTAAAAAAGTTCGATGAAAATCGGACCTTCGGAACAGGGGTGGCCCACTTGGCAGATTTTGACTCTATCAACAGTAGACTTTTGTCATTTATGTGTTACTGAAATGGCTTAACAAGAGAGTATGAACTATTCCATCCAGAATTAAGTCGAAATTTAGGCTAGGTGTTAGTGTGTTGGTACACAGTGCGGTGAACACGAGTTTGAACCCTACATTTCTTCCCCTTTTATTTGAAATGATTTTTTTTTTAATTTTTAAATTTTTGTGTTCAAATCATTAAATTAGAGTTATAAAAAACAATTTAATCCCAATTTACAATCCCTGTCTGCCTGTGTAGCAGGTGTCCAACTTGTTTACTTTACTATTTAAAAAGTTGTATACATTTATCTATAAAACAATCGAGTTCTAAAAGGTCTTTAAAATTTTGAAGAAAATATTAATACTCTTCGATCGGTGAAAAAAAAATAATATTTTTTAATACATTACCTGTCATAACTTGCATAAACTCTGTAATAAATTTTAAATTATTTTTGGATTTAGATTAATTGGTCAACTACATACCGTCAAAATCAACCGTACCGGAGCCATCCGCATCAATTTCTTCTATGATCATATCTAAGTCTTGGTTCGACAGTTTATCGTCTAATTCATGAAGAATACCTCTCAGAGTTGCAACTGTTAAATAGCCTTTTCCTTCTTTATCATATACACGAAAGGCCTCCTTTAACTCATTTTGAAGTGCTCCTACATCTTCCTCAACTTCAATAAAGCGGGCGGCCAGTTTGCAAAACTGGCTGAAGTCTAGTTTACCTGTTGTCCCTTTATCGACCTCCTTAATGAGTGCTTTAACCGCTGGCGGTTCCAATTTTTGACCTAATATTTCAAGAATGCTAGATACATCGGCATGTTCAATCCATCCTGTACCATCGTGGTCGAAAGCTTTGAAAGCATTCCTAAGAACTGATAAAATTTTTTAAATTAAAGTAGTGTATGTCAAATATTCACTTACTTCTCAATTGTTCCTTGTCATATTCTCCATCAGCCTACAAGAGTGAAAGAAATAAAAATAAACTTTTAAAAAGGGAATATCTAATAACACGGATGACACTATGTTACATGTAAATATACCTTGATGGATGCGATAAAATGTAATTCACTCAAATTGATAATCCGAAGAGAATAGGATATTATCGCTTCAATCAAGGTAAATAAAATAATATTCATTTTGTAACACAATATATTAAAACCATGGAAGTTAAAATTCTATAGCTTTAATGCGAACCAAATAACGGGATTAAAAAATTAACTTATACCAACAACTCTTCTTTATAGCCAAGATACATCAAAAAGGATAATGGTAGTTCCTGACAGAGATCTCAAAAAAAAGCAAGAAAGGAAGCTAACTTCGGCCAACCGAAGTCTATATACCCTTGCAGTTAATTCCTATTTAATTACAAATTACAAAAATCTGAATTTCGATTTGGAACAAACCGAATTATAGCAATTTTGACAATAATTGATTGATCATTCCTATGGGAGCTATATAATATAGTCGTCCGATTTATGTAAAATTTATTTCGAAATTCTAAAATAATAAAATAAAGTTATATTCAAGAGTAGAAGAGAATACAATAAGAATTACCAAAGCTATAATTTTTTTCCTATTAATTTCCCATTAATTTTCCGTTCATTCCTATGGGAGCTATATGATATAGTCGTCCGATTTTTATAAAATTTAAATCGAAAATCAGAAGTATTAAAAAAACGATATTCCAAAGAGTAGAAGGAAATATGTCAAAAGACACCGAAGCTATAATTTTGTTCATATTAATTTGCCATTAATTTTCTGATAGTTCCTATGGCAGCTGTATGATATAGTAGTCCGATTTTTATAAAATTTAATTCGAAATTCAGAACTGTTAAAAAAATGATATTTCCAAGAGCATAAGGTAATATGTCAAAAAACACATAAGTTATAATTTGTTTTTCAATTATTTTTCCGATTATTCCTATGGGAGCTATAAGATATAGTTGTCCGATCCGGCCGGCTCCGACTTATATACTACCTGCAACAGAAATACGACTTTTGGTAAAGTTTCAGCTCGATAGCTTAAAAACTGAGGGACTAGTTTGCGTAGAAACGGACGGACGGACAGACGGACGGACAGACGGACATGGCTAGATCGACTCGTCTAGTCATGCTGACCAAGAATATATATACTTTATAGGGTCTGAAACGTCTCCTTCACTGCGTTGCAAACTTCTGACTGAAATCATTATACCCTCTGCAAGGGTATAACAAGAAAGGAAACTAACTTCGGCCAGCCGAAGTTTATATACCCTTGCAGATCATTTCTTTTAAACATTAATTGATCGATGCTTTCTATGGCAGCTATATGATATAGTCCTCCAATTTTGATAAAATTAAATTCGAAATTCAGAACAGTTAAAAAAATGATATTCCCACGAGCAAAAAGTAATATGTCAAAAAACACCTAAGATATAATTTTTTTCCATTATTTTTCTGATTATTCCTATGGGAGCAATAAGATATAGTTGTCCGATCCGGCCGGTTCCGACTTATATACTACCTGCAATAGAAAGATGACTTTTGGAAAAGTTTTATCCCGATATTTTAAAACTGAGGCACTTGTTCGCGGACGCAGACGGACATGGCTAGATCGACTCGTCTAGTCATGCTGATCAAGAATATGGGCCGTTCTTTTACAAACCGAACACTTTTTATCGGGTCACATTTTTGATTTGCCTGAAACTTTTTTTACACATACTATTCGGAAAATAAGTAAACACGTGTATCAGGATTTGACCGAAAAAAATTATTTTTTTAGTTAGAATTTTTTTAAGTTTGCCAAAAATCGTCAAATTTGGAAAAAACTAAAAATGGCTCCAACTTTTTACAAAAACCGATTGTAACTAACACTATAGCGCATATATTAAAATAAAACAAAAATTTTTTTTGTTGTGGGGGCAATGGGTAAAAATTTTTTTAAAATTTTAATTTGTTCTTATTTTTAAAAAATTAAAAACTAATTTTTTTTTAGAAATTTTTTTTTGAAAGAAGAGGTTTTAGAGGAATTAATGAAAAAGACGTGAAGTCAATCGGATTCATACAACCGGAGGTACAGATTTTCAAAGAGAGGGTACTTTTCCAAATTTGACAATTTTTGGCCAACTTAAAAAAATTTTTTTTCGGTCAAATCCTGATACACGTGTTTACTTATTTTCCGAATAGTACGTGTAAAAAAAGTTTCAGGCAAATCAAAAATGTGACCCGATAAACAGTGTTCGGTTTGTAAAAGAACCGCCCATGTGCGTCCGAATTGTATTGTCAAGGAAACGTTAAAATTGTTTTAAACCGGTCCATTTGGGAAACATTTGTTTTACTACTTAAAAAAAAAACCGATAGTTTGGCGGAAAAAAGCGCTATAAATGGCAAAATTTCATAAGTCCTGTGCAGGCATGTCCGAAGGGGTACTCCACAAAAGGGGGGTATCTCTCCGCTTCTATTGAACCTAGCAGTATACCCGCTTCTACGCGACATAGAAAATGGAGGGTGCACAATTGTTCCTTATGCAGACGATGTTGTTGTTATGCTGCGGGAAAATTTTCCGCAAAGCCTCTGTGACATTATCGTGCATTGATGTACGTAAGAAACATAACGGTTTTCGGTTGGAAGAGATTTCTGTTATACCCCCGTATGACAGTTAATCAGGAAAACTCTCAAGATGGGCATCTGAAAGTGGGTTAAACATAAACCGAAGTAAAACCGACCTTATACTTTCTCTTCACGAAGTATAAGATCCCAAAGTTATCCGCCCCAAATTTAAATGATTCCGTTCTCGATTTTAGTGACAGTGCAAAATACTTGGGGCTTGTACTAGACAAGAAACTGAACTGGAATCTCACTATATCGGATAGAGTGCGAAAAGCTAACATTGAAAAGCTAATTTTACTTGCAAAAAGGCGGTAGGCCTTCTGCGAACAACTCAGTATGAAAATACATTTTCGTCTTCCGGACCAATGCAGCGTTTTTAAGTAGAGATTCTCGCCATAAGCGAGGCTCTTAGTTGCCTACGCCACTCTAGCCCTATAAACGGAGTAATCAACATTTACTCAGACAGTCAGGCAGCAATGAAGTCACTTGGTGCGCTATCCTCAAACTCGACGATAGTGAACAACTGCTGCAAATCTCTTTAAGAGATGGCACAGCGGTTCGTTATCCCCCTAATCTGGGTGCCAGGGCACCAAAATATTGAGGGTAACGAAATAGCTGACGAATTAGCCAAACGCTACACTACCACAGTTCTTCTTCCAGACAAGGAGGACTTCCTATGCCCCAAGCTACTTTTAGGCTCAGGACAAGGGAAAATTTTCAGATCCCTTGAACAAGAAATGTGGAACAGTACCACTCACTGTAACATTAGTCGCCTGACATGGCCCAAAGTTGACGCCAAACGCATAAAAAGGCTTTTCAGTCTATATCGCACATAGTGCCCAGCCGTGGTTAAAGGCCACTGGCTCGTAGGTGCCCACGCCACTGAACGTCCTTAGCAACGACTTCTGCTGAAGCTGCAAAAACGAGGAAGAAAAAGAATCAGTACAGCACTTATTCTGCTCCTGTGTTGCCCTAATTAGGCGCAGGAAGAAGTATATAGGAGAATACTTTCTTCACAATCTAGCTCAATTAGCAGCTGTTCCCCCGAAGAAAATAGCAGGTTTTATGAGAGAAACGGGCTGGGACTCTTTCTAACTTCGTGGTAAAAGGGTACTTATGATTCATTGCGGTATCACAATGGGCCAGTCAGCCGTCGCGCTAACTTTGGAAAAGCTGCTGGATCTGCACATCAGAAATGATGTGAGACTATGATGTAGGGAGACTAATGTCATCCAATCAGCATGTCTACACCAAAGAGAAATTTGTGGAAACGGCCTACACTCGCTAGTACCAACCGTTGGGAGAGCCCTACACACTAAGGAATATGCACTTGGGCTATTCGTAGATATTTTCGGAGCATTTAACAATATCAAGACGGATGCTATAATGGATCGCCTAGAAGCGACCAGCACGCACCCCGCAGTAAGCCTCTGGATAAGAAACCTGCTTAGCTGCAGACGGGTACTTTCAGAGAGGGGCACTGCTTCCATGGTAAAGGGGGCACATAGAGGCACAGAGGTCCTCTCGCCTCTACTATGGAATTTGGTGGTCGATGATCTAATTAAGAGATTTGAGAGGAGAGCCCCAAAAATAACTGCCTACGTGGACGACGAAAAGGCCACCGTGGCGCTGTTTGCATCCAAGAAGATGCTTAGCAGCACATTGGGCCTGTCGCCTACTCTGATGCACTGGATCTACATCACTGTGGTGCGTCCGAATCTGACGTAAGCAGAGAGACCTACATCGAGCTTATGGAGAGAAATCAGCGGCAGGCACTGGTCTGCATTACGGGGGCACTGAGGTCAACCCTAACTAAAGCTCTAGAAACGATCCTCGGAATCGACCCCATAGATATCCACGTTCAACTGACTGCAGGCAGCACAACGTCTAGTTGGGTCAGGTAATATGACGACGCAAAGCTTCGGACACAGTTTAATCGGCATCTTAGCAGTATGTAATTGAGAATAACATACTTCTAGAATTGTGTCATACTTCAAAGCTCCGTCGCTTAAACCTCTAATGTGCCTGAAAGCTTTATTTGGTGTTTGTTGGAAGCGATCTGCTTCCCGGTTTTACATACGTAAATAACAACGATTAATTAATTGTTGATTCGAACATGCGCATTTTGTATGCATTTTGCGTTATACCAAGTTTCTAATAATATAAAGAAAGAAAAGGGGTGTGTCCAGCCTACGCACGACTGAAGTGAAACTTCTAGTATTTCTCTCTCAGCCGTTTCAGCTTGAGATGAGGGAGGCTGTAATTCCTTTTTCCTCTGTCTGTACTGCCAGTGAGCCATTGTTTCGTCAATTTTTTTCGACCTGGAAATATAAACATGTAATTTGAATTCTCCTTCTCGGTCGGTTTTTTACCTTTAAAAGTCGACAGCTGTGCGCTACAGCGGATTCACAGTCTAAAGGGTGAGAGGTGTGTCACAGAAATGATTTTGGCTTAAAAATCGTATTCTCACACATTTGTGCGAACGCATGGTGCAACTATATGTCTAAGGTGGTCTCAACGCAAGAGCTGCTCTCTTTCGAGGACGTTATTTGTGGCAGTCTCTATTTCATTCTATCGCTTAAGAGAGACAGAGAGGTAAACATATTTAACGTTCTCAGCTGAGCTGACGACACCACCCTATATATGTATTTGCACAATATGCGAGCGCGCTCTGAGCGAAGAGAGAAAAGAAGAGGACATCGAGAACGTCAGCGGTGAAAGAGAGACAGGGGTATGTGACGGTCATGAATCGGTCTTACTCCGTCCCGGAAAATCCATAACGCGCGTAAAAAAGTTTCACTTTAAAATAAAACAAGATGGGAAGCTATCTTCGGCTAACCGAACACCCTTGCAGATCTTTCCTATTCAATTACAAATACCAACAGACTTCCAAAATAGCAACAGACTTACAAAGTGAACCGTTGTGTTTTTCCGCGCTCTGAATTTTTACCATTAGACGGTTTTAATTAAAACTTAAATATTCGGTCCCCAATTTGCTTTATCATAGTACTTCGTTCATTTCGCGAGTGAATTTACTCAATTCTGTGCGCAATCTCATTAAAACAATTTCCAATTTTTATATTGTGTTCTGGCTGGCGAAAATCCTCCAGCTGAACCCTCCACGAGGGTGCCGGCTGGGCAATGGTCACTGCATTTCCCTGAGCAGGGTAGTGTAATGTCGTTTGTCCTGCCCGGGGCAATGTAGTGTCCAGCTAAGGCGACAGGTTCAACCCCTTGAATCAGTGGCCATGGTTGGAGGTGCCTGGCGGAAGGCATAAAACGCAAGTGGGTGGTTCCCCTGGAAACAATCCAGTATGAGCGACGAGGTTGAAGAAATCCGGGCTGGGATGTCAGCCCAAACGTCGATGGGAAGTACGACTGCTACCATCGGCGGGCACGGGGAGGAGCAATCCTCTCTGCGTGTCGCCAGCGGTCGAAGCCCTGGGATGACGGGAGCAGGTCATCTCAGCGGCAATGCTACTGCCATAACATCTCAGGCAAAGTTAAGCCGCACGGGTGCCGTTGTCGGAGTAGACTCTGACTCAGAGAGCCTGCTAAACGAAGCCAAAACAAGCCATACCCGCTTGCCTGAACCCAACTCCCATCGTAGGAAAGGGCCGAATCGTAGAAGCGAGGGTATGAAGGCTAAGACGCAATACAAGGCAGCCCTCAAGATTAAGAGCCAGCTCCAGGACAAAGCGACCCTTTCCCAAGAGGAGAAGGAACGGCTAGGCTGGGCAGAGCAAAAGGTTGAGGATGGAATGCTGCACTTCGCAAGCAAACCCGCGATGGCGTCGACAAGTGGATTTGCGGACAAGGTAGAGGAGTTTGCGAACAAAAGGCAAAGCTCACACGAGAGTGCCGCCAAGGACACTCCGGCGAGCAAGCGGAAACGCGGGCCCAAGAAAGCAGGCCCTCCGCCACCCGAAGTAGCAGTGAAGCTCAACAAAAAGGCCAGGGTCAGTACTCAACCGACACCTGATCGTGGCACTCATTGACAGAAACGACGAGAATGGGAAGATGACGGAGGCGCGAGTTACCAGATTAGTTGATTGTAGGTTCTTGGATAGCTTAATGGTTTGTAGTTAGAGTTTAATCAAAATGTGGACGAGCAATAAAATGACTGAATTGTTTGCTGGTAAATTCAAGAGTGAAGTTTTATTTCTGAATTCTCTTTTATGACTTTACAATTAATGCTGATCTTGCGGGACGGCCGTAATTGGAGCGGATGTGTATCGGGCCACGACTTTCTGGAGTGGCCGTAATATTTATGCTGCGTTGACATATTCCAGTGGCGGACTGCCACAGGCGTTTCGGCGGGGTCGGCGGGGTATTTTGCTGAGGTGTCGGAGTGTTGAGCTGTCGCGGGGGGTTCCGGCGGGGATCGCCGGAGATCTGCTGAGGCGGCTAATTAGCGGCCTGTCACAGGGGTTTCGGCGGGGGACCGCCCAGGGCATGACCCGAGGTGGTAACTCCTCCCCCCTCAGACTGAACTACCGACCATAGTGGAGCGATGGTGGAGCAACAGTTGGCGTGAACGTCGTGATTGGTGTAGCTGGTGTAAAAGTAGTCGTTCTCCTTGAAAAACAAGCTACTGCTGCCATTAGTATCATCATAACAGCTAGCATTGCGTCTGTGGTTGTTGTGTGCCTTGCTGTTCCTGTTTGTATTCTGTTGATCTGTAATCTTGTTTCGATGTCCTCCATCTTCAGCTCATGTATCCCCAATTCTTGGGTAGTTCTGTTCTTCTGCATGATTTCGATTTGTGGTATTTCCAAGTTCAACTTTGCCGAACCGAGCTTTTCTATTGCCTCGTATTGAACGTTATTTAACATTGTTCTACATCCTCTAAACATGATCAATGCCGATCCATTGAGTATTCTCTCTTCTCCACAGTCGGTTTGCAGCTTCACATTTTCTCCATTAAAAACCGCAATATATCCTTCCTCTGGCTCGAAGATCCTGCTCTTGAGGCCTACATCCCTCGTCTCGCAATTTGCCGACCTCCCGTTGATCAGTCTTCTTAAGCATACTTCATTAACCTGGTTTACAATTTTGTCGTTCTTACATGTATACAAATTTCTTATCTTTTGACATTTTTCCTTATAGTAATACATTTCTTCCTTATTAAGTACTATGTATTTCGGCGTTATTTCAAATTCTGTTCTATTCATGGGTAACGGTATGATTCTATGCAAAGAATACGTCCCCTTTTTGAAAATTGGTAATTTTATTGAAAATATTATATCTGTTTTATTCATTATCGCCGTTAATTGTAAAAATTCGTACATGTGTTCTTCCGGTGTCAACTCTCGCTGCTTCTTGTTTGTCGAAAATAAATTTTGAAATTATTCCTATTTTCGCTAATAGTAAGCTTTCAGCTACATCGTTCAAATTTAATCCGAGCATGTCTATTGTTATCGAAATCCTATCTATGTACTCTAACCTGTAGATTCTTTTGTCCTCTTCTAAAAACGTCTTGCTAATCCCATTCTTATAGTTCTTTATAAACCTAGTTACCATGGTTTGCTCTTCGTTAATGTATTTCGTTAGGTTTTTGAACATTATGCTAAATTTATTTCCTGTCCTTTCCTGAGAACTCAAAGCCTCCCTTAATCCTTTTTCCTCTTCTTGCATCTTTCTTATCTCTTCCTCTAGCCTTTCTGCATCTTCCGCGTCTAAATTTCCCGTTATTGACTTTACGACTGAACCCAGTCCGTTTATCAACCCCCTTGCCCTCCTAGTTTTCGGGCATATAGTTGCTATCTTACTTTTAACATTTGAAGTTTATTTTGGAGAACCCTCACAAGGTCTTTAGTTTAGCCTTACAATATGAATAAATGTTTGTGCGTTTGTATTACCTTTGCCGAGCCTAAATCAATCTGAGCTACCGGCTCGTCCCCTTTCAGCATCCGAATCTCGAAGTTCTCCGTTGCCGCCATGGTCAGTGACAACCTGTAATTATTTATTCATTTGACTTCATTATTTTTCTAATTTTCTCTTTGTGTATTTTCTGTGGCTTGTGTGTTGTTATTGTTAGTCCGTTGTCTTCTGCCACCTTATGTTTAGAAAACCGCGGCGTTAGTTTATCCCTCCTGTTCTCTTTTCTGTATATCGTGTCCCCTACTTGTACCGGGCTCGGTTCCTGCCTGTCTGCATTTGCCTCCTCTATTCTTTCCTGTTGACTACCGGTACCCGACATGCCGAAGCTAATTGATCGGCTGTGCGATACAGCCTCACAACCAAACGCGAACGGTCATTGTCATTAGGGTACTTTACTGCTAAACTTCCAATAACCATTCCATGCAAGGCGGCCGCCCTGTGCCCTACAGTGAGCCGCCTAATACATGTCAGCTTTTGGATTATTATTCACTTCCTCCTCACGCTAAACGGCTACTCTGTGCTCTACAGTGCACCGTCTAATACATGTCAAAGGAAAGATAATTCTAACATCAATTAGTTATTATTTGTGTATTCCTTGTATAATTTTCTTCATTTCATTTCTGCATTTAAATCTCATCCATCCTCATGCTAAACGGCCGCCCTGTGCTATACAGTACGCCGTCTAATACATGCTAATGGAAAGATTAATTAATTATTATTTGTGTATTCTTTGTATATAAATTCCGCTTCCTTTTTATCTAATTCTCAACCATCCTCATGCTAAATGGCCGCCCTGTGCTATACAGTACGCCGTCTAATACATGCTAATGGAAAGATTTCCCTGTTGTGCCGTTTTTCTTGTCTTCTACCTCGACGCTCCACTGTCTCGGAGCCAGTCGAACCTGTCGTCTCACTACTGTATGAGTTAGAACTTGGCTACAACCGCCTACAACCGTTGCTAATCCAACCCGAGTTGTTTGCAACCGTCCGACCGTTGCCGAACGGCCGCCGCCGAACGATCATCCGACCGTGCTGTTCGGTACGCAACGAAACGACGACAACAACAACCGTCTGCCGACTGCCGTCGACAGCCGACCTTTCGATCGAACCGTTCCATGCAACTTCGAACCGCCGTCACTTCAGATCGTTCGCCGACGGCTGCACACCTCGCCTCGAAATTTTCAACTCTCTCTGCGACATTATTTAATTATTTAAAATTCTCACTCGGCCGTAGCACTCTTTTATTATAATTATTTAGAAAATTTTGACCATCTTGTGCGTTATTCGTAATCACTACATTCCTATTTCCTTTGCACTATTTTACTGAACTCACTACTTTCGGCTCATTTCTCGGTGCCCACTTTATTAATCGGCCACTTATCTTCACCTTTAATTATTTGGCAACATTTACCACCATGTCTGCCTTTATCTCTGTTTGACTTTACTCGCTTCCACTGGTTTGCACTTTTCTTTTTATTATTTACTAGTGATCTGTTTTATTGCATTTATTACAGATTTATTTATTTAAAAATTTTCCTTTTCTTTCACTTCATAACACCCACACTGTACTCACTCTTCTTACGTACATAACGATGCTTAAAATAACGTTGAAAATCCTATCCATCCTTCGTCGTCTCAGAGTCTCCTGGATTCCGTTCTTAGTCGAAGGACTACCGACTGCGCCAGTTACCAGATTAGTTGATTGTAGGTTCTTGGATAGCTTAATGGTTTGTAGTTAGAGTTTAATCAAAATGTGGACGAGCAATAAAATGACTGAATTGTTTGCTGGTAAATTCAAGAGTGAAGTTTTATTTCTGAATTCTCTTTTATGACTTTACAATTAATGCTGATCTTGCGGGACGGCCGTAATTGGAGCGGATGTGTATCGGGCCACGACTTTCTGGAGTGGCCGTAATATTTATGCTGCGTTGACATATTCCAGTGGCGGACTGCCACAGGCGTTTCGGCGGGGTCGGCGGGGTATTTTGCTGAGGTGTCGGAGTGTTGAGCTGTCGCTGGGGGTTCCGGCGGGGATCGCCGGAGATCTGCTGAGGCGGCTAATTAGCGGCCTGTCGCAGGGGTTTCGGCGGGGGACCGCCGAGGGCATGACCCGAGGTGGTAACTCGCGCTGGAAGATCGTCCATGTGCGACTCGTTGAGTCTCTCTGTGAACGTATGGAAGAGGCACCCACAGCCCCCATGCCCACATTCGATGGTGCAGGGTGGCTGAACGGTGTTAAAATTCTGAAGTGCAACGACGATCCGACCAGGAAATGGCTGACGCAAACGGTCGGCCAACTGGAGGCGTTGTGGGAGGGGGCCAAGCTAGAGGTGGTGGACAGGGAACTAATTCCATCCTCACTAAAGGCGAAAGTGGTCTTCCCCATCGCAATCCAAGAGGATCAGGCGCTGAAGCTGCTTCAACGGCAGAATCCAGACGTCCCAACGGCAGATTGGAAGATTCTTCACATGACCAACCAACTACCCAGTGAGGGGGCCAAACTTTGGTTCTCCAAATCAACAAGTAGGCGGAGGATCTGCTGTACCCAAGATTCGGGAAGATGGCGTGGGGCATGGGTGGTGTCTACCTGCGTCTCAAGAAGCGCCACCCCGAAGGCAAGGGCGCACACATCCTACAGGCAGGCGAGATGGAGAAGGACATAGGTCCTGAAGCCATCGTGGATGCCGCCCAGGACCTCGCTCTGGATGACTCGTAAGACGAAGAGGACGGTGACCGGACAGTTATAGCCAACACGTCGAGCTGAGATGAGCCTGCCGCCCATGACTCTGAGGGTGCAAGGGCCCGTCGACATAGCCTTGGTTCAGGAGCCATGGATTGCCTCGGGCAATATCGTGGCCGGACTAAGGTCCTCAAACTGCAACACATTCTACTAACCAGCGGTATGCAGGAACAGAAGCGCCGTACTTGTACGGAAGGGTATCCATGCTAACCTTATGCCTCATGGCTCCCGACTTGATGCTAGAAAGCGAGGAGAAGCGCCTTTTGGTAGCGTCCTGCTACATGGCACACGTTAGACCGTCGCCACCAAAAGAGCTGAGCAACTTGATGACCAACTCCTCATTGGTGCAGATGCCAATGCACACCACAGCGTGTGGGGAAGCACCGACATCAACGACAGAGGTGAGTCACTCTTAGACTTTATTCTATCTACTAATTTATACATAGCAAACGTGGGGGAGGAACACACCTTCGTAGGAGGCACCTCGTCAAACGTACTAGATATAACACTTGTAAAGAGACAGAGTACTTTGGTCTCCGAATGGAGGGTCCTAAAAACGCCATCCTTCTCAGACCATAGGTATATTCAGTTCAGATACGATTTTAAAAGTACCCCAAAGGTAACTGTGTATAGAAACCCCCGTAACATGAACTGGGGAAAGTTTACAAGGACAGTGACCTCAAAACTCGCGACTAGCCCGGGCGCAGTAAAATCCGTGATAGACATAGAAACGTCCATAGAGATCCTGTCCAAGGAATTGCTGGATGCGTATCACGCAGCATGCCCGAAATCAAGAACAAGGAAGAGGACCAAGCCACCATGGTGGAATCGGGAACTGACACTCAAAAGAAATAACCGCCGAGAATTCTTCAAAAACGCCAAAGAGGCAGACAATGAGATTATTAACGAGGAATACAAAATCCTACTTAGGGATTACAAGAAGGAATCACGCAGGGCACAGAGAAGCTCGTGGAGAATCTTCTGCTCCAGCATCGAGAACGTCCCGGAAACAGCTAGGCTCCGGAAGCTGCTTTCGAAGCAGCCTACCATACAGAGTCCGCTAAAGCGCGACGACGGACAGTGGAGTGAGGGCAGTGCAGAGGCCCTAACGGCACTTATGCAATCGCACTTCCCAGGATGCACGGATGTCCTAGACGCCAGCACGCACCAGGACATAGCAGCTGGCGAAGAACGCCTCCCAAACAATCTAATAACACCAATGAAAATTAACTGGGCCATAGACTCCTTTTGCGGGCTATAAGGCACCAGGACTTGATGGAATATTTTCAGTCATGTTGCAGGCGACCAAGGAAAGGATCACCCCATGGTTGTATGAAATATACTCAACATGTCTAAGCACGGGCTATATCCCAATCAAATGGGGGACCTCTCGGATTGTCTTCCTCCCAAAGGTGGGAAAGTGCAGAGAGCATAATTATTAAGGGAGTTTGTCCATCGACCTTCAGCTCCATAATGGAATCAACACTCAGGGAGATAAGTGAGTGGGCGGAAAAGGTGGGACTCAGTATCAATGCGGACAAGACGGACCTCATTCTCTTTACTAAGAGATACAAGGTACCGAAATAGACCCCCCCATGGACGCCTCCAGCAGGGAACCATGCGAACTTCTTGCCTTCGCGAAATACACCTCGATCCTTGTGGACATTAAAATCTAATAAAATATATCGAGGTTTATACAGATTAGCCGGACAACTAAGGGTCATATTGGCCTATGGGTGGCCCCGTCCATAAGGGCCGTCCGTGTAACCTAACCTAATATTGTTTTCTGTGTTTTTTTTTTTTTATTTCTTCTGCCTTTCCTTTGTGCGTTGTACGTAAAAGCTGCAGTGCAGTTTGTAATGTTGTTTTCTGCATTCGAATTATCCGCATTACGCTCCCGCTCTCCTTAACTCTTGCATTCTCTCTCTACTTTTTCCTCTCTCGAAATTTTAAGCGTGCGGAGTCGGTGCTCTGCGGTACTTTTAACTGTTTGCTTGCATATTTCGGTCCCTACATTTCTGTTTGGTACAGTGGGCCAAATATTTACAATTATGGAAACTTTTTTCTGCTCTATTAATAAATAAATAAAAACAGACCTGTTGGCTGTGTGAAAAAATGGCTCATACCAAGTGTGCCGGCTATACTGGCCGAAGCAGTGATGACCTTGCTAAGGGTCACAATTTACTTTATTGTTATGATCCTTGTCTTCTAGTTGCGCAAGAGATGAGATCTTTTCGCCGAGCGGATGATTTACTCTCAGTGCTAGACTCTCAATTTAATAGCCTTAAGCTAATTAACGAGTCTCCAAAGCGCAAAAAGGCCACTGGTGGTAGGCATCCGAAAAAAAAACACCTTATTTCTCGTCTTTCGCCTGACCAAACGGAATCCGAGGTGTTGGACTATATACAGTACAAAACAAATGCCAAAAACATTAAAGTGGAAAAATTTAATTTCACTTAAGCGAGAGACACCTCATCTTTCAAGATCTTTGTTCCGATTTCTTTTCAACCATTTGCTCAGAAGATTTCTGGCCAGATCTTATGATGGTAAAGGAGTTCGAAACCAGAGATATGTCTATAAGCATTAGCATTGTTTTTTAAATATCATGAAAAAAGTAATGCTACTGAAAACACATTTCATTAGCATTGAAATAAGTAATGCTACTGAAAACAAATTTCATTAGATTGTCAAAAAAGTAATGCTACTAAAAAATATTTCATTGGCATTGAAAAAGTAATGCTACTGAAAACACATTTCATTGGCATTGGAAGCTTTCAATGCTACTGAAAATATATTTCATTAAAGTCCCCAAAAATATTGCTACTTAAAAATCTAATTCCAAAAAGTAATGATAGTTAAAAAAATGTAATTACCATTGTTTTGTAAAAAACGGAGGAACGGACGGACGGACGGACAGACGGACATGGCTAGATCGACTCGGCCATTGATCCTGATCAAGAATGTATATACTTTATATGGTCGAAAACGCTTCCTTCTACCTGTTACATACTTTTGCAAAATTGGGTTTTACAGAATTTTAAATTTTGAAAAGGCCTAATTGAATATAAAAAAATTTCGAAATCCCCCATAATTTGGGGGCTACGTCTAAAAATAACTTTAGGAATTTAAAAATCTAAACGATGATTTTTGGAACATAGGTAATTTTATGGCTTAAGTGCTTAAGTTTAATTTTCAAAATTTTCAGCATTTTATACTATTGCATGATTTCAGTCAGAAGTTTGCAACGCAGTGAAGGAGACGTTTCCGACCCTATGAAGTATATATATGGGCGGTTCTTTTACAAACCGAACACTTTTTATTGGGTCACATTTTTGATTTGCCTGAAACTTTTTTTACACGTACTATTCGGAAAATAAGTAAACTACACGTGTTGACCGAAATGAATAAACTACACATGATTTGACCGAAAAAAAATTATTTTTTTAGTTAGAATTTTTTTAAGTTTGCCAAAAATCGTCTAATTTGGAAAAGTACCCTCTCTTTGAAAATCTGTATCTCCGGTTATATGAATCCGATTGACTTTATGTTTTTTTCATTATTCCTCTAAAACCTCTTCTTTCAAAAAAAAAAAAATTCTAAAAAAAAATTAATTTTTAATTTGTTAAAAATAAAAACAAATTAAAATTTAAAAAAAAATTTTAACCATTGCCCACACAAAAAAAAATTTTTTTTTGTTTTAATATATGGGCGGTTCTTTTACAAACCGAACACTTTTTATCGGGTCACATTTTTGATTTGCCTGAATCTTTTTTTACACGTACTATTCGGAAAATAAGTAAACACGTGTATCAGGATTTGACCGAAAAAAAATTATTTTTTTAGTCAGAATTTTTTTTATGTTGGCCAAAAATCGTCAAATTTGGAAAAGTACCCTCTCTTTGAAAATCTGTATCTCCGGTTATATGAATCCGATTGACTTCTTGTCTTTTTCATTAATTCCTCTAAAACCTCTTCTTTCAAAAAAAAATTTCTAAAAAAAAATTAGTTTTTAATTTCTTAAAAATAAGAACAAATTAAAATTTTAAAAAAATTTTTAACCATTGCCCCCACAACAAAAAAAAAATTTTTTATTTTAATATATGCGCTATAGTGTTAGTTACAATCGGTTTTTGTAAAAAGTTGGAGCCATTTTTAGTTTTTTAAATATCGACATTTTTTTAACAATCCCTCTCCTTTCTTCTATGAACGCCCGCTAAAGCATGTTGTGCATCTCGCTCGCTCTTATTACATGCTTATGGTTTTCATGCTTACAAGTCATTTAACAGTCTGTTGACCATATGAGACTAACAAATAGGAATTCTTTGCTTAAAATATTATGGAATTATTTTTTTGTTTATTATTGAGTTTTTTTTAAGTTTTTGCAACATTAAAAACATATTATTTTTTTAACATTAAAAAAAAAACGTTTTTTTAACATTAAAAAAATACTAACTTTTGTTAAAATAATGAATTAGGTAAATAAAAAAATAATTATATAATATTTTACGCAAAGAATTCCTATTTGTTAGTAAGATATGATTAAATGAACAGTAAGCATGAAAACCATAAGCATGTAATAAGAGCGAGTGAGATGCACAACATGCTTTGGCGGGCGTTCATAGAAGAAAGGAGAGGGATTGTTAAAAAAATGTCGATATTTAAAAAACTAAAAATGGCTCCCACTTTTTACAAAAACCGATTGTAACTAACACTATAGCGCATATATTAAAATAAAAAAAATTTTTTTTTTTGTGGGGGCAATGGTTAAAAATTTTTTTAAAATTTTAATTTGTTCTTATTTTTAAGAAATTAAAAACTAATTTTTTTTTAGAAATTTTTTTTTGAAAGAAGAGGTTTTAGAGGAATTAATTCAAAAGACATGAAGTCAATCGGATTCATATAACCGGAGATACAGATTTTCAATGAGAGGGTATTTTTCCAAATTTGACAATTTTTGGCAAACTTAAAAAAATTCTAACTAAAAAAATAATTCTATTTAAGGCCAAATCCTGATACACGTGTTTACTTATTTTCCGAATAGTACGCGTAAAAAAAGTTTCAGGCAAATCAAAAATGTGAAATTTTTTTTTGGCCAAATCTGTTCGGTTTGTAAAAGAACGGCCCACATACAAAATTCAATGCCTAGGCAGTATTAGTTGTTTTGAGCTGGCAAAACTGGCTATTTTCGTTTCTGAATAACTTTTAAACGTGACTTTTTACAGTAACGTGATGTATGCCACAATTTAGGGAAACTTTTTAACTATTGCATTTGCAAAAATTACATTTAGGGGGCATTTTTAAATACCTTATAAACGAGCTACAGTACAAGTCTGTAGCTTCAGTAGTTCAGAAGTTACGGCCTTCAGAGTTTTAGCTATTTGGGGCTGTTTTCCCGCGGTAGAACTAAAGTTTCTTATATGTAACTGTTGAATACCATACCAAATTTCAGGAATTTAAAATATTTTTTTTGGGTCAGACAGACAAACTGACAAACAGAATTAGATTTTCATTTTGACTGGCTCCCCACAAATTTGTTTCCGGTATATCTTTTGAACGGAGAATTTTACGATATGACCCCAAAAATTAAGCGCATAACACTAGTTTACAGACAAAATATATGTTGACTTGAGTTGAGTTGTAAAGAGAGAGTCAGAATCACTCATTTCTAAGCGGCTCCTCTTCTCTCCCCCTTAATTGGAGTCTCATTCAGAGCCCGTTAATCAAGCTTCAAAACTGCGGGCGCCACAGTTTTTCGCGGTTTGTTGCGTGAAAATTTTGTCCTGCGTACTAGCCCCTAGAATCTGCTTGCAAAGTGCCAATCCTCTAACTTTTATAGTTTCCGAGATCTCAGCATTCATACAGACGGACGGAAACGCTTTCTTCTTCCTGTTACATACTTTTGCACAAATCTAATATACCCTTTTACTCAACGAGTAACGGGTATAAAAAATAGAGGAAAAAAATCTTTGGGTTTTTTTCGACAAAAATATGGTTTTCGGTGAACACCTAGCCCCCTCTTAAACACACAAATATTTAATCTCGGAAGAAGACTTTATTGGTTGATCTTTTTTGCGCAATGTGGGAAGAAACCTTCCGTATAGCAGCAATAGTCGTTTAGCATTTATTAAGCCCAGAAACCTTTGTAAGTAAACGTTGCCATATGAACCTGTTTATCGCTTTCTGCCCCAAATTTCAATGGAAAGTAGTCGAAAAGACTGTTAGGGAAGTGCATTTTAAGAGACTTTCGTGAACCTTTAATGTGGCATATGAATTGCATAATAAAATATAAACCAAGGAAAAAAACCAAATATTTTATTTTTGAATTTTTTTTTAAATACATTAAATGTTTCTGAATATAACACTATTTTAATCAGAGACCGTCAATTTTAACGGTTATATAAAATCTTTATTGTAAAAGCTTTAAAAAAATTATTATTTTCAATTTTTATAATATCGCTCAAAAATACCTTTTATTTTTGATTTTATTTTTATAAGTCTCGAATAACAAGTAATAATGATTTTTCAGTCGTTTGGAAACATTTTTCTTCAAATAAAAAAAAATAAAAATCACTTAAAGACTTTTATTCTGACTTGTCGTAAGTAAAAGTACATATATCTCGCGAACACTTAAGTCTAAGCTACCAAATTTATAACATGGGGTTTTCTTAAATGTTTTAAAATTCTGGCTTGGTCCAATATATTCCTTATCGCGATTTTCCACTATTTAACACTGTCATATTCCCCAAATAGTGAAAGCCAGAATTACACAGCTTCTAAAGCTTAGACGACACTATTTATTTTTACTTTCCACCACTCTTCAAAAATCCAATTTCATTGCTAAATAACAACTGTTAAGGAAGCGACCTAGTTTTTAAAATTAACATCCGCTCTTGTATAAATTTAAAACATGCCTGCGCCCTTTTCCTACCAAAAAATCAATAATTTAAATATTGTCCTTTCTGAGATGTTCTTCTAAAAAAGAAAGAAAGAGGCAAACAATGAAAAGAAGATTGGGTTGATACTGAAATATAGTTTATATATTTTGTGCACTTAGGGTACAAATTCAAGGTTTATTCGCGGATCAAATTCACGGGTGTCTTCCTTTTCGATTCCAAGTTCTTCGTAGTGTGACCAACTCGAACTGTTCTTCTTTTCCTAATCTCTCGGCTTTTCGCCAGAAACTAGCGATGACAAAACTGCACATGCCGCCCGGCAATGCTCGACGTAGCATGATATGATTCTGGTTGAGTCAGCGCTGTAGAATGTAAGATTATTTGAAATATATAAAGGATTAGACAGAGTTAATGATGTAATGGTAAACGGCAGAGCTTAGTAATTGCCCTTTTAAATGTTGTGTTTTGAGTTTTGATGGTTACGACCCGTACGAGCTCATCCGAGCCGGGATGTAACTGGATGATTCGCCCTAATTTCCATTGAGCAGGCGGAGTCCCGTCATCCTTCAGAATTACCAGGTCATTGAGTTGCAGATTTTCTGTGACTTCACACCATTTTGGCCGTTTCTGCAAATGGGCAAGCCAATCCTGAGTCCATTTCTTCCAGAATCCATGGATCATCCTTTGCTGGTTGAGAAAGGTTTCTTTAAACTTAGTTGATGGGGCTCTACATTCTGGTGGTGCGAGCATGGCATCGCCTATTAAAAAATGTCCTGGAGTGAGGTAGCTTAGATCTTCGGGGTCTGCGGTAAGGGGGCACAGTGGCCGCGAATTCAGACATGCTTCTATGCGTATGAGTACCGTCGAAAACTCTTCATAAGTGAGGCTGGAGCTTCCAGCCATTCTAGTCAAATGGTGTTTGACTGATTTAACGTTCGCCTCCCAAAGCCCTCCAAAATTCGGCGATCGGGGCGGGCTAAAGTGCCATTCAATTTGCTTGTCAGCTAATCTTGCTGCGGCCGTGTTCTCGTTGTCCCGCTGCCTTGAGAGCTCATTCCGGAGTGCTTTGTCCGCGCCCACAAAATTGGTGCCATTGTCGCTATATATGTGACGACATAGTCCGCGTCGTCCTATGAACCGATCCAGTGCCCACAGAAAATGATCCGATGTGAGCCCGGTGACTACCTCCAGGTGGACACCAAACAGATGAATATGGCGATATAACCCTTATACGTTGCTGTTCCTCTCAGTCGGGCAGCCTTTAGTTCAATGGCTCCGGTGTAGTCGATGCCGGTAGCCCAAAAGGGACGACATGGCGGGTTGATTCGATGAGGTGGCAAATTCCCCATGAGTTGCTTGCCAGCTGTTGGGCAAGCACGAAAACATTGCATGCATCCTCGCATCATCCTTTTGGTAGCTACGCGTCCGTTTACAATCCAAAAGCGTAAACGTGTCTGCGCTAAGGTCAGCTGAACTCCTCCATGAAGCGTGGCATGATGTGCATCCTTAATGACAAGATCTGTGAATGAGTGTTGTGCTGGTAAGATTATCGGATGTTTACGATTGAACGATAAATGCGCGTGACTTAAGCGGCCACGGACGCGAAGAACGTTATCTTCGATGAATGGGTTTAGATTTCGTAGTTTGCTTAGCTTCGGAAGTGGTTTAGAAGAACGTATTGCCTTTATGTCCGCTGTAAACGATTCAGCTTGAACCAACCGAACTATGCATAGGAGGGCGTCATTGAGTTCTTTTAATCTCAGATGACCATTCAGTCGATCAGCCTTGTGCCGAGAGTTTATACTAAACCTGAGAATATAGGCGGTTATGCGGATCAGACGGCTAAAGGTTGAATAGCGGTTGAGAATGCTGTCTTCCTTTCCGAGCATGTGGATGTTGATCTTGTCTGGTTTGGCTTCTAGCATACTTGGGTCGACGATTGGTGGGATGGAATTGGTAGGCCAATCATTGTCGTTGAGACACAACCAAACTGGGCCGTTCCACCACAGGGACGATGTAGAAAGCTCCTTGGGACTTCTCCCGCGAGTGGCAAGATCGGCCGGATTTTCGTTGGTGCTCACGTGTCTCCATTGGTGTGGGTTTGAGTGTGCACGGATATATGCCACCCTGTTCGCCACAAAAGTTTTCCAACGATTTGGGTCCCCGTTTATCCAATGTAAAACGATTGTTGCATCCGTCCAGTAGAATACCGGAATGGGCTCGTCGGTCCACGTATTATTTTCCAATACCCATCGTACCAGCTTAACGGCGAGAACTGCTCCGCTTAACTCGGTTCTTGGAATGATTAGGGGTTTCGTAGGAGAAACTTTGGTTTTGGCTGTAAGTAGGGAAACATAATGTGAATTAGTTTGCTGTACACGTAAGTAGACTGCTGCTGCGTAGGCTATGGATGAGCTGTCACAAAAAGCGTGGATTTGATAATGTTCGCCGGAGTCGGAGGAGAGTCCGGTCCAGCGTGATATAGTGATGGTGCTGATGTCATCTAAAGAGTTGAGAAACTGCGTCCAGCGTGCCGCGAGATGCGAAGGAACTGGGTCATCCCATTGCAATCCGGTGATGGTTCCATCGCACTGTGTGATCGTTGACACCATTATTTCCTTTAATATAATTTTAGCCGATATGATAATCGGGGTAATCAGGCCGAGCGGGTCGAATAATCGTGAGATATTAGATAGGATTAGTCTTTTCGTATTGATGATCGGAGGTTTGTGAAGGATTTTGTATTTGAACACATCTAAACTTGGTATCCAGTACATTCCCAATGTCTTGACCTGGTCCTCACCCCTTTGCGGAGGGGTACTGCTCCCTTTGGGCTCCGCGGGAATTTCTCCCACCAATAATGGCCTTTGGCCCGCCCCCTTCCTAACCCCCATCCAGCCTTTTGGAGGGCTCCAGATACTTGCTCCATTTTGTCCTTTGCTGCCTCAACTGTATAGTCGCCGGTAAGCATATCATCGACGTACATCTCGTGCTTCAGGACATGTCTCGCTCTCGGATATCTGCTATTTTCGTCTTCGCCAATTTGATGCAGCACTCGAATCGCGGTAAACGGGGCGGATGCTGTGCCGAAAGTTACCGTTGTGAGACAATATTCGTTGATTTCGCCGTCGGCTGCCCTCCAAAGGATCCGTTGGTACTGATGATCGTCGTGATGTACGTTTATGCATCGATACATCTTCTGGATGTCTGCTGTGAATGCGTACGGATATTTCCTCCAATTCAGAATAACTGCAGCCAGGTTATTTTGCAATGCTCTTCCCACACACAGAATGTCGTTTAGTGACCGACCATTGGAAGTCTTGGCGGATGCATCGAACACGATCCTATGTTTGGTGGATAGGCTTTCTTCCTTTATAACCGCGTGATGTGGAAGCACACAAGAAGATACCGATATGTTGCTAGCGCTTACTTGGGTGTTCTGTCGCTCGGTACTCTTCGCTTGCGTTATCTGGCCTAATTCAAAGTATTCTTTAATTCCGTTTCCATAACGGATCCATTCATCTGGTGATCGTTTAAGGCGGCGTTCCAGGTGTAGGAATCTATTTAGGGCCATCTGATGTGATCGTCCGATGGTCATTTCTGGGTCGAAAAGCGTTTTGAACGGCAATCTGACTTCATAACGTCCACTCTCTAGGCGCCGGTGGGTTTCTTTAAAGAATTCTTCGCACCAAGACTCTTCAGGGGAGAGAGGATGACGTTCAGGAACTGCTTCTATTTCGCAAAACTGTTTTAATAGATGTTCTGTGTCTACTGCGGTGTGATAACAATGCAGTTGTTGGTTAGGTTCGGCAGATCCTGCTTGTCCGGACAGGACCCAGCCGAAGATTGTGTTTTGTGCCATGGGCTCGGCTGCTGACCCGGTGCGCAGGCCTGGCAACAATATTTGGGACAACAAATCAGCTCCGATTATTATGTCGATCCGTTTAGGGCGGTAGAATTGCGGGTCTGCTAGCGCAAGGCCCGTGAGATGTTCCCAGTTCCGAGAAAGGATGCTATGGCCGGGCAGAAATGCTGTTAATGAATTGAGTACATAGGCAGTTCCGACTTCTAAACTGGGTGAGCTGCTGCTCGGTGGACGAATGCTGAAGCTAACGGTGCCCTTGCACTGCTGAGTCTTAATTGCTCCAACTCCTGCAATCGTGGTGCGCGTGGAAACCTTCTTAAGACGTAGTGATTGGACTGTATGTTCCGAGACTAGGGTTGCTTCGGATCCATGATCCAGTAAGGCGTTGATCGTGGCTTCTTGTCCGGTTTTTGGATTGATGATATGGACTCGGGCGGTCGCTAGTAAAATGCTCCGTATTGGTGCGTTAGAAGAAACTGCAGTGAGACAGTTCAGGCTGGAGTTGCTGAACTGTGGAGTTTGTGCTGCGGTGAATGCAGGCTGGATGCCGGAGGTGTTTGTTACAGGTGTAGACTGAGTTTCTTGTGGGTGTGACGGACGCTGTGGGTGGTGCAGGAGCGTATGGTGACGCTGACCACATTGTTGACAGTTCCGCGTACTTGTGCACCGTGAGTGCGTATGTGAGGTTCCCAAACAGTTAATACACAGTTTGAACCGGATGGCTAACTCCTTTCGCTGATAAGAGTCCATGGACAGGAATGCGGGGCACCTCCGGAGGATGTGGCTGGACCCGCAATGCACGCAACGAAGGTTGCTGGGAGCTCGCGTTTGCGTATTGTGACATTGGATACGCCTAGTGGAGTCCGTGGTCGGGCGAACCTGTTGCGCAAATGAGGCGTTTCGGTTTTCAATCGCATCGATCGTGACGAGGCGGTCATTTAGGAACTGCTCCAGTTTGAGGAATGATGGCACCTCTGTGTTGCTGCCAAGATAATGTTCCCACGCCGCATGCGTCTCCTTCGGCAATTTTGTAGATACGTAGTGAGCGAGCCAATGAGTGGGTTCGTTGGCCATACCACTGATGCGCTGAAGTGCTCCCGTGCAGACTTTTACGGTACTTAACAGAGATCGTAGATCTTCCGCCTTCTCCTTATGAAGAGTCGACAAGTTGTACAGTGCATTCATGTGGTGTGCAAATACGATGCGTGGGTTATTATACCGCTTAATGAGCGTCGACCATGCCACCTGGTAATTGGCGTCGGTCAGCTGGATCTGTTGGATGTCGCAATCTCGACCTGCGGGAAGGGAATCTTTCAGAAAATGGAATCTTTGACTATCACTAAGTTGTTGGTTATCATGAATAAGCCGGGAGAATGCGTCGTAAAACCCGGGCCATTCGATGATGTTACCCGAGAACTTGGGTACAGGTATTTGGGGCAAGTTGACACGTATTGCAGGTTCTGCTTTATGCAATGGCTGGGGTGTTACGGGAGGTGGTTCCGGTGCATGAATCTGTTTGTAGCTTTCGTCGATAGAGCAATATACTTCCAAATAGCGTTCTTCAAACTCAGAGGCCAAACCTTTTAGATAATACGGCGTCTCCTCGAATCCCTCGGTGCACACCATCCTTGTGTGTGTCTCTAAAAAGTTCGTCTTCAAATCATCTACTTTCTGCAGTCGCTTCTGGAAATAAATCGCTGTTTTCCGAGACATAGCATCCTTCCGGAAACACTGTAAAGTTGCCTTAAGAGCTTCGTGACGATCCGCTTGTAGTTTGGCTAAAACATCCAGATCATTAGTGTCGGCCATTTTTGTACTCTTTATTACAGTTTGACTTGTAGTTTTAGAGCCACTGACCAGCTGCGCACCGTTGCCAAACTTCAGACCGCGTGTAGCGGAGTTAGAACGTTCGTTTCGAGCTTGCGGTAAATCTTGCGGTTGTCGATTTTGCGAGTTGCTTCTCCCTTTGTTCGTTGAACTTGGACACCGATAATATTTTACTTGTTTTTTTTTTTTTTTTTTGCACGGATAAATAAATGTAGACTTGAATAAATTAAACGCACATATTAGATATGATATGCTGGCGTGTGGTTGTTCTAAGCGCGACGTTCAGACTTTCAGTTCCCCTCATGGGCCACCATATGTTTGTGCTTGACTGAAGAGGCAAACAATGAAAAGAAGATTGGGTTGATACTGAAATATAGTTTATATATTTTGTGCACTTAGGGTACAAATTCAGTGTTTTATTCGCGGATCAAATTCACGTGACCAACTCGAACCGTTCTCCTTTCCCTAATCTCCCGGCTTTTCGCCAGAAACTAGCGATGACAAAACTGCACAGGAGAGAAGAATAAGTTCATTCCATAATGGGGTCGATGTGGTTGTAAAAGTAATCTAATTTAAATTAATTTTTTTTGTTCGGTTTTTTTTTCTTAAATTTTTGTGTTTATAGTTCTTCTTTCCTTTTTATTTTTGCTTTTTATTTTTTTTGGCTGATTTTACGTAATGAACACGCTATTAAATGCAACGATAGCTATCTATATATGTGTGCATTTCAGTTTTTTTTTTATTTCTTTTTTTTGGCAACTGGTGTGCTGACCGCGGCGCGAGCTACTATTTTCTGAGCGCGGTCGGCGCAAGTGGCTTTCCTGGCTGACTCAGGGAGAGAGGCGAAAAGCCCAATCGCTCTGGGAAAGCTGAACAGATTTCGAGAATCGGCCGGCAAAGTTTTTCAATTGGAAGCAGAGTACCGAGTGGCTGGAAATCCTAGTTCTGGGCGAATGGATTTTCGCTCTTCGGCGAATTGGCTTTTTGCTGTTGGTATCAGCAAAAATATCTTCCTGGGCGCTTTGCCAATTGGAGGCTGCTGGAATATTGTTGCTGCTGCCTGCCAAGCTGAACACGCAACGAGGGAAAGACAAATAGAAAAAAAATCGGTTTAGGCCCTTCCTTGAATTTACTATTTGGATAGCTGGGGCATATTCACCTTGCTCGGCAGCAATAAAAAGAAAATATAATTCCTTTTCGTTTTTTTTTTTGTCTTTTCTTGTAGTTTAAAATTGGGGTTGGTCTTACGTTATAACAAAAAAATGCAAAACTTTTTCCAACGACTCGAAAACCTTTGGGAGCTGATGACTATCCTCCTTGACGATCGAATTTGAAAAAAAATACACAAGCGCGTGGCCAAAGTATCTTACCCCAAACCGGATGTCTTGAGCCGCCAAAGATGGAACCACTCAGCTGATTTTTTTTTATATTCTCAAAAGTCAAAATCAAGAATGGCAATTTTGCTCTGCGTTTCTGCCCATTGCCGATACCAACATACTTGATGGGCAGCACTGTTTCGCTTGCTTGTATCTTTTGATGTTATTCCTTTTTTTTGTTGCCTACCTTTCGGGATTCCTAGTAAAAGCTCGAAGAAGCATTTTTCTACAAGGATAATCCTTTAACATAACATTATAGAGTACAAGCTCTCTTCCGCCCAAGCTCAATCGTCTGGATATCTATTCACTGATCATCAAAGGTTAGTTTAGCAGGCTATTCACATAAATATCAGAGTTCAACGCTCTCCTCTGCATAAACTATACCATTTAGATACCACTTCGCTCATACCACAGTATCGGACTCTTGCCGCACATTTGCGACGCTACGCATCACTGTGCCACTTAACATACGACACATGATTACAATGTATGAACTTAGTCCCTGTGCATGGCTCCACCTGCACCTTTCTTAGGTCACAGATCTCTTCCTTCTACGTACGCCTCTTTCAGCGTCGTCAAGCTCTTCTATCATCTCACAAGTCTCTCGCTCATAAGGAAGACTGCGTACACTATCATGTGGGTACTTATACATTCGCTTAGTAGTTAATGACTTTAACATATAACGATCACCATCAAGCAGCTCAACAATAACAAATGGTCCTTTGAACTTAGGGTCTAATTTTGTTTGGTGTCGTTCCTCCCTTTTTCGTAATACATGATCGCCTATCTTATACTTAACGATTTGGGCATGCTTTTTATCTACTCTTGCCTTATCATATACCGCATTCTTATCAATGTTCTCTTTAGCCTTTTCTCTAGTTTTGTCCAGATCGACTGGCATTTCTTCGTTGATGGTCAACATTCCCATGGGCCTCGCTTCTTTTCTTCTATTCTAACGGACTTTGTTGAGTCACCCGATTTGTGGTGCAGTTTATGGCCAATTGTATTTCTCCCAATGTCTCCTGCCGCGAACGCTCGCTAGTCTCCACCGCCGTTAACATCCCTTTTAGCACACTCATGACACGCTCTACCTATCCATTCGCTCTGCTAGCACCTGTTGCTAGCAATGCTATTCGTGGATCAGATCTTGCGAAATTCAGTACTCGTAAAGTATCTTCCCTGATCCGCTATAATCCTGCTGGGGACGCCAAATATCGATATGGCAGACTTCACCGACTGTATGCAATTTACAGAATCTAAATTCCAAGTGTGGTACAGATACACAAACTTTGTAAAGGCATCAATTTGTACAATAATGTACTCCTTCTCGTCCTTCTTACCACTCAATTTGCCACTTATATCGATATCAAACAAAACACCTCTTAACGAGGTAAAAACTAGTGACGATCGCACCTTTAACATACAAAAGTTCTGATATCAACATTTGTGACGAAAGATGATTATACACATGACTAAATACACTTTTTAAAATGTATTTTTTCGGCACTCTGCAATTGAAAATGTTCGTGTGTTCTTAAAAATTAGTCTAGCCTTTTCCCCTTTATAGGCATTGCAGAGTGCCGAAAAAATAAATTTTAAAAAGTGTATTTAGTCATGTGTATAATCATCTTTCGTCACAAATGTTGATATCAGAACTTTTGTATGTTAAAGGTGCGATCGTCACTAGTTCTTACTTCGTTAAGAGGTCCAACAGATCCAAATCCACCGCTCTCTCTCCCAAACCAATTGATTTTCTTGTGGTCTTTGTATGCAATCCTTTAAGTTTTGGCAATACCTTTAACTTGGTGTATTACTCATTACGATCGGACTATCACAGCAGATTTTCAATTTTGCGGCTATATATAGTAGTCGCCTTCGCACACTCTCCTGGTGCGCTTCGTCACTACATGGACTGCCGTCCATAGTGATGAATGGTATGCCATGGGTATGGGGTGTAACTCTGCCTGTTTTTTGCTTGACGTTGATTTCGACAATTTATATGTCACACAGTTTTCTTCGAACTTCCTGACGTACTTCATCATGCCCTCAAACCAATACTGCTCGTATACCTTATCTAACGTTTTTTGCCAGACTAGGTGCATTATGGACTCGTGTATGTGGTTGATAACAGACCATCTAAAAGCCCTCGGAACAATGGGCAAGCATCGTGTCTTGCCATTCCTTTGAACAATTCGATGCAGCAAACTGTTCCTGATCTCATACGTGTTCGCCAGCTCTTTCTGTATTTCGTCACTATTTAAATCGGCTATGATCTTCGATATATTTTCATCGCGCTGCTGTTCGGATACTAGCCAGTTGGGAGTTATAGCTGCCAAGTCAACTCGTACGTCCTCAACTTTGCTTGTCTGCGCTACTATAGTGACAGGATTTCTTGATAAACAATCAACATGAGCCATTTGGCTCTCCTTACGATATTCTACCTGGAATTCGAAAGGCTGCATGAATGACCACCACCGATGAACTCGCGGAGTTAATACCGATTTCTCTCGAGACGCCTTGATGGAATTACAATCCGTGTATACGGTAAACTTTCTTCCACTCAAATAATGGCGGAAGTGTTTGATGGCATTGAACACAGCTAATGTTTCGAGCTCATACGAGTGGTACTTGGATTCTGCTAACGTAGTGCATTTGCTATAATATTCAACTACCCTACGTTTGCCTTCTACCTTATGTATCAGCATTGGCGTTTGCATCCGTATGTAGATCGATTGAAAATTTGGGATCGAAAATAATTAGTACAGGGTCACTTGTTAGTATTTTGATGATTTTTTGACGAACTTTCTCATGCTGTTCCTTCCACTCGAATTCATTTGATTTTGAAGTTAGTTGGTATAGCGGTTTTATTTCTTCCGAAAATCGAGGGACGAATTGCCTGAAATAGGACGCTAGGCCTATAAACTGTCTAATCTGTGTGACAGAAGCTGGTTTAGGAAGTTGAGAAAGTGCAATCGGGGATTGGGCTTTATTTCACCCTTCTTTATGACAAAACCCAAGTATTCTATCTCTGTAAGTAGGAATTGGAATTTTTTTACATTGAATGAAAACCCCGACCTTGACAGCACACTTAACACCACATCCAATCTCTCGTATGCTTCCTCTTTAGAATTTGCAACGATCAGCACGTCATCTATATAGACCACTGTGGTAGATTTGAAAAGAGTGCGCATGCAAGAAATAAATTTATCCTGGCTCTGGTTCGACGGCAAATGGTCGTGGTGGTCTTGCTAATCTTTCATAATATACGCCTTCAATTATTCTTACTGGAAGATTGTGTTGCATGCTTCCATTATCAGCCAATATCAGTTGGAGAGATAGGAATAACAATCAAGATTATTACTTAGCCGATAGAACCGGGAAATGTAAAGAATATATAGAATAGAATTTAGTACTGTCCCTTAATGCCTATTAACCTCTGATGGTATCGAGGTATAGATGACCCTCCTTTCCTGTGGACGCTCTTGTCGAAAACTACTAATTTACCGAGCGATTCCTTTGGCATAGCCGGGTTAAAGAGAGTGAGTTAGCCGTGCCGAATAATTTGACTTACAACATTATAAAAGTTTATTTAAAATCTAAAACATAAATGATAATATTTCATGGGGACAAAAATACAATATAATAAAAATATGATACTTAAATACATGCATATAAAACACTAGAATAAATTCGGATGCCTTTAAAAAGATTTATAAATATAATCGAATTTCTAAGCAATTAATGATTAAACGAACAGATATTCAAAGGGTCTCAGCGCCCCTTCATTTACTTTTTTTTATGAATTAGATATTCCTCATAACACGATGGCAATATCATCACATTAAATTGCAGCAACAAAAAAAACTCAGAAATCTTGACAAAATTCAAAAGAATTTAAATTAAGCAAAACTGGACGAGTCGAGTGCGAGCGAGGAATGGGTTTCTCATTCTTTTATTCATTCCCTTTCTTTTTTTTTATTGATCCCAACGAATTTCTCGGGCACAAATTCCTTTTTGATTTTCTCTACTTTTTTCCGGGTTAAAAATGTTGTATGAACAAGTTATTTACGCTTACCAATCGGAGTTTTTACGACTCTCTCGTAAAAAGCGCTTTCCGTGAGGTGGTCCTGAAACGCTGTAAAAAGAAATCTAATATTTTTTTCTTCACTTTATTTCACACAAAAAAAATATGTCCCGAGTCGCCGGGAAGAAAGTCACTCGAATTTCTCTGTTCTGCCTTTTCGCCCTCGTTCATCATCGTAATTCCTTATGCTTGCCATTACTAGAGGAGATTACATAATTTAACTTAAGCTTTAACTAACTCTACATTCTTTGCTTATTTGAATTGCTTTAATTTACTTATTTGAATAAGTTCACTTTACTTTGGTATTACTTTTTTTTCCTTTAGATATTGGAATTACTTTTCTTTTTCTTTAGATTTCAGTAATTAGAATTACTTTTTCTTAGGGCAAACTGGGCTGCTGACTGGAGGTTTTGTTTTCGCTTTTCAACACACACACATACAAACAAATTTCTTCTGGCTGCGATTTTCCGCCGACTAACAGAACCCGCTGGTTCAAATTTCCGAGCGCCTCCTCTCTCTTTCCATCACGTAAATTTTTTAGGTTATTTGTAGAGCGCCAAGCCTATACCCCAAAAGTAAATGTCTCTTACAAATCCAACCGCAATATTCTTTAACTTCTCCACTCACCCAATTGGACTTAGCGCTGAGATATCTTTTGGTAACTGCACGTCGAACTTCCACTTTCGTTTCGATTTTTTTCTTTTTCTTAAACTTGGCAAGACACTTTAAAGGAATAGATCTGGTCTGTAAGACGGTCGACAATGGAAAGACCGACTATGCCGCCATAGTTCTGGCAGTAACCCCATAGCGAATCTGGGAGATGCCCCAAAGCAGGTTATTGTTATGGTCTGTTACTCTCCTTCGCCTTTCTGTATGCCCCTCAATAAAGTTCTCTATCTGAGTCCTAGATGGCGACTCCCAATTTACGATATTACTACAAGCGCTACAAAGCCCCCCACCAAGATCTGACTTGGGTTAAACCCCCAAAGGCCCCCAACCGAAGCTTGTAGCTAGCTCCAGAACTCGGCCTTGCAGATGTTCTATCTCAAGAATTTTCCATCTTCGAAAGAACCCGGACTTTTAGATACGAAGGCCCCAACCTCGCGCTGTACCCAGCTGCAAAACTGCTTTGCTTGAAATTCTTCAGATATACTTCCTGCCCTTCTCTATATGTTACATCTCTAGTTCTCAGATCGTACTGGCGCTTATTTTTGTCGTTTTGCTTGCCTAGAGTTTCCTGTGCTTCCTTTCTCATTAACTCCAAGGAATCCTCTCGGGAAAAGACCGCGGATTTGTCTTCTAAAATCCCCAAAGTTCGTAACAGCTTGTAAGTGGATCCAGACGCAACAAAATGCTGGCCGAAAACCATATAATACGGGCTAGTCCCTATGGCTGAGTGCACCGCCGATCGAAGAGCGCAACAGATGCTACTTAAGTGCTAATCCCGCACATATGCGCGAATAGCTGCTATGACCGACCTATTTACCCTTTCGGACGCATTAGCCTACGGTGAATATAACGCAGTCAGAGTGTGTGCAATTTGATGCTCTCTTAACAGTTTCCGGAACGCCTCCGACTAAAATTGAGACCCATAGTCGGGTACAATCGTCTCTGGAAAACCAAATGTGTAAAATAACTCCACCTGCATATGTTTTATGACTATATCGGCTGTGAGTTTTTTAACTGCTTTTAAAAACACAAACTTTGTATATTGGTCTAGGACTATGAATATACCAACACTTCCGCTGCGAGATCGGGGTAAGGGCGCAAAAAATCAATGTTGGAAAAATCTCTGTGATTCGGGTGCCACCCCCATCTATTTCTATCTATTCTATTTGAGGCCTTGGTGGTTTTGCAGTCTTCACAGGTCTAAATGTATGACTTAGCATTATTAACCAATCCTGGCCAATAATAATATCTTCGAAACCTTTCCAGCGTCTTGTGCACGCCTCAATGAGAGGCTAGCGGATCGTCATGAGTTTTCTTCAGCACTTCGCCTACCAATTCATTTGGGATCCACAACTTCCAGCTGAGAGAATCATGCAGCTGATCGCCAGTTGCATAGTCCAACCTATGATACGCCAAACCATCTACGACTTTGAGGTCCGGTAACAGATATTTTCCTGATTTGAACTCGGCTGCTTGTAAATCAATCAAGCCAAGTTCTATTTTAAAATTAAACCCTTGGAGCTTCAACGCCCACCGGGCCAACCGGGAGTGCAAATCTGTTTGAGACATAAGCCACTTTAGAGATGCGTGATCCGTTATTACGGTGAGCTCATGCCCTTCTATGTATTGCCTGAATCTTTTAATGCAAATAATAGCTGCAAGACACTCCTGCTCAGTCACTGAGTAACTGCGTTGAGCTCGATTCAGCTTTTTGGACACATATGCTATGGGATACTCATCCCCCTGATCTGTTTTCTGTACCAACACACCACCAACCCCAGTACTGCTTGCGTCACACTGGACGAAAAATGGCTTACTAAAATCGGCACTATGAAGCATAGGGGCAGAGCAAAGCGCGCTTTTTAAGTCTCGAAATGCTTTCTCTGCTTCTGACGTCATCTCGAACTTCTTTTTGGGCTTCAGCAAATCAGTTAATGGAGCGGCCACGGATGCAAAATTACTTATGAATTTGCGATACCAACCGACCATTCCCAAAAAGCTGCGGAGAGACTTCAAATTCTTTGGAAGCGGAAATTCTGACATGGCTGAAATTTTCTCTGGATCCGTACGAATTACCCCCTCACCCACAATGTGTCCTAAATAACTCACTGAGCGCATACAAAAGTGACTTTTCCCAACATTGAGGGTAAGTCCAGCCATCTTAACTTTCTCTGCTACCAATTGCAGAACTCTCAAATGCGTCTCAAAAGTGTCTGACACAACAAGAAGGTCGTCAAGGTAGACAAAAACCTCATTTCGCAAATTAGCTGGGATGACCCTGTCCATCAGGCGAGTCATCGTCTGAGACGCATTTTTCAATCCAAATGGCATAACCTTATACTGATATAAAGGCTTGCCTGGGATCGTAAAAGCCGTTTTCTCCCTGGACTCTGGCTCTAATGGGATCTGCCAGTATGCGTCTTTGAGATCTAGGCTGGTTTTTTTTCCATCTGCTGTACAAGCTACCGTGAAAACTTTCTTATCTTTCTTTCTTTCTTTCTTTCTATCACTACTCCATCTAAAATTCCAACTTCCGCATATTTATCTTTAAACCTAATTGAAATTATGGTTTTGATTGCCCTCCAATAGTCTCTCAATCTATTTTTATTGGCGTTCTTTTCTCTGACACCGACCCTAATTTTTCATCGATTTCCGTATCTGGAGACTCCTTGATGACCTCCATATCGGACGACTGTCGGGATATTTCTATTTTATTTTATTTTATTTGATTTGATTTGATAATATTTCCTGGAGACAAAAATACAATATAATAAAAATATGATACTTAAATACATGCATATAAAAAAACTAGAATAAATTCGGATGCCTTTAAAAAGATTTCCATTTACTTTTTTTTATAAATTAGATATTCCTCATAACACGATGGCGATATCATCACATTAAATTGCAGCAACAAAAAAACAGAAATCTTAACAAAATTTAAAAGAATTTAAATTAAACGAAACTGGACGATTCGAGTGCGTGCGAGGAATGGGTTTCTCATTCTTTTATTATTTATCCCAACGAATTTCTCAGCCACAAATTCCTTTTTGGTTTTTCTTTTATTCATTCCCTTTCTTTTTTTTATTGATCCCAAGGAATTTCTCAGGCACAAATTCCTTTTTGGTTTTTATAGTTGAAGTGGTGGGGGGCTTCCCACAGGCCTCCCATATGGGGTGCCCCCGGAGGAATGAATTGCCAGTTGAGCTGCTGATGACTATACGCATCCGTCACAGACTCTTTTACGGCTTGTAGAAAATCTCGGGAGAGCAGGGTGGCAGCGCCGACAAAGGTTTTCCCATTGTCGGACTGCACTTGACGGGGACAACCTCTTCTGGATACGAACCGAGCGAAAGCGGCGAGAAATTTCTCGGTCGTCAGATCGGATGTAGGCTCTAGATGGATGGCCTTTGTAGAGAAACATACGAAAACCAACACATACCCTTTTGTAATTAGGCACGCTCTGCCTGTGTAATTTTTGATGTCGAAAGGGCCAGCGTAGTCCATCCCTGTGTACGTGAATGGCCGGGAAAAAGACACTCGCTCCTTCGGAAAACTTCCCATCATCTGGATTTGCAAGCGCTTCTTATGAATAACGCAGACCTTGCAGGAGTTAATCACGGCCTTTACCAAGTTCTTTATTCTCGGAATCCAGTATCTTGACCGGGTGAGACGTACGACTAACTGGTTACCTCCGTGCAACGTTATGAGATGCGTAAAGTTCACCAGTAGTCGAGAGAGTGAACATTCGTACGGGAGTATTATCGGATGTCGTTCGTCATATCGCAAGTTTTCGGAGGCCGTTATGCGGCCGCAAGCCCTTATAAGCCCTTTCTGATCTAGAAAGGGGTTTAAGGAGAGGATTGAACTTGTCGCGGACACAGGACGCTTTTGACTCAAGCAGCGATATTCATTAGAAAAATATCTGCGCTGAGTGCTAATGACCATGAGCCGTTCAGCGGCGACAAGTTCTTGGGCTTCTAGACGGACTTCCGACATCTGCGACTGTTTCTTACATCGCTGGACAAAACGGTGGACATACGCAAGGACCCGTAAGGCTCTATCTAACTTGGAAAAGCGATCAAGGATGTCTTCTGACGGGATGGACGCCACATGGGCCTTGACAGGACGCCTTTCCACTTCGGTCACCTGTAAGTCGGTGCTTTGGGAAGGCCACTGATCTCGTGGCTTTGACAACCAAGTTGGTCCATGCCACCAAAGGGAGTTGTCGATCAGGTCTTGTAGAGGCACTCCTCGACTGGCCAAGTCAGCTGGATTGTGTTCGGATTGAACATGTGCCCAATTGGCTGCCTCTGTGGACTGGGTAATCTTTGTTACCCGATTGGCAACGAACGTTGTCCATTGGCATGCTGGCTTGGCTAGCCATGCAAGCACAATTGTGGAATCGGTCCAACAATGGAGTTTCGAGGACAGCATGGGCATATGGGGGAGGATGGATTCAGCCATCTCGGATAGCAATAGAGCTCCACACAGCTCTAGCCTTGGAAGCGACACAGTTTTGACTGGTGCCACGCGCGTCTTGGCTGTAAGGAGATGCACTAACGTCGTGTGCCCAATTTCTACGCGCACATAGATCGCAGCACCATACGCTTTTTGAGAGGCGTCACAGAATCCATGATGTTCGACTCGGAACTCTGGGCGAAAGGAAACCCATCTGGGAATTCGGACTTGATTTAGGACCGAGTAGCTTTGGAGAAAATCACGCCACTTTTGGCACAGTTCAATTGGGAGTTCATCATCCCACCCAAGATCATGAAGCCAGATCTCCTGCATGAAAATCTTGGCACAGACCACGAAAGGAGCGAGCCAGCCTGCTGGATCAAACAGCTTGGCGATTTGGGAAAGAACATGACGTTTCGTGAGCGTGGCTTCGTTGGATAGGTCTGGAGGGGCGAAGAAAAACTCATCGGATGTTGCTTTCCAACGGACTCCGAGAGTTTTCGCCGTGCTTTCCGTATCTATCTCGAGGAACTCGGCGTTTAAAAGATGACTGGTTTCGATATGAGCCAGAACTTCTTTATGGTTGGAGGTCCACTTTCTTAATGGAAAACCAGCCGAATCGAGAGCACTCTGCAACTCGCGAATGGTAAGGTGAGCCTCTTCTGCAGAGTCAGCTCCCGAAAGGACATCATCGACGTACATGCAACCACGAATAACTTTACTCGCCCTCGGATGGGTTAGTTGCACGTCGGTCGCCAGCTGTTGCAGGACCCGAATTGCCAGAAACGGTGCACAATTGACCCCAAACGTAACTGTTTTTAGCTCAAAATCGCGAATGTATCCTTCTCTATTGCGGAATAAGATACGTTGGAACGCTGTCTGCTTCGGATCTACCCAGATCTGCCGGTACATTTTCTCGATATCAGCACTGTACACAAAACGGAAATATCGCCACTTCAGGATCTGGATGGTTAGATCGGACTGTAGGACCGGGCCAGCATGAAGGATATCATTTAAGCTGACCCCATTGTCTGAAGGGCTGGAGGCGTTGAATACCACTCTAAGTTTGGTGGTCGTGCTCTCCGGTTTTAACACCGCGTGGTGTGGAAGGTAATAACATGCTGAATCGTGGGTAGGAGCGACTTCTCTCATGTGGTTGAGGTCGAGATATTCTTGAATCACTGAGTCGTACTTGGATTTTAGCGTACTGTCCCTTTTTAGCCGCTGCTCGTTTCTTAAATATTGAGCTAGCGCCAGGGATCTGGATTGTCCCAGGGAGCATTTCATGTTCTCAGGATCTCGAAACGGAAGACTCACGACATACCTGCCGGTATCGTCTTTTGTGGTGGTCCGAAGGAAATTATCCTCACAGATCACGTCGGATTCTTTTGCCACCTTTACTGGCAGATCCTCCACCTCCCAGAATTTGGTGAGGAGTTTATCGAGGGACGCTTCGTACGTGTGTGCAACACGCGTGGAAAAGGATGAAATCCGATCTTGCCTCGGAGCGGGTACTGGTCCTGTTAGAATCCAGCCGAAAATAGTCTCTTGACCGAGAAGAGAGCCACAGATATTCGCTCGGGTGCCGCTTAGTAGAATGGAAGGAAGTATATCGGCCCCGATTAAAAGATCTATTTGTGCGCTCTCATAAAACTTTGGATCCGCTAGTGGAAGTTCGGGAAGATCTCGCAGGAAATGTTGCGGAAGCGGACATGAGGGAAGATTTCCGGCTATTTGCGGAAGCACGTAGGCAGTGGTGTTTAACTGCAAACTAGGCCGGGTCGGAGAACGAATTGTAAATTGGCAGAGCTTTTTAGTCTCAGCGGAGACCGTTTGATTGAGCCCTGAGACCTGTGCCTGGATGACTTGGAACGGCAGCTTAATCAGGTTGAAAAGGCGCTCAGTAATGAAGGTCGCCTCAGATCCGGAGTCTATTAAGGCTCGCGCTTGGAAGTTGGAACCCTGATGGCATATATTAATGATGGCGGTGCCTAGGAGGACTGACCTAGAGCCTGCCGCAAAATAATTTTGAAGTGTTGGCTGCGTGCCACTGGCAGCCGAGGGACCGGGAGTATTCGGTCTGGATCTGGGCGATGGCGTTGGATTTGCGCGCGCTGGGGATGGGGTGCCTCGGTGTAGGAGGGTGTGATGGCGGCCGCGGCACGTGAAGCAATTATGTGCACTTTCGCAGTCGCGCAGCTGATGTGTCCGCGCAAAGCAGTTCAAACACAGCTGTTTTCGTTTGATATAGGCGATGCGTTGGTTGACCGTCATGCGGAGAAACTGGGCGCATGTGCGTATTGGATGGTTTTCTCTATTACAGAGATCGCACCCTCTAGGTTGTCGAGGCGTTACCCTTGTCTCATAAGAATTTATTCTCCGAGACGCCGAGTTGGATGTGGATGCCCTGGGCTGAGCCTGACTAGAACCTGATGGTCGAACATCATCTATGGCTTCTAGGGTTCTGTGACGTTCCGTTAGGAAAACGTTTAGCTCATGCCACGTAGGGATCTCGGCTTTGTTGTGAAGGGACTGCTCCCATAGGGAAAGCGTAAGCTTAGGGAGTTTGGATGAGCACATATATACCAAGAGGCAATCCCAAGTTTCGACCTGAATACCGGACATTTCTAACGCCGTAAGGCACCCCTGGATGGTACTTTGAAGTTCTTTCAAAGCTGACCCAGACTCCTGTGTGACGGACGGCACATTGAAGAGTATCTTCAATTGACTGTTTACTAACAATCGCTTGTTTTCGAAACGCTCAGTGAGGTTATCCCACGCTGAGCGAAAGCCATCGTTAGTAAGTGGTGAATTTGCAACTATATTGTGAGCGTCGCCCCTCGTCTTAGCATTAAGATGGAATAGTTTCTCGACAGGAGTGAGTCTAGGATTGTTGATGTAAATTGCCGTGAATAGATCCCTGAAGGTTGGCCAACGAAGATAATCGCCGGTAAAAACCTCGGTATCGCACGGCGGAAGGTGGCAGCCTGACGGAATGTATGTCTGAGGAGTATCTGGAGTGGAGTTAGCTTGCGGATTTTGCTGAGTCTGCGCTATTTGGTCTGCTATTTGGGCGCCGCACCTTTCGTACGCGCTGTAGCAATAACCGTACTTAGACTTGAGGACTTTCAAGCTGTCAGCTGCGCTTTCTCCGGCTGCTACAAGGCGCGCGGTACACGCATCGTACTCTTTTTTGATGCGGACCCATACCTCTTTGATTTCGTCTCGGCGAATATTGAGGACGGACAACGTAGGGGGGACCGCCGCGGGAATATTTATTCGCGATTCCAATTCGGAAAGTCGATCCGAGACTTCAATAAATTGGTTTAAGGCGAGTTCGGCAGCCGTTGCAACCATTTTCGTGCTGGCTCGCGTGGATCTTTCGATAGGAGAAGGAGCCCTTTTGGTAATTGGCGTCTTGACCTTTGTAGGTGTAGGCGTCCTTACAATGATTTTCGGAACTTTCGGTGATGAAACAGGGGATAGTTTGTGAGAACCTTCCCTGGACATACCAAACTAGGATGCTGTTTTGATTCGGAATGTGCGCGCTGATCTTTCGCACAAAAATCAGAAAAGAAATTACGGACTGGTGGAAATAGGGTCTCGACCTGCTAAAACAGTCGATATGCGTGGCTGAATTATTGTAAAAATAATCCCCAGGCTTTTGGTGAATCGATGGAGCAAGAATGGAAAAAATACCAAAAAAAATATTAAAAATAAAATACTGAAAAAATACTGTTCTTGATGAAGTATTTTTTGCGTTTAGTATTTTATTGAAGTGTGGCTGGCCGAATTAGGATGGGATTGGATGTCCCCGGCAGTATATGGAGAAGTTAGTATTTTTCTCAATTTTAGAAAAAAAAATATTGGGAGAAAACCAAAAAATACTTTGCAGTTGTATGCGGATGGTATTTTGTTTTTTAATTAATTTTCCTTTTTCCTTCCCGAAGAAAAATAATATATAGATGTATGGATATAAGGATATACCAAACTCAATAAATAAAAAATAAAATAAATACTGGAATGGAGTAATACTGGAATAAATGAAAATAGTTTGGACGCAAATCGGGAACAATGTCAATAAAATTGATTTCACTGGATTCTGCGATGTCGACAGTATTTTATTTAATTTTTTTTTTTTTTTGTAAATTTAATTTTAAATTTTATAATTTAATTTTCAGTATTTATTCACGTTTATTAGAATTGAGCTTGGTATTTATGTGGAACAGCTCAAAATAAGAGCACTTGGAATGATGGAATGATGGATATAAAAATAATGCCCGAAAAGTTTCGTGCATAAAGCCCCTTTTGCGGGCTGTGTATGTATAAGTAAAGCTGGAATACGCGGGAATGCAGTTCGCACCCGAATATGTTTGAATAGGAAATAAAACACACTGAGACTCAAAAGTTATTTCACGTCGGCTTTGAAAATTTTTTTAATATATATTTATGGATGGCCGACGGAAATACTTCGATGTTCGGCATGCGGTGTATTGGTAGAAAAAATATGTGTGGATATATGGAAATAATATATGGGTAATATATGGATGTAATATATGTGTGATATATGGATGTAGTATATGTGGAATATGTAATATGTATATTATATGTAATAAATATGTATAAGATGTGGAGTATATAGGTAATCAAGATGGCGGAAAATTTTTATTTAAAATTTTTCCCGGCGGGTATGTGTTGTGAGTTTTCGATTTATTGTGGACTGTATTTGGATTTTGAATTATGTATGCAAATATTTGTCACCGCGGATATACAGTAAAAAAAACAGTATCAGTGTATTAGTATTGTGGGCCTAAATTGGCGGAACACTTAATTTTTCGGTTCCCTTTTTGTGGGAAATTAATTGAATTTAATTTTTGAATTTAAGTTATTTTTTCGCTGTTCACTGACTTTTCTTTCTCACTGTACGCTTGACTTTTTATTTGCACACTTTAATTTGGATTAATATTTTGTAATTTCTTCGATTTGATTTTGGATGTATTTTTACTGGATGTACGGCCAAATGCGAATATGAAACTTGTACATCAATATGCACAAGAAAAGGAATTGGAAAATAGGCAATATGGCCGCACGATAAAGGAGACGAAGAAATAGAAGACGGAATTGGAAATTATTAATGCCGTTGTCGGATTAAATCGGACTTGGATTTTAGACAAATCGCACAGAAAGTCAAACGAATTATGTTTTCGGATGGCTGACTGTCGACCGGCAGTTAATGTGGAATTAAATAAATTGCACTTATCTTATCCGGTTCGAATGGACCAAAAAATGAAGTGGTGGGGGGCGTCGCAAATGTTTCTTCTTTGGAAGGCAGCTTCGTCGGCGTTGCGGCTGTTGCAAAATAGCCGGTGGCAAGCTGTGGGGGAGAGACAAGAGAACACTCGACGATCGCGTTGCAAGGAATGCAAAAAAGAACACTTTGAAAACTTTTCGGTAATAGCGCGGACCGGCCGGGCGATGTATTTCATAGAGTTAACAAATGAGTACTGAAACTTAAGCTAATGAGCGCTGTGCTTCAGAGCGCTTTGGAGAGATCCCGGGCGTGGGAAGGCGGGAGAGCGGGAGAGCCTGGAAGTAGGCATTCGAAGAGCGGGGGATTTAAGAGCGGGGGATTTAAGAGCGGGGAAAGCGGCGTAAACAATAGTTATACCCGTTACGTGTAGAGAAAAAGGGTATATTAGATTCGTGCAAAAGTATGTAACAAGCAGAAGGAAGCTTTTCCGACCATATAAATTATATATGGGCCGTTCTTTTACAAACCAATCAGATTTGGCAAAAAAAATTTCACATTTTTGATTTGCCTGAAACTTTTTTTACACGTACCGAAAAAAAAATGTTTTTTTAGCTAGAATTTTTTTAAGTTTGCCAAAAATTGTCAAATTTGGAAAAGTACCCTCTCTTTGAAAATATGTATCTCCGGTATATGAATCCGATTGACTTCATGTTATTTATAAAAATCGGATATAACAGTTATTGTATGACAAAAACAAGAAAGGTAGCTAACTTCGGCCAGCCGAAGTTTATATACCCTTGCAGATCGTTCATATTCTATTTGAGATTACAAAAATGTTAAATTTGGATTTGCAACAAACAAAATTACAGCAGTTTTCGGATTATTTTAACATTAATTGATCGATCCTTCCTATGACAACTATATAATATAGTCATCCAATTTATGTTAAATTTAATTCGAAATTCTAAAATAATAAAATAAACTTATATTCCACAGTAGAAGAGAATACAATAAAAATTAACAAAGCTATAATTTTGTTCCTATTAATTTCCATTTAGTTTTCCGATCGTTCCTATGGGAGCTATATGATATAGTTGTCCAATTTTTCTAAAATTTAATTCGAAATTCAGAACAGTTAAAAAAATGATATTTCCAAGAGCTTAAGGTAATATGTCTAAAAACACATATGTTTTTCAATTATTTTACCTATTATTCCTATGGGAGCTATAAGATATAGTTGTCCGATCCGGCCAGCTCCGACTTATATACTACCTGCAACAGAAAGACGACTTTTGGTAAAGTTTCAGCTCGATAGCTTAAAAACTGAGGGACTAGTTTGCGTAGAAACGGACGGACAGACGGACATGGCTAGATCGACTCGTCTAGTCATGCTGACCAAGAATATATATACTTTATAGGGTCGGAAACGTCTCCTTCACTGCGTTGCAAGCTTCTGACTGAAAGCATTATATCCTCTGCAAAGGTATAATGATATTCCCAAGAACAGCCATGCTGATCAAGAATATATATACTTTATACGGTCGGAAACATCTCCTTCACTGCGTTGCAAACTTTTGACTGAAATCATTAGACCTTCCGCAAGGGTATAAATATTTATTAATATTTTTCAAAATTGAATGAAATCCAGCTATAGAAAAAAAAGCCAGAAATGAAACTTTTTTTTAGACTCTTAGACGGTAGATCTCCATTACATACCTTTTCGGAAAGGTGCATCTATTTCCTTCAAAATAGAAATGGCTAGTTTCAAAATTTTTGGACTATCGGTTTTTGAGAACTGTTAGGTTTAATATAAGTCAAGTCAATTAATATAGGTCAATAATCTGGCTATCTCGAATATATCCAAAACGATTCTTTGGAAAATTTTATTAATTGTGGCAACGTAGAGCAAAGTAGCACGAATGGTTCCTGGACAATGTACACACCATCTTCGCGGCGAGCATGCGTTGTCGGAAAATGTTTTTCTGGAGGATCACTGGCGTCGATCATCTCTTTGTTCGGATGCACCTGCTCCATCACCATGAAGAAGCGAACTAAAGAATCCAAATCTTCGTAAGCGTGGTGGACTTGTGCGTGCGTAGATGATTCGCTACAATCATTATAGCTGCCTGTAATAACCCAACCAAAATCAGTATGTAGTGCAATGGGGTATATAATACCAAACTCTCGCCGATGTCCATTATATATGTTCCAGAGTAGATTAGCGCCTAGAATAACCTCGATTTTTCTCGGTGATCCAAACGTCCGGTCAGCCAACGGTAAGTTGCGAATCTTGCTCTAGATAGGAGCGCTGGACTTGACCTGCTGAGCAGGAATAAGGAGGTCAGAGAACTCATAATCAGGTCGGATACCTCCAAGGATGTAGTTGTGGTTGCGCGACCTCGGCTAACTCCAGCCGGGTTAGCACATAATCCAACAACTAAGATGCGAGCGTGAACTCCCGATCCTTTGGATGAACGACTCTGCTACCATGGTTATTGTTAATCCAGTATCGAACAATAACCCACATGAGGTCTAGTTGCCTAGTTAAATAGTTGGCAGTAGGGCTTGATTGTTGGCTCTCTCCACAGTATGATGGCTGATAACAGCAGCGGATGCCAACGGAATCGATCCAGACTCTTCCGGGTGGACTAGCGTGTGATGCTTAGCGTTACACTAACGGCAAGTGTTCGAAGAATTACAGTCCCTGACTTGATGAGATCGACTCAAGCAATTAAAACAAAGCTTAGTATCCCTGGCGAAAGTACGGAGGTTTACGACATTCAGGGCTTTGTATGCAGTACATGCGTATATATTGTGCTGTCCTTGACAATATATACAGTCGCGAGAAGACTGATCCACTTGCATGATAAGCGACTTGGCGGCGTCTACTCTGGGCTGGTCTTGAGGATTGCATTACGTGTATATCCTGACAAGACTGCAAAGTATCACAATGAGCGAAAAAAAAGCGAATAAATCATTTATGGTGATGCCTTCCTTGGACGACACTCTACAGTTAGCCCAAGCTTGTTTGATTTCGGGGCCTAATTTTGATAGCTATATATGAATTAGCCACACATCGCGGCTGTCACAGTTCAGCGCGTGTAGGCCTCGAATACATTCGTCGGCAGAGTCAATTACCCTACGTAACTCGGCGATATTCATATAGTTATCGGTTGGCAACGAAAGAAAATTCTGAACAAATGATCGAGCGATTAGCGTTTCCTTTTTAAAGTGATTTTGCAATTTTTTCCACGCGTCTTGGTAGTTATACCCGTTACTCGTACAGTAAAAGGTTATATTATATTCGTGCGAAAGTATGTAACAGGTAAAAGCAAGCGTTTCCAACCATATAAAGTATATATATTTTTGATCAGGATCACTAGCCGAGTCGAGCTAGCCATGTCCGTCTGTACGTCTGTCCGTCCGTCCGTCCGTCCGTCCGTCCGTCCGTCTGTCCGTCTGTAGGTCTATCCGCTGAACGCTGAGATTTCGGAAACTATAAAAGCTAGAAGATTGGCACTTTGCATGCAGATTCTAGGGGTTAATACTCAGCGCAAGTTTTTCACGCCGATGTGCCACGCTCCTCTAACGCCCACAAACCGCGAAAAACTGTGGCGCCCACAGTTTTGAAGCTAGAGCAAAAGTGTAAACGCCATTTTGTGTGGGTTTTTAATGCCTACCGAAATGTAGAATAATTTTTTTAATCACTCAGTAAAAAGTTATAAGCAAATAATGAAATGTCGCAGCACTTTTAAGCCACTGCTTGGTTTGCCCTGCTTGAGACTGCTTGCTTTAGCTGAGTAACGGGTATTTAATATTCAAGGCACTCTACTATGGAGTTCTCTCTTGTTATCATTAGAAACGGCAATATGTTTAAGTAAAGGGTGTCCCCATCTAAATAAGATTTCAGATTATGAAATTTTTGGCACTTCGAGAGCTTTTCTTTATTATCTTCTGAGATTAAGAACAAATCACTAAACTGGCTCCAATCCTCGTACTTTCCAGAAAATTTGGAAATTTGAATTTTCTCAAACCTTAAATAAGCTGCTCCAGAAAAGGTATAAATTTGTTCCAGAAGTTGGTTTTGTCCCTTAAATAGACGTTCCACTGTACTTAATAGCAAATTTTCGACTGGTCCTGTCCATAATCTTGACCACCCATCTCCTTTATGGCTTTAATAAAAATGGAATGCGCTCTGTAGAACTGGTCCTCGTTTTCAGGTATATCCAATCCACGCTCTTCATATTCCTCCTCCATGTTAAATGCCACTAAATCCTCGGAGAGGTGGCTACAAGACGATCCAGCTTCAGCTGCAATGTTTCCACACTATCACATCACTACGAAAACTCCGAAGCACTGTTAAGGGTGCGAGTTATTTGCCCCTTGCAGGCACCACGTTTTTGAATTTTCCGATGCATTAAAGAGTTCATGGCGAAAAGTAGCGGCTATTTTGGGTTTTATTATTCACAAATAAACTCAAATTCACAACGCAGTTATCCGGCTACTCGAACGTACCAAAATTGTTGGTATTTTTATAAATGAAGTGGACTGTATTAATGCTTACATATTTGTTGAAGTTTTTATTAATAATAAGCGGTTTCACAAAATGTTTTTAGCAGGTTGCGATTAAGACTGCCGAAAAACGTGCAGAAAAAGATAATGCAAAAAAACGCATGATATTCCAATACTAATGAAGATCGACTGCAGTTTCGGCTACGCGTGTGAGTATGTATGAGTATGTAGAATGCAAAACAATGATGTGCATTTCATTAGGTGCGATTAGAAGGGGCGATTAGAAGACAATAATACATGACCGATCTATTTCTCAACAGTGACCAAAGACATAAAGAAAAAACGCTATATAACTGTGACAAAAAGGGTAAAAGTTGGAAATTAAAAAATTTATGATCGGCCAACGCTGCCTAAAATTCAGATACCCATTTAATGAAGATTCCAAAGATTGGGGCCTAATTTATGATTATTTAATGGGCTCAAAGATTTAAGGGATGATCTCAGTCCTACCTTTAAATTTCATTACCTCAAAAAATCACTTATGGGAGAAGCTAGGAATTTGGTTTCTCACTTATTGTTGGAATCAGGGGAAAATTATGAGGTCGCTTAGGAATTGTCAACCAAGCGGTATGAAAATAAAAGAAACAAATAAATCGACTTCTTGACCTGAAAAATCTGAATGTGTAATCAGTTCGACAATTAAGAATGTTTATTGTTACTTGTAATGAGTCAATTCACATGATAAAATTACTTTTCTAACGAGGTTCATATAGTTTTTGCACATATTATAATAATAAAATTTAACATAGAAGCTCTGCAACTATATGAAAGCCATGTTAAACAAAATAAAGAAATTCAAGCATTGTCCGACTTTATTGAATTTTTAGAGCAACGACTCAGTTCAATTAGCTCAGTGCAGGATGAAAAACCTGTTAAAAAATAGTTCAGTAGCAATATGAAAGAATTGTCTATTGACTTTAAGTCCATCTAAACGGATGGAAAAAGTAAAAAAGTCGCATTTGTCACCCACATTCCAATACCTTGTCGTTGTGTAAGGAAATGTGTGTGTCGCGGTTGATATGTCAGGAATAAGGCGAATAGATAGCGCGGCTTACGGTGAATAAAGACACTAACTCGTAGTATTAATTGTGTTTTAATGATAAACAACTGGAGTACAATATATGAATGGATACATTTATGCGTTCTTTAAATTGGTGCGTTGCGATGTGTCGTTCTCGCGGAGCTGACGTTGCTCGTGTCGTTCTCGTTCTCCAATAATCACCAACTTAATTCAGAGTTGCCACACCGTTGCTGTCTGAAGGTTCTCCCTCAGAACTGGATCGTGACAGCTCGGCCAATCCTGCATTCGGATCGTCCTCGATTCGATCATCGTCATCGTCGGGAACATCCAGCTCAGGGACGTTGGAGCACCACGGCTTGATTTTATCGGAGGAATAGACAGAACAGTATTTACGTCCTGTAATCTGAATACCTGGGATGTCTTCGATTACATAACGATCATTTCCAAGGACCTTGACGACGATATATGGTCCTCGATAGCGTGGTTCGAGCTTTCGCGACTCGCCTGTAGCAGCTGGTTCGTTTTCAACGACTACAAGATTACCTGTGGAGTAGATAGAAGGGTTAGCGTGTTTGGTATCAAAACGTTGTTTCCATTTAGCTCGCTCGCTTGCAATATTGACGAGCGCTTGGTTTCTGTTGTCAATGACAGATTCCTTCTCGTCTATTTCCAGATCGGTGTGTATAGCTGCAGTGAGATGGTTCTGGACTACGTCAATAGGGTTAAAGTTAAACACCAAATCAATTGGGCTGAATCCTGATGTATCGTTCTTTTGAGAGTTTACGCTCCATTGAAGATTGTGTAAAGTAAGATCCCAATCCTTCGGGTGGTCGTTCACTGTGCGTACGTAGTTAAGAATCGTTTGGTTTGCGCGCTCGACTTGTCCATTTGCCCGAGGTGTTCGCACAGCGTTTTTGATGTGTTGAATCTGGTTGTGCTTACAGTATTCTTCAAATTGTTTCGAGGTAAACGCAGTTCCACGATCGGATATTATTATCTTTGGCAGACCGAAGTAGCTGGAAACTTCATTCAAAATGTTCAGTACTGGGAGGGTTTTTGTACTTTTAACTGCCTTTACAATCAGATATTTACTGAAGGGATCGGATATGGCTAGTATATGGGTATTGCCGCGTTTGCTTCGAATAAACGGTCCCAAATGATCGATGTGAAGCCTGCGAAATGGTACTGGATCGGTGTCATTATAATGCATGCAACCTTCGGGCTTGCCTCCTTTAGATTTGTAGTAGCAGCATTGAATGCATGTTGAAATATATTCTTTCACGTATTTCCGCATTCTTGGGAACCAAAACTTTTCTTGAATTCGTCCGATTGTTTTGTCCAGACCGAAATGCCCAAAATCATCATGACACATCTTAACAATGCGCCACCTCACGGACTTTGGTACAACGAAGGCTATTCCTTTTTCAACCTTGCGATATAGACGGTGATTTTTGATGACGTAGTCAGCTTGAAGTTGTTTTAGTTGATTTCCAGTACGATGTTCCTTCAATACAGCAAATATTTGGACAAGGGCCTCATCCTGAAGCTGCATAGTTAGCAACCAGTCATCGACGTCCGTAATTATGGTGCGCACTACTTCCTGTAAGGATTTTTCAGGAGGCGAATCGGGAGCGCGGCTCATGGCATCCACATGGGTCATTTTACTACCATCACGATGAATGAATTCGCAGTCGTAGTCCAGTATTTTAATCCACCAACGTGCGACTTGAGGGATCAATTCTTTATTAAGTTTTACCTTGGTGATGGCGGAACAATCAGTAACGAGTCGGAAGGGTTTTCCTAGAATATACACCCTGAACCTTTGTAGCGTTTCTACGACGGCCAACGTTTCGAGTTCGTAGCTATGGTATCTACTTTCAGCGTCAGTACAGTGCCTACTGAAGTAACACACGGGTCGCCAATTCGTTTTGTCTTGAGATTGCAATAAGACTCCTGCTAGTCCGATCGCACAAGCATCTGTGTGTACCTCATGATGTGCAGCAAAGTCGTACAGAACCAGAACTGGAACGCAGCATAATTTGTCGATTAGGTCGTTAAAAGCCCGCTGCTGGTCATTTCCCCAATCAAAGCTGTTTTGCTCTTCCTTACGCAACAGTCGTGTAAGGGGTCTTGTAATTAAGGAGTAGTTTTCAACAAACTTTCGAAAGAATCCCGTTAGACCCAAAAATCGTCTGACGTCCTTTACGTTAGTGGGGACTTTGAAGTTTTTAATAGCGCTCACCTTGTTTTCGCCAGGAGTGATTCCATCTTTGTTGACAATATGGCCCAAGAAAGTTATTTCTGATTGAAGAAATTTACATTTGTCGTAGCGAAGTGTTAAACCGCTCTCTTTGAGGATTCGGAAGAATTTTCCGAGTCGATGGATACCCTCATCAAATGATTTGCTGGGAATAATGACGTCATCTAGATATGCGAGTACCTCACCTGGCTCCATGCGTTTGACTATTTTGTTCATAACCGCTTGAAATACTGCTGGAGCATTGACGAGACCGAACGGCATCCTGTTATATTCGTAGTGGCCGTCTGAAGTTACAAATGCGGTGAATTGTTTGGATGATTCGCAAACCTCGACTTGATGATATCCCATACGCAAGTCCAGCTGAGAAAAATAGGCATTCCCGGCTAATTGGGCAAATTGCTCCTCCAAATTTGGCATTGGAAATGGTATTTTGACGGTTATACTGTTGAGACGACGGTAGTCGACGCAAAGACGATGTTCACCATTCTGTTTTTCAACAACGACAATTCCAGATGCATAAGGGGAGTCTGAAGGACGAATGATATCACTATCTAGTAACTCGGAGATAATATTACCGACGACAGGTCTGAGTGCAAAAGGAGTGCGGTAAGGCTTAGTGAAGCAGGGAACGTTTGATGTTAAAGTTATTTCCATTTTGGTTAGAGAACATTTACCGAGCTCGTTAGCTTTCTCCGCAAAGCAAGAAGCGTTTTCCAATACCAATTTGTTTATGAGTTCGTTCTCAACTGAGGAACGCTCTTGGCTTGTTTGAATTTTCCGAATATTCTCTACGTAACACTCATTACCGAGGATAATCAATTTGTTTCCATCGCGACAAAGGATATCCTTACCCAAAAGTACATTTTCGGTTATTAGTTTATCTTCTACGACTAAAACTTCAACTACGTAATCCGAAGCGTCAATTACAATTTTCGCGAAAAGTTTCTGTGTGCAAAGGAATTTCCCACCACCAAATCCGTTCAGGGTAACAGCACATCGTTGTAGAACACCTACGCTTTCGGCGAATGACTTTCGAATTAGGGTTCGCGTACTGCCTGGATCTACGAATGCGATGGTTTCATTGCCGTTTACCAAAATCGATTTGGAGATTTCTGAATCAGAATCAGAGTCAATTTTATTAATTTTTGGACCTGTCTTTTGGTTCTCGGGGCAGCTAGCAGAATCGTGTGTTGTGCGGTTGCAGTGCGTGCAACGAGGCTTGCGCTGGGGCTCAGGACATTTCGAAGAATAATGTCCAACTTTCTGACAATTGTAGCATTTAACCGATACTTCGACTTTATCGTTGAAAGGACGTTTTGTAACCAATGAATTCGGCTTCTGAAGGCTGACGTTAAGATCCCGTTTGTTTGACATTTGAATGGCGTTATGTTTTATGATATTATGCGCGGAGTATGCAAGAATATCGCGTAGAAGTTCGTTACAGGAAACATAACTGTTGGATATCTTTCTCTTTAAATCGTAGTCGTTAATTCCGTTAATAATGTGTGTGCAAATTGCTGAATCTGGTAACTCACCCTTTTTACCTAAGGCGAGCATCTTGTAGAAATAATCTGACGGTGACTCGGTTGAATCTCTATTCGTTTTTGACATCTTAAGGTGAACGTCTGCCGGGTTACTGAGACATGGGAAGTCATTCAAAAATCGTTCAGTAAACTGGGGCCATGTTTGAAATATTTGATCCATAGAGTCCACCCAATAACGAGCAGCACCCAGCATCTTTTGTTGAGCTGCAAATATTAGCTTACGATCATCCCAACGATAAGCGTTACGAAGGGAGTTGACACGCTTTACAAATTGATGTGAGTCCAGGGATTTACCAGACGATGGATTAAATTCTGGAAGCAGCGCGACAATATCACTGACGTTTCCATAGGAGTGATTGAAATGTTCGTTGCCAGTGGGGATCCTGTTATCCAAGTGGCTAGCACGAGCATACGGATACTCATTATACATCGGTTGATGTCGTGGAAATGTACTGTATTGGTTAAAATCGTTTCCCGAATTTCCAAAATTTTCAAAGTTTGAGTAAGTGACAGGGTTGTTAACATTTGGCTGTGAGGTAGCACAGTCTGCGAATTTCTGTGACGTAGAGAAGTGCACGTTGTGAGTCTGAGTTGGGTAGATAACATTTCGCTGTGACGTAGCAAGGTTCATGTTGTGTAGTTGAGTTGGGTATATTTCGTTTTGCTGTGATGTAGCAAAGTGCATGTTGCGTAGTTGAGATGGGTAGATTTCGTTTTGCTGTGACGTAGCAAAGTGCATGTTGCGTAGTTGAGATGGGTAGATTTCGTTTTGCTGTGACTGAGACGTTGCCACATCTACGTTTGGCAAATTCGCTACCTTCTGCACATGCATCTCGTTGGATCGTAGGTCGATTGGTTGTTGTTGCCGTTTTTCGTCATGCCTATAACTCGTTGTCTCGCTACCGTTGACTGGCTGAATTTCGTTTACTGCTGCAGCTTTTTCGATTGGTGATGAAATTACTGAAGGATGAAAAGATCGCTCCTGAAGCTCTCGTACCGTTTTCTCCAGTTCGACAACCTTCTTTTGAAGTGACTGGTTTTCTGCACTTATGTACTCATCGTCGCTGTTTTGGAAGTTCAATCTTTTAAGCATGTCCTCACGATTTCCCGATGTCGAGAGTCCCGCTTCTCTGCACCTACGTTGTAGGGCCTTCTTAGTTAAATAGTTCTTCCCCGGCATTGTGCATTACTTCGTCGTGTTCATTTATTTTGGCTCGTTTTCACTTATTGCGCACTATCCCACTTCTGAGAATGTCACCCACATTCCAATACCTTGTCGTTGTGTAAGGAAATGTGTGTGTCGCGGTTGATATGTCAGGAATAAGGCGAATAGATAGCGCGGCTTACGGTGAATAAAGACACTAACTCGTAGTATTAATTGTGTTTTAATGATAAACAACTGGAGTACAATATATGAATGGATACATTTATGCGTTCTTTAAATTGGTGCGTTGCGATGTGTCGTTCTCGCGGAGCTGACGTTGCTCGTGTCGTTCTCGTTCTCCAATAATCACCAACTTAATTCAGAGTTGCCACACCGTTGCTGTCTGAAGGTTCTCCCTCAGAACTGGATCGTGACACATTTGTGTTTTAAATGCCTTAAACATATATTTAATATGAAATGTCAAAGTGACATTTTATGTTTGATTTGTAATAAAAATCATCACAGTATGCAACACTTTATGTAATGTGCCGTATATCGGCAATAACACGGCGATTGTTGTCTTCCAAATGGTCAAGCGTTTGTGGCTTATCCGCATAGACCAATAACTTTACATAGCCCCACAGAAAGTAGTCTAGCGGTGTTAAATCACAAGATCTTGGAGGCCAATTCTTCGGTCCAAAACGAGAAATTAGGCGGTCACCAAACGTGTCTTTCAATAAATCGAAATAAAATTGCACTATTTGCAAGCGTTGTTTAGGCGTGAGTCTATTTATGATGAATTGCCAAACCAAACTGAGAATAAATCACTTGCCAGCTGTTAAATCGGTCGCCATCTTGAACAGTGATGCCAACTTAAGTTCTATACCTCTAAAAAAAACCTATACTAATACTAACCCTAGCCTATTAATCCCTTGTATGGGAGACAAATTGAATTTATGTATATTTTAGAACCTAAGCAATGCAATGTATTTACAACTAACAAACCCCATGCAATACCTTTGCTATGGGTGGACTCCCTTGACTCTGAAACCGTGTATATAAACCCCAGATATTCCCAAATAAAATCAGTACTCATGCAATACTTGTGTATTTAATTACTCCGAGTTAAACCAATTCACGTGTTGGTTTAGCTGCATACTGTCACTAGATTATGTTCTAAGGGAAACCTAAATTATAAATAATAAAAACGTAACTCTAAAAACACTTTTGGTGACCCCGACCAGTCCATGAAATTCTAGTCAACTTGACGACTAAATTCTCCACATAAATAAAAACTAGACAGATTCCCGATCAACTTGGCGATCGAATCATCTAGATGTTAAAGTTGTCTAAAATCTGTTTTTATCATTTAATTAACAGAAAAGATAACTACGGAAATCTGGCTCGAATAAAACTCCGACCGTTTTCCGAATAACTTGAACATTGTGTAGCGAGCGAAGTACTTGATATATGTCAATATGCTAACGTTGCATTTACTTCGCCCGCTGCTCACTCAATTCTAGCAGCTAAGAATGTTTGGAAGATTTAATAAAATCACTCCAAATTGGATGTCTTTGTGTCTGTACCTCTTTGTTCCACGATCCTCTTCACATGGCGACCGTGACAGGACTCGGGACAATCCTGTGCTACCTAAAATATACAATCGTTAGTGTATATATTCTCGTGTGTGGACTGATGGTGAAGTGAAATAAACACTACCTAAATAAACATTACCTGTGAATTTCAATAAATATAAATATAAAAAAAAATATATATTTTTAAAAAATTAAAAAAAAACAACAATAAAATAAAGTTCCCAACTGCGAATTTCTGAAAATGCGGTAGACAACCCCGTCTACTGCGCCGTTAATTGGAAAAAGACGAATTGAGAAAGAAAGTGCGGTAGACAGTCCCATCTATTGCGCCACCGAGTGTGAGAGGAACACGGTAGGCCTATCGCCCACTGTGTCAACGTGGGATGCAATGAATGGTACACCGGAACCGCAAAAAGACAAGCCAACTCTAGAGGAGGCACTAGAGTCATAGCCGAAGGACGGACCCATCCCCAAAAAACAAAGGGGTGGAAAGCGAGCTCGACTCTTGAAGGAGCAAGCTCGGATCATCGGGGACCTGAAGGAAAAAAGGCCCCAAACCAACGAGGGAAATCTGAAAGAATGGCTCAAAGAGCTGAATACCTTACTCCACTGGGAGAAGAAGAGCGGACTAAGAAATGAGTTTACCCCTGAATTTATTTTAGCACAGCCAACGCACTTAAGCGCCTAGCTGGGGCCACCGAGCGGGACGCAGGTTGCGGATAGCGAACGACCTCTAGTTCTGGAGGTAAGCTGTGAATGAAATGGTGGTAGAAGTCAATCACGGAATCGTGGACGGAAGCCCCAGCAAATAATCAGTGCCGGACAATCAGCGGGTATCTTGCATCGCGCAGTACCGACGATGCGAGTTGTTCAACCGCATCTAAATAGTTGCTCTACACAAACCCAAAACCCTACACAGTACCTACCCCCCTCCTCTCCTAAATAACATCTCATTCCAGGCCGGACAACGGTGTAATTAGAACCGTGCCAAGAGTCAGCCTAGAGGGGACCCGGATCAAAAACTAGCCCAATCTCGAACGGTGAGCTCAGGGATATGGCGACCCCCTGTTCTAACTACCGCCTTACCCGGGCATCGCGGATCTCTGCCTGGGCGGACCTTCCCCTTCTTTGCAACTCGTGGGATCTATTATGGAGACAACAACTAACAAAACTAATACAGAGACGGGAACTCTTAAAAAACCAACAGAAATGCTGAGCACTGGCTCCAACGCACACAACAGCACGGTCCGGAAAGGACCGCATCCCAAATTGGGGACGTCGGGTGGCAGAAAGCCGGCTGCCGATACGTCCGCCTCAGGAGCAACAGCACCAAAGGCAACGGTAGGCACATCCAAGGCGATCGGACCACCCACTGGTGGTACCAAATATACTTACGCAGAAAGACGGACTAGCGCCTAGACTCGGTCTAATTGACAAGGGCAATCCGGAGGGCATGATACCCAGGAAGAAGTGGAAGGCAGTGGAGTCCCACCTTTCTGTCATATGTCTGCGCATGATTCGGGAGAAGCCAGGCTCATCGCCCTGCTGCATGGATGCAGGCTGGTATCAAGGCAGCGTTAAAGTGGTAGCCTGCGATAGTCAGCGGTCGACTGACCTATACAAGCAGGCGACTGGCAAGCTCGGTGAGGTCTACAAAGGGGCGAACATTGTCGCACTGGACTGGTACTACGTCCCCAGTAGGCCCCGAGCTCGGATATGACTCCCAGCAGCAAGAAAGTCCCCGGAGGACATCCTGTTCATGCCTCAGGAATGCAATCCGCATCTCCCCATGAAGGAGTGGAGGGTCGTCAAGGTGAAGGAGCACGAAGAGGACGTACACTAGGCGGTCATGGTCCTGAATAAGGAGTCAGTTGCGCCAATCGAGGCTGCTTGAGGCAAGCTGAATTCGGATTCAGTGCCATGCATATGAAGCTGTATAAGGGGGACTCAAATGCTGACGGAAGTTCTGCAGGCAACCTAGCCGAGCAGGTGCTTGCCGAAGAGGTGGAGGCGCCTGGTAAGAGTGATGCGAGCGCTGGGACCGGCTATCGAGGACTTAGACCTGAGCGACACGGAGGGGGCCGACGTCACTGTGGTGGAGGTTGCAGCTGCAGATGTCACTAAGACATTTGCAAATCAATCTTCATCACAGTAAGACAGCATCGGCTGCACTTCAGCTTCCCCTGACTGAAGGCGAAACCGACATAGTCCTTGTACAGGAACCTTGGGGGGTAGGATGAAAGGTTGCTGGATTAGGAACAAAAGAGTATAAGCTAATGCTTGACCCCAAAGAAGGTAAAATTCGAACCTGCATTTTAGTCAAAAGGCATCTTAATATATTTCTGCTTCGCAATTACATTTTTGATTAACCCTTGCCGGTCGGCTTCGCAAACCCCAGACGTGCCGACTGGCACATGTACAAAAAATTTCTGACGAGTATCCTCCCCACGGAACCGCCAGAAAGCATAACAGATCCACAAGAGCTGGACACAACAGTAGACACATTCACAGTTGCATGCCCTATCGGGAAACCAAGAGGGAAGAAAAAACACCCCTGGTGGGCGCAACAACTATCAATCCTCAGATCCAGCTGCAAAGGCCTGTTTAACAGAGCAAAGGCAGGAAACGAGGACACGAACTGGGTCGTACAATAAGGCAATTAGAAGAGCGAAACGAGCCATATAGCATACATTTTGCTCTGACATAGAAAAAACGACTGATGCTGTAAGGCTCAGTAAAATACTGTCTAATACAGCCGCGCTCCTAGACTATCTACAGAAAGCGAAAGGATCTTGGTCCCTAGACCTACTTCAAACGCTCACTTCCCAGGAAGCCAACAAATCGGGCATCCTCCAGAAAGAATTGTTGGAGAAGGGATCAATCTAGATCTCCTCAAATCAGACCGCAACATTAAATGGGCCATTCAGAGCTTCAAACTATACAAATCGCCGGGACCAGACGGAATGACACCAGCACACATCCAACAAGCAGGACAGCTTGTTATAAATTGGCTCAGTAAAATCTTCCGCACCATTTTGGCATGATTTCAGGCCAATAAGCCTGACATCATTTCTAAAAGCTTAAAAGCTTCGGGAGGGTGCTAAGCCTACACCTGAGAGCCACTATCGACCCGGCACAACTGTCTGAGGCACAACACGCTTACACCAAGGGTAAGTCAACTGAATCGGCGCTACATGTCGTGGTAAGTAGCATCGAGAAATCACTCAGCAATAAGGAGTACACACTGATCGCTTTCCTAGACATAGAGGGAGCCTTAAACAACGTTCTTCCAACAGCAATAACAGATTCCCTCACACAGCTAGGGGTTAAGTGGTTAAGCAGAATGGTCACGGCCGCAGTAGGGGCCTCAACTCAGACTTGACTAGTAAACAGAGGAACCCCACAAGGGGGTGTATTATCACCCCTCCAGTATAATATCGCAGTAAATAAACTACTGCGAATTCTAGAAGGAGGAGGCTGCAAAATAGTGGCATACGCAGATGATGTCGCTATCATCTTTAATTGTAAGTATCCACAAACACTATGCGATATTATGACCCCAAAGCTTAAAATACTATCGGAATGAACGATACAAAAGGACTCGGGGTAAGTCCCTCAAAAACGGAACTTTATTTATTTACGAATAAGTACAAGATGCCACAACTCAAACCACCCATATTAAATTACTGTAATCTATCTTTAAGCGAACACTCCAAATACTTGGGGTTGGTATTAGATAAGCGCCTTAAATGGCGGTACAAAAGCATTTGGCCCCACATGTGACCTAAAATTGTCAACTGGATCTACACAGCGGTAGTCAAGCCAATCCTCCAATACGGGGTGGCTATATGGTGGACGGATCTACAAAAACAATGCATCTTAATATTCCTAAACAGAGTACAACGAATGGCGGCTTTTTGTATTAGTGGAGCCCTTAGAACTACCCCAAAGAAGCGCTGAATGCGATCTTGAACCTCCCTAGCCTGTACATAGCAGGCATGGTTCGGCAGCCATTCGACTGAGGGATACCGGGCAATGGAAAGCCCAACGGATCTATGCCAATCTCTTGAATACAGACACACACCCTTCGTGGCCCTGATTCCAGATAGGGAGGAATGGCAACAGGGCCGACCGGGCCCGCCAGACGCAATCTGTTTCTATACAGAACGAACTGCAGCGTCTTCAAAGCGGAGGTACACGCTATAAAAGAAGCACTTGATTGCTTAGGGAACACCAGCCTAGGTAGACACCTAAATATATATAGTGATATCCACACACAAAAGAAGCATGTTCCCGTAAATTCGATATGGCCATGTAAATGACAGGTAATTCATACCCACATCGTTTTTACATAAAATACTCATCAAATTGACATTAAATAATGTCATTTTGCCGAATTTTCTCTCTCGAAGACTATCTCACTTCGAAAAAGAGAGCAATACGCCATATGGAGAGCCAAATGCGTGAGTTGAAACGAGAAAGACAGATTCGAAATTCAAACTGACGTACTTCGAACATGATGTTTACATTTCCACCATATACATTTTACATGAACCCATATCAAGTTAAAATTGATCTTAAATAATGTAAAATTGACCTACGTTTCGTATCGAATTTTTTTTGGGTGCAAGCGGCTATTAAATCAATTTATTCGACAAGCACAAACTCACGAACAAGCACAAACTCCACGAGATAGCTAGGCAGTTTACTATCAGACTAATATGGGTTCCGGGTCACCGGGACATATTAGGCAATTGTATAGTGGATGGGTTAGCCAGGCCTCTCCTTCCAGAAAAGGAGAGTGTCGGTATGCCCATGGCAACCTGTAAGCTAAACATTACAAATTAATTCATCAAACTGACCAACACTAATTGGCAAAATGAACCACAGTGTCGTATCACTGAAGAAGAAGAAGAAACGGTGGAACACCTTCTCTGCTTCTGCCCACCCCTTTAAAGACATAGACTGAAGCACTTGAGAAACACCTTCATTAACGATCTGACCGAAATATCGGAGATCAAGCTTAAGGACATAAACTCCTTTGTGAAATCTTCAGAGTGGAAGACATGCTAATCATCCTAAATTCTAGGATGAGACAATAGAAGACAGTGACCCCGAAAAGGGAAAAACGAGATCATACGGTATCACAACGGATCCACAGAGGTCTAAGTGTGTCGAACGCTAGTCTGGCAGCCGTTCGTACCTAACCTAACCGACTAACACACAACTTTCGATATAAACTTAGTATAAGTAAACTTTTTGTAACTTATTGCTTGTGGTAATGTAAACCGAAGGTTGTAAATATTTTATATTAACTAACCTTATCCACTCACCCCTTTAATAATTAATATTTTATATATATATTATATTTTTTTACATCAGTTTGGAACAAAAAAAAATCAAAATGGGTTTGTGGAGCTCTAAAGAAGCCGAAGTAAAAGAAAATGTAGTAAATTATCTAGTACTCGACCACACATCCCTTTTGAACTCAATGTTTATACTTATGGTTATCCTTACCGTTTGCACTATTATTCACGTAATTTTCAAATTGCACAGCACTTACAGAAAGTGCCTTAAAAGAGCCTCCAGCGCGACTACATGAGCCGAGCATAGGGTCTAGACGTTATTTAAAAAAAAAAATACACTCATATAAAAATACCAAATATTAATACATATAAAAATAGTTTATCATTTATCATTAGCCAGAGAAAATAGAGCATTACATTTCAGAACTCGCACTATCATTCTCACCCCTAATAAGTTACTCTGCTCAACAATCCCCGGGGTACGCGTTATTTCTGTGGTTGACGACAACCAAATACTCGGGAGGGTTATAAAATTCGTAGTTAGTCTAACCATCAGGCCTTAGCCCAATGAATAGGCGATGGAATAGGTTACAAAAGTTATTTTTTGAAAAGAAGTACAACATATAAAAAAGTTACAAGTGTATCAATAAAAACACTCCCATTAGAGAAGAGACAGTACAAAAACATCTGTCCGAAGGTAATCCATGTAGTGACGAAGCGCACCAGGAGAGTGTGCGAAGGCGACTACTATATATACACGAAAAAATGAAAATCTTCTATGATGGTCCGATCGTAATGAGTAATATAACAAATTAAAGGTATTGCTAAAACTTAAAGGATTGCATACCAAGACCTCAAGAAAATCAATTGGTTTGGGAGAGAGAGCGGTGAAAGTGTAAAAGTGAAAATTTAGAAATTTGGATCTGTTGGGGCCGGTGGGGATAATTTAGTTCTACCACTTTTTTTGGAAAAACCCGCTAGTTTAGAGGATAAACAACTATAAATAGCTAAAATACGGAAGGCCGAAACTTTTAAACTACTGAAGCTACTTGTGCTGTTCTCGTTTGAAAGCTATTTTGAAATGCTATAAACGCCCCCTATATGAAATTTGTGTTAATGTAATAGTTAAGAAGATATGCACAAAACAAAAAAATTTTTTAATTCTTTTTTATCTTTTTTTTTTGTTTTTTCAAAAACGTCTCTAACGATTTTCTTTAAAGCTTTAAACTGTATATGCCTTGAAATGTTTTAATTACTGTAAAAAGTCACGTTTAAAAGTTATTCAGAAACGTAAATCGCCACTTTTGCCAGCCCAAAAACAACTAACGCTGCCTAAGCATTGAATTTTGTATGTGCGTTTCCAAAGTGTAGGGTCAAGGAATCGTTAAAATTGTTTTAAACCGGTCCATTTAGGAAGCTTTTGTTTTACGACTTATGAAAAAACAAGCTAGTTTGGCGGGAAAACCGCTAGATAAGGCTAAATTTTGTAAGTCCGTAACTTGCGAAATATTGATGCTACAGACTTGTGCTTCACCTCATATTAAAGGTGTTATGTATTTGCCACGGCCAAAGTTGGAAGCCCTGATCTTGGCTTTAGGCCGTACTCGTAAATGCGTACACACTCCTGCTGGCGTTAAGGGATAAGCTTTCCAGCAGTTCCGACACTCGTGGCTAATAAAACTATACTTACAATCTATCAACACACGCTCCCAAATATATTAAAAAAGATATTTTTAAATAAAATAAACGTCTCCTTAACAAAATGTAAGTTAACACCAGCCAAACACCCCCTTCCCTCGGTCCCACTTCGTCATCGAATACCACGGATCACTCCGAGCATACCCCCCGCAAGCGCCCACAAACTCAAGTGGCTGCAGCGCTGCGGGCATGGACAGCGACAACGACAGCAGCAGCGACAACGACAGCGGCATCGACGGAGCGGCAGCGACGCCAGAACGTCAGCGACAGCGACAGAACGTCAGCGGCAAATTCCGACAACTTCAGCGTAACAAAGTAGAGCACTGGCCGGCCGCTAGCTGCCTCAGCTATAGCCGCCGTTTACCCCTTCCCCCGCTGCGCCCCAATTGGAATTTCAACGTTAGCGGGTTCGGGAACAACAACATCGAAATGCCCAAAACCGCTGCCGTCGGTTTGAACATTTCCGCTGCCGCGCTGCTCATAATTTGCTGACGCGGGGAGTTATGTTAAGCTACAGAATATAAAGAGAATTATTATAGAATTAATCCGATTTGTACCCCCGAAGAAATAAGACATGCAACTGAACAGTTTTAATAAAGCATTTTATATTTAAACTTAAAACTTTAATTAAAGTCTTATTGAAATTATATTGAAAGACAGGAAGGACGTGGGCCGACAACGAAATATCAGCACCGATATGTGGATGAACTTTAATAGGTAATATTTGGTACCCCTTCCCCCTGGTCATCCTCTGAGGATGACCATAACTTGTATGTAAATGCAGTGGTTAAAAAACCATAAGCATTACAATTTTTTAAACCTTTTTTTTAGCTTTTTTTTATTTTTCTCAAAAACACACATGAATAAATATACTTTATAACATTTATTTTTTCGGCACTCTGCAATAGAAAATGTTTGTGTGTTCTTAAAAACTAGTCTAGCCTTTTCCTCTTTATAGTCATTGCATTTAAAAAGTGTATTTAATCATGTGTGTAATCATCTTTCGTCACAAATGTTGATATCAAAACTATTGTATTTTGAAGGTGCGATCGTCACTAGTTTTTTACCTCCTTAACAGGTGTTTTTGTTTGATTTTAAAGACAAATAGAATTAGAAGAGCAATAGCCGTAACTTCGGATAAGTTATTTTTTACACATTTTAACCTAGCGGTAAAAATACATGTTAGTTTAATAATTGTATTATCGAAAGCCTTACAAAAATATGGTATATCATTTAAAATACCAAAAGATTTTCATGCACAAATTAAGGTCGACCTAGCATTCCCTCAAACTTCAGACTTCGACAAATCGTTGGCTGACATTTGATTAGAAGAAGACAACGAAGATTTTTTTTGGGTTCAGTGATTCCTTAGAAATCGAAGACAACACCATAAAAGTGGAACCCGATAATTAACCTCCAATCGAGGTTAACGAAGAGTTCATTGCAATGACTCAAACCAACGTCCAATTCCTAAAAACTGCATCGTCACTTATACCTGTTCGACGGCAAAGCAGAAAACTTGCGAAGCTTCCTAGAATCCCTAGGATTGTTAGATACTATCGAAGAAACTTATGAACCTATCGAAAGCAACATCGCCGATATAATATCTAAATTGACAAAAACGGTTAAAGGAGAATCAGTAGAAGTCTTATTTGCCAAACTGATGCATTTACAGCAGAAAAATAAAACAGCTAGAGTGTATGCTAAGGAAGTCGAAGATTTAACAAAAGCCCTTCAAGGAGCTAATGTCAATGATAGCTTAACACTGGAATTAGCAACAAAATACAGCACCCAAACGGCAACGTTTGCAGATATGAATGAAGCCGTTACCAAGTTCGTCAACAGTTGTACTGAAGCTACAGGACAGTCAAAACGCTGTTTTATACTACAACAACAAATACAATAATAATAATAATTATCGAGGTAATACCACCTACAGATAATAACCGCAATAATAACAATACAAACTCTAACACACAGAGTACTTCAAATGGAAGAAATAATACCAACAAAAGTGTTAGGGTCACACAGGAAAACGATGGGGACCCCTGAAGAACAGTAAGAATATATAAAATCAATATTAGCCTCAGTTTTTTCATAAAAGTTCAAAATTAAAAACCCACCAAAAATTTAACATTGTTAGTAGTCAGACAATGTAATCAAGAGTATCTTGAATTAGACAGTTCTAAAATCTCGCATATAACAGGAATTGGACAATGTTCTATAAAATCCTTGGGCTTAGCGTTTGTAGAACTTAAAAAAATTTCATTATACCACATGACTTTCAAATAGTTCCACCTGATTCTACGATTCCATGTGATGGCATTCTAGGAATAGATTTCATTAAAGAATTAAATTGTATCATAGATTTTCAAAACTCACAAGGTTCTTTAGTATTAAGACTAAATAACTTAACCATTTCAATAGAAATTCCAATGCACAATTCGGTCTCCGATAATACTTTGTTACTACCATGTAGAGCAAAGTAATTAGAACAGTAAAAATTAACTCAAAGGAATTGTCCGTTTTTATTCCAGGTCATGAACCATTAAAAGGTGTAATGGTTCAGAGGACATTGGTTAACACGAGTTGTGCAACAGTACGATTTTGTGTACAACGTATAATGTTATATTCGGCCTTGAATCGGAACCTATATCAGCTAACAATTTTTATAAACAACAGCTTCGTTTAACGATAAGACACCCGAATATATAAAAAACAAGAGAGAACACTATAGTCGAGTGCCTCGACTATCAAATACCCGTTACTCAGCTAAAGCAAGCAGTCGCAAGCAGGGCAAAACAAGCAGTCGCTTTAAAGTGGCGCCATCATCCGGAAATTACATTATTTGCTTATAACTTTTTACTGAGTGGGCCGATTTAAAAACTTTCTTCTACATTTCGGTAGGCATTAATAACAAAACAAAATGGCGTTTACACTTTTGCTCTAGCTTTAAAACTGTGGGCGCCACAGCTTTTCGCGGTTTGTGGGCATTAGGGGGGATGGGGGGTTTCCCAATTTTGGTCAATCAATATGTATTGAAGAAACGAATACACATTCCTTTTCCCATTCCCATTCCTTTTCGCGGTTTGTGGGCGTTAGAGGGGGCGTGGCACATCCGCGTGATAAACTTGCGCTGCGTATTACCTCCTAGAATCTGCATGTCAAGTCGCAATTTTCTAGCTTTTATAGTTTCCGAGATGTCAGCGTTCATACAGATGGACAGAAGGACAGGCAGACAGACGGACAGACGGACATGGCTAGATCGACTCGGCTAGATCGACTTGGCTAGTGATCCTGATCAAGAATATATATACTTTATATGTTCGGAAAAGCTTTCTTCTACCTGTTACATACTTTTGCACGAATCTAATATATCTGAATAGTCAGAAATACTAACTATTATTAACCTGTTTCCGTCAGGAAACAGCAACGAAAAGATGGGACACGGTGTGGATCTTTAGAGTCGGTTTTTTCAACTGCCTTCAATGGCTTTAATGAACTTCTTCTAAGCATAGAGCTTTAGCCGAGCGCAGCGGCTGCATATGCAAATATAAGAGAGGAAAGCTTAACATAAGTTCTAATTTTAACATTTTGTATTTGCATTCGTTTTCTTCATTGTTTACAATCTTAATTAGCTAATGTTTAATTAATACCGCGAACTGGCTTAACACCGCCCACATTGAAAGTCTCCAGACTTCAAATCAGTTAATAGGGAGCGGAGCTAGTCGATGAATGGCTCGTTTGACATGACCGTTTTTCGTTTTGACCTCTGCTACTCGAACCTTCCCATCCGATCCTGGAAATACTTTAGTGACGACGCCTAGGAGCCACGCTTGCGACGGAATGTTGTCCTCGTGAATTAACACGATGGTGCCTTCCACGAGGTTGTGCTGATCTTTGGTCCACTTCTGCTTCTGTTGAAGGCTGAGAAGGTATTCTCTCAACCAGCTGGTCCAAAAGCGCTCCTTGATGGCGGACACGAGCCGCCATCTGCTCAAGTAAGAGAGCTTGTCGTCGTTCACGCGTTGCACGGACACGGGTGGCAGCGCACCTAGCGTTCGACCAGCTAGTAGATGTGCTGGGGTTATGGCTTGAATGTCGTTCGGATTGGTGGTGACGGCTACTATTGGCCTGGTGTTCAGTATAGCTTCCACTTCCACGACGATTGTATCGAGCTCGTCCTTGCTCAACAAAGCGCTGCCGATGGCCCGAATAAGAAGATGCTTGGCGACTTTCACTGCTGCTTCCCACAAGCCTCCGAAGTGGGGGGCTCGAGGGGGAATGAAAACGAACTCTGTCCCGTGCGTTGCGGCATGTTCTACCAATGCGCAGCTGTGAGCAGTGAAAGCCTTGGCAAGATCTTGAAGTTCGCGAGCTGCTCCGACAAAATTCGTTGCATTGTCGCTGTATAGCCGAGCAACAGGCCCTCGTCGTCCTATGAATCTGGAGAGACACATAATGAAAGAGTTAGAAGTCAAATCTGTGACTACGTCCAAGTGCACAGCCTTGGTGATAAAACACACAAAGACTGCAATATACATTTTCACAGGTGGCTTGCCACGCAACTTTAGCGAAACCTTAATTGGACCACAGAAGTCCACACCACTGACTTCGAATGGAAATTGTCCGTTTAATCTATCAGCGGGTAGATTTCCCATGACCTGTGACAGTAATCGAGGTTTATATCTGAAGCAATGCGTACACTGCCTGACGATCGTGTTGCATAATTGACGTGCGTTGACGATCCAGATTTGTTGCTGAAGTAAACCGACAAGTATGCGTGGGCCTGCGTGATGGTTGGACCTGTGAAGATGTTCGACGAATAGTTTAGCAAATTTACAAGATTTTGGTAATAAAAGGGGGTGCTTTGCATCGTATGGCAGTGGCGCATTTAACAAACGACCACCGACACGCAGCAGAGGGAGGTTTCGTTGTGCATCTTGATGCTTCCAAATAAATGGAGTTAACTTTTGCAAGGATGGCTTAAGTATCTCCGATTTTTTTATCTTGCGAAACTCCTCAGCGAATTCGAATTGCTGTATGCTGTGTATTATTGTGAGAAAGGCATGTCTTAATTCTTGGGCCGTGACAACAACTGATAGATACTGCTCAGCTCTGCGTCCTCGAACGAACCGTAGTATGTACGCGACGATTCTCAAGATTTTTAAATATCTTGACTGATTCTCAAGTAAGGCAAGGATCTCGTCAGGTTGATGATTGAGTGCTATTAAGACCGCTGCTGATGAACGTTTTTCTAGTCGTTTCTCAACCTCTGAAAGCGTAAAATGTGGATTTTGAGGCCAAAGTTCCATTTTTTTACTTAGGAATGATGGGCCACTGAACCACAAGGAATCATTCAGCTCTGTAATTGGGCATCCGCGAGACACAAGATCTGCTGGATTTTCTTTAGTTGGCACATGTCGCCATTGCGCTACCGCTGCCATTTCTTGTATATCAGCAACTCTGTTTGCAACAAATACATTTAAGGTGGACGAATGCTGTTCTAACCAGTGTAGAACTACTTCGGAGTCAGACCAAAAGAAAATACGCTCTACTGCGAAATCCAAATCTTCTCGTACGGTTTGCCATAGTTTTGCCAACAAATGTGCGGCGCATAACTCCAGCCTTGGAATTGTTTTAGTTTTTAATGGCGCAACCCTTGACTTCGCAGTGATAAGCCGAACTGAGATTCCCTTGGTCGTAACAACACGCGCATACAAACAGCAGCCAAATGCCCTTGCCGAGGCGTCTGCGAATCCATGGATCTGGGTCGACCCTTTGTTAGTAACTCCAATATGTCGGGGTATAGACACTTTATCCAATTCAAGGAAACAGGAGGCCATTGATTCCCAACTTCGACGGAAGTCTTCCGGAAGTGGGTCGTCCCACCCGAGTTTACACAACCAAAGTTGTTGTATAAGGATTTTAGCTTTCGTTGTTATTGGGCTTAGTAAGCCAAGAGGGTCATAAAGGCGTGCTGAGAAAGATAAAATCGATCGCTTTGTAAGAACTTCGGTTGGACTTACAGTTGATAAAGAATATTTGAAACTATCTGTATTGGGGCTCCATATTAGACCTAATGTTTTAGTGTCATCTTGGTCGCCAAGAGTAATAGCTGTCGACGAGCTAATGTTTTCTGATGCAACATTGGACGACCATTTCGCCAAAGATAGGCCTGCTGAACTTAAAATGTTTTCCAGCTCTTGTCGCATAACCTGAAGCTCTTTTACCGTCTCAGCTCCAGCTAGTAAGTCGTCTACATAAAAGTTTCTGGACAAAGCTTCGGCACCGCGAGGGTGAGAGCTAGCGTACAAATTACTAAGGTATTGAAGACATCTGACGGCTAGGTAGGGCGCTGATGCCGTCCCATATGTTATTGTATTTAGTCGATATGATTGCACAGGTTCTGTTGGACTTTCTCTCCATACAATCATCTGGTATTGACGCTGACTCTCATCGATCTCAAATTGCCGATACATTTTTGTTATGTCTGCAGATATTGCATATGCGCGAAGACGAAAGCGTAATAATATAGAGAAGAGAGATGGTTGAATTGTTGGCCCAACCATAAGCAAATCATTTAAAGATAGCTGCGTTGACGACTTACACGATGCGTCAAAAACAACGCGTAATTTCGTTGTCGAACTTTGCGGTCTCAGTACACACTGGTGCGGGATAAAATAGTGTGGTTCACTGGGAATACCACTGTCGGCTAGTGACATATGCCCTAAGGCTTGATACTCCTTCATGAATGCAACGTATAACTCTTGGACCTCAGGTTGTTTTTGAATCCTTCGCTCCAAAGACAAAAATCTTCGTTTGGCAGTTTCGAAGGAATGGCCCAGGCTAGCAGGGCTCGATTTGAAGGGTAAAGAAACTCTTAGCCGACCCGATGGTAATCTTGTAACGGTTTGATTGAATAATTTCTCGCAAAGCTGTTGTTCTGGGGTATATCGTTTTGTTGATGCGACGTTAGGAATTTCCTCAAGCTCCCAGAACTTCTGCACACTGACATCGAGGGATTGCTCTTGTAGCGTGGTTAAATGGCAGCTAGAGTCTTTTGGCTGACTAGTCAGCGATTTATATCGACCTGATACAACCCACCCAAACACAGTGTTTTGCAATGACAGCTTATCACAGGTTCCCTTAATGTGGCCTTCAGCTAGCAAGTCAAAGAATGCATCTGCACCCAGTAGTAAATCTACCCTTTGGGGTTTGTAAAATAATGGATCAGCTAGCGAAAGGTGCTGTGGAATGCCTAACTCCGAGTTCTGAATTGCCTTTTCTGGTTGATATGACGAAATGGATGGCAAAACGCATAATTCTGCTGACATCTGGAAATTGCTGATACGAGAACATATTGAGGTTTGTACACAAGTCTCAGTTAAAGAGTTTGACTTCCCTATTCCAAACAATCGAATCGGCTTTCTAATGCGGTGCAGTTTCAGAGTATTGGCTAAGCTTTCAGTTATGAAATTGACCTGGGATCCTGAGTCCAATAACACTCGAGCTACTTGATACTCCCCAAGGCGTCCCTTTATTTTAATCAAGGCTGTGGCTAACACTACTTGTCCTGCGTTTACTGACCGGGCATGATTGACAGCTACATCAGGAACTTGGTTTGAATTAGTTGCGGTACCTAAAGTCGGTTGTGTTGCGATGGACTGAGTCGAAGCGGAAACATAACGATGCAGCAAACTATTGTGAGGCTTATTACAGACTCGGCAATGTGATAAATTGCAAGAGGAAACATTATGCCCTCGTTTAAGGCAGTTAATGCAAAGTCGCGAGCCCTTGGCAAATCTAAAGCGGTTGGCAACCGAAAGCGCAGTAAACGAGGAACAGGCAGTGATCGCGTGATCCTGTGACTTACAAAACACACACCTAGTGATCTGAAGAGGTTCCATTTGATTAACTGCTAACAATGTAGTAGTACTCTTCTTTGTCCGATTATCTCGATAAGCCTTATTGGTTTTCCCTTTATTCGATGAAGATTCTTCAACTGACAAATGTTGATATCGCTTATTCATCTCATCTTCACAATCTTTCCATGTGGGAATCTTAGAATAATCCAGGCCTTCTTCCCATCTAGCTCGCGTTCCTGCGTCTACCTTTGACATGACAATATGGATCAACATGACGTTAACAATTTTACTGTCGTCACCAACAGACAATAATGATTCATAAATTGCCCTAACATTGTCAATCAAAGTCCTCAACGACGAAGCAGACGGACTGGGAATGCAAGATAAATCGAATAGCCGTGAAACACCTTCGAAAAATATTAGGCACTCATTATCATATACACGTTTTAACGCATCGAGAGCCTTTTTATAATTACTATCCGTTACCTGGAATGCCTTTACTGTGCCCAATGCTTCTTTTTCAAGACAGCCAAGCAAATGATTAAATTTCTCTACGTTTGATAGTTGATCATCATCATGCACAAGAGTTTCGAACAGCCCAATAAAGTTTTTGTATTCTGAGTAAACGCCACTAAATTTTGGAAGCTTCATTTGCGGTAGCTGTCTATGATGTCCACCAGTTGTATTTAGTGTGCTATCTTTTAAATCTTGTTGTTGATGTGAGCCTCTAAGAGATTGAAGGAGAGCCCGAGTAGAAACACATAAATCCTCCAGCTCTTCACTGGATGCCAACTCCGGATTAATTTTGTCTAATGACCACTGTATATTAAATGCCTTTTCAACGTAAGCGTTAAGCACATCTAATCGACATTCTACCTGTAGTGGGTCTCTTTCTAGGGTTCCTTTAGTTATTGACACTTTAATTCGCTTTATATTGGTTACCAGAATATCTCGCTGCTGAAGAAGTTCCAATTCATCGTCATCTTGTACAAAAGAAGAATTATTACCACTGCGTTTCTTAGGAGGCATGGTAAATGTGAGATATAAACGACAAACTTATCAATCTACCCTCGCAATGCTCACTACATATGAGCCGGCCACAGAACTGTACTACTTCTCCGTTATCGAGTTAACCGCTCTTAAAGAGGAATCAAAGATAACATGTGCTCCGCCAGTTATATAAAGCTATGCAACTGTGTATGTGTAGTTGTGCGGGTATTTTTCCACTATGTCACCAAAATTTCACTTATGTATTTGCCAAATTCAAATCACAAATTTTAATGTTTATTATAAGAACAGAATTCCAATTTGATTATTCGCTCAAATAACACTGCAATATGTTACCTGGTAATGAGTACTGGCGAGCTGCCGTGTGCAGTTACAGAAACCCATGTGTTTCACTTGTTTGAAACTATATGTTTGTTAATATCAATTAACAATTAACTCCAATCCAAATCCAAGAAATCCGTGTGTCCACCCGGGGGCGCCAAAATGAATAGTCAGAAATACTAACTATTATTAACCTGTTTCCGTCAGGAAACAGCAACGAAAAGATGGGACACGGTGTGGATCTTTAGAGTCGGTTTTTTCAACTGCCTTCAATGGCTTTAATGAACTTCTTCTAAGCATAGAGCTTTAGCCGAGCGCAGCGGCTGCATATGCAAATATAAGAGAGGAAAGCTTAACATAAGTTCTAATTTTAACATTTTGTATTTGCATTCGTTTTCTTCATTGTTTACAATCTTAATTAGCTAATGTTTAATTAATACCGCGAACTGGCTTAACAATATCCTTTTACTCTACGAGTAACGGGTATAATTAATAGTCGAGCCATCAATTTCAGCATATAACAGTCCATTATTGTTAGTTCCAAAAAAATGTCTACCAAATTCAACAGAAAAACGAAGGAGACTAGTGGTTGACTACAGTCAAATAAACAAAAAATTACAAATTTCATTTACCACGCATAGAAGATATATTGGATCAGTTAGGTCGGGCTAAATACTTTTCTAGCTTAGGCCTCATATCCGGATTGCACAAATAGAATTGTTAGAAAAGTAGAAACCTTACATCATTCTCTACAAATAAAGGTTCATTTCGTTATACGCTATTGCCATATGGACTGAAAGTGGCATCGAATTGATTCATGCGAATGATGACCCTAGCATTTTCTGGTCTAGACCTATCACAGGCGTTCCTATACATGGACGATCTGGAAGTGATAACTTACGAAAATTTCTAGGTAGGTGTCATATTTTTCAAATGTAATAAATTCGGATGCATATCGGAAATATGCAAAATATATGCAAAAAATATAGGCAAAAAATGTATGCATAAAATATGCAAAATATATGCAAAATATGCAAAATATATATGAACAACTGGAGGCTTGCATTTTTAATGTAGCCCTCTGGTATTCTAAGGAACCTTCAGTAAACACGGCGAGCAATTCTGCCCCTTTTTCTATTTTTGCCCCCTTCTCGCCTACTCGTTGGAAATATAAATAGGGTTTCCTTAAATTTGGAAAAAAATTAGATATCTCAGAAATGACGAAAAGGAACAAATAATTTTCTTCGGTTAAATTAGGTTGGCTCTAAAGTGGTCAATCTTGAATAGTTGAGTCTATTATATATTTTGCATATATTTTGCATATTTTGCATATACTTTGCATATTTTATGCATATGCATTTTATGCGAATATGCAAAAAAAAAAAATATGCCATTAATTTTAAAGTATATTTTTATTGAAACGAACTTTGGTGTTTTCGGAATTGATCTATCTTTATCCTATAACAAGAGGGAACGCTATAGTCGAGTGCCTCGACTATCAAATACCCGTTACTCAGCTAAAGTCAGCAGTCTCAAGCAGGACAAACCAAGCAGCCGCTTCAAAAAATTTAAAAAATTTCTTCTACGTTTCGGTAGGCGTTAATAACCCAAACAAAATTGCGTTTACACTTTTGCTCTAGCTTTAAAACTATGGGCGCCACAGCTTTTCGCGGTTTGTGGGCGTTAGGGGGGAGGGGGGTTTCCAACTTTGGTCTATCAATATGTATTGATGAAACAAATACACATTGCTTTTCCCGTTAATATAGCTTCAAAACTGTGGGTGCCACAGTTTTTCGCGGTTTGTGGACATTAGAGGGGGCGTGGCATATCGGCGTGAAAAACTTGCGCTGCGTATTAACCCCTAGAATCTGCATGCCAAATCCCAATCTTCTAGCTTTTATAGTTTCCGAGATCTCAGCGTTCATACAGACGGGTGCCAATGTTTTTCGCGGTTTGTGGGCGTTAGGGGGGAGGGGGGGTTTCCCACTTTGGTCTATCAATATGTATTGATGAAACAAATACACATTTCTTTTCCCGTTAATATAGCTTCAAAACTGTGGGTGCCACAGTTTTTCGCGGTTTGTGGGTGTTAGAGGGGGCGTGGCACATCGGCGTGAAAAACTTGCGCTGCGTATTAACCCCTAGAATCTGCATGCCAAATCTCAATCTTCTAGCTTTTATAATTTCCAAGATCTCAGCGTTCATACAGACGGACAGACGGACAGACAGACGGACAGACAGACGGACAGACGGACATGGCTAGATCGACTCGGCTAGTGATCCTGATCAGGAATATATATACTTTATATGGTCGGAAACGCTTCCTTCTGCCTGTTACATACTTTTACACGAATCTAATATACCCTTTTACTCTACCAGTAACGGGTATAAAAATATGCAAATATGCAAAATCCGAGGTCTAGTCATAAGATGCTCCGAACAATATATGTTCAATAATTTAACAAAAGTTTTTTTGTTATGCCGAAATTTTAACTTTTTACTTTCTGAGGTGACAATATTTTTTCATTGTCACCTCAGAAAGTAGCGATATTTATACTTTTGCAATGTAATTCTTTAAATTCTCGTACTAATACTGACTTTAAAATCAATGCGCTGGGTGCCTGATGTTGATCCAATCGAGGGAGGTCATTCAGGAATAACGAAAACTTTATCAAAAATAAGGGGACATTACTATTGGCCAAACATGACAAAAATTGTTACTCTTTACGTAAAAACCTGTCAGACCTGCCAATAATCTAAGGCAACACCAATGACTATTACCAAGACACCCACTTCAGCCTTTGACACGGTATTAATTGATACTATTGGCCCATTACCGCGTTCGGAGGAGGGAAACGAATACGCAGTCACAATTATTAGTGATTTAACCAAATATTTGGTAACAGTACCAATTCCGAATAAAAGTGCAAATACCGTTGCAAAAGCAATCTTCGAAAACTTTATACTCGTTTACGGCCCAATGAAAGTTATTCAAACAGACATGGGCACAGAGTATAAGAACAATGTAATAAGAGACTTATGTAAATATATGAAAATTGACAACATCTCATCGACTGCACACTAACATCAAACCGCAGGACATTAACGCAGTCATCGAACGTTTAACGAATATGTCCGTTCATATATTTTAAGTGACAAAAGGGTTAAAATATTTCACCTACTGTTTTAACACTACACCATCAGTCACGCATAATTATTGTCCATAAGAATTAGTTTTTGGAAGACCAGCTCGAAAATTTATAGATATTTCTTAAATAAATCAAATAGATCCTATATACAATAGATGTTTATGCTAAGGAAGTTAAGTTTAGGTTAGAATCAGCATACAAACGGGCAAGAACCATGTGGGAAAGGGAAAAAAAAGCAAAAAGCACTATACGATAAAAACGTAAATAACTTTGATCTAGAAATCGGAGACCCAGTCTTACTTAAAAATGGGACAGGGCACAAACTAGATAAGAACTTTCAAGGACCATATAAGGTCGTACACTTATAAAAATTAATTTCTAGATTTTAGAAATCACGCCATTGAATCGGCCCACCCTAGAAAATAGAAAAAAATTGTTATTAGAAAATTTGCCTTTAAATATAGAAAACCTTTCTTGATGGAATAAATTCAAGAAATCATTTTTCTAAAGATTAGCTTTTAATACGACCTTTTTTGTTATAGAGAAGTTTTTCTTGAAACTAGAAAAACGAAAATCTTATATGTTTTTTATGCCGTCGCAGCCAAAATATTTTCTTCGTATTTAAGGGCGAAATCGCCTTTGAGTATATGAAAGAAATGGCCTTTAAATCTAAGAAAGTAACCCATGACATCCTTCGGCTATTAAATGTTAACGACAAAAAAACGAAGTAGGACGAAGGGCCTACTCGGCCCGACTACTACCCGGCTACCGACTTCTCTGATCACCCGGACGTCAGCTGTGACAAAAATTCGTAAGTAGACGTGATTCTCAAGCGGATAAGAGGCGAAGCCTTCTTCCAAATATTCAAAGGTATGTACATACATATTGTAGACACGTCCGTTCCTTGTAATAGTCTATCTTTATTACGCAGATTTGAGCACGCTTAGTCTATTTCACATGGCTTGGGTAATGTAATGTGAGGGAGGGAGACAGGCATAGTGTTACTTGGAGTAACAGGGATGGATATATGTACAATTAGGGTGACCTAGCTTAGTATAAGTATGTACAATAATAGTGTGACCAATCTTAAAGTATGTATAAATGTATAAACAGCTACTTAGGGATATGTATGTATGTGTATGTGTGTGTGACTTATTGCTACAATTCGGCCATCCTGACCGGACAGCTCCTGATCTCTTAACTATTTACATTTTTAATCCATGGTCTCATATTCGCTACTGCCCAAACTCCTTTATAAGGAAGCCTAGATTGTTGGAATCCTTCAACATCCTCCAATTACATAGTACCCTAGTCACTCTATAATGACCTTTAAATTTCGGTATTAATATTTTGGATACGCCTACATGACAGTCGATATTTTTTATCATAACTAAATCGTCTTTCTCATACTCGTTAGCGTTTTTTCTTTTAAGATCTATACGTAACTTATTTTATTCTTGTAACTTCTCAATACTCTAACTGGCTTTCTCTCTTATTATTTCTAAATTTCTACTTTCGCTATCTTTATTTAACTCATCTAGTTTCTTTTTTAAGCTATCTATAATTTTTCCCTTCTGAGATACTCCGAACAAAACTTGACTTGGGTGTTGATTGATTGACCTTTGCATCGTATTATTGAGTGCGTGTTCAACTGTTTCTAAAACTGTATCCCAAAACAATCCTTTGTCTGGTTCGGTCAACTTAGCGATCATGGGGCCTATGCTTCTATTCACCCTTTCGACTTGACCATTTGCCTGCGGGGATCCGGTCGCTATCTTTATGTGTTTCACATCGTACTCCTCTAAAAAGTCATGAAATTCTTTGAACGTGAAGCTGTCCCTCGATCTGAAATCAGACACCTTGGCCTACTATATGACCTGAAATAGTCCTTTAATGCTACAATTGCTTCCCTAGACTTTGTGGTTTTATTGCCGGATAAAGTCTTACAAACTTTGTGAATGCATCTATGATTACTAAAACGTGTTTGTTAGATCTACTCTTATCTACCGGACCATAGTGGTCGATATGTATAACGTCAAAGGGAATTCTTACTTTGGGAATATTATGTAGAAAACCTTCATCTTTTCCAGACTTATCGGAATAGGCGATACATTTCAAACAATTATTAATGTGTTGCTAATAACTCTTTGAAATAATATCTACCATTTTATCTATTCCTACGTGTCCTAACTGATCTAACTGGTAACTAAACAGAACGTGGCTTTCCATCTCGCCTGGCACATAATTTATTTTTTCGTCTCTACTTTGACAAATGAAAAATTTTGAAAAATAGAATACCGGTTGAAACTTATTGCCTTTCTTTTTCTGCATTAAAATTGAACCAAAACCTAGGGCACTGGCATCACAGTGTAGCTCTGTCGGGTCTGTTGGGTTATACAACGCCAAAATAGGAGCTTCTAAAAGGTTTATTTTTAACATGTCAAAACACTTTAATTCTTTCTCGCCGAATTCAAATTTTTTATCCTTTCTAACGAGATCATATACCGTCTTTACTTTTGTTGAAAAATCCTTAACAAATCGTCTAAAATAGGAGCAAAACCCAATGAAACTTTGAACTTCATGCGTTTTTGTAAAAACAGGAAAATCTTTTACGTCTTGCATGCCTTTCGAATCGGGTTTAATACCCTCTCCCGATATTAAATATCCTAAATATTTTATTTCACTTTGAAGAAACTCGCACTTGTCTAACCTAAGCTCTAACTTGTTATCCACCAATCGCTTAAATACCTCAGTTAAAATTTCAATGTGACTGTTACTATCTTTCGTTTCTATCAAAATGTCGTCCATATAAATCAGTACCTTATCATCTCTAACTAAATCAGCAAAAATTTTTTCACGAATCTTTGGAAAACTGCAGGGGCGTTTCCTAAGCGCCAAATGGAATTTAAAGCCATTCATATTGACCCATAGGTGTTGTAAAAGCGGTATATTTAACTGAATCCTCGCGCATATGCACGTGGAAGAAACCATTTTTAAGATCAAACTTTGTAAAAATAACTTTTTCGGTCAGTTTGTCAATAAGATCGGCACATTCGATTTAGCGTCGCTTGTGAACGGTTGTGTTTACCATTGTGCTCTGAGTTTTTGCTTTATTTCGTGATATTTTGCAAGTGTCTTGTGTTTATTTATTAACAAAGTTTAGCCTAACAACTGTGTTAGTGTTTTAAATAGATCTCCCAGTTAACGGGTACGTGGTTATAGTTCATTTTAACTTTTCCATTAGATTTGTTTAATATCTTTGCTTTTTTAGTGTAATTTGCACTCTCCTAATTATTGCTGAAACTCTTGTACTCTCTCTCTCTCTTCTCTCTCTCCCGCTCTCTATTATAACTGTAAATTTCACTCTCTTTGTACATCTCTAAATTTCGTGTATACTTTTGGGTGCTTTCTCATTGTCTCCCTCTCGCTTGCTTTACATTGTAAACATCCGTGCGTTATAGTTGTTGGTGTTCCACAAGCCACGCTCGGTCGATAGAATACTTTTCTCTTGCGCTCTCTTCGATTTAATTCGTGATCCGCACTCTTATACTTTTTGTGCTTTGTGTCTTTGCGGTTTTGGAATTTGATCCCAGTGTCAAATTTAATTGAGGTACTTTTCAAATTTTATTTTATTTCCTTAAATATTTACATTTTGATTTTTCCTATAATGGCCCTTATTTGCTCAATGAAAAATTGTACTCTTTATTAAAAAGCTCAATACAGGGTTTGATTCCGTTTGTGCCCAGTTTAATAACAAAAAATTACTAACCGAGTCGCCCAAACGCAAAAAAGCTAGCTCAATGGCATTAAAAAAATTGGTGGCACCCACCCCAAATGCGAACCCGGTAACTGCAGCAATTTCTGTCGATTCAGCGGTGGCAATGGATACCGCAGGGTCCAGCGGAGTCCCTGTTGCTGGAGGTCTTGTCGGGGAAAAATCTTCAGAGCCGGCGGAGATATCAAATTCAGTGCAAATTGTACCTATAGGTACAGTAGGTACTGTTTCTGGCTCTCAGCCGAGTGAGGTTCAGACTGCTGCTGGGGGGCGAATGAAACTTTCAGTTGTTCCACATAGGAAACAATTATTTGTTTCTAGATTTACCACGGATACCAAATCTGAGGATGTTTTGGAATTTATACGAGAAAAATCCCCATCCGAAGATATTGCGGTTGAACAATTTCGATTTTTGTACGCCCGTAGAATATCATCTTTTAAAATATTTGCTCAGCCTGATGTGTTTAATGTACTACTTTCTAAAAAGCTTTTGGCTTAATGATGATATGGTAATAAAAGAATTTGTTCCCAATAAACCGAGAGCAAATAACGGCCTCCCACTGCGCCTAATAAAATGCTTTCCACTGTGCCAAATAACAGGCCTTCCACAGCGCCAAAAAACTAAAAAAATTATTTTTGGCTTATCAAAATGTTAGAGGACTAAGCATTTACTGAAGATATTTTGGCTTTTACGGAAACTTGGCTGAAACCAGAGATATCTGGCTCTGAAGTTCTGGCAAAAAATTTTAACACCTATAGGACCGATCACTCCCCACGTAGGGGGGGGGTGGTGTACTGATTGCCGTTACCACTAGTTTAACATCGGAGAGACTTAACTTTCATATCTCTAACGAAATTGAATTTGTTATTGTCATAGTTTCCCTGCAATCCTTATCTATTTTTGTAACCTGCTCTTATATTCCTCCTGGCTCTGATTTTTTCATTTATGACCACCATCTGTCTGCTACCTTTTGATTGTTTTGGGTGACTTTAATCTTCCTTAATATCTCTTAGTCTCTTCCTACTGACTCACCTGCCGCTACACCTTTAACAGCCCATGATTTTGTGGATGGCCTTGAATTATCGTTATAGCAAGTAAGCTTTATACGAAATTCAATAAACAGACAATTGGACCTTATATTTGTTTCAGATCCGCATGAAGTAACGGTATCTAGAATTGGCGCACTTGTTGTACCTGAAGACCAATATCATCCTACATTGGAATTGACAATTGGCCTCCCCTGTACTGATCCCCTTTCTCCTTTAGTTTCTCAAACTAAAGTGAGATGTTTTCGTAAATGTGACTATAATAAATTAAATTATATGATTTCGCAATATAATTGAACTGGTTTGTACAATTGCATGGATATCGAAAGTGCAATTGAACTTTTCTTAAGCGTTTTAAACACTTTTTTTGACGAATGCGTTTCTGGCAGGCTTCCTCCGAAACTAAACAGGCCTCCTTGGTTTAAGAATGCGCTTCAAAGACTTAAAAATCTTAAATCCAACACTTATAATAAATATAAAAAATCGGGTAAGCCATCTGATTTTTCGAAATTTGTGCTGGCTCGTTCAGATTTCAATGTTCTCAACAGTCACTGCTATTCTATGTATTTAAATTATTATTAAGCAGTTTTATAACTTTGTTAATGCAAAGCGTAAGTCTTCGGCATTGCCTTCTTCGGTACGTTTAAACTCAAAAGAGGCATCGACGGATTCCGAAATAGCGGATTTATTTGCCGAGTTTTTCCAAACTACTTATAGTTCGGCTGCTTGGTCAAATTCTATCTACCCTAACCCCTTAAATAGAGCTAATTGTATTTTTTCCCCCGTAATTACCGGAAGTTCTCTCTACTTAGAAACAACAACGCCAACTTATTCTCCCGGTCCTGATGGACTTTCTGGGTGTGTGCTTAAGTTTTGTGCTTCAACCATTTGTAAACCGATTCTTAAACTTTTTCACTTGTCTATTTCATCATCAATTTTTCCAACTATCTGGAAGGACTCTTTCATTATTCCACTCCACAAAAATGGTGCGAAGGCGGATGTCCAGAATTATAGAGGTATTTCTAAATTGTCGGCAATTCCGAAAGCATTTGAACGTATTATTACTTCTCACTTGCAACACTTATGTTCCCTTCTAATATCACAGTATCAGCATGGTTTTGTTAAGAGAAGATCGACCACCACTAACCTCCTTGAATTGTCAGCTGTTGTAATAAATGGATTTAAGAAAATAATGCGGACTTATGTTATATATACAGATTTCAGCAAAGCTTTTGACTCTGTTAACCACTATCTCCTTTTATTCAAATTAGATCAGCTTGGGTTTCCATGTAATCTATTAACTTGGATTTCAAGTTATTTGAATGGAAGGACTCAGAGAGTTATATTTAAGAACGCTGTCTCCAAAATGATCCACGTGACATCGGGAGTGCCCCAGGGTAGTCATTTGGGCCCTTTGCTGTTTATCTTGTTTATTAACGGTCTTCCGTCTATCGTAACACATTTTCGTGTACTAATGTATGCTGATGATGTTAAGCTTTGTTTGACATATAATAAGATTAAGTCTGGATTTGGCTTACAATCAAACATTGATAATTTTCAGATATGGTGTGAGTATAACCTCTTAAATTTGAACTGCCTGAAATGTAACGTAATGACCTTTTATAGAGGTACCCCTACGTTCATAAGTTATTCGCTTCAGAACTCCCCACTTGATCGTATATATTCAGTAAACGATTTAGGCGTTCTTTTGGACCCGAAGCTTAAATTTGACTGCCACATAATATCGACTGTCAACAAAGCTATGAGTGTTCTTGGATTTATAAAGCGTTGGTCAAAAGAATTTGCTGACCCTTATATAACCAAATTGTTATTTACCTCCCTTGTCCGTCCTATTTTGGAATATTGTTCTTTTTTTGGGAGTCCACAATATCAAGTGCATATCGACCGTATTGAGTCGGTACAAAAAAATTTCTTCTTTTTGCGCTTCGTAGTTTGAACTGGGATCAAAACGTAAGGCTTCCTTCCTACCAGAGTAGATTACTATTGCTTAATTTACCTACACTTGAAAACCGTAGAATAATGCTTGGTACTATTTTTATGCAAAATCTTATAAGAGGTGATATTGATTCTGTAGAACTGGTAAACCGTTTAACTTTTAATATTCCCGTTAGACAAATACGAAAATATATGCCTCTTAATTGCCCCGATGTACATCTAATTTTGGTCTGCATGAGCTCTTTCGCGTTCTCTGTAAGAATTATAACAATCTTTATCATTTAATTTGTACTTCAACTTCTATCCCCGTATTAAAAACTAAAATTTTATTTAATTTGCTTCAATCATAGTTGTAGCCATGTGTCCCGTATTTATTTGTTTTATGTATTTTCCTCGCGAACTCGCATTTTTGCCCGAAATTATAAAGGGACGCGTAACAAGCACGTGCTTGGTATCGTTGGGCCACTTCTTTGTACTGCTCGTAGTGCATCAACGTCCATAATATATAAGAGGGGCGGGGTAATTATCTTTTAACATGTTTTTTTTTAGTGTTCTATAATCAACGCACATTCTTAACTCTCCAGAATTTTTCTTAACTACAACTATTGGTGACGCATACTCGGACTCGCTTACTCGAATGATGCCGTTTTGAATGTTATCATCCAACATATTCTGAACTTGATTTTTTTCCGCGTATGATAAACGCCTTGGAGGGTAATTGAACGGTTTAGTATTATCAAAGTTCAACTTTATTTCCCTATTTACTAAATGGGTCTCTGGCCGTTTTGGTTTCACATAAAACTTATTAAGGATGTCTATCAAATTTTTCTTTAAATGATGTTCACAATTCTCGTTATGTTTAACTGACTGTACTCGGTTGGATCAGGATATTCAATTAACATTATTTCTGACTCGAACTGATCGCTGTGTTGACATTTTAAACTCTCACCTGTCTCTTTTGTTTCGCAGGAATCACTCAATTTTACTCATTTAATATTATCTGTGCGCTCTTTCGTCTTGTTTCTTTTAATTCTGTAATCGTTTTCAACTCTTTTCATAAACCGGACCTTTTTAATAAATTCATCAGAGCAATAATTTTTAGCTTCCTTGTCACCACAACTAGAATCTATACTCTCATTTGAACAATCATTTTTCATACCGCTATCAATAACACAATCGTTTTCAGTCCAACCAATATTCGAACGATCGTTTTCAACACAACTATCGATGCGACGATCAATTTCAAAACTACTATCGTTTGAGCAGTTGTTTTAATATAACTATCATTTGGGCAATAATTTTCAATACAACTATCATTTGGACAATCATTTTCGAAGCAACTATCATTTGGACAATCATTTTCAATACAACATTTGGACAATCATTTTAGATGCAACTATCATTTGGACAATCATTTTCTCTAACAATCTTAAAGTTAAAAATATTCATAAAATCTCTTCCTAAAACAGTGTTATATGCCGTCGATTTGTTTGGTACAACTAGTAATTCAAAATTAAACTTCACTTTATTCATAATAACAAAACATGAAACTTTTCCATATATAAATTAATCTCGTTGATAGGCGCGGCCTGAGGTGGTCCTCGACGGCCGCACTGTCTAGGGTGGTCTTCTTAGGGATGCCCGCTTGTAGGCGCGGGGGAAGCGGTCGCTTCTCACGTTATGGTTGATTGGCGGCCAGCAGCTAGTGGTTGCCTCACGTAGGTGCGGGGGGATGCGTTAGCACCCACGCGTGAGGGTAGGCCGCTGGAAGCTACTGCTTGTAATTACCTCCCGTAACCGCGGGAGGAATTTGTTTACCGCTGGTCGCACCTGCTGATGCCCGCTCGGTAGTGCGGGGGAGGAGGGGAACTTAACTTGGTTCTCGTATGTGGAGATCGGGGATCCCTCGCTGCAGTCAGAGCCGGATGGCTACACCTTCACAATTGTTGTAGGCTGACTTAAGTTGGGAGGTAACTGCCCCCTTCGCCTGCTGGCCTAGAGACTCAGTCAGTGCAAAATAATAAAAGATAATTAACGGCGGTTGCCGGAGTTATGCAATGCTATAGAACTTGTGTTCTTTATTCTTACAAAGCTTGAAGCGAACTAAAACTAAAGTTGACAGAAAATGAAATTCATAGCGGCCACGCTGTGTTTGCCAGCTATGCACGCTGACGCGGCATTTGGCCGCCGCTGAGCTTCGGACATTCGGTCATCGCCTCCGTCCGGTTAGCTACTTAGTTAACTACTCCCCCCTTAAGATTGAGGCCGCCCTCGGCCGACCCTATTTCAGCGATCACCCTTCTTAGTTGGACCGCAGATTTTCTGGCACCGGTGAGTCGCAGGTAGGTTAGGCCGACACAAATCAATGCGCAACATATTACTCCTGTAATTATCGCTACCATGTGTGTCTGATTGGTGTTGATTTTATTTCCGAACTTCTGAATGTATTCCAGGTTACGTTCACTCAAGCGGTGAAGGTAGGGGAGGCTCAGAGTATTTCGACTGATGGTGATGTTCAGTGAGGGTGAGCTTGCCACCCCCGAGGTCCTCTTCTGGGCGGAGTTTTGGTTCAAAACCAGGGTTTCGTTTACTGTGACGCGCTCACTAAAGGTGACGAGATGCGTCCCGTGTATCCAGACGCTTGTTCCGTTGTCTACTCGTACCTGCGCTGATTGATCATTGATGATCATAATTCCCTCATCGACATAAGTGATCGGATGTAAATCGCTTGGTTGGGTCTCGCAGTGCGCAACTCCACCTGCATGGAGTTCTCGGGCGCATGTGGTCTTCGTTGATAGTCGGCAGAAAGTGACTCCTGGTGTTGTGGAGCAAATCTAGATCGCATACATTTCCCCATTGCATTCTGCTATTATATTATCCACTAACCTTAGCATCACATTATTATGTGCTACCGGGAACATGTAATCTTCTTACATGCTAACTTAATTTTTGGGAATTTAATAATGAAGTGCAATATGTTATCAGACTGGAGAATTTTCACGGACGCTACGGACAAAATATCTTTTATTGGAGTGTCGGTGGGCTCCTCCATCCAAATACTTTCTAGGTCTGCGTGATCTAATATGTTTGGGCTGACTATGTTTACTTTAGCAAGCGAGATTGCCATCATTAAATTTTGAAGTTCCATTGTTAACATTCGGTTTCTGGAGAGCAATGTTTCATATAGATGGCCAGTGTCCACTTATGAACTCTTTGCCGCTTTCAGGATTTGATTTACGGTTGACGTTAATTCATTAATTTGACTTTGTATTCTGGTATTTATTTCTATTTGTCTATTGTTTGAATTGATTAATTGTGTTTCTGTGAATTTAATTCTTTCTAAATCCCCGGCATCCGGAGTTCCTGCTACGACTTTTAACATTGATCCTAAAAAGTCTAAACTCCTGGCTACCCTGTGGTGCACGCCTAACGAGTCGAGCAGGTCGCGAAGGTGAGCTGTGTCCACATCCAAAAGTTTTTTCATGTGTGACTGGGGGAACATATCGCTCATATTTTCTGTTTCTTTTACTACGCGCCTGTACTCTGAAAGGTTCGCTGAATGTCTAACGAATGCGAATTCCTCCCTTACTAGTATTCGACCGTCAATAATGGGGATGTACTTGGCTTGTGAATAGTCGGTGATATGCGCCGACGCCATAGTTAAGGAGAAGAGGATTGGGATGATTTTGGACCTGTGGAATGAATTCGGAGCTATATTTTTGTTCATGACAAGGTTGCCCACCACCAACGGAAATTAACTTAACCTTAAAAAAATATTTTATCAGCTATGCTTAAAGCTAGTAAAATTTGTGCCAAGTGGCAAAAAATGAAAAAGAGAAAGTAAAAAACTTTTTTTTTATTTGATGTTGTCCTTGTGGACCACCCTCCCCTTGATGAGGACTGTGGTCCCCATGTCCGCTTCCACAATCTTCTCTTCACACAATGGTGAGAGTTTGTTTCCTAGCCGCCTGTTGGATTTTACGAGGACTTTTTCACCAACTCTGAACACCCTGTTCTGTCGGGCAGCATTTTCCCTGTTTCTGAGCTTGTCCTGGGCGATTTTGATCTTATCCTGAATCTCATATTGTGGTTGATCCGACTGTGTTTGAATTACGTCGGCTGGCCTCTTATCGATGACCGAATGGATAGATTTATTGTATCTGGCTGTGGCCAGTAAGATTAGTTCGACGGTGTCACTGATGCCTTTATCAATTTTAAGGCATCTAGCAAGCTCTGTGGAAACGTTCCACTTGTCCGTTTGAGACACTGTGGAGGGGCGGTGCATTCGAGATGCTCACGCCGAAATGGTTTTCCAGCATGGTCAAAATGGTGTGCGAATTCAACGATGGTTCGTTGTCACAATATATAACCTTGGCTTTCGGGAAAACATTCAAGAGTTGTAGCAGTGCTGGTTTAATGTCTTCTATGGTTCTAGAGGGGATTGGCTGGACCATCGCAAATTTTGAGAATTTGCCAATGGATGTAAGAAAATATTTTTTATCCGTTGAGATGTCTATGTGTAATATTTCCCGAACCTGGGACGGGATTGGTGTTTCCCCAAACTCCTGCTTTTTGGGATGCCTGTCATATTTAGCTTTAGCACATGTTTTGCAGTAAGCGACGATTTCGCTAGCTAGCTTGGTCATTTTCGGGAAGTAATACTCCGAGAGTACCTGCTTTACATTACTTGGGCCGACCTGTGAGCCCTGTTGTGTTCAGTGGACAACATTTCTCGTCTCTCCGAGACTGCAAAAATGACCGTTTCGCGATTTTTACAATACCAAAATTTTGTGGTCCTGTATCATTGCGAGTGTGGGCAAATCCCAATGAATGGCGTTTACGCCCTGAGGAACAATTAAATCTGCGAGCTCATTGAGTAATGACTCTTTGCAGGAGAAGCTGATCGCATGCCGTCTCTTGTTTCAAAAGAGGACAAAGCTGCGTTTTTGCGGAAAGCGAGCTTCCTCCAGAGTTATCTGGTTTTGGAAGCAATTCAAGGGCTTATCCGTTGCCTCAATTGTGTGGGTCAGTGACAGCTCACTGTGAATTGTGGCCGCACTTGAAAAAGCTTCTTCCTCTCCCGGAACGTTAAGTTGCTGTCTTGAGAGGGCATCCGCAACGAGGTTTTCCTTGCCGGGCTTGTAAAAAATTTTGGCACCGGACTCGATGCGAGCTTTCCACCGTTTGATCTTTGCATTCGGATTGGATTCCGATACCGCGAAGGTCAGTGGTTGATGGTCAGTAAAGATGTTGATATCTTTCACTGCATATAGATAGTGACGTAATTTGGCCAATGCCCAAACTATTGCTAGCAGCTCCCTTTCATTGGTGGCATAATTGATCTCTCGATCCTTTAGGGTTCTCGAGATCATGGTAATGGGCCGTCCCTCTTGGGATAGGACTGCGCCAATGCCGTAAGCTGAGGCATCTGTCGTTAGATCAAATGCTTTTTTATAGTTGGGATACCTGAGGATGACCTCCTCGGAAGCTAGAATGTTACGCAGCTTGTGAAAAGCTAGCCGCTGCGGCTCGCTGAACTGCACCTGGATATTTTTCGACCTGTGTCTCCTGACACTACCGAATTCCCCTTTCAGGATGTCTGAAATGGGCCGAGCTATGGACGCAAAATCTTTAATAAAGCATCTATAGTAGCTGGCCAGGCCAAGGAATGATCTAACTTCGAACACGTTTTTGGGTTCAGGGAATTCCTGAATGGCCTTGGTTTTTTCTGGGTCAGTGGTAGCCCCGTTGCTGGTGACTATAAAACCCAAGAAGCTAACGCTTTTTTTGAAGAATTTAGATTTTCCAGTTGATACCCTCATATTAGCATCGTAAAGGCTTTTGAGAACCCAATCTACGTGCTGGATGTAAGAGTTTTCGTCTTCTGAGAAGACGATAACGTCTGCGACATAAACATAGCAAAATTTGCCTATCTGCTCTCGCAGTATGTCGTCTATCGTTCTTTGGAAAATGCTGGCAGCATTTTTTAGTCCAAATGGCATTCTGCGAAACTCGTACTTTCCTCCATTTACGGAAAAGAAGTCTTTTCACGGTCGCGTTCTGCCAGCGTTATTTGGTGGTAGCCAGATTTTAAATCGAGCGTAGTGAAGTATTTCGCTCTGCCTAAATTCCCTAGTATCATAGAGATATTTGGCATGGGGTAGCGATCAGGTATTGTCCTCTCGTTCAATTTGCGAAAGTCCAATACGAGTCGCATTTTACGGCCGCCCGTTTCGTCGGTGCCCTTTTTGTCTACAACCCATATTGGGTTATTGTAGGGGGATCTCGACTTCTGGATTATGCCATTTTTTAGCAGCTCTTGAATCTCGCCATTAACGAAATCGGCTGCGCCTATTGGGTATGGGTAGAGTTTGGCATAAATAGTGGCTACCACCGATGTGTTGTAAGGTACAGACTCATTGGGGTCCGCAAAGGCTTTTTTCCTGTCGCGGAGCATTGTTAAAAATGCCTTTCTGACCAAAGGTGGCGCATCTAAGCAATCCACTTCGGTGAAATTGACATCAGGGCACGAGTGAAAATCAATTTTCTCCTCTTTGTTGCCCCATTTGATGTGGCCGGAGGCCAGGCAAAGTGATGCTCCCGCCTGTTTAAGAAGGTCGAGGCCTACGATTGCATCAAAAGAAGATAAGTCGGGTAAGATGAAGAAGGTGGCCTTCAAATCAAAAAGTGACACGAAGCATTTCTTCGTGATTGTGGTGTTGCCGTGAATTGAGTGAATTTCGAAGGGGCTTTTTACCGGGACGCATTTCAATCCTTTGAACGGTCGGATGAAATTTTTCGAGGCGCACGTGTCAACAAGCAGTTTCATATTTTCTACTCTTCGTCTGATGACGGGCAGCAGGGATTTTCCTCTAAAAAATGGACCACGTCTGAATCGTAATCGCAAATAGCATCGTCGTTGATCTCTGCTATTGCACTGGACGCAGTGTTGGCGTAAGATTTCCCTTCCTGATCTGAGCTTTGGGTGACGGGATTTACCCTCTGCTGTTTTCTAGGGGCGCCTGTGCGCTCGGACGTTGCCGGTCTCCTATTCTGATAGGGTGGAGTTTGGACAGGAATGCCAACCTTTGCAGAGGGATCGACCTGCATCGGCTCCGGTCTACTCTGCAATTTGTTATTGTGCTGGTCAGGATGTACCTGCGCTTTAACTTGTTTGGTATAATGGGGACTGGGGGTCGGTTTGGGAAAAATTTCTATCATGCTGGCGCTTTTGCTCCTTTGGGTTCGTCTTACGGTCCCTATCCTCCAGACTCTTTGCAAACGATGCTGCGAACGTGTACCTTTCGTGGTTTGATACCACTTCTTGCGCTAATGCCAACGCAGTTGGCATGTCCTTCGGCTTTGCCGAGAAGAGCACATCAGATAGGCTGCGTCTAAGGCCCGAAATAAATACCCGGAGCGCATCGACCCGGAATTTATCAAACAGAATTCTTGCCGCCGATGTCTCGTACGACATCGTGGCTTTATTTGCGAGTAAGGTGAGTTTTTTCTCAACCTCATCGCAATATTGCAGGAGTGTGAGGCTTCCCTGTCTGAGGGTGCCCATCTCCTGTTCAATGACGTGGATCTGCCGTTTGTCAGCAGACAAACGATCGGAAAACTAAAGGGAAATTAATAGGAACAAAATTATAACTTTGTTAATTTTTATTGTATTCTCTTCTACTCTGGAATATACGTTTATTTTATTATTTCAAAACTTCGAATTAAATTTAACATAAATCGGACAATTATATTATATAGCTGCCATAGAAAGCATCGATCAATTAATGTTTAATAAGAATGATCTGCAAGGGTGTATAAACTTCGGCTGACCGAGGTTAGCTTTCTTTCTTGTTTAAATTTCTTTTGTTCATTCATTTCCCATTAAGTCCGATTTTTCTAAAATGTAATTCGAATTTCAGAACAGTTTAAAAAAAGATATTCCCAAAAGCATTAGGTAATATGTCAAACAACATATATGTAATAATTTGTTTCCATTATTTTTCCGGTCCTTCCCATGGAAGCTATCTTATTGTTGTCCGATCCGGCTGGCTTCAACTTATATACTACCTGCAAAAGAAAGACGACTTTTGGTAAAGTTTTATCCCGATAGCTTTAAAACTGAGGGACTAGTTTGCGTAGAAACCAGAGCTTGCAAGGTTCGGTCAACCTTTTCAAAGTGTTGGAAAAAAACCTGTCATTTACAAACCCTATGAAAAATGGGAGTGAGCTAACACCTTCAAAGGGTTTTGCTTAACAGATGTTACGCTCAGAGCAAAACCCCTTTTTTCAGAGTTACTTCGGTTTCGGTTTCTACTGACTACTTTGCTAGGTCTGTTAAGAAAAACGGTCTTTTGTGAATGTATGCGTGAGTGTGTGTGACCTGTTCAATAATGCTTCAGTCGCAACATTGCTTTTTGATTATTAAAATTCAAAAGGGTAATGGAAAATCCGTAAAGTGTATTTTCTAAAGCTCAATCTGTAAGATTAGACCATTTACCATTAAATTCCAATATTCTACATAATTTAAAAACCGTAAGATTCCAAAACTCCACTTTTGGCATATCTTTCCTAAGTAGTAATTAATAACCAAAAAACCACGTAATAAAAAACAAATCTTTTTAGCTGCAGGAAAAATTAGAGCTTTTTAACAGGTTAAACCTCCTTTAGCAGTTTTAAATTTGTTTATGTAGCTTTAAATCAATTCCTAACTATCTAAGAATATCTTCACAACGTTTCATGGTTTTATTCAAAATATTTCAAAAGATATGAAAGTACGCGCGAACCATTTTGTAGGAATAGGCTTGGTTTGAATACTTTGATACATTTTTTATCTTAAGGCTTATGATAGTTCATTTGAACCGATCTGCCTTTTATAGCTCTTTATGGCATTTCTTATTAAAGATAGTTCCTTATATAGTAAATTAATATATTGAAGAAAACAAAAAAATAACACCTAACCTAAATTCAAAATAAAATTCTATGTACATTTATATGCTATTTTAGAATTATCCTGATTTCCTATGAAAAATGTATGCCCATATCATAGCAGGCCTATACTTTTCCCTTTCTAGAAAAAACCCATTTTTCTGATTTTTATTTAACAGTAGTCTTATAGAAACCCTTTTAGATGACTGTTAACTTAAAATGGTCTCACCGAGTGGTTATTGAAAGACCGATTGGTTTGTTCGGTTGAGCCGAACGGTCGGACCGAAACCGACAAGCAAAACGAAAAAAGGGTTCCGCTCAGAGAGAGAGTTTGTGAGCAACATTTTTTTCTATTTTGGCGAGAGTCAAACTGCCTTAGGAAAATCGGTTGACAGTTATTTGCAAGCTCTGGTAGAAACGGACGGACAGTCGAACGGACAGACAAACGTACATGGCTAGATCGAATATATATATACTTTATCGAAGAATATATATATTTTATGGGTTCACTGCGTTGCAAACTTCTAAACTAAATTCAGAGTAATAGCACTAGGTTAAATTAAAAATGTAGCTCCATGGATGCCATAAAAATTAATTCTATTCGAATTCTCAATTTGAACTGCGTTCTTCGAAAAAATCCTACGTAAGGTGTCTGAAAAAAGGACCAAAGTGTAAACATTTTGAAATTTTACATACCTTCCCACGAATACAATATACCCCTTTATTTTACGAGAGACGGGTATAAAATAACGAACTGCCATATTTGTGGACTTTTACGTCAAGGAACTATAATCGCAATTTTAAATTATACAGAAAGTTTAGAACCAAACAAGAGATAACGCTATAGTCCAGTGCCTCGACTATTAGATACCCGTTACTCAGCCAAACAACTTTAATATAAATTTAACATTTTTAAAGCGCGTTATGTAAGTTAACAAAACAACGGTGAACTGCAAGAGAAGTTGGGCAGTGCACTACGATGAACGGGACACGAAGACTTACATCGGTCGTGATCCGTGCGAGCTAGGTTTAAGTTTAAGTTCTCTCACTTTGTAAATCAGTTCTTCGCTGACCGCCAAACAATAAAGGCACTTCTTCTAAGTTGAAAGATATTTGTTCTTTGTCACTGCGAGTATCAGAGCAGAAGCTACGACCCAGCAATCTGCTTGTTCGAATTACACGAGGAAGGTCAGCAGCGTAATTGTCACCGATGGCCACCTGGTCTCGATCCACACTCTATAGCAATCGAGGCGATCACAAGGTGACTGGTTGTTGTGGGCACCAACTTGCCGCAACACCCATCTAAGGACCAACATCTCCGTGAGCAGCGACGTGCCAAATTTCAACCCCCTGCACGGGCTGTGCAGGCTGAGGATAAGGTCGGCAACTGCATTGCCCCATTATCATAAACCTTAGCTGGCGCCCAGCCGAGTCGACGACCCCGACAAAATCTCGAAGACACGAGAAATCACTATGGACGGCAGTCCATGTAGTGACGAAGCGCACCAGGAGAGTGTGCGAAGGCGACTACTATTATATAGCCGCAGAATTGAAAATCTGCTGTAATGGTCCGATCCTCGCGAGTGATACATCAAATTAAAGGTATTGCTAAAACTTAAAGGATTGCATACCAAGACCTCAAGAAAATCAATTGGTTTGGGAGAGAGAGCGGTGAGCCCCCCGCAATACGTTATTTGTATTCCCACTGAAAATGCGCTTAATATGAGGGGTCATATCAGAAAATCGAACGCTCCGTTCAAAAGTTATACCGAAAACAAATTTTTGTGGGCCTAATCAAAATGAAATTTTAATTCTGTTTGTCAGTTTGTCCAAAACATGTTTTTTAATTTCTGAAAATTTGATATGATGTTCATCAGATCGATATAAGAAACTTTAGTTCTACCACTTTTGGAAAAACCCGCTAGTTTAGCGGGAAAACAGCTATAAATAGCTAAAATACGGAAGGCTGTAAATGCTATAAGCGCCCCGTATATGTAATTTGTGTAAATGTAATAGTTAAAAAGATATGCACATAGTTAAAAAGCAATGCCTATAAAGGGGAAAAGGCTAGACTAATTTTTAAGAACACACAAACATTTTCAATTGCAGAGTGCCGAAAAAATAAATTTTAAAAAGTGTATTTAGTCATGTGTATGATCATCTTTCGTCACAAATGTTGATATCAGATCTTTTGTATGTTAAAGGTGCGATCGTCACTAGTTTTTACCTCGTTAAGAGGTGTTTTGTTTGATAATAAAATCAAATTGGCATCCTAGGACGGACTGTTCTGGGCTCCAAAGAAGGCCAAAACGCCCCAGAGGCACGCGGCTCTAACCCGAAAAAGAAGAGGTAAAACCGTTATACATTCATGTGAGTGAAACCTTTTTTATGAATTGCTAGAAGAAATAAAAGGGAAAGTAACAAAAGATTATTTTCAAAAGTCGGAGAAATTGTAGTGAAAAGATCCAAACTTATAAATAACAAACTATTTCATATTAAGCGTTTATTTTGGTAAAGAGTGTTGGCAATAAAGAAAAGTAACCTAAACTCGAGTAATTTATTTCTTTACCTAGAAAAGGTGCTCAGCACGTGGCTGCTCTGTATGCTTATCTTTCAACCCCGGTGTTTCATTTTTTTTTTTTTGCTGTGTCTGACACTTGGAAAAAAATACGGTAAATAGATGAGCGCTTAGCCTAACGCATAGCTTCGCGACGGTTCAATGTTAATTCTGTGATTTTTCTTTTGTTTTGCATTTTACTCTCGTTTGAGTCTTCGTTATCAGTGCGAGACCAACCGATACCTTGACAGCGGCTGTATGAGCGATTCAGAGTTTGAAGACTTAAGCTCAATTGAGTGAGCTTGCCTTATCAGAAGAGAACGTCGGACCTACAGAACAAGAAAAAAGAGTGTGGATCCACAACAACTACATACGGTCATAAATGCAGCGGTTTCGGCCGCATTAAGGGTGCAAAGAGCTGATTTTGAAGGAAAATTGAAAGAAGTAACTGATAAAAAAACTGCTGTTTACTCGCCTGTTGCAGTATCCGCTAATGTGAGTTGTGAAGAAGGCCTTGATGCGGTGAAGTCATTGCCTGAGTTTGATGGGTCACAGGGAAAATATGTTTCTTGGCGACAGGCAGCAGTTGCTGCATATGAATTGTTCAGAAGATATAGCAGTAGTTCAAAACATTAAGGAACATTTCAAGTAAAATAAAAACAAAAACAAATCGTAAACGTAACCTAAAGTCAAAATAGTAATAATAATTATCATAAAATATTAATCAATCCCCTCGTAATAATTATAATAAAAATAATAATAATAAGTATGTCCAATTCAAAATTGTTAGTAATAAATAATAGTTTTAAGTCTTTTTTGTTCAAATAAGCTTGCTTTTCCATTCAATGTGACTAGTGCTACAAATATAAGTGTAAACTTGCTGTGCTAGGATAATAATAAATAAATAAATAAAATTATCAGGCTGTTCTCATAATCCGCAACAAAGTTAGGGGATCTGCTGACTCTGTCCTTTCATCCTTTAATACCGTCCTTAATTTTGATGCTATTATTAGCCGCCTTGACTTTACCTATTCAGATAAGCGTCCACTACACTTACTTGAGCAAGAGCTAACAACACTTAGGCAGGGACAGATGTCTATTACACAGTTTTATGAAGAGGTTGAGAAGAAGCTCACACTACTTACGAACAAGACAACCATGACATATGAGGCTGACCAGGCTCGGTATATGAATGATAAGCATAGGGCTGATGCCCTGCGTGTGTTTATTTTTGGTCTGAAGAGAAACTTAACAGATGTGCTCTTTGCTGCTCAGCCTAAGGACTTACCTTCAGCGCTAGCGATGGCTCAGGAGATAGAGGCAAACCACGATCGGCATGCCCTTGCGGCACAGTACGCCAGATCCATAGAAGATAAATATTTTAGACAGGCCCAGAGTCGACCATTACAAAGGTCATCCGAATACAGCCATGAACAGACATTTAAGAAGGGGTGGAAAAATCCTTATTTGAATAGGGATCAAGGTCAACGACCCGTTGTTGATAACAGACCGTTCGAGAAGATGGACGTAGATCCAACATTGTCAAAGTTCAAGCAATCAGTAAACTTCCAGCGCCCTCAGGGTTCTTCGTTGCCACAGCGACTCGATGCTCAGCAGCAGAGTGCAGAAAAGAGATCGAGTAACTCTCAAAGATTGTCTGACTTTAGGCGTCAAAGAGTTAACCATCTGTTCGAAGTTGATCAAGATAATCAAGCTGAGGAGCACTATAATCAGATTGCTAATGATGCGGTAGATTATATAGACGGTGAAGAAGAGACGGACTATGAAAGCGATTCTGTGAATTTTTTAGGGGTTCATCCCTGCTTCCGTTCATCCAACGAACAGTAGCGGGGGAATTACTAAAGTTTCTACTGGATACGGGGGCCTCTAAAAGCTACATAAAGAGTGAGATAGGGTTGCCGTCTTCAGTTTCGGTCGACTCACCTTTTATTGTAAAGTCGCTTCATGGGTTTGAAAAAATAGAACGCAAATGTCAGTTAGGTCTTTTTGGTGTAGAAAGCCCTTTTTTCTTATTATCAGGACTTAAAACGTTCGACGGTATAATCGGTCTTGACCTGTTAGCGCAAGTAGGTGCGACTATTGATCTCAAAACCAATTCTATTATGTTTAATGGCGGACGTGAGGACCTGCACTTTCAGAAGTGCGCTCAAGTTAATTTCACGAAAATTGAGGATATTGTCGTCCCCCCTTCAGTGCAAGAAGACTTTCAGCAGATGATGTCAAAATACTCGGGTGCTTTTGCTGACCCAAATAAGAAATTACCGTTCAACACAAATGTTGTGGCGACTATTCGAACAGAGGATAATGAGCCAGTTTATTCAGAGCTGTATCCGTTCCCTATGGGCGCTGCCGATTTCGTCAATCGGGAAATCGAAGACCTACTCAAACATGGCATTATTCGACCATCTCGGTCTCCCTACAATAACCCCATATGGGTTGTCGGTAAAAAATGCACCGACGCTTCGGGATCGCCTAATAAACGCTAGTAGTAGATTTTAGGAAATTAAATTTAAAAACTATTGCCGATAGATATCCAATGCCGAGTATTAATATGATTCTGTCAAATCTCGTGAGGGCAAAATATTTCACCACCCTCGACTTAAAGTCTGGATATCACCAGATTGAACTTTCTGAGTTGGACAGGGAGAAGACTTCTTTTTCGGCCAACGGAGGCAAATATGAGTTCTGCTGCCTACCCTTCGGTCTAAAAAATGCCTCAAGCATCTTTCAAAGGGCCATAGACGATGTTCTACGGGATAAAATAGGGAGGATCTGTTACGTCTATGTGGACGACGTTATTGTCTTTTCATAGACTGAAAAGTTTCATATTCTCCATATTGAACAGGTTTTAAAGAGCCTGCAAGAAGCCAACATGCGCATGTCCAGGCAAAAGTCACAATTTTTTAAAGAATGTGTCGACTTCCTTGGTTTTGTTGTTACATAAGAGGGTACTAAAACAAGCCACGACAAGGTCAAAGCCATCAGAGAGTTTAAGCAACCTAGCAATTTGTTCTTGGGCTTAGCAAGCTATTATAGATGCTTCATCAAGGATTTCGCATCAATAGCGAGACCTTTGACGAATATTCTGAAGGGTGAAGGTGGCAGGGTCAGCAAATACCGTTCAAAAGGCAATGAGGTGAGCTTTGATAAGTCTCAGTTAACCGCATTTGATAAGCTTAGAAATATCCTTGCTTCAGAGGACGTTATCCTTCACTATCCAGATTTTACGCGACCATTTGATTTGACGACCGATGCGTCATCCTTAGGCATAGATGCAGTCTTGTCTCAGGGAAACAGGCCTATAACAATGATCTCCAGAACGCTGAAAGATAGGGAATTAAATTATGCCACAAACGAGCGAGAGCTGTTGGCCATCGTATGGGCTTTGGATAGTCTCCGACACTACCTTTATGGGAAAAGTGACATAATCATATTTGATATTTATTTATTTATTTCGCCAACGGATATACCTTAACTGGCTACTTAAACAATCCAAAAATTATATCATGTACTAACATTTACAAAATAATTAACTAACCTATGTTTAAAAATGGTTTTCTTTGGGAAATAGTCTGATTGCATATCAGCTGGAAGTGCGTTATACTCAGATAAAGCCCTATAGAGAGGCTCATTTTGGAAATAATTAGTCCGCCTCAGCTCAAGAAAAAAGGGATCAAAATTCCGAAGTTGCCTAGAAGGAGCGTTAAAACCAACTTTCGAGAGTAGCTCAGGACAGTCGAATTCACCATTCACCAAATCAAAGATAAAGCAAATGGCCAGGATATTTCTACGATGCGCAAGGGATGGTAGACAAACAAGCTTGCATTGCTGGTATTAAGAAGGAACAGGGTCTAACAATCTTAGCGGCAATAGAGCAAATTTCAGAAATTTTTTCTGTAGCCGCTCTATTCTATTTCCATGAGTGCTAGTAAAGGGATTCCATATAAGAGCGGCATATTCTAGCTTAGATCGGACAAATGCAAAGTAAAGCGCAAGTCTAGTGTAGGGATCAGTGAATAGCGATGCTTTCTTTTTCACAAATCCAAACATGGCATAGGCTCTGGGCAAGATGTAATCGAAGTGAGCTGAGAACTTAAATTTCAAGTCAAACATCACACCTAGATCCAAGGATTCCGGCCGCAGCTGTAAAGGTTGACCATTAATATTATAGGATGTGACGAAATTATATACAGATTTACTGTAAGTAACATAGAAGCACTTGTTTATGTTCAGAGGAAGCGCATTTCGGCTACACCAAGAGCTCAACGAATCTAAGTCCTGTTGAACCGATTGTGAGTCTTTCGCTATTTTAATAGACTTAAACATTTTTAAATCATCTGCATACAGTAGACACTCTGAGGATAAACAGAACCTCACATCATTAATGAAAATAATGAAAAGCAGAGGTCCCATAGCACTTCCCTGAGGGAGGCCCGAGGTTGCCAAATAGGAATCAGAGAAATTTCCATTAATATTCACTCTGTAAAGACGATTGTGTAAATATGATTTTATCCAATTTAGTAATGCCGAATGTATACCCAAGCGAGCTAATTTTGCTAGTAGAGCACTGTGGCTAACTTTGTCAAAGGCTTTCGCAAAGTCAGTGTATATAGCATCAACCTGAGATCGCTTATTAAATGCATGAACGCAATAGTTGCTGAAAACGGCAAGGTTAGTCGTGGTTGACCGACCTGCTACAAAACCATGCTGAGAAGTGCTTATATATGTTTTCGTAAGAAATGATAGTTTATGGGCAACAATGCGCTCGAAGAGTTTAGCGATATTACTGATCTTTGCTATAGGCCTGTAATTGGCAATGTTATTTTTCAGCTCTGATTTTAAGATTGGAGTCACGGATGCGACTTTCCATCTTTCCGCAAAGTGTCCACTAGAAAGTGATTTGTCAAAAATAATTTTTAGTGGTACGCATAGCACCTCTATACAATGTTTCAGAAAGTAAGCCGGAATCCCATCACAGTCCGAAGCGTAAGAATCATCAACGTCTTCAACGGCCTTATGAATATTCTCTTCCAGCACGATTAAACTACCTAAATTCAATAGAGGAGTAATCGCATTTAAGGTTTGAGAATCATTCCAGGCACTTGTTGGCTTAAAATTATCTTTGAAATAAGACGCAAAAAGATTTGCAGTTTCTATATTTGAATGCGAAGATAAATTCCCTAGGAACATGGCAGATGGTACTGAAGAAGTTTTTTTCTTTGAATTTATAAATCGCCAAAAAGAGTTGGGATTACTTTTAAGTCCGATCTCAACATCCGCTATATATTGATTGTAAAGAAATTTATTTAGAAATTCAAACTCACGTTTGTGCTGCAAGTGTCTATTCCAATCATAAGGATCGTGTGTAACCAAAAACCTTTTATAGAATTTATTTCTCAGATTTTTAAGCGTTTTTAAACCTCTTGTATACCAAGGCAATTTAAATGAACTTTGGACCCTTTGTCGAGCATTGTTCTTAATAATGTTTAAAATAATTACTAAAAAAGTGTCATAACACGACTCCAAACTGATATGCGATAAAACTGATTCCCAGTTAATGGCAGATATCTCATTTCTGATGGAACAGAGGCTGGTTTCATTGAAAATAAATCTAGAAGAGTGTTCAGCTGAAGCCGCAAAACTATAAAAGTTTATACCTAGGAGCAATGGCCTATGATGGATGTCACAATTGCTTATAGGTAAATTACATTGGACTAAGGAAAAGTTGATATCAGCGCTAATAAATACTAGGTCTAAAATTATATGTAAGTTATTGTATATATTATTGACTTGTATTAAGCCCATACTAAAAATATCATCGATGAAAAGAATCTCGTGTGGTTGATGTATGTTGCTTGGCAGTGAAGATTGATGGTCCGGATCCTGGGACCAAACGAGAGAAGACAAATTAAAGTCGCCAATCACACATATATGTTGATGGTCCAGCAGATTATTGTAGATGTCGGTAATCTTTTCCAGATGAGTCTTGTAAAGTTTATAGGAAGCATTTGGTGGTATATATGACGCCACAATTTTCAGAGTTTCCGATTCTCCAATTATCGAAACAGCAACTTGATCCAGAAGGGTATCTTCAATGAGAAGTCCAATTGCCAAGCAGCTACAATTACACCACCCCCTCTAGCACAGTGCTATCTCTGTCTTTGCGGAACACATAATACAATTTGGAGTCGAAGAATTAATTTGAGTAAAAGTTTATGTTAAGCCAAGTTTCAACTAAAACTATAACATCAAACTCGCATTGTGATGTGGCAAGGTATACTTGCTCCGCCTTTGTCCGCATTCCAGAGATGTTTTGAAAATAAACTTTTAGCGGGGCTGTACTCCCAGTAGCATGATCAACAACCACTGGATTCGTATTTAATGCATTATAGTCCAATGCTGTAGGAAGTATATGATCTTGCGATCCCAATGTTGTAGGCCCGCAGATCACCTTTAGTAGTGTAGTAGTTTTGATACGTATTTTATCTTGCATGCATTCCTGTATATTGTTAGATGCTTTTAGCGAAGGGTAACTAGTTATTAAGACTGATGGCAATGGCGCTGTTAAGGGAGCATATTTATCCAAGTTAAGAAGAGAAGGGCAATGTTGTTGTTGATGGAGCAATCCAGAAAAGCCACACCAAACAGCCGATGAGAACTCCAGCTGACCTTGTTGTTGATTCGATTGTGAACAGCGCAAAGCTCCGAAGAGCGCGCTTAGAGCGGGAATATTGATGAAATGCGATAAGAGCGCCTCGCTGGGTAGCGATTGACGAACTTCGCGGAAGACAGATAACAACAACTCCAGCTGATGTTGTTGATTGTTTGACTGTGATGGGCGCACAACTCCAGAGAGCGCGCTTAGAGCGAGATGTGTGATGGAAAATGATGAGTGCTCCTCTCCAGAGAGCGTGTGACGAATGTAACGCAAAACAGAGGACGACAACTCCAGCTGATGTTGTTGTTGCTTTGGCGGTGATGAGAGCACAACTCCGCATAGCGCTGTTAGAGCGCGAGTCTTGATGGAATCTGATGCAAAAGCCTCTCCTGAGAACTTTTGATGAACGTCAGACAAAACAGAAAACGAAGAATCCAGATGATGATGTTGTTGTTTTAGCAATGCACTCCAAGAGAGTGCACTGGGAGTAACGTATGAGGGATTAATGGTAGCAACTAGCGATACCAAAACCAGCGGGCGTTGACCTTGCGAATAAGTAGCATGAAGATGAGGAAGCGGATCATGACAATTTGCCGTAGTAAAATCGACACCAGGGGCGCCGATTATTGGGGGTTTTTTGAGTCCAATGTATGATGATTGTGCGAATCCAGGACGTTCCCATCAACAAAAGGCCTATCCCTATGGACGAATCGACTGACTTTGATTGGATTCGGCCAGAATGCATTGCTAAACACAGTCTGAAAGTGCTGCTCTGGTATTCCTAATTTAAAATTGACGAATTCCAATGTGGCGACATCTACACCATTTTTGACTAAAGGCATGCAGATTATGGTAGCGGTATCCACGCCAAGCTGGCGATCACTTGAAGAAGCTGGAGCCAAAGGTTTCACCACTTTTTTTCGCCGACTGACATTGTTATTGTCAGTGTCAGAAATGGGAAAAGCCTTCAGAAACTTTGAGTTAAAGTCCATGTATAGAATCTTCAATTCACGAAGTTCTTCCATCACTTCATCGATTTTGGAGTGTGCATCATTACTCACAACACAGCCATCACACTGCCAGAGTAGATTCGGCATATTTGTTAATAATCTAATAGCATCCTCTGGGAGATCAACACATGCAGTGTGAAAAGTACGGCGACAAAGCGAAGAGCAACGGACCGCCTCAAAACCGCGAAGCTGCGCTGCTGTGACTTCAGCATTGCACTCGGAGCACGAATAAGAATTCATAGCGAAAAGAAAACACGTCTGACTACAACGAATGCTGATCAGAGACGGACCATCAGCCCCTTATATTTACGGTCTCTGACAAGAATCCAAATTTGAAGCTTAAGCGTTGGAAAGCCCGCATTGAAGAGAGCGGCGCAAGGGTTTTTTACAAGCCAGGGAAAGAAAACTGTGTGGCAGACGCTTTGTCGCGACAAGATATTCATGCTTTGCAGAGCTCAGCAGAATCAGATCAAGCCACTATTCATTGTGAAGAATCGTCAATATTTGTCATTAAGGCCACGGAAAAGCCACTTAACTGTTTCCAAAACCAAATTGTGTTAGAAGAGGCGTCTACTCCGAGTAAGCGACTATTTATAGTGTTTGGTACCAAAACTCGCCATAAAATCGATTTCACCGATTGGGAGAATTGGGTGGCGGACGTTATCAAACCAGACGAACAAAAAGAAATATTAGTTGTGGAGCATAACAGGGCCCACAGGGTTGCTCAGGAGAATATTAAACAAGTTCTGCTAGATTATTATTTTCCAAAGATGGGTAAAATCGCTGCCGAAATCGTTATAAACTGCAGAGTTTGTCAAAAGACAAAATATAATAGGCACCCATTAAAGCAGGAGTTAGGAATAACCCCAATACCAACGCGGATAGGAGAGATGTTACATATGGACATCTTCTCAACAGGGGGAAAGTACTTTCTCACTGCTGTTGATAAATTTAGCAAGTTCGCGGTCATCCAGCCAATAGTATCGCGTGCTATATTGGATGCAAAGATCCCGATCCTTCAGCTGGTGAACCTCTTCCCTAATGTTAAATCAATATATTGCGATAATGAGGCATAATTTAAATCCGAAACGATACGATGCTGAAAGATCAGTACGACATTGACATGGCAAATGCCCCAACATCACACAGTACGTCGAATGGTCAAGTGGAAAGGTTTCACAGCACTCTTATAGAGCTTGCCAGGTGTCTAAAATTGGAAAGGAAAATAGACGATGTCACTCAATTATTCCTTCAGGCGACCATAGAGTATAACAGGTAATTTTACTCTATTACAAACACGAAACCTTTTGAGATCATCTATGCTGGCGCTGAATTAGCCCCGGGTATAATCATGAACCTAAAGAAGGCACAGCAAGAGCAGTTGGATCGAAATAATCCAGCTCGGCAGAACAGGTTATTTGAGGTAGGTGAGAAGGTTTTAGTAAAAACCAATAAGAGATTGGAGGACAAACTTACGCCTCTGTATATCGAGAACAAGGTCGATGCTGATATTGGGACAACGGCCCTAATTTAGGGGAGGGTGGTCCACAAGGACAACATTCGATAAGGGCCACATACAGCATTTTTCCTAGGCTTACTGTATCAGGTTGAGCACTAACAAATTGCAAAGGTAGCAACTTATTATTCATTTTAAAACGCCAGCTCAAATGAACGCTCACACAACCAGGGTCAGTACAATAATACAGCATTCTACAAATGAATAATTTGTCGTCATCTATGCAGTATCTTATCAGCAAAGGCGCTCCTCGTTAAATTTAAATATAAAAACATATGGATTGCCCTCAGTCTTCCAAAAAGAAGTGTTTTGGATTTGGCAAAGTAGACTCTGATATCCCAAAAGCGATTCTGAAAGAAGGTATCACAGAGGTTAGCTTAGACAGCTGCTTAATGTGGCTAACATGAAAACACTAGATAGTAAGAAATCACTGAATTTTGTAGCACTTATTTTTAGTTTTTATAGTAGATAATACGATGTTATTTCCAATTGCACAAACCGCCCGCATTTCTCACATCGATGAAGACATAGTAGCGGAGGTTGAAACTATAATCCTCGCAGTCACGTCAAGGAATGTGCTACTATCCACTTGGACACTTTGGTCGACTCAGCCCACCGACTAGCACCCGTTATAAAGATATGCCAACTACTTTCCACCAACTTGAACGCTCCCAAAAGCAAGCTCTCCACGTCAACGAAATGCAACATGATACTACCCCTTTTGAAGCCTTCCCTTTCTTTACTAGTTAAACGAAGAAAACCTGCAGCACATAACGGAGTTGCAAATGCTTAAAATAGATGCCAGCTGCAGCGGCGTCAATCTGTTTTGCGTGCTGCGAAACAATGATTTTTAAGGCTTATCAACAGTCGGCAAAGCGGAGCCTCGATACCGGTGGCGCAAATCCTTTCTAACATGGACATGGCCGAGGACGTCCATTTTCTAAAAGAAGGGGAGTAGTTAACAAAACAACGGTGAACTGCAAGAGAAGTTGGGCAGTGCACGACGATGAACGGGACACGAAGACTTACATCGGTCGTGATCCGTGCGAGCTAGGTTTAAGTTTAAGTTCTCTCACTTTGTAAATCAGTTCTTCGCTGACCGCCAAACAATAAAGGCACTTCTTCTAAGTTGAACGATATTTGTTCTTTGTCACTGCGAGTATCGGAGCAGAAGCTACGACCCAGCAATCTGCTTGTTCGAATTACACGAGTAATTGTCACCGATCGTGGCCACCACCTGGTCTCGATCCGCACTCTATAGCAATCGAGGCGAACACAAGGTGACCGGTTGTTGTGGGCACCAACTTGCCGCAACACCCATCTAAGAACCAACATCTCCGTGAGCAGCGACGTGCCACGGTATCAACCCCCTGCACGCGGTGTGCAGGCGGAGGATAAGGTCGGCAACTGCATGGCCCCATTATCATAAACCTTAGCTTGTATATTAAAATCTAAATGTGTGTATTGGCTCTTTAAAAAACGAGTAACGGGTATAGCGAATAGCTTTGTTTGAAAGGAGTTGTATTTGCCGGGCTATTGCAACTGTTACTGTGTTTATACGATGCAGAATTCACGCTTCCAGCCGATTTGTGTGTGTATAAACGCCATTTCGTGAATTCGGCAACACACGAAAGTTGACTATGATTTCAGCATGAAAGCGTGAATTGGTGGTAAGGAGCTCTGGTAACTCTGTATAAATTGAAGGCATTGTCAGATCGATAGAAATAACCAATTTCGCGTTTAAAATTGTAATACGTCATCTACCGCAAGATATTAATAACGGGTGTTTTTTAGGTATAGAACTTAAAGTTTCAATAAAACAACGATGGATTATTCGATCGACATGAATTTTTTTTATTCGAAAGATAATCTTGTGGCGTTACATTTTATATATGATTTCTGGCATTTGACCGCCACGGCTGGCTCGGATGTAGTCCAATCTGGACGTCCAATTTTCGATGACTTTTTCCAACATTTGCGGCCGTATATCGGCAATAGCAAATTCCAAATGGTCAAGCGCTTGTGGCTTATCCGCATAGACCAATGACTTTACATAGCCCCACAGAAAGTAGTCTACCGATGTTAAATCACAAGATCTTGGAGGACAATTCTTAGGTCCAAAACGGGAAATTAGGCGGTCACCAAACGTGTCTTTCAATAATTCCAAATAAAATTGCACTATTTGCAAGCTTTGTTCAGGCGTGAGTCTATTCATGATGAATTGCCAAACCAAACTGAGAATAAATCATTTGACAGCTGTTAAATCGGTCGCCATCTTGAACAGTGATGCCAACTTAAAGTTCTATACCTCTAAAAAAAAAACCCTTTACCATTGGCCATGAAAGGCGGAAATGTAGGCGCTAGCCCGGTTTTTGCGTTAATGGGTTTGTGCGCGTTAGTGTGGGCGTGAAAATTTTTTGGTCAATTAATATTGTAGTATTTTACTTTACTTTTGCACGAATCAGTCGCGTTTTTGCAGAGCTCCCGAAACACTAGCTCAAAAACTCGAATAAATCCAAAACATAAACAATTTTTATTGGAATATAAACCGCCTGTGGTCTGAGATCATTTAGCGGTCAAATCGTTCGTCTAATCTTAACACTTTTGTACAAAAACTCTTAAAACATAGTTATTTTTGTGCGAAAGTGTGAGGGAAGAAGAAAAGAAACTTCCACACACATAAAACTGCAGTGCATAAAGACTGAACAACTACCGAAAACACACACAAATCAATAACTAATACAATTACACAAATCATTCAAATTCAAACATTTTATTAAAACAACAACATTATGAGTGCATCTAAGCGACTAAGGAGTGAAAAATCGAATGCCGACATCAAGGTAGCTCGCCCGTCGGACACACAATTGCTGCAACAAATTGAAGAAAAATTCTCGAGTCAACGGAAGGAAATTAACATGGAACTTTTGCAGCTGATCGATGATAAATTCGCGGAGCAAAGGGAGTCACTAGGCTCAGAGTATCGAGAGAGCGAGGCCCGCTTTCTTAACACTCTACAGGCCAAATTCGATGTAATGAACACCGAAATACAGAATCTCACGAAACGAGTGCGAGAGCTGGAAACCGAGGCAAAAGAGGTGAATACACTGAAACAACAAGTGTGTGAATTGGATGCTCAACTGGCAGCGAAAAGCAATGCACAGGAGGTCGCGGATGTTGCATGCAACCTTCGCTGGCATGGTGTGCCGCAAGTCGAGGGGGAAAATCTCACCACTCTTTTCAATCGCCTTTGTTTTTCACTACACCTGACCCCTCCTCCGCGAGTCAGGTCTATTTTTCGAGTCCGCCCGCGCCAAAGTAACTCACTTGTTGATCCAATAATAATAATAAAAATGGATCACGTGCGCGAAAAAGCTGCGCTGCTGCGGGCGATTGGAGTGCACCGACGAACAACCAAATCGCAGCTGAGCTTACAGTTGATCGGTTTTGACTCGCCGGCATTTATATATTTAAACGAGCAATTAACAAAAACAAACTATGAAATCTTTAAACATGCCATGCGACTCAAAAAACAAAAGCGGGTTGCGGCCGTCTTTACTCGCCGTGGAGACGTATTTATCAAGCCTATAGACGGAGGAGAGGCTTACTATGTGCAAAGCTCTAATGAGCTTTCTGATCTGAGTAGAGATGCGGCCGAAATTAACTCAAGCAGAGATGCCGCTTTAGAGAATAATTCATTTCGTAATTAAATATTTTTTTATTTCTACTTTAGGATTTTAAATTAGTTTAATATCTTTAATTCTTGTAAGTCTTTTGTCTAGGATGAGTCGCATTGTTAATTTAGTAGTTAGTCAAATTTCTTGTCTGGTGTGTAGTCCTTGTGATTCTATTTTGACATTTAAAACTATTAGCAATGGAAGAAAACTTGAATAATCTATCAGCAAATAGTCATGCCCTTCTGCGCATCCTAGCAAAGCAGAAACCTGGTCTCAAGATTTGTCATATAAATGCCCAAAGCCTGCCAAAGAAAATTGAAGAGTTTAGGTATATGTTTGTAAATTCGGAAATTGATGTTATTTGTGTGTCTGAAACATGGTTTGTCCAGAGTCTGTGTGATGTGCTAATATCGTGTGATGGATATAATGTGTACCGTTCTGATCGTGTTAGTCATGGGGGAGGAGTTGCAATATATGTAAACAAAAAATTGAAAGCCAAATTTATTTGTCAACACACAATAAACAGTGCAATAGAATATATTTTTCTTGAATTACATAACCCGATAATGCAGAAAAATCTATTAATTGGCTGTATTTATCGTCCGCATTGTAACACAAATTATGATGATCTTATCAATCTTCTGTCAGTAATCCTTGCGGGCGATCTTAATAGTGATATTCTGAGGGAATCTCATCTTACCAGCAACATGGAATCGCTAGGTCTGAAACCAGTGAATCTCTCATTTCCAACCCACTTCAGCAGAACACGTAACACATTATTAGATTTGTTTTTTGTGAGTGATGTTAATAATATAAGTTTGTATGATCAGCTAATCGTTCCGTCCTTTTCAAAACATGACCTTATATACCTGACCTATAATTTTGACCTTAATTTCACTGACCATACAATAGTTTACCGTGATTTTAAAAATATTAACTATATAATGCTGAGCGAAGCATTTGACCAGTGTATATGGGACAATATTTACAGTCTTCCAACAGTTGATCTTCAACTCAACCTTCTTCAACATAATATTAGCCACTTATACGATAGTTTTGTTCCAGTCAAAAGTAAAACAATTCGACCGTCCGAAAAGCCATGGTTTAGTAATAATATAAAATTGGCAATTAGAAAACGAAATGAAGCATACCAGAAGTGGAAAAGATACAAGACACCGCAACACCACAGCACGGCACGAAAAACGGTTACCATACTAATCGATTCTGCAAAATCAAACTTTTTTAGGCAAAGATTTAAAAATGCAACCTCTTCGAGTCAAACATGGAAACAAATTAAAGCTCTAGGGATAGGTAAACAAAACATATCACAGGATCTAGATGTTGACATAGATGAACTCAACCTAAAATTAGCAGACTGCACAGTTCCTGACGTCACAACCAACACGTACCTGAATTCAGTACCTGAAAACATCTGTGATACTAGGTTTAGATTTATGTGTGTTGACCAATGTGATGTCTTAGATAATATTCTTAAAGTTAAGTCTAACGCAGTTGGGCCTGACGATATTCATTCACACGGCCCTTACCACGTCTACCTTCCCGGATTGCTGGAAAACCGCCAAAATTATCCCAATACCCAAAGCAAGCAAAGAATACCGCTCTATATCTATTCTTCCATACCTCTCGAAGGTGTTTGAAAATATTGTCGCATCACAAATAAATAATTTTATATCTGTCAACAGCCTCCTTAATGATCATCAATCTGGATTTAGAAAAAATCGTAGCTGCACATCAGCCATCTTAAAAATAACAGGAGATATTCGTCAACAAACGGACAACTCTTATGTCACCTTCCTACTGTTGCTGGACTATAGCAAAGCGTTCGACACAGTGAACCATGAAATCCTGTGTTCAAAACTCAAAAACTTTTATTTCTTTTCTAATACTGCCGTCAAACTTATGTGTTCGTATCTTAAAAACCGTCGCCAATATGTTGTATCGTCAAATATTTGTTCTTCGTTTGTGTATTTGAAGCGTGGTGTACCCCAGGGTTCGGTTCTCGGACCACTATTATTCACCCTCTACATAAATGATCTTCCGTCTGTGTTGTCGACATGTAGTGTCCATTTATATGCTGATGATGTCCAGATGTATGTTAGTCGTCCCTTAAATAGAATTAGTGAGTGTTTAGATATTTGTAGAATGGAGCTTGGTAAAGTAAATGAATGGGAAAATAACAACGGTCTCGCCATCAATCCATCAAAATCAAAGTGCTTGATCATTTTTAAAAAGAAGTTATGCAATAATACACTAAGCCCCCTGATGATAAATAACACACCAATTGAGTACGTGGAAACCGCCAACAATCTGGGTATCACATTCAATAGAACATTGAACTGGGATGACCACGTAAATAAAGCGATAGGCAAAACATATGGGCTAATAAGATCCTTGTCACTAGTTAAATGTTCCTTACCTGTTACTGTGCGTCTACTTATTGCGAAGTCTTGTCTAATACCCACTCTCTTCTATGGTCTAGAGATCTATGCAAATTGTGATTTTGCAAGCCAACATAAACTGAAGGTAGCATACAATAGTATTGCGCGTTTTATATTTAATTTGCATAGATCCAACCATGTAACTCAATTTGCTTACAAAATATTTAACCTTAGCTTGGCAGATTATATTAAAAGCCGAACTATAATCTTTTTACACAAAGTTATATACACCAGAGAGCCATCATACCTATTTGAAAAACTACAATTCTTCAGATCTACAAGAACAAAGAATATTATTTGCATCCGACACAGGTTTCTGCTCTCAAATAGACAATTTTTTGTTAATGCGATTAGAACGTGGAATGAACTTTACATTACATTTACAATTACATAAAAGAAACTAGGAGCGCACCTCTATTTAAGACAAAACTTTTTTCACACCTAAAAAATAGCAGCTCTAGTTTGCTATAAGCTGTATTATCCTATCTTAACATTGCGACTTTTCCCCAAAACTTCTTCCTTTGTCTTTCTTTTTTTTAATCCGACTTAACTGTATTTGTCATTCTGTACTTTCAATAGTTAATGTAAAATGTATGTCATTAGATTTAAGAACCAATATTGTTCGAATATAAAATTGATTATCCGTTGTGACTAGCGCAGTAATTTATAAGTTATGCAACTTGTAGCGTTAGGAAGCCAAAACAATAAATAATAATAATAATAATAATAATAATAATAATAATAATAATAATAATAATAATAATAATAATAATAATAATAATAATAATAATAATAATAATAATAATAATAATAATAATAATAATAATAATAATAATAATAATAATAATAATAATAATAATAATAATAATAATAATAATAATAATAATAATAATAATAATAATAATAATAATAATAATAATAATAATAATAATAATAATAATAATAATAATAATAATAATAATAATAATAATAATAATAATAATAATAATAATAATAATAATAATAATAATAATAATAATAATAATAATAATAATAATAATAATAATAATAATAATAATAATAATAATAATAATAATAATAATAATAATAATAATAATAATAATAATAATAATAATAATAATAATAATAATAATAATAATAATAATAATAATAATAATAATAATAATAATAATAATAATAATAATAATAATAATAATAATAATAATAATAATAATAATAATAATAATAATAATAATAATAATAATAATAATAATAATAATAATAATAATAATAATAATAATAATAATAATAATAATAATAATAATAATAATAATAATAATAATAATAATAATAATAATAATAATAATAATAATAATAATAATAATAATAATAATAATAATAATAATAATAATAATAATAATAATAATAATAATAATAATAATAATAATAATAATAATAATAATAATAATAATAATAATAATAATAATAATAATAATAATAATAATAATAATAATAATAATAATAATAATAATAATAATAATAATAATAATAATAATAATAATAATAATAATAATAATAATAATAATAATAATAATAATAATAATAATAATAATAATAATAATAATAATAATAATAATAATAATAATAATAATAATAATAATAATAATAATAATAATAATAATAATAATAATAATAATAATAATAATAATAATAATAATAATAATAATAATAATAATAATAATAATAATAATAATAATAATAATAATAATAATAATAATAATAATAATAATAATAATAATAATAATAATAATAATAATAATAATAATAATAATAATAATAATAATAATAATAATAATAATAATAATAATAATAATAATAATAATAATAATTGTGGTATTCACATACAATGTTTTATTTAGGATATAGTTTAACATATAAGTGCTTAGATTAGTTTTACACAGTTTTTCATTAATTATAATGTTCTCTCTGCGAACTCACAATGACGACTCGATGCTCACTCGTTTAAGTATCGGCGTCATTAACAGAATCGAGTACTTTATTGTAGATTAAGAGTTGGCATATAGCTTAACCCGCTTCGAGTATGCCATGTAGTAGACCCGCCAGATTCAAATTCCACATTCGGCCCTCCTGACTGTTCATTCGCCTCGAATGGACCTGACCATGGTTTCATGTATTTAAGCCTTAATCCGACGCCATACTGAGTTCTCTTAATTGCTACCAAATGATTAAGTTGATAGATTCTCTCTTGTTTCCGCTTCAAGTCAAACGCTTTCTTATTTTCTTCTTGGACCTTTTTGATGTTCTCTCTAGCTGCTTGGCGAAACTTGTCTCTTTCTTCGTCTAGATCCTGTATAGCCAACTCCTGCATCAAGTCCTTTAGTTCATTGAAGCCGGCTAAACACATATCAACTCCAGTTAAAAGCTTGAATGGCGTAATCTTGGTGCTTCTTGGCTCGGTGCTATTGATAATCTGCTGAACTCGTCCCACGTACTTATACCAAGATAATGGACTTTCATAGCTCTACTTTGCAAGCATTGGTACGACGATCTTATAAAGTCTTTCGACTTGGCCATTTCCGCGCGGTACACCTGTCGCGATGAGCAGATGCTGTATGCTGTGTGACTCGCAGTATTCTTTGAATGCGAAAGAAAGCAGTGCCTCTATCGGACACTATGCGGCAAGGATTTCCAAAATGTATTGCTTGTTTATCCAGACAGTTTAGAACTTCGTCTACACCAGTGCTACGAGTTGGGTAGAGCCATACATACTTCGAGAATTCGTCTACTACAACAGGGACCGATGTGATCGATATGGTATGTGATGAAAGGTAAATCGCCTTTATTAATTGAGGTTAGAAACACCTCTTTCTTGCCCGCTTTGGCATTTACGATTATGCATTTGATGCAACTCTCGACGATTCGCTCTGTTTATACCCTTGCAGAGGGTATAATGATTTCAGTCAGAAGTTTGCAACGCAGTGAAGGAGACGTTTCCGATCCTATAAAGTATATATATTCTTGGTCAGCATGACTAGACGAGTCGATCTAGCCATGTCCGTCTGTCCGTCCGTCTGTCCGTCCGTCTGTCCGTCCGTCCCTCAGTTTTTAAGCTATCGAGCTGAAACTTTACCAAAAGTCGTCTTTCTGTTGCAGGTAGTATATAAGTCGGATCCTGCCGGATCGAACAGCTATATCTTATAGCTCCCATAGGAATAATCGGAAAAATAATTGAAAAAAAATTATAACCTATGTGTTTTTTTACATATTACCTTATGCTCTTGGAAATATCATTTTTTTAACTGTTCTGAATTTCGAATTAAATTTTAGAAAAATCGGACGACTATATCATATAGCTCCCATAGGAACGATCGGAAAAATAAAGGGAAATTAATAGGAACAAAATTATAGCTTTGTTAATTTTTATTGTATTCTCTTTTTCTCTGGAATATAACTTTATTTTAATTTTTCAGAATTTCGAATTAAATTTAACATAAATCGGACGACTATATTATATAGCTGCAATAGTAAGGATCGATTAATTAATGTCAAAATACTCCGTAAACTGCAATAATTTTGTTTGTTGCAAATCTAAATTTAACATTTTTGTAATTTCAAATAGAATAGGAACGATCTGCAAGGGTATATAAACTTCGGCTGTCCGAAGTTAGCTTTCTTTCTTGTTTTTCTTTGAGCTTGGGAATGAAATACGACCGTTCGATAATATCCTGTGTCTTTTTGGCAGAAAAGTGCCCTTGGTTATGCGCACTCTGAATTATTTCATTTTCCATAGTAGAAGGTACTACCACTATCTCACGAATCGGATCTTTGTAAAGAACGCCATTTTGGATATAAAAGTCCTGGTATGCACCCTTTTCTACAAGGCTCCGAACTGCGTTTGTCCAATCATCGTTAATCTGGGCTTCCTTTAAGCGATGAGTTATGGAATCTGACAAAAAGAAACACGAGATTCGGCTCAGAGCATTTGAGTCCCTGAACGATGCTTGATCTTGTAGTTGAAATCCTGCAAATATAAAGCCCAACGAGCTACGCGAAGAGGAACTTCCTTTTTGTTCATTGTCATCTTGAACGCGTTACAGTCAGTTACGATTGTGAACTTTATACCTAACACATAAACACGCCATTTGACTTGAGCTCCAATAATAGCCAGTACTTCCAGTTCGTACGAATCATATTTTTCCTCGAATGGTGATGTCTTTCGGCTCATGTATTGGACTGGATGTCTACAGGGTCCTTCTGCAGTAAGACTGCGCCAAAACCATACTTGGACGCGTCTGTGTGGATTTCCGTTTGTAAAGTTGGATTATACAACTTGAGGACTGGTTCAGTTTTTCAAACGCCGATTGCTGTTTTTCTCCGAATTCATACTTTGAATCGCCTCTCAGTAAATCCGACAAGGGCCTGGCGATAGATACGTATCCGTTTATAAACTTGCGGAAATATGAAGTCAGACCTAGGAATCGCTGGATCGCTTTCTTGTTATGTGGTACGGGACACTCTTTCACAGCTTGCATCTTTTCCGGGCATGGGGTAATGGTTCCACTTGAAATGATGTAGCCTAGGAACTGTACTTTACTGTGCAACATTTGGCACTTACTCCAGTTGCTACGTAAACATCTTTCAACTTGACAAGTCCTTCTTTAAAGTCCTGACTGGGTATGATTACATCGTCCATGTAAAAAACGACAACATTGGTGGCGATGAGCTCCCTCAGCACTATTTTGGACCCTTGCAGCTTGTCTAGCAAGGTCTCCATGTGGGCCATCGGAAAATTGTCTCGGATAATTTTCTCATTAATTTTTCGGTAGTCACAGCACAGTCTCTTCTTACCGTTTTTCTTGGACACCAAAACTACCGGCGATGCATATTCTGAGGTGCTTGGTTGGATGATTTTCTCAGCAAGCCAGTCCTCGACTTGATTATCAACTGTTTTCTGGTCACAGACAGGTAAAAGACGTGGATGCTGATAAACAGGTATTTCATCCTTCAAAATGATTTTCATGTGTACCGGAACATTTGCGTTGCGCTCGGGTACATACTCTTCAATCAAAGTTTTGACCTCAGACTGCTGCGATTGATTAAATGGGATAAATCAACGTGATCGGAAACTGCTACCTGTTCTGCACACATGTTCTTAAAATCTTGTAGAAACTCGGATCCTAAATAGTTATGTTTATCTTCGTTAGTTTTGGATTCATTCCGACGCATAAACTCAGTGCCTTCCTTTGCAATTTTCATGTCTACAATGTCCAGGATAGTTCGGCCCAAAATTGCGTCGAAGCCCATGTCCACGTGAAACTCCACCATCATGTGCATGTTGTCTATTTCCACAGGAATGACAATGCTCCCGAACGTTAACACTTGACTCTTGCCTATTCCCGTCAAGCACTTTTCTTTTTCGGTCAGAGTTTGGTTGCCTAGTTTGTGGAAAATGTTCCTGCGCATAGATCTGCGCCTGTGTCGACGAGTCCTTTAAATTGAACGACTGAAGATTTGGTTACTTTTAATTCAAGGCCTGAAGCCGTAAACTCGCTTTTCGGTTTAGTAGCTGCGTTCTCCACATGAACGGCATTAGCGTTGCTCTCCCGTTTCACCTCAACCTCGGTTTTGCACTGTGCAGCACGACGACCTGGCTGTCCGCACAGATAACAATTATTATTATCCTTCTTCTTGCAATCATTCTTTAAATGGGAGGGATCCCCGCACTTAAAGCATTTACGCACAAAATCTTGCTTTGAGTCCAAGCTTTTGGATCCTTCTGCTTCAGCTACACGCGTGTCATTCTTGTATGGCGTCTTGTATGAGCCGCGAACCTTCTTGTAGACTTCGATCTGCTCCTTCAGATCCCTTATTGTTTTCGCCTGATACAACATTATTTTGTTTGCCTTAGCATCCGGAACTCCTTTCACAAAATACTCTATCAAGCTTTCTTCGTCTAGGTTAACTGGCTTGGCAATTTTCATCAAAGCATACAAATATTCCTGAAGTGTCTCTCCCTTTCTCTGCGCATGTTAACCTAGCTTGCAATGGACCTCAGCAGATGATACTTTAAAAATTTCCCACGCAATGCTGCCTTCAGAGAATCTCAGTTGCGAATGTTTACCTGACTGCGAATGAACAATTTTCCAGCCCCACTTAGTAAATGAATAGTTGGAGCTGGGTCCACTGTACAGTCAAAGCACATTCCTCTAACTCTTGTATCCACTGATCTATATCTGGACTACCTGTACCTGCAAAATTAGAAACACTGACTTCTACATCTTTAAGTGTGAACAAAGAACGGCTGACGATCGAGAGCGGTAGCTACATATTCGACTCCATCTGAATCGTTGTTATCATCTTCGTCCTGAATACCGAAATGAGCAAGGAGTCTATTCTGTAAATCGCGCTTTCTACCGGCTGTGGGTAAATTTAGCTCTAGTAGCTTTGCGCGCAAATCTGCGCATCGCATTAACATGATCTCTTCAAGTTCCATTTTGAGATCAAATTTCCTTACAATGTATGATATTAGCTTAACAGTAATAATATTTAAGTGTAACAATAGGATTATATGTTTATATAAAGATTATATGAATAATATTTCTGATGATGACAAAGTTTTGGTTTTATACATACAGTCAATTTGATTCAGATTTCTGATTAGCACCTCGTTCGTTGCTCTGCTTTTCGAGACTTCTTGCCTTCCAATTAGAATTTCTGCTGGGCTATTCCACTCGAAAAATTCTGCTTGTCCGCTGACGTCGTCACCTTCCACCAAGATCTACTACTCCAGACTGCCACTCCAGGTTGCTACCCCAGATTCCGTGCTGCTTGAAAATCCTGTCCTCCAGATTCCGCCAACTCGCCTCTGCTCCATTGTCCGCCTCACGCTCCTGACTCGCTCCGCTCGCTTCTGTCTATCGTTGCTCCCAACGCCTTCCACAGATCAGCCTCTGCAAGTTACCAGTTCACACACCTTTTTCGTGTCTCGGCTTGAAAGTGCTCTTACACATACATCATCGTCGTCTTTTTTCACATCGCCAAATTAACTGCGTAGTTGCAATTGCAATTTCACCAGACTTGAAATTTGGCAATCATTGTAGTTGTGTTTGTAAAAAACGCACTTCTGCACTTAAATTGTCTTGCACTTAATGTTTGGGTCAATTCTGGTTGAGCCCTCAAATTGTACAATGTTTTATTAGGATATAGTTTAAGGGGGACATCTGAGTAAAATTTTTAAAAAATCCAAAATTTTTTTTTTGTTTAAAATATTCTTTAGGGTCTTAAAAATAACATACCAAAAGATAGAGTCCGGCAAATGTGTCTAAGTATCGAAATTTTCCATTCTGCCGCGATGCCTCATATGTATATCCCAGGCACTTTAAAACTTTAAACGCGTTTTTCTCGAAACCAATTTTTTTGAGACTGCCGGAAACATAACTCGAACAAATCTTAATCGATCGATCAGAAATTTTGACAGCATATTCAAAATACATATGTCTATCGACATACGTAGGATTTTTTTTTATATTGCGTACTTTTTCTTTTATCAACAATTTTGTGATGTTTTTTCAATCACTCACCATTTTCCAAAAAATCAATATATCGCAAAAATCCTAAGTGTGTCGATAGCAAATTTAGATCAAAAATCTAGATCAAAAATTAAGGACGTTAGCTTTCCGGCCATGTACCCCCTTACTTTTTAAAATTTTTCGATTGGCTTTTTCATTTGGCCAAAAAAAAATCCAGAAAATCCGCTTTTTTTCCTTATTTACTCAGATGTCCCCCCTTAACAGATAAGTGCTTAGATTAGTTGTACACAGTTTTTCATTAATTATAATGTTCTCTCTCCGAACTCACAATGACGACTCGATGGTCACTCGTTCAAGTATCGGCGTCATTAAAAGAATCGAGTACTTTATTGCAGATTAAGAATTGCCATATAGCTTAACCCGCTTCGAGTATGCCGTGTAGTAGACCCGCCAGATTCAAATCCCACAATATGTATTGAAGAAACGAATAAACATTTCTTTTCCCGTTAATCTAGCTTCAATCTGTGGGCGCTACAGTTTTTCGCGGTTTGTGGGCGTTAGAGCGGGCGTGGCACATCGGCGTGAAAAACTTGCGCTGCGTATTAACCCCCAGAATCTGCATGCAAAGTGCCAGTCTTCTAGCTTTTATAGTTTCTGAGAGCTCAGCGTTCCTACAGACTGACAGACGGACAGACGGACATGGCTAGATCGACTCGGTTAATGATCCTGATCAAGAATATATATACTTTTTATGGTCGGAAACGCTTCTTTCTACCTGTTACATATTTTAGCATGAATCTAATATACCCTTTTACTCTACGAGTAACGGGTATAAAAAAGGACTTCATTTTAAAAAAAATAAAATGTTCTACTCTTTACCGTTACCAGAGTAGTTAAAAAAATAATTAATTAAATAGGCTATTGCTCAAAAAACAGGCTTTCAAAAAATAATAATTTTGTTTGAGTAAAAAAATAAAATAAGTAAGTGAGTAAGTAATAAAATAAAAGTCAGAAATTATTTTTCCAGTGCGGGCTTTGTTTATAACTCATATAATGATTAAGGTCCCTGCATTGTACACATGAATGCTATAATCTCCTATCAATATTTCCTTGAATAATTTTACAACCTCTGCCCTACATTTTTCCAAAGGTTTTCCACACCCACTCTAACGCCCACAAACTCATTAAACTCATTGGCTTAGACAAAATGTTAGAGGACTTAACATGAAACTATCCAAGCTTTATGCTGACTCCTCGGATTTTACGGACGACATCTTGGCTTCTACGGAAACTTAGCTGAAACCAGAGAAAACTGACATTGAAGTTCTGTCAAACAACTTTAACACCTACAGAACTGATCGCCTTTCCCAGGGGGGCGGCGTTCTGATCGCTCTTTACTCTCATGCCCCTGATAACTTGGTTAGTGTGAAATTTTCCCTGCAATCCCTATCTATTTTTGTTACTTGTTCTTATATTCCACCTGGCTCTCACGTAAAAATTTATGATCAACATCTATCTGCTATTAAATCTGTTCTATTCTTTTTTGCCAACAGGGACCTTTTGATTGTTTTGGGTGACTTCAATCTCCCTGACATTTTTTGGTCCCCTCCTACTGACTCACTTGTAGCTATACCTTTATCTGCCTATGATTTTGTAGATGGTCTTTTAGAATTATCGTTACAGGAAGTTAGCTTTATAAGAAATCAATTAAATAGACAATTATACCTTGTGTTTGTCTGATTGTAATAAATGGATTAAACGATAAAATGCAGACTGACTTAACGTCATATAAAGATTTCAGCAAAGCCTTTGACCCTGTTAACAATCTTCTATCTTGGATTTCAAGTTATTTGAATGGGAGGACTCAGAGGGTTACATTTAAGAACGCTGTTTCCAAAATGATTCATGTGACATCTGGAGTACCCCAGTGTAGTCATTTGGGTCCTTTGCTCTTTACTTTGTTTATTAATGATCTTCCCTCTATTTTAACACATTGTCGTGTACTAATGTATGCTTTGTTTGACATACAATAATATAGAGTCTGGTTTTGGCTTACAATCAGGCATTGATCATTTTTAGGTATGGTGTGAGTATAACCTCTTAAATTTGAACGGTCTGAAATGTAACGTTATGAATTTGTATAGAGGTACTCCTACGTTTATAAGTTATTCGCTTCAGAACACACCACTTGACCGTATATACACCGTATATATTCAGTAAGCGATTTAGGCGTTTTTCTGGACCTAAAGCTTAAATTAGACTCCAACATATTTCGACTGTCAACAAAGCTATGAGTGTTCTTGGGTTTATAAAGCGTTGGTCAAAGGAGTTTAATAACCAAATTATTATTTACCTCCCTTGTCCGTCCTATATTAGAATACCAAGTTCACATTGACCGCATAGAGTCGGTACAAAAAAAATGTCTTCTTTTTGCCATTCGTAGTTTGAACTGGGATCAAAACGTAAGGCTACCTTTCTACCAGAGAAGATTGTTATTGCTTAATTTACCTAACCTTGCAAATCGTAGAAAAATGCTTGGTATTTTTTTTATGCATAATCTTATAAAATGTGAAATTAATTCTGTAGAACTTGTAAGCCGCCTAACTTTTAATGTTCCTGTTAGATTAACACGAAATTATCATACACTTAATTTGCAACGATGTACATCAAATTTTATTCTGCACGAACCCTTTCGCGTTCTATGTAATAATTATAAAAATCTTTATCTTTGCACATCAACTTCTATCCCTGTATTAAAAACTAAAATTGTATGTCATTTGCTTTAATCTTAGTTGTAGCCATTATAAACTTTATGTGTTCCGTCTCTATTTGTTTTATATATTTTCCTCGCGAAGTCCCGCGCGTAACAAGCACGTGCATGGGCCACTTGTTTGTACTGCTCGTAGTGCATCAACGTCCATCATATATATATACACCCAAAAAAAAATTCGATACGAACGGTAGGTCAATTTTGTTTAAGATCCATTTTAACCTGATATGAGCCCAAGTAAAATTGACATGGTCGGAATGTAAACATCATGTTCGAAGTACGTCAGTTTGAATTTCGAATCTGTCTTTCTCGTTTCAACTCACGCATTTGGCTCTCCATGTGGCGTATTGCTCTCTTTTTCGAAGTGAGAGAGTCTCCGAGAGAGAAAATTCGGCCAAGTGACATTATTTAATGTCAATTTGATGAGTATTTTATGTAAAAACGATGTGGGTATGAATTACCTGACATTTACATGGCTATATCGAATTTACGGGAACATGCTTTTTTTTGTGTGTGGATATCACTATATATATTTAGGTGTCTACCTAGGCTGGTGTTCCCTAAGCAATCAAGTGCTTCCTTTATAGCGTGTACCTCCGCTTTGAAGACGCTGCAGTGATCTGGGAGTCTGAATGACTTTCTGATGCCTAATTGTTCGGAGTACACTTCTTTGAGCCATCTGTATAGAAACAGATTGCGTCTGGCGGGCCCGGTCGGCCCTGTTGCCATTCCTCCCTATCTGGAATCAGGGCCACGAAGGGTGTGTGTCTGTATTCAAGAGATTTGCATAGATCCGTTGGGCTTTCCATTGCCCGGTATCCCTCAGTCGAATGGCTGCCGAAGCATGCCTGCTATGTACAGGCTAGGGAGGTTCAAGATCGTATTCAGCGCTTCGTTTGGGGTAGTTCTAAGGGCTCCACTAATACACAAAGCCGCCATTCGCTGTACTCTGTTTAGGGATATTAAGATGCATTGTTTTTATAGAGCGGTCCACTATATAGCCACCCCGTATAGAAGGATGGGCTTGACTACCGCTGTGTAGATCCAGTTGATAATTTTTGGTGACATGCCCCACCTTAGCCCAATTGCTTTTTTACAGCCATTTAAGGCGCTTATCAAATACCAACCCCAAGTATTTGGCGTGTTCGCTAAAAGATAGATTACACTTATTTAATATGGGTGGGTTGAGTTGTGGGAAATTGTACTTATTCGTAAATAGATCAAGTTCCGTTTTTGAGGGTAAAGCTTCTTTAATTATACCCGTTACTCGTAGAGTAAAAGGGTATATTAAATTCGTGCAAAAGTATGTAACAGGTAGAAGAAAGCTTTTCCGACCATATAAAGTAAATCAGGATCACTAGCCGAGTCGATCTAGCCATGTCCGTCTGTCCGTCCGTCCGTCTGTCCCTATGTCCGTCTGTATCAACGCTGAGATCTCGGAACCTATAACAGCTAGAAGATTAGGACTTGGCATGCAGATTCTAGGGGTCGATATGCCACGCCCCCTCTATCACCCACAAACCGCGAAAAACTGTGGCGCCCACAGTTTTAAAATTAGAGCAAAAGTGAACACGCCATTTTGTTTGGGTTATTAATGCCTACCGAAATGTGGAAGAAATTTTTTAATCGGTCCACTCAGTCAAAAGTTATAAGCAAATAATGAAATGCCCGGTAGATTGCTCCACTTTTAAGCGGCAGCTTGGTTTGCCCTGCTTGAGACTGCTTCCTTTAGCTGAGTAACGGGTATTTGATAGTCGAGGCACTCGACTATAGCGTTCTCTCTTGTTTTTATTATATCCTTAATTACCATAGGGCATAATTTTTATTAAAAATTCAGAGTTTTAAATTAAATTTAACAATTACCAGATATAAAAAAATTTATAAATTACCATTGATAACCCCTTACATGGGTGTGAAAACAGATTAGCGAAAAGCCCCACCGGAGGGCAACGAGGCTGTTATGAATAATATAAAAATTGAGATTGAATAATACCAAGTAATTTAAAATACATATAATGGGACTGATCTGCAAGGGTATATAAACTTCGGCTGGCCGAAGCTCGCATTCTTTCTTGTTTTAAATATTCTTTATCGACATTTCCCAAATGTACAAAAAACAAGAAGGGAAGCTAACTTCGGCTAACCGAAGATTATATACCCTTGCAGATCATTCCTATTCAATTACAAATATTTTGGTAATATTAAATTTAGATTTACTTGCATATTTGTTGCAACAAACCAAGTTACAGCAGTTTTTGTATTATTTTGATATTTTTTGATCGTTCCTTCCTAGGGCAGCTATATAATATAGTCGTCCGATTTATGTAAAATTTAATTCGAAATTCTGAATTAATAAAATAAAGTTATATACCAGAGTAGAAGATATTCTAATAAAAATTAACGAAGCTAACAATTTTGTCGTATTCATTTCCCATTAGTTTTCCGATCGTTTCTATGAGAGCTATATGATAAAGTCGTCCGATTTTTCTAAAATTTAATTCGAAATTCAGAACAGTTTAAAAATTAATATTCCCAAAAGCATTAGGTCATATGTCAAAAATAACGAAAACTATATTTATACCCTTGCAGAGGGTATATTGATTTCAGTCAGAAGTTTGCAACGCAGTGAAGGACACGTTTCCGACCCTATAAAGTATGAGACGAGTCGATCTAGCCATGTCCGTCTGTCCGTCTGTCGTGCTGATCAAGAATATATATACTTTATGGGGTTGGAAACGACTCCTTCACTGCGTTGCAAAGTTCTGACTGAAATCATAATACCCTCTGCAAGGGTATAAAAATGGTTACATTGCTGCCTCAGGGAATATCATTTAAAAAATCCCAAAGTCTCTTCTTCCCTATGCATTTTGTCCAAATATGGAAGTTTTGGATCGGTTGGGCGACAACTGTGAAATGGAACACTTTTCAATTTTCTTCCGTATTTATACACGTTACTCGTAGAGTGAAATGGTATATTAGATTCGCAAAAGTATGTAACAGGTAGAAGAAAGCGTTTACGACACTATAAATTATATTGGTCAGTATTTTGGTCAATCAATACGTATTGAAGAAACGAATATACATTCTTTTTCCCGTTAATCTAGCTTCAAAACTGTGGGCACCACCGTTATTCGCGGTTTGTGGGCGTTAGAGGGGGCGTGGCACATCGGCGTGAAAAACTTGCGCTGTGCCTCTAGCTTTTATAGTTTCCGAGACCTCAGCGTTCATACAGACAGACAGACGGAAAGACGGACCTGTTACATACTTTTGCACAAATCTAATAACTCTACGAGTAACGGGTATAAAAATGTTTAACCGCTTTTATGTGAGTTTGGTATCAAACTCTTTCAGGAAGTACCATTAGTCTTTTTGGGGTAACTATGATTTTTTTAAGGCATTACGAGTAACGTTTTTGAATTTTTGTAAATTAACTATATTTAAAAAAAGGTTACATACCATTTTGAAAAAATATATTTGTTTTAGGTTGCTATCAGAAAACCTTTAAACAAAATTAAAAAATTATATACTTTTCGATATTCTTCAGTAATGAAAAATTTTAGTTCAACAAAATGTACACAACAGATTAAAAAAGCATTCCGTACGTTTAAAAATCACAAAGCTTCTAAAAATTCGATTTGTGTTTTACGTTTGCTAAGTTCATTGAAATTGAAAATAACCAAGCACTAACAATAAAAATGTAAGCGGCTACAACTGTATAGAATGACTAAATTTTCTTTCCAATCGATGATAAGAAAATAAAGCAATAAACGTGAGGGTGGTCTTTATGTTACCCTTACCATAAATTATATTTGACGGTTCCTTATCTTCCTATTCAGATCAAGTTTATCATTTCGATGTGCCACGCCCACATTAACTCCCACAAACAGCGAACAGCTGTGGCGCCCACAGTTTTGAACTTAGAGCTAGTCGAGGCACTCGACTATATTGTTCTCTCTTGTTTAATGTTAAACGCTCGCATATAGAGTCCATTAAGTGTGTATATTAGGGTGGATCAAACGCATTCTATGAACAATTTTAAGCATGTTGACATTTCATTAATTCTCAAAATCTTGAGTTAACAATTGTTTGCCTTGATCTGAATGAATATTATTTTGTTTAATGCTAAGAATACTAAGAATATTCCTATTTGCTTTAACTATGTACATCCGTTGAGGAGTTTGGTATTTAACAGGTAAAATATTTGCATATTTTGAAAAAGTATCAAAAACAGTAAATAAATATTTATATCCACTATTTTCTCTGTTCAAAAGGATTATTTGGACAAAATCTATTTGCCAGGTATCATTAATTCCCTTTTTGTAACAGGCTAGGTGTAATATAGTACACTATGTAACATGCTGTTTGTATTATTGTACATTATGTAAATGCTAGCTTTAGTTGTAATATTAATATTGTTATACATAAGTTTATATGAACAGGGCAGATTGCATTAATCTACTCTGGTCACACTAATCGATATCGTGAGAGCGGATCTCCTCTCTCGAAAGAGCTTAAAACGGGGGTTGAACTAGAGTTGCCTGCGAGCAACGAGTTAGTTTTAATTGAAATATCAAGGAAGACAGTGTACAAACCGACGAAAACGAAAAAGGATTTAGAAATCAGTGACGTGTCCGTGACTCAATTAAAAAGGTGGTTGGAACTCCTAAATTTGCCAACAACTGGATCCAAGGCTGGACTTTTTTCGCGAGTCGCCGGTGTGCCACCGGAAAACCGAGGCTCCGTCCCACAAATTAGTCAGGAGTACGGAGAAATGAGGGATACGGGATCCACATGTTCGGAAGACGAAAGCCCCCAGTTGCAGAGTCAGGAGGAACCAAATTGTGGTGTGAAATCGAAAAGGCCCAGAAGTTTCCAGAGTTTCTACACATGCAGATCGACAGCGGAAGTGACGCATCAGCGGCAGTGGTGCCGAAATCAACGTTTCGCCGAATTTCGTGCAGACAGACGCCAGCAAAAGCAACGGTTCTCAGAATTTCGAGAACATGCAAGAACGAGAGATGAACTGGCGAGGCAAACAACCGTTCGACGAACGGTGTGCAGACATGTAGCGGCGAGATCAGCGGAGCTGAACACGGAGAAGAGCGAGATGGCGAGAGACGCGGCAGTTCTGCGAATGCGGTACAAAGGAATGGCGAGAATTTTCTAGAACTTGGCGGCGCAGAATACGGTGGTAACAGTGGCAGTGTTGCAAACCAAAATTTGAATGCAAACATGCTACTGCGCCCAAGTGGAAGGGCCGATGGAGAGTTTTCTTTAGCTGGATTCAATTTAGCTAAAGAAATTTTGATGGATTTCTCGGAAAAGATTCCGATTCGATCGTGGATATCCCAATGGGATAATATATCCACGTTGTACAACTTGTCGGACACCCAGCGCAGAGTTTTGCTGATCAGCAAACTTAAAGGCAGTGCTTTGCAGTGGATGCATGCTGATGCATCGCGATTCGTTAAACCGACAAGTGAGTTGTTGCAGCAATTACAGCTCGCTTTCGGCGGCAACGAGTCAAAGGCTGAAATGAGGCGCAAATTCGAGGCGCGCCTATGGAAACCTAAGGAAAAATTCGCCGTGAATTCAAGGGAAAATGCAGGCTGGCCCGAGATGTCAACATGGAAAATGATGAACTACTGGATGGCCTGATCGTTGGCATTCCGACGGTTAATCTACGCACTCAGGCCAAGTTGCAATGTTTCGACAACCCAGGAAGGATGTTAAGAGCTTTTGCGGATATTAGGTTGCCAGTAAGGGGTCCAGAAATTAACAAGATGCAGACGTTCAACACCGATCCGTCGAGCAAGGAGACACGTTGCTACAACTGCAATGGAAAGGGGCACTGGGCCAGAGAGTGCACAAAACCGAAGGGACTGGTTATGCGTGCGGAGCTGCCGATCATTTCATCAGCGCATGTCCACAAAATAAGAAGCAAGATGTCAATAATTACGTAAGATTGTTTAACATTTTTTGTTTTGAAAACCCTAACCAGCCAATCATTACAGAATGCTTAATAGATTTAGGAAGCCCAGTATAATTAATAAAAAAATCGCTTGTACCGAGAAACATTAAACTAGAACCTCAAGAAGAGACTTATTTTGGAATAAATAAAAGCTTATTGAAAAGCGTTGGAAAAATATTATGTTTTGTAATGAAAAAATAAATAAAGATTTTGTTTAATTTAATTGTTGTGGCTGATGAATCTATGGGCTGTAATATTGTGCTAGGCAGAGACTTTATGGAAGCCTGCGATTTAAAAATTAATTTAGAAACTTTGAAAATAATAACTGTCGAGAGTACTAAAGCCCAAGATGATATGAAAATTAGTTCAAGTTATATTAGTTCAAGTTATTAGGCAGTGAAATTTTAGGAAATGAGAAATTAGGTAGTGAAATTTTAGGAAATGAGAAATTAGGCAGTGAAATTTTAGGAAATGAAAAATTTCGGTAGTGGGAGTAAAATTTTAGGAAGCGAAATGTTAGGAAGTGAACTTTGAAGTGAAAGTTTTGTAGTGAAAAAATAGAATGTGAAGTTTTTAAGAATGAAAATGGTGGAAAGAAAAATTATGTTGATAATTTCGAACAACAAATGATGGAAATAAATATTTTAGAAGGTGCGGAAAAGGAAAATGTGTTTAATATTGGTGAACAAGTTAGCTATATGGATCAGAAGAAGTTAATTGAGTTAGTGGAATCTAGTTATGTCCAGGTGAAAAGACCTGAAGTTCCGAAAATAAAATGGGAAATGAATATCGTGTTAGAAAATTCAAAACCGTTTAGTTTTGTACCAAGAAGACTTTCTTACAGTGAAAAGAAGGCGTACAAAAAATGTTAGATGAATACATTAGGGATGGTATTATTCAAACTAGTAAATCGGAGTATGCCTCTCCGATTGTACTCGTGAAAAAGAAATCGGGAGATCTTAGACTGTGTATAGATTTTAGGCGTTTGAATAAGATTATGGCGAAGGATAATTATCCGATACCCTTAATTGATGACCTTTTAGATAAAGTAGTGGGGAAATCTGTATTTACGAAATTAGATCTTAAGAATGGATACTTTCATGTGTTTGTTAACAAGGAGTCGGTAAAATACACATCATTTACAACGCCTTTGGGGCAATTTGAGTTTTTGCGTATGCCGATGGGACTTAAAACTTCTCCGCAAGTATTTCAAAGATTCGTCAATGATACATTTTTAGATATGATAAGACAGGACAAGGTTGTAGTACATATGGACGACATTTTAGTTGCCAGTAGAAATATAGGGGAACACTTAGAAATATTAGCAGAAGTATTTTAAATCTTAGTTGAAAACAAGTTAGAGTTAAGAATGGACAAATGCAAATTTTTACAGGACAAGGTTAAGTATTTAGGATTTTTGATTTCATATGATGGAATCAAAGCTGATGATAGGGGCTTAGAAGCTATACAAAATTTTCTAATTCCCAACAAAGTACAAGCAGTGCAAAGTTTTTTGGGTCTCTGTTCTTATTTCCGCCGATTTATTAAGGATTTTTCGATAATAGCAAAACCGTTGTACGATTTAGTGAAAAAGGATAGGGTATTTAGGTTTGAGCAAGTTAAATTGTTTTGCGCTCTTAAAAACGAAATTAATGGAAACGCCAATTTTAGCTATTTACGATCACAGAGATGACATTGAGCTACACTGCGATGCCAGTGCGCTAGGTTTTGGGGCTGCACTTCTTCAAAGAAAGTCGGACAAGAATTTACATCCGATATTTTACAAAGAGATCAACGACAACAGAAGCGAAATATCACAGCATATGCATTAAGAAGATTTAGGATATATTTACAGGGCAAGCGGTTCAAAATTGTAACGGACTGCAACTTAACGTTAACTCTTAATAAAATGACTTAAATCCGAGAATAGCAAGGTTGGCTCTAGAGCTTCAGGAGTTTGATTATGATTTAAAGCATAGGGCGGGTGGTCAAATGCAGCACGTAGATGCACAATAATATAATGGTAATAGAGGCGAACACGTTTTTGACTAATTTAGTAATTTGCCAGTCGAATAATGATGAAGTACGAGAAATTAGAAACATTTTAGAAAATAGTGAGCATAAATGGTTTGAAATGAGGAATGGGGTGATATATAGGAAAAGTAATGACAACAGAATATTATTTTATGTACCAAATCGAATGGAGGAACATGTGCTATACAAGTAGCATGATGAATTAGGCCATATTGGAAGGGACAAAATGATAGAGGCAATTGGAAAGAGTTACTGGCTTCCGAACATGAAAAATAAGGTTACAGATCATATTCAAAATTGTTTGAAGTGCATAGCATATTCTCCGAAAGTAGGCAAAGGTGAGGGACAATTGCATAGTATACCGAAAGGCAATAAGCCTATATTAGCTGTTGTAGATGCGTTCACAAAATTTGTTAGGCTATACACGACCAAAACAACAAATACAAAAGAGGCAGTAAGTGCATTGACAGATTACTCTCGAGCGTATAGTAGACCCAAATGTATTATTTCAGATCGCGGAAGTTGTTTTACGTCAGTAGATTTTGCTTCATTCATGGAGGAAAATAACATTAAACATGTCAAAATTGCTACTGGGTCGCCACAGGCCAATGGACAAGTGGAGCGAATTAATGGAAACTTAGGACCGATGATAGCGAAGTTGGCGGAGCAAGAGAGGGGTTTACATTGGGATAGTGTTATTGAAAAAATAGAGTATTCAATGAATAATACGATTCATAATTGTATCAAGCAGTGATGAATTGAGGGAAAAATTAGAGGAGAATGGTTGTGGAGTAGAGGTTAGGAAAATGTTAGGAGATATTAGGAAAGAAGCTGAGGAAGCTCAAGAACAGTCGCAAATGAGAAATAAAGCATATTACAACGCAAAAAGAAAAAACGCAACCGAGTTTAGAGAAGGTGATTATGTAATGGTTAAAAACTTTGATAGTACGGCTGGGGTAGCAAGAAAACTTATTCCAAAGAATAAGGGTTCTTATGTAATTGACAAAGTCTTAAAGAATGACAGATATTTGCTTAAAGATATTGATGGGTTTCAGTTATCTCGAAATCCCTATCAAGGTGTGCGGAGTGTTAATAATATTCGCTACTGGATAAAAGAATAAGAATAGAATATAAAAATGAATTGTATATATGTATAGATTGTAAGCAATCTCAAAGTCAGGACGGCCGAGTTGTAACAGGCTAGGTGTAATATAGTATTAACATTCTGTTTTTTTTATTGTACATTATGTAAATGCTAGCTTTAGTTGTAATATTAATATTGTTATACATAAGTTTATATGAACAGGGCAGATTGCATTAATCTACTCTGGTCACACTAATCGATATCGTGAGAGAGGATCTCCTCTCTCGAAAGAGCTTAAAACGGGGGTTGAAATAGAGTTGCCTGCGAGCAACGAGTTAGTTCGAACTGAAAGATCAAGGAAGACAGTGTACAAACCAATTGTGAACTTTAAAAGAACATAATAAAGAACTTGTGAAATAATTAAAATACATCCTGATACATTTTGAACATATTTTTTTTGGCGGTCGACATTTTGCTAGTTTTGTAATTTTTATTAGATTGCAATAAATGCTTAGATATAAGTAATTTCTTATCCTTTAAGAATTTGTTAGTTTGTTACGTTCGCCCTCTTCGTCATTTTATTTGATGGAGAAAGATGCACGTAGAAAACAACAGCGAATCTCAAGGCAAAGGGAGAGGGGCAATCGACCCGTTGACTCACCGAAACAAGCAAAGGAATGTGCAATTTGACGATCTTTTCGGTCAGAACAACGACCGCGATCGACTTACTGGTAACAATACACCGGCAGGTGGCAAAGTGCATCGGCTGGGCGTTGACGCTACAGATAGGGGAACTCATAGGTGGGAACACCTAAATAACCCAAATATCAGGGGGGGGCTAGAAAAAGCTCTACACCGTAGCCAGGTAGAAAAGACAGACAGAGTTCACTCTGATCTCACAGCATTATAGTGTAAGCACTATATTCCCAAAGCCGCCAATGAATACAGCCAAGACCAGGAATCCTGAAGATAGTCTTGTTTGCCATTGATGAACCACAACATATCCTGAAGGAAGTCCTGTTACAGTGGCTAAATAAATCAACGTCCTCGAAGGAAGACCTGTTCGCCGTCGATGAACAGCAACCCTCCGTGAAAGAAGTCTATAGGAGCTAGTGAACATATCCTGGGAAGAAACCCTCCGGTATCCTCGTCCTGGAAAAGCGTTATTATCATTATCAAGGACTTTACCATGGGTGGAAAAAGTTCCAAAGTGGACGGTACGGCCAATGTGATCAACACCGTCAAAATAATAGATCACAAGGACGACATTCAGGACGTGAACCATAATCTGAAGATTGTCATGGCTATGTTTGTTCTCTTAATCATCCATAAAGGGATCAAGATGTACAAGCGATCGGTACAAGGACGTCGGGACCAAAAACACGCCCTGGAACAGGCGATATGTCGCCAGGTCTAAAGAAAGATAAAGCACCAGAACAAGACTCAAAAACTATAACAAAGTGACAAGAATAAAGGCAATTAAATGCCTTAAATACAGACAAACGTGAATCAAAACAAAAGATAAACAAATTGTGAACTCAAGCATTTATGAATGCAAGTGCAACAACAACGATACAAAGTGAAGTGAGCAAGACATCGGAGACGCCGCTGCCCGCAACTCATCAAACCAGACGTGTGCCGCCGTGGGATACACCGACATACATGCATAAAACATACATACCTACATAAATATATATATATATACAATAAGTGATTGTGTTTAAGAACCAGTTTTTTTTTAATTGTGTCTTTTAACGATAGTGTTTTGCACGTATATATATATATGTTTTATAATCTCTTCAAAAGAACCCAGGATCCAGAGCGTCGAGATCTCATCGCCCAGGACTAAAATGGGTAAGTTTGTCGGAACACGGTTCCTTTATCAATCATATATATATATATATATCCGTGCACCATGATTAACCATCGGGCCCTAGCGGTCACTCTTAGAAACGAACCACATTTCTACATTAAAGTAAAGTATCTTTTATCCAAATTGAATTCACCGATCACCATAAATGATCTAGAACTTTTATACATTGAGACCTTCCGTCTGGATTTTTCCCCACTTTTACATTGTACAAAAGTAGAAAAGGCCATAGTTTGTGCCACGGTACCCAACGCTACCGTTTATTCTGAAAACACCTCTAATGAATTTCTGGGAGAGGTTAGTACCTTTGTCATCCGTCAGATGAACTAATCAGAAAAATAATACAGTAATAAAAAAAAACACAATAATACATTATCTAACTATTTTTAATTATCTCTTTACATAAGTTAACTTTTTTATTATATGATAAAAACATTGATTTTTCAGCGGCGAGTATCAGCCCTTGTGTTTGTATGAACAATCACAAGAGCCCCTCAGAGCGACGTTTGTAGTCGTGAATAGTCAGCAATTTGCTGACGTGTGCACCCTGTGGTAAATTCGATACTCTCCGCTAACAACCTTTGTTGGTCAATGAAAATTAAATGTATATGTACTCCCAATAATAGTATTACTCTTTAATGGCACTAGCCAATATTTTATCCAATAAAATTATAATGTGAAAACGAACTTAAAACCATGAAGTGCTAAGTTTTCAACAAGGGGGGTGCTGACGCGATAAGTGGAGTAGGTGAAGAATAATGACATAACTTTTAACGGACAACCTTGACAATAGGGGATCGTATTGCGCGGCCCGCGACGATCCATTTGGCACACGATTGTGTGAAGGGGACGGAATGTGGCCGAAACATTGCCCGATCGTGTTACGATCAAGCGACAGCTAAGCTTGTGGGGCAATGTAGACTGATGACCGACGGACTTTACGACTCATACTATTTTTTTCAGGCATCTTAATATTTATTCTCGTTATGTTGGAGAGGAGAAAGTCTTACCAAGAGCCCACCCCATCCGGCGAGCTTATGCCGGCAAAATTGGTGCCTGAACATCGGATGACTTTCCCTCGTCCCGAGTCCTTTACAGGACTGGGGCACTAATATGCCCACGTAACAGAATTGGCGCCCAACGCAGGACTTTTCATATTCCTTAAGGAATATTGCTAGGAACAACCATCTGCCAAAGATAACTTTTATATATTTAGAGCAAGGGATTTAAGTTAGGTTAGGTTAGGTTCGAACGGCTGCCAGACTATCGTCTGGCACACTTAGACCTCTGTGGGTCCGTTGTGATACCGTGTGATCTCGTCTTATCCCCTTTTCCGGGACCCCTGTCTTTATATGCTTTGTCCTAGAGGCCTATAGAGCATCTCATGATGATTAGCATGTCTTCCACCCTGAAGATTTTACAAAGGAGTTTAAATCCTTGAGCTTGATCTCCGATATTTCGGTCAGATCGGTAAGGAAGGGGTACCCTAAGTGTTTCAGTCTAAGTCTGCAGAGGGCTGGACAGAAGCAGAGAAGGTGTTCCACCGTTTCTTCTTCTTCCTCGTCCCTGCAGCTTCTACAAAAGTCATTTTTTGGGGCTTTTAGTCTTCCGGCATGTGTGCCGACTAGCCAGTGGCCTGTAAGGGCTCGAACTAACATACCACACTCTGTGCGGCTGAGTTTGAGTAGTGCTGACGTTCTTTTATTATTAATCACCGGCCATGTCTGATGTGTGATACGGCACTTTGGTGCATTCTGCCACCTAGTGTTGGCTTGTTTGATGAAATGATTTCTAATGTTTAGCTTACAAGTTGCCATGGGCATACTGACACTCTCCTTTTCAGGAAGGAGAGGCATGATGGTGCCCTGTCTGGCTAACTCATCCGCTATGCAGTTGCCTACGATGTCCCGGTGACCCGGAACCCATATTAGGCTGATAGTAAACTGTCTAGCCATCTCGTGGAGAGATTTGCGACAGTCTGCTATTGTTCGTGAGTTTGTGTTTGTCGAGTAGATTGATTTAATAGCTGCCTGGCTATCACTATATATATTAAGGTGTCTGCCTAGGCTGGTGTTTCCTAGGCAGTTGAGTGCCTCCTTTATAGCGTGTACTTCCGCTTGGAAGACGCTGCAGTGGTCCGGGAGTCTGAATGACTTCCTGATGTCTAATTGTTCGGAGTATACCCCTCCGCCAACGTGCCCGTCCAGTTTTGAGCCATCTGTATAAAAGCAGATTGCGTCTGGCGAGCCTGGTCTGCCCTGCTGCCATTCCTCCCTATCCGGGATCAGGGCCTCGAAGGGTGTGTGTTTATACTCGTGAGCTTTGCATAGGTCCGTTATCTTCGGAATCGATTTATCATGCTGAAGTATATTGGCATGACCGTAGAATTGGGGTTTCCACTGCCCAGTATCCCTTAATCGAATGGCTGTCGACTTGGCCCTTTCTATGCCTGCCAAGTCCAGGCTCGGGAGGTTCAAGATCGCATTCAGCGCTTCGTTTGGGGTAGTTCTAAGGGCTCCACTAATACACAAAGCCGCCATCCGCTGTACTTTGTTTAGTGGAGTAAGGATACATTGTTTTTGTAGAGCGGTCCACCATAAAGCCACCCCGTATAGGAGGATTGGCTTGACTACCGCTGTGTAGATCCAGTTTACAATTTTGGGTGACATACCCCATTTTAGCCCAATTGCTTTTTTACAGGAGTAAAGTGCAATGGTTGCCTTTTTGGTTCTCTCTTGGTTGTTTAAGCCCCATTTAAGGCGCTTATCTAATACCAACCCCAGGTATCTGGCGTGTTCGCTAAAAGAGAGATTGCAATTATTTAATGTGGGTGGGTTAAGTTGTGGGATCTTGTACTTATTCGTAAATAGGACAAGCTCCGTTTTTGAGGGATTTACCCCGAGTCCGTTTTCTATCGTCCATTTCGATAGTATTTTTAGTTTTGCGGTCATAAGATCGCAGAGTGTTTGTGGATACTTACCATTGAAGATGATAGCGACATCGTCTGCGTATGCCACCACTTTGCATCCTCCTCCTTCCAGAATTCGCAGTAGTTTATTTACTGCGATGTTCCACAGAAGAGGGGATAAAACGCCCCCTTGTGGGGTTCCTCTGTTCACTAGTCTAGTTTGAGTTGAGGCACCTAGTGTGGCCGTGACCATTCTGCTTATCAGCAATTTATGGATCAGCCCCACTAGTTAAGCCTCAACCCCTAGTTCTGTGAGTGAATTTGTTATTGCTGTAGGTAGTACGTTGTTGAAGGCTCCCTCTATGTCTAGGAATGCGATCAGTGTGTACTCCTTATTGTTGAGTGATTTCTCGATGCTACTCACCACGACATGTAGCGCCGATTCGGTTGACTTGCCCTTGGTGTAGGCGTGTTGTGCCTCGGACAGTTGTGTCGGGTTTATGATGGCTCTCAGATGTAGGCTTAACAGCCTCTCGAAGCTTTTAAGCAGGAAAGATGTCAGGCTTATTGGCCTGAAGTCCTTTGCTGTGGTGTGGGTGGCCTTTCCTGCCTTGGGAATGAAGACCACTTTCGTTTCCCGCCATCCGGTTGGTAGCTCTCCTACCGCCAAAATGGTGCGGAAGATTTTACTAAGCCAGTTTATGGCTAGCTGTCCAGCTTGTTGGATGTGTGCCGGTGTTATGCCGTCTGGTCCCGGTGATTTGTAGGGTTTGAAGCTCTGAATGGCCCATTTGATATTGCGGTCTGATATGAGGAGATCTAGATTGATCCCCTCTCCGCCAATTCTTTCTGGAGGTTGCCCAGTTTGTTGGCTTCCTGGGAAGTGAGCGTCTAGGAGTAGGTCTAGGGACTCGTTGAATCTATGGTCTGAGAAAGAGTGCTGGTCGGAGACGAACCAGTTACTGACTGCACTTACTAGTGAATCTGATACCAACGTTAGATCTATGATCGTTTGGCACACTTTGGTTATGAAGGTAGGGGCATTTCCCCTATTGCATAAAAATAGGTTCGAGTTAAGAATGAAATCAAAAAGAGACTCACCTCTATCGTTGTTGTTTGGGCAACCCCACTGGGTGTGATGGGCGTTGGCGTCGCAGCCTATTACCAAACCTGTCTTGAGCTCTTCGCATTCCTTTGCCAGTCCTTTGACTAGCGCGTCGGGGGGGTCTTCCTTTTCTGAGGCCATGTAGGCCGATAGCAGCCTTATGGAGCCATTTTGCAGCTCTAGGCTTACTGCGGTGTTGTCTCCGTTGCTGTAATTGCGAAGCAGAAATATATTGAGATGCCTTTTGGCCAGAATGCAGGTTCGAATTTTACCTTCTTTGGGGTCAAGCATTAGCTTATACTCTTTTGTTCCTAGTCCAGCAACCTTGCCTCCTACCACCCAAGGTTCCTGTACCAGGACTAGATCGGCTCCGCCGTCAGCCAGGCGAAGCTGTAGTGCAGCCGAAGCTGTCTTACTGTGGTGGAGGTTGATTTGCAGAAGTCTTAGTGACATCTGCATTTGCAGCCTCCACCACGGTAACGTCGGCCTCCTCTTCGCTCAGGTCCACGTCCTCAATAGCCGGTCCCAGCGCTCGCATTTCTCTGCTTAGCGAGGAATCGGTGGAATAACCGTCTTCCAGCCCAGGCGCCTCCACTTCCTCGGCAAGCACCTGTTCGGCAAGATTGCCCGCGGAGTTTCCGGCAGCGTTCGAGTCGCCCTTGTAGATTTTCATCTGCACTGCGCTAAAGCCGAAGTTCAGTTTGCCCCGAGCCGCTTCTATTGGCGCTACTGACTCCTTGTTCAGGACCATAACCGCCTGGTTCACGTCCCCTTCGTGTTCCTCCACCTTGACGACTCTCCAGTCCTTTGTTGGGAGGTGCGGGTTGCAGACTTGCAGCATATAGAGGATGTCCTCCGGGGCCTTCATAGCTGCTGGGAGCCAGATTCGGGCTCGGGGCCTACTGGGGACGTCGCACCAGTCCAGTGCGACAATATTCGCCCCTTCGTAGACTGCACCGAGCTTGCTTGCAGCCTGCTTGTAAAGGTCAGCCGACCGCTGACTATCGCAGGCCACCACTTTAACGCTGCCTTGGTACCAGGGCATCCCGCATCCATGCAGCAAGGCGGAGAGCATGGGTTTTCGCGGATCATGCGCAGGCAAATGATGGATAGGTGGGATTCCACGGCTTTCCATTTACTTCTGGGGATCCGTCCTTCCGGGTTTCCCTTGTCGATTAGACCGAGTAGGACTCGATCTTTGGCGATCTCCGCGAAGGAGACCGAGGGCTGGACCTTTGGTCTCTTCGCCGAAGGTCCGGGTAGCTCAAGGGACCGTTGCCGCTTTGTCTGAGCACCTTCTTGTGTGGGCTTCTCCCGCCCATAGTTGGGAAGCACCAGCCTTGCCCACTCCACCTTCTTCAGCCATTCTGGCGAAGGTGTGGCAATATTGCTTCTCGAGTGTGAGCGCAGAGTCTGAGCGGCAGTCCTCCTATCTGCGTACGTGTATTTTATAGCACCAGTGGTTGGCCCGATCGCCTTGGCAGTGCCTACCGTTGCCGTTGGTGCTATCGCATCTTTGGCGGACGTATCGGCGGCCGGCTTTCTGCCACCCGTCATCCCCAATTTGGGATGCGGCCCTTTCTGGGCCTTGCTGGTGTGGGTGTTGGAGCCAGTGCTCAGCATTTCTGTGGGTTTTTTAAGAGTTCCCGTCTCTGGTTTATTTGCGTTCTTTGTTTGGTCCATAGTAGATCCCACGAGTTGCGGAGAAGGGGAAAGGTCCGCCCGGGCAGAGATCCGCGATGCCCGGGTAGGGCGATAGTTAGAACAGGGGGTCGCCGTCTCCCTGAGCTCACCGTTCAAGACTGGGCTAGTTTTTGATCCGGGCCCCCAGCCAGGCTGACTCTCGGCACGGTCCGAATTACACCTTAGTCCGGCCCGGAGTGAGATGTTGTTTGGGAGAGGAGGGGGTAGGTAGTGTGTAGGGGTTTTGGGTTTGTGTAGAGCAACTATTTAGATGCGGCTGAACAACTCGCATCGTCGGTACTGCGCCATTGCAGGGTACCCGCTGGTTGTCCGGGGCTGATTATTTGCTGGGGCTTCCGTCCACGGTTCCGTGATTGACTTCTGCCACCAGTTTATTCACAGCTAACCTCTGGAAGTAGAGGTCGTTCGCTATCCGCAACCTGCGACCCGCTCGGTAGCCCCAGCTAGGCGGCTTCGGAACCATCTCACCAGTTCTTCAGGCCGAGCGGATTTAAGTAGTTGGGATATATTTTCTGGGGTTAAAATTTATAATGATTAGAAGGTAAAGTCCCCAACTTCTGCGACAGCTAGAATTGAGAGGCCTCTCAACCAGGACTTTGTTTCAGAATAGAGGATTGACTTTATACTCTGTTTTCTTATTAAAATCATAGATATCTTTTGTTTTAGTATAGGAAAAGTTACTAAAATTCTTTTAATCGAATATGAGGTTTTTTTTTATAATACTCTACTACTATATGCCAACTGACGCTTTTTGAAATTAACGTAAATACAATTTAGATGTGCTTTTTGGCCGACGCTACACGACGTACTAGGCGGAGCCCGGTCGTTTGATAGGCTCGAGTCCAGAAAGAGCAGGAGCGCAGATGTTACGGTAACGCATTTAGCCATTGCGGTGCGGATCTATTGTGCATTTGTCGATCCAGGACAGAAAAAGGTGGGTGGGGGAACTGACAGGAAACGTAAAGCCGACGCTACACGACGTACTAGGCCAAGAGTCCGGTCGTTTGATAGGCTCGAGTCTTTACGGCTTCCTTTGACATATATGGGCGGGGGACGTATTTTAGTTTCTCTGGCCGACGCTACACGACGTACTGGGCTGGATGGTCCGGTCGTTTGATAGGCTCGAGTCCAGAGAAATAGGAAGACGGTTGTGGATTACGAGAATGATCGGTCAGATAACCGTATTTCCGACGACTGGCGGGAGGGGGATTTTGGACAGACTTTTCTTCTAGGCGCAGCTAGTTCCCATTGTGAACGTCAAAGCTGACTAGAAGGGAAGAAGAGCTGTTAGTTCAGTGGAACCCAGTTGTGTAGAAGCTGCTAATACCTCTAGCTAGGGATATTTGTTTTTTAGTGGGGCGTAAATATCGGACAGATTCTTCACCGAAGAGATACTTATTAATCGTAAAGCAGTCCCCTCATCATTGCTATTTGTATTCGCAAACCTTTAGTCAGCGTTTATAGCTGTTTGCGCGAGTGACCGTGTGTTAATAATAAGAAAGAGTGAAGTGATTGACATTGCTTACGGGCACAAGTGAACACGAAATATTGAAAAGTATATATATTAAAAGAACGAACTCCCTGGACTCAATGAAGGGAGCAAAGAAAAAAGTGCTTTTCCAGCCCGCGACGGGGAGAATCACGCGTTCCGCAACACGGGGAGCAAATCAAGCACGCAGAAGTGCTAGTGCCGACACCACACCACAGAGAACCAGCTCTTTGGACAGAGACAACCTGAGTATCTTCCGCGAATCGGAAGAGCAAGACAAGAGTAGATCCATTGAAGACAACATGGATCAATTTGATGACACCGAAGGAGCTGTAGGGGGAAAGGACTTGCCCTTGGGACAGCCAAAGGGACGCTCAAGTGTGCTCCCGCAATATGAGGCCAATCCGACTAGCAGACTGGAAGCGGCCGAGAGAAGAGAGGAGATTATGCGTGCGCTGATAACGAGCTTTTTCCTCATCCGGGAGTGACCTGATGAAGATCAAGGAGTTGATGGAACGGCGACAAGGGCAAAACGAATCTTTTAGCGATTATGTATCTGATATGCATAACCTGCATTTCAGATTGCAGAACAAGCTAGAGGAAGAAAAGTTCGTTGAGCTCATCAAGGATAATCTAAATGCCCAGATGGGAAGCTTGTTGCTGACATCCCCAATTAGGTCTCTAGCGGATCTGAAGAAGGAAGGACTTAGAGTGGACCGCTGGTTACGGAGTAATGGCAGGGCCGCGCGAAGCAGGCCGGTTAGTGAGCTCGAGGATTCCCAAACGCCGCAGGATTTTCCAGACGCAGTGACTGTGGAAGAATTTAACCGGAAGCGATGAGACACCCGATCAGGACTAGGAAACGGACAGGGATGCCAAGGACCACTCCACGAATTGGTCTGCTATAAATGCGGCAGATCTGCGGATTTTTATAGAACGCATCCAAAAGAAGATACCTGCCTTACTAGATTCCATGACGCCACTTGTAGAGTGTGTGAGAAGGTAGGAGACGCCAGCCCTGCGGCTTTTTCGCGGAGTCCGTCAGGCCAGACCGGGGCAGCCGGGCGGCCAAGGCAGTCACATTCCCGTAGAGACAACCACGCCCAGACAAATCTCTCCCCATAAGAGCCTAGAACAACGAGAGAGGGAGTATGATCTGGCAAAACAGCGTATCTTCCACGGCTCAGAAGATACTGATAACACCACACGGGACACACGAAAAATGCACAAGCTATATGACACCCGAGCAGAGTACCGCAGGCTTAAGCAGAAAGTAGTAGACACGGTAGTAAGCATACAAAACGATAACCGTTTCTTTGCCAAAACTAAAGTCGACGGAGAAGAAATACTAGCGTTACTGGATACAGGCGCTAGTGCGAATTGCATTGGCAGAGGAGCGGAAGCCTTCTTAAGGAACCGGACGAGGCCCAGGAAGCTTAGCGAAGAATGTGTGCGCACAGCTAGTGGCGGAGAAACTCGAGTAGTCGGAGCAATAACCCTACCTGTGGAATGGGAAGGAGAGACCAAGGATCTGGAATTTTTGATAGTACCAGGTCTGACACAATGTTTTTATTTTGGAATTAACTTCTGGGATACGTTTGGCCTAACATTTCTTGGTAAGGGCGGAACCGAGTTTGCAGCCATCGAAGCACCACCGGAATACGACTTAATGACTGGAGACTTGGATATGAACGACCCTCCTAAGCCCGAAACCGCTTACATGCCTCATCAGCTATCTCCAGAACAACACAGTAAGCTGAGGCGAGTAATTGAGACATACCCATCATGTCTGGATAAAGGTTTAGGAAAGACCAGCTTGGAGCAGCATGTAATAGAAGTAACCGACGAGGACCTGCCGATCAAGCAGCGGCATTATCCGCTTTCCCCAGCTAAGCAAAAGCTGGTGTATGCCGAGCTAGATCGCATGCTTGGTCTAGGTGTGATCGAAGAGAGCAACAGCAGCTGGAGTTCACCAGTGACTCTAGTCCAGAAAGGCCAGAAAAATCGCCTTTGCCTCGACGCTCGCAAAGTCAATTCTCGGACTATCAAAGATGCATACCCTTTGCCACACATCGAGGGTCTGTTAAGTCGTTTACAGGAAACATACTATATTTCCGCAATCGATTTAAAAGACGCTTTTTGGCAAATACCCTTGGAAACAAAAAGTAGAGAGAAGACCGCGTTTACAGTACCCGGCAGACCACTATATCAATTTACAGTCATGCCTTTCGGCCTGTGCAATGCAGCCCAAAGAATGTGCCGACTAATGGATAAAGTAATACCGGCGTCGCTTCGCGAGAATGTATTCGTGTACCTCGATGACCTACTGGTTTGTTCACCTACTTTTGAAAAACACCTGGATATGTTGAGCCAGGTCAGTGACTGCTTGCAGCGTGCAAAACTGACAATAAATGTCGACAAAAGTAAGTTTTGCTATAGCCAAGCTAGATATCTAGGCTATGTAGTAGGAGGGGGATGCATACGAACGGACGATTCGAAAATCCAGTCAATCCAGGAATTTCCTCAACGAAGCTCTCCCAAACAGATGCGCAGGTTTTTGGGGATGACTGGCTGGTACAGGAGGTTTATTCAAAACTATGCCCAAACAGCGGCACCTCTTCATGATTGTTTGAAGAAAGATCGCGTTAAGAAATTTGAATTGTCCGAAGAGGCAATTAAGGCATTTGAAGAACTAAAAGCGAACATGGCATCAGCACCTGTACTTGTCACCCCTGACTTTAAAGAACCCTTCACCATTCAGTGCGATGCATCAACAACTGGAGTAGGAGGTGTTTTGTTTCAGACTGATGACTCAGGCGGCGAACATCCGATCGCCTACATGTCAGCCAAACTGAACAAGGCACAGCGGAATTATAGCATAACAGAGCTCGAATGCTATGCCGCCCTTCTCAGCATCACCAAATTCCGCGCTTACGTAGAAGGAATGCCGTTCAAAGTGATCACCGATCATGCTAGTTTAAAATGGCTGATGGGTCAAAAGGATCTATCCGGCAGATTAGCACGATGGAGTCTGAAGCTGCAAGCGTTCGACTTTACCATCGAGCATCGGAAAGGAGCACTTAACGTAGTACCAGACGCTCTCTCACGAGTGCATATGGACGAGCTACAGAAAGCAAAAGCGGAAGAACAAGACATACAGATTAACCTGGACTCGACGGCCTTCCAATCCCCGGAATACATGAAATTAGTGCAGGCAGTGGACCAAAGTGTGTTAAAAGGCCCAGACGTACAAACAACGGACGGCTTTGTATACAAGCGGATAGGGTTCAGCTCGGGCGATGCCGTCGATGAAACTCGAGCATGGAAGCTTTGGGTACCCGCCGAGCTGCGATCTGATTTAGTCTGGAGAGCACATCATGCCATGACCGCAGGGCATGGGGGTTTGCACAAATCCCTAGCCAAACTGAGACAGTTTTACTACTGGCCAGGGATGGCAGTAGATGTGCAAAAGGTAGTGAAAGAGTGCGAGGTCTGTAAGATCAGCAAGACCACCAACAAAAATAACCGCCCACCCATGGGAGAACAAAGGGTCACGGAACGAGCCGGTCAAAGGTTGTTTATCGACTTTATGGGGCCGTATCCAAGAACCAAAGCTGGGAACTCAGTGATTTTTGTATGCCTCGATCATTTCTCCAAATTTGTCTGGCTGCAGCCTATGAGACATGCAGTGGCGTCAGAGGTAGTCAAATTCCTCGAAACCCGAATTTTCCATCAATACGGAGTACCCGAGTACATACACTCTGACAATGGAAAACAAATTGTGTCTCAAATGTTTGCCGAGCTAATGACTCGCTACAGTATTCGACACGTGAGAACAGGGCTCTACTCCCCGCAAGCGAATGCAGCGGAGAGGGTAAACCGATCGGTGCTTCAAATTTTGCGAGCAACGATTGCATCGGATCAGCGAAATTGGGATACCCAGTTAAACCGAATAGAATGTACCCTTAGGAGTGGCCGACACGAATCAATAGGCATGGAACCCTACTATGCCATGTTTGGTACACAAATGGTGACACACGGCACTGCATACCCAATCTTAAGGAAGCTGGGTGGAATCCAGACTGGAGACCCAGAGATAAGCCTACCGGATAAAATGGATCTTATTCGACAAAAAGTGAGCCAGGGGCTAAACAGGACCCATGAACGAGCTGAAAAGGCCTATAACACCCGCAGCAAACCGGTGGAATTTTTCATTGGACAGGTTGCCTATCGAAAAAACTACCGGCAGAGTAACAAAGCTGAGGGATACAATGCCAAACTTGGCCCGAATCGAATTCGATGTGTTGTAGAAGAGCCGGACCGGCGAAATAAAAGACGAATTTCACAGTGTAAAAGGACTATCCGGCAACGCCTGGCCTACGAGGAGCGCCTCAAAGGTCTACTACAAGGACTGCAGGAGGACCTTGAGCAAGCCCGGATATCCTTGAACAAACAACAAAACAAGGAGCTGGAGTTGATCGCCGGCTTGCACAAGGCCATAATAAAGTTGGCCAGGACCAGTCCAGAGAGAGCTTTGCAGGCCAGGAGGGACCTGCTAGTAATTTTATAAATAAAAAAAAAAAAGAGGATAATAATAAATAAATAATAAAAAAAATATAAATAAAAAAATATTTGTCATTTCTGGGGGGGGAAGTGCAATAAGCAAAACCTCGCGCGACACCGCGATGGTAATCCAATCGGAGAGGTGGTTAATTTTAGCTAGCCGCAGCACCCATGCTCGTACACGGCAATACGATATATTTTTGTCTTTTCCTTGTCTTTGCTGACTACAGCGCATATTTTCTTTTTACAGGTATTAATTTTTGTTGTAACTTTTGTCTTTTTTTTTAGGGTATGTATGTATATGTATGTATGTTTTTGTCCAGCGACGGAAAGTTTTTTTTCAGATAACCTCTATGCACAATAGTCCCCATCAAAAAAAAACCCCACCAACATAATTATCCGTATAGGCCTATAATTAATAGTTTGACAATAACCCGGTTAGAGCAGTCAGATGAACATGAGACTCTTGGTGCAGGAGTGGGTCGAAGCCACACGTTTAAAGGCGCCCAAATAATAATAAAAAAAAAAAAAAAAAAACAGGAGAAACCAAGCACTTATTCGATGGTCGTACGAAGATTCTTTTTTTTGCGAAGTCATTCCATGCGTTTCCGCATCGATATCTTCGAGCCTGTTACGTTCACCCTCTTCGTCATTTTATTTGATGGAGAAAGATGCACGTAGAAAACAACAGCGAATCTCAAGGCAAAGGGAGAGGGGCAATCGACCCGTTGACTCACCGAAACAAGCAAAGGAATGTGCAATTTGACGATCTTTTCGGTCAGAACAACGACCGCGATCGACTTACTGGTAACAATACACCGGCAGGTGGCAAAGTGCATCGGCTGGGCGTTGACGCTACAGATAGGGGAACTCATAGGTGGGAACACCTAAATAACCCAAATATCACGGGGGGCTAGAAAAAGCTCTACACTGGTATAAAACACCGTAGCCAGGTAGAAAAGACAGACAGAGTTCACTCTGATCTCACAGCATTATAGTGTAAGCACTATATTCCCAAAGCCGCCAATGAATACAGCCAAGACCAGGAATCCTGAAGATAGTCTTGTTTGCCATTGATGAACCACAACATATCCTGAAGGAAGTCCTGTTACAGTGGCTAAATAAATCAACGTCCTCGAAGGAAGACCTGTTCGCCGTCGATGAACAGCAACCCTCCGTGAAAGAAGTCTATAGGAGCTAGTGAACATATCCTGGGAAGAAACCCTCCGGTATCCTCGTCCTGGAAAAGCGTTATTATCATTATCAAGGACTTTACCATGGGTGGAAAAAGTTCCAAAGTGGACGGTACGGCCAATGTGATCAACACCGTCAAAATAATAGATCACAAGGACGACATTCAGGACGTGAACCATAATCTGAAGATTGTCATGGCTATGTTTGTTCTCTTAATCATCCATAAAGGGATCAAGATGTACAAGCGATCGGTACAAGGACGTCGGGACCAAAAACACGCCCTGGAACAGGCGATATGTCGCCAGGTCTAAAGAAAGATAAAGCACCAGAACAAGACTCAAAAACTATAACAAAGTGACAAGAATAAAGGCAATTAAATGCCTTAAATACAGACAAACGTGAATCAAAACAAAAGATAAACAAATTGTGAACTCAAGCATTTATGAATGCAAGTGCAACAACAACGATACAAAGTGAAGTGAGCAAGACATCGGAGACGCCGCTGCCCGCAACTCATCAAACCAGACGTGTGCCGCCGTGGGATACACCGACATACATGCATAAAACATACCTACATAAATATATATATATATATACAATAAGTGATTGTGTTTAAGAACCAGTTTTTTTTTAATTGTGTCTTTTAACGATAGTGTTTTGCACGTATATATATATATGTTTTATAATCTCTTCAAAAGAACCCAGGATCCGGAGCGTCGAGATCTCATCGCCCAGGACTAAAAGGGGTAAGTTTGTCGGAACACGGTTCCTTTATCAATCATATATATATATAATTAAATGTTTGTATCGTAAGTTTAAAATAAAAAAAAACTTTATTTAATTTTTTATTCTTAAACCGATTACAATATTTTTGTTGTTTGGAAGAACACCGACTTGTTTAATTCAAATCTCAAACTGAACTCGCTCACTGGCTCTTACTTTACTTATGATTATACCTCGGTTTTAAGCTTTAGAGCTTTGTGGTGAAAAGGTTTTGTTTTTGTAACTGACTTTTAGCTTTGGACTTTAGACTCCAGACGAGTCCCGAAATATGAGTATCCTGGATCGTGAGAACGTGCCAATAATCGAAAACAGCGGCTCTTTCTAATTGTTTAGTCTATAAAGTTTCATGGCCGGTCTGCTTGGGACTTGGTAATTTTCCATTGGCTTGTTGTCAATTAAATTTGGGATTCTTATTTCATAAAGGCGTTGGCTTGTTGACAATTAAACTTGGGAGTTCTTATTTCTTAGAGGGTGTCTCGAGGGCGATCGTAAACTGCATACATGTATGTGTGGGCGTATGGACATGTGCATAGGAATATATGGTAATATGGATATGTCACTCCCCCATCCTTTGAATTTGGCCTGTCCTCAGGTCGATAATCGTGGGTATAGCATTACATTTTCTTCTATGTTAATTTGATGGAGCTGATCATTTACAATTTCTGTACTCTTTGGTGTTTCTTCCTTTGGTTTTACATATTTTACAATTAGTTTTTTCGGTATGTTCTTAAATTTATACCATAAATACAATAAAATGCTTATAATAATGATTACAAAGGTTGTTAAAGTAATAGTTTGGAATACATTATAATATTTTGTATGGGATTTTACAATTTCTTTTGTTTGTATATAAGACAGTGGTTCTAATTTTGTTACATTATTATTAACATAGACGCTTTGTGTGTAATCTAACATTGAATTTGAAAGTGTAAATTCGTCTATTTGTAAGGAACAATTAAGGATTTTTATGAGGTTATTTCCGATTATAGAAATCTCTTTATTGACGCAATTTTGATTTAGCAATGCTTTTGGGATATTCCATGTTAATAAAATATTGGGTTCGACATAATTGATTTGGAAATTTTTATAAGTTTTGGTATATTTGCACTCAGTATTTTCTTGTCTAATTATTCCATTTATGCAATCATCAATTACAACTTTTCCTGTTTCTTTATTAAATATTTTGTCTTCATAAAGGAAATATTTATCAAGAATGTTTTCTGTTAAAATGTTATTATTTTCATCAGGGTAAGGAATAATTTCGAAAACGGGAGCTTGAACTATTTCTGAAGGAATATGGGAAATAATCAGAATCTCATTTGTGTCTGTTTTAAGCCAAGTAGAAGTTTTAATTTTCAACAATTTTTCAGGGTTTATATTTTTTAGGTAATCGTGTTTTAATAATTTCGGATTAAATAACCCTAACCTTGTCATTTGCATTCCCATTTCAATATCTTCTACGTATTCGGTGAAATGTTGCAAGTTAAATATTAAAACACTGACTTGTTGATCTCTTTCTCCTTTTTCTCGTAGCTTGTTGATTATTTCGATTCCGCTATTTACGACATCAATTATCATGTTTAAATCAGTATTTTGAATGCTAGTATCTACCAAATTATTAATTTTCTGTTCCATTTCGTCTTTGTCATCCTGATCTAATGTTCCGAATAAATATTTATAGACTGATCCCACTATATTGAATAACCCTCTTTTATTGCGCTTGGCTATGGTGATGCCATTAATTTCTCTTTTTAATTTTTCCACTAGATATCGGATTTGAATAACATCATTAAATTCCTCAGCTTCCTTTAAAAGATTTTCGAAAGTTTGTTCTGTTTTTGTTATATTTACACTTAGATAATGGTATTCATAATTTGTCGGAATTTCAATAGATCCTGTTTTAAACATTAAGTATCCGTTTTGTGCTTTAATTGGATTTACTTCGATACTTTGTCCAACCGCTAATTGAATTATCATTGCTATTGTCATACTGAATATTATGGTTTTAATTAGTTTGTTCCTGGGTCCGTTCGTCTGTTTGCTAATGCTTCCATGGTAATTCGTATCCCGGACGTATTGGATGATGTCTTCGTATGGCCTGTGATCCTTGATGGCCTTAATTAGAGCTGCTCGGGTTGTTGACCATGCATTAGATTTTTCCTCCTCGATGACTGCTTGTGCTGAATCAACTATGGTCCTCTCAATTGCCCCGTAGATAATATGCACCTGTCGTGCATCCTGAGTAGGGTAGAGCTGTAGCAAGTATTCCACCCTGGCGATATACCTGCTCAATTCCGATGGATTACCATCGAAGTTAGGCAGCTCCTTGATTTGTCCAATCAATTGATTTAAGTGGATTTCTGATAATTGAGGTAACACTGCAGGGTTTGCCATCTTGTTCTTTTTGTTTTTGTTTTGTTCAATATTGGCACTTGTTGAATTTATTAAATTAACAGCGCGGATTGACCGAATTGGATTTTCAAAAACTCTTCGTGTGAAATTTAGTCACTCGTAGATTCTTTTGCGGATCTCTTTTTATTCACTTTCTGTATTTTACTCGCGGATGTTACGCTGATCAGGATAAACTAGTAGTATAGTATTATCCTTGAGTTGATCAGTACCGGGACTTTTATTCAAAAAGGATTTTGAGATCCTACCGACTGCGCCAATTAAATGTTTGTATCGTAAGTTTAAAATAAAAAAAAACTTTATTTAATTTTTTATTCTTAAACCGATTACAATATTTTTGTTGTTTGGAAGAACACCGACTTGTTTAATTCAAATCTCAAACTGAACTCGCTCACTGGCTCTTACTTTACTTATGATTATACCTCGGTTTTAAGCTTTAGAGCTTTGTGGTGAAAAGGTTTTGTTTTTGTAACTGACTTTTAGCTTTGGACTTTAGACTCCAGACGAGTCCCGAAATATGAGTATCCTGGATCGTGAGAACGTGCCAATAATCGAAAACAGCGGCTCTTTCTAATTGTTTAGTCTATAAAGTTTCATGGCCGGTCTGCTTGGGACTTGGTAATTTTCCATTGGCTTGTTGTCAATTAAATTTGGGATTCTTATTTCATAAAGGGTGTCTCGAGGGCGATCGTAAACTGCATACATGTATGTGTGGGCGTATGGACATGTGCATAGGAATATATGGTAATATGGATATGTCACTATATATATATCCGTGCACCATGATTAACCATCGGGCCCTAGCGGTCACTCTTAGAAACGAACCACATTTCTACATTAAAGTAAAGTATCTTTTATCCAAATTGAATTCACCGATCACCATAAATGATCTAGAACTTTTATACATTGAGACCTTCCGTCTGGATTTTTCCCCACTTTTACATTGTACAAAAGTAGAAAAGGCCATAGTTTGTGCCACGGTACCCAACGCTACCGTTTATTCTGAAAACACCTCTAATGAATTTCTGGGAGAGGTTAGTACCTTTGTCATCCGTCAGATGAACTAATCAGAAAAATAATACAGTAATAAAAAAAAACACAATAATACATTATCTAACTTTTTAATTTATCTAACTTTATTTTTAATTATCTCTTTACATAAGTTAACTTTTTTATTATATGATAAAAACATTGATTTTTCAGCGGCGAGTATCAGCCCTTGTGTTTGTATGAACAATCACAAGAGCCCCTCAGAGCGACGTTTGTAGTCGTGAATAGTCAGCAATTTGCTGACGTGTGCACCCTGTGGTAAATTCGATACTCTCCGCTAACAACCTTTGTTGGTCAATGAAAATTTAATGTATATGTACTCCCAATAATAGTATTACTCTTTAATGGCATTAGCCAATATTTTATCCAATAAAATTATAATGTGAAAACGAACTTAAAACCATGAAGTGCTAAGTTTTCAACAAGGGGGGTGCTGACGCGATAAGTGGAGTAGGTGAAGAATAATGACATAACTTTTAACGGACAACCTTGACAATAGGGGATCGTATTGCGCGGCCCGCGACGATCCATTTGGCACACGATTGTGTGAAGGGGAGGGAATGTGGCCGAAACATTGCCCGATCGTGTTACGATCAAGCGACAGCTAAGCTTGTGGGGCAATGTAGACTGATGACCGACGGACTTTACGACTCATACTATTTTTTTCAGGCATCTTAATATTTATTCTCGTTATGTTGGAGAGGAGAAAGTCTTACCAAGAGCCCACCCCATCCGGCGAGCTTATGCCGGCAAAATTGGTGCCTGAACATCGGATGACTTTCCCTCGGCCCGAGTCCTTTACAGGACTGGGGCACTAATATGCCCACGTAACAAGTTCAAAGCACAATCGGGTTAAATCTATATCGACTTCTTTATCGTCTGATCCATCCAAATCAGTTAGTTGAATAACATATTTTTACAAGGATACACGCTTAAGTATAATATGATTATAGTAAAGGTATATAATGTGCTGTTTTATTATAGAATTCCAAGGAAGCGTTTTCGACGCTATAAAGTTTATATATTCTTGATCAGAATCACTAGCCGAGTCGATCTAGCCATGCCCGTCTGCCAGTCTTGTCCGTCTGTCCGACTGTCGTCTTGTCGTCTGTCCGTCTGTATGGACGCTGAGATCTCGAAACCTATAAAAGCTAGAAGATTATCATTTAGCTTGCAGATTCTAGGTTTTTCAAATTTTTTATGCCGATATGCAAAATGAAGCTAACTTCGGCAAGCCGAAATCAAGAAACTTTTTTTATTATTTTTAAATAAATTAATTGATTTTGGTCAATCAATATGTATTGAAGAAATGAATACACATTCTGTTTGCTCAAAATTGTTAAACTGCGAAATCGCAGGCCAGCAACTTTGGTCCCAGGAGAAACGTATCGACCGAATTCAGCGAAAATTAATTTATTACTGGTTTTTCTGCACCTTCTCTTCTTTTACTCGCAACTGCGACGCAGCGAGTAACAAGAACGAGTATTTAACAGAGTGATAACAACTTTAGGCGGTACAATTCAAATATTTTCCATAAACAAAGGCGTAGGGACACTCTTGCAGCTTGGGCTCGTTGGGGGTTATTTTATTTGATCCCAGCTTGCTATGCCCCGTCTCATAGCTAAGTAGCCCACGTTGCGAGTTCTACGTATTTCCCTCACATACTATTTTTATAGACAAGTTACGACTAAACATCGGCCGCGTTGAATCGCCGTAGGGCTTCAATTGATAAATAATGGTGCTAGTCGATGGACAGCTCGTTTGTAGATTCCATTTTTATCATCAGCACCTGCAATCGTTTCAGTGATGATGCCTAAAAGCCATTGCTGAGGTGGCAGGTTGTCCTCCTGAATTGCGACAACGGTCCCAGCAGTTAAATTTGGCGACTCCTTATTCCTTTACGCGTTGTTGTAAGCTCAAAAAGTAGTCTCGTGACCAATCCTGCCAAAAGCGTTGTTTTATCGCAGACACCAGATGCCAGCGCTGAAGAAACGATACATTCGGTTACACATTTGCCTGAGCGGATGCTGGAGGCTAGGTCGCCAAGCGACGAGAAGTTGCCCAGGGGTTATAGCTTTATTCTCGTTTGGATTTGAGCCGTCAGCTAAAATCGGCCGCGAATTCAGCACTGCTTCAACTTCTACGATGACCGTCTGGAGCTCGTCTTCCTTTAGCAACGCGTTACACACAGCTCGGAGAAACAGGTGTTTAGCCGACTTAACGGCTGCCTCCCACAGCCCTCCAAAATGTGGGGCTCTAGAAGGAATGAAGATTCGAATCGATTCGAATCGACGAGGTGCTCCAAATGCTGTCATTGCGTCCTTATGGGTTTCCAATTTGCTCATAAGTTAATTTATGATGCGAGATGAGCCCGAAAAATTCGTGGCATTATCGCAATATAATTTCTCGATGGGTCTGCGTCGTCCGACAAATCTAGATAAGCACAGAATGAGATCTTATACAAGTTCAAGATGAACGGCTTTTGACAGGATGCAAATGAATATCGATACATACATCTTGATTGGAGGCTTACCACGAATTCCTAGCGATACTCGAATCGGTCCAAATAAGTCAACTCCACTAATTGCAAACGGCCTTGTTTCTATCAAACGGTCGTCTGGTAAGTTACCCATAATTTGTGAAGCTAATTTTGGTTTGTATCAAAGCAATGTACACCTTGTCTTACGACAAGGCGCTACATTCGCGCCAAGCATTTATGAGCCATATTGTTTGGGTCCTGCATGACAGTTTGTTCTATGCAGATGTTGAATGTATAAATTCACATATCTGTTGCCCTTTGGCATAAGAAGTGGAAACTCTACGCTGTAGCTTAACTGAGCATTGAACAATCGACCTCCTACTTGCAACAAAGATACCTCCAGCTTTCCAATTGATTCAGTCACAACGAATGGGCTTAATTTTTGAAGTGAGTCTGGCAACTTAACCGATTTTTGTAATTTTATGAGTTCACTTTTATATGCATTTTGCTGGATTCATTAACTGTACAACCCCGAGATGGAAAGTCCGCTGGATTGCTGTTAGTGTAATTTATGAGTTCACTTTTATATGCATTTTGCTGGATTCATTAACTGTACAACCCCGAGATGGAAAGTCCGCTGGATTGCTGTTAGTGGGTACATGGCGCCAACTCGCCGATGATGTCATCTCTTGAATCTCACTGACGCGGTTCCCAACAAAGGTTTTTAGTTTTGAAGGATGTGTTCGATTTCTGAATCGAACCACATTACAACTCGTTCAACTGGAGAGTCCGACTTTGTTTTCAGAGGGGCCACTCTTGATTTAGCAATAACAATTTAACTTCCACACCATGTGGATGTTCGACACGGATGTACAGGCAACATCCGTATGCCTCAGTTTAGGCATCAGCAAAGACATGTATTTGACATACGGTTTTTTTGTCGTGGCTACATGCCTTGGAATTTTTAATATATCCAACTCTTCCAACACAATTGTGATCAATTGCCATTGCTGCTGAAGGCTTTCAGAAATTGGATCATCCCACTCTAACTTGAGCAGCCAAATCTGTTGTATGAGAATTTTGGCTTTTGTGACAACAGGACAGATAACCCCGAGAGGATCATACAGGCGAGCAGTAAGGGACAGAATAGATATTTTTGTTGGCGAATGGCTTGTACACATCTCTCGCGAAGAAAATTTAAAGATGTCATGTTTTGGGTTCCAAACGAGCCCTAACGCCTTGGTATCTTCGTGCTTCCCGACAGATAAATCTGTAGACTGATTAAGATCTATTAGCTGCTCACAATTGGTTGCCCACTTCGAAAGAACGAGCCCGGCCGAGCCTAAGATTTTAACTAATTCGTTTCGCATTTACGTAAGTTATTCGATTGTATCCGCGCCTGACAAAAGATCGTCAACGTAGAAGCTATTCGATAAGACTGAGGATCCTAGAGGGTGAGAAGCTGAATATATCTCACTAAGGTACTTGAGGCAGCGGATAGCTAAGAACGGTGCACAGGCTGTGCCGTATGTAATGGTATTCAAACGAAAGACTTGTAATTTTTCATCCTTATACTGCCTCCAAACTATTAGTTGAAAATTACGATGCGATTCAGTTATTTACACCTGTGTGTACATCTTGACGATATCTGCTGTAATAGCGTATTTGCGAGGACGAAACCTTAGTAATGTAGCGTATAGACACGGCTGTATAGTTGGTCCGATCATCAGCAATTCGTTCAATGACACTTGAGAGCTTGTCTTACTCGAAAAGCACTCTAAGATTAGTGGTTGAACTTTGCGGTCTGAGCACACATTGATAAGGAATGAAGAAATGAGGGTCAGACGGAATTTCATCATTGACCAACGTCATGTGGCCTAAGGATATGTACTCCTTCATAAAGGCAACGTACATGGAATTTACCTCTGGGTTACTGGACATCCTTTTTTCTAATGCTAAAAACCGCCTTTTTGCGATTTCAAAAGACGAACCGAGATAAGTTCTAATGGCTGGACTTAAATGGCAATGACCGAAGGATTACCGAACAATGCTTTCCATGAATGCCCTTTCGCATATAATTTGCTCCGAAGTGTAAAGTTTATTCTGTGCTTGCACCGACCTGATACGATCCATCCAAAAACAGAGTTTTGTAGGACTGGGCCATGAGTTTCTTGCTTGAATTTCCCTTCCTTTAACAACTCGAAAAATGCGTCAGCACCAAGCAATATGTCAATTCTCTGAGGTTTGTGGAACAGTGGATCAGCTAACTTTATGTTGTAAAGAAGGTTCCAGTCTAACACTTGAACTGCCCTCTCTGGTTGGGACGATGATATTGACTTCAGAACAATAAGCTCAGCTTCCAATTGAAATGTCTGTGTTCGGGAGTGTATAGTTGCTTGAACTCCATGGCGAGCTGATACATTTGATTGGACTATTCCAAGAAGATTTGTGTCTTTTCGATCGCGCTTAAGTTTTAGAATTTTGGATAGCTTCTCTGTTATAAAGTTCACCTGTGAATTCCAATCTAAAAACACACGAGCAATATGCATTTGATCATTGCTACCTGTAATGTTAACAAGGGCTGGTGCTAATACAATCTGATTGAAGTCGGCTGTCATCGCGTGGTGGACGGCAAAGGTGGTCAAAGGTTGTGTCACAATCGGCTCCTGAGTGAAATCTAGCTCGGACGGTGAAGAGTCGGAGCTGTATCTATGAAGCAGTGAATGATGTGGTTTCGGCACTTCGAGGATTGACACGAAAGAACGAAATGCTCTTTCCTTAGGCAGTTTATACACAATGAGAATGTCTTAGCGAATTTGAATCGTGTAGCGACCTATGCTACAGGAATTTGACCGCCCAGCTTACGAGACTTTTGCGTGCTTGACGTAGCTTCATCTGCTGCCAAATGTTGGTAGCATTTATTGACTGCATCTTGGCAGTTCTGCCAAAGGGGTATGTTTTGAAAGTGAAAACTTTCTTCGCATCGAGACTTAGTTTTTCCGTCCACTTTTGTCATGACGATGTGTATGAGCCTCGCATTTTCTATTAAATTAAATTTAAAGTAGCATCCGGAAAACTTGGGTAAATTCACTCGAGGTAAATTTTTGTTGTGCGAGCTTGTTAAGGGTCGAGTTAAGTAATGGTGGTCTTCGATTTTGTACATTAGCTGACATATAAAGAGATTTTGTGGCTACACACTTATCCTCAAGCTCAGCTCGCGAGGACAATACCGGATTAATTAACTCAATTTTCTCTTGAAGGTTAAATGCACGATTTATGTAATTGTCTAAAATACCCTGCAGGAAACGGAATCAGTTTTGGACCAGAAAAATACTAGTTGGGTCAGGAAGCTCAACTAGTTCAAGTTATGTCCATTTCCTTGTAACGAACCGGTCCATTTTTCATATACTTGTTATCGGAAACAACTAGTCCATTTGTTACTAGTTTTGCACTAGTGGCTGTTAACCAATTTACGGTTACAGCTGTTAAACTACACTAAAAAAAATTATTTTCTCGAAAAATCTCAAAAAATTGTTCTCATTTTATTCTGCATTGTAAATACCACATTTATTAGTAATATAATGTGCACACTAACGAAATATTGTAAAACTGCGTATTGAGCCGAAAGGCCGACGTTTTTGTAAGATGGTTATACGGTAACACCAACCGGTGGCTGCGGCCATTGCAAATAAAACCAGTGAAGAGCCAAAACGTGTGCTTCGTGTTTTTTAACTTTCGCCAAAACCCATATACAGTGCTTTGCAGATCCTCTGCCAACCCAAAACCACAAATTCGGACGGAATTTGTACATGGTCCTTCGACGAGAAAAAGCAACCAGCCGGTGGAGCTTTCATCACCCAAATTGGAAAAAAGGTAAAAATCGCAATTTTACCAGACCCTCATGTCACCCATTCATATAAAAATTAACCTATACCATAAAAAGCACACACATACATCCATACATAAAAATTAACGTACTCGCGAAATAAATGAAACACGTGATTTTAAGTGGAATTAAAACTAAAATTCTAGCCGTACATATTACGCACACATCCATATATTCCTAATATTCGCACCACGTGCAGAACAAGTTTTCAACCGTAAAAAACACATACATCCATACACAATAAATTAACCTAATCAACCTAACCAAATTGAATATTGGTAACACGTGAATTTAAGTGGAATTAAAACTAAATTCTAGCCGTACATACTACGCACACATACATACATTATAATTTTTTCGCAACACGTGCCTGAAAAAGTTTTCAGCCGTCAACTCACACACATCCAAATAAAAATTAAACATTTACAACAACACGAGGAAATTTCAAGCAACTTTAACCCTTATCCCACATATATTTAGACAGCAATTTAAAATAACCACATTTATTTTAAACCAAATAAAATGTATACAAATTTACAACAACACGAAGAAATTTCAAGCAATTTTAACCCCTTTCCCACATATACTTACACAACAATTTAAAATAACCTCATTTATTTTAAACCAAATAAAATTTATAAACAGTTACAACAACACGAAGAGATTCGATACAACTTTAACCCTTATCCAACACATATATTTGTCCCACGATTTAAAATAACCACATTTATTTTAAACCAAATAAAAATTATATATTTACACACGAAGAGATTCGATGCAACTTTAACCCTTATCCAACACATATATTTGTCCCACGATTTAAAATAATAAAATAGTTATAAGAAATATTTTAAAAAATAATGATTTTCCTATGAAAGTGATTCATCAAATAATGAAAAATATTAACCAGAAGCCCAACAATCCAGAATTACAAGAAACCAAATCATACAAATCCTTTATATACATTCCAAGATTCTCCGAACGCCTTACCTTATCTAACATTTATGACCGCGACAAAATTCAATTGGCTTATAAACCTATAAAAACAATGGCATCAATATTTAGTAATATGAAAAGCAAAATTGAAACAACGGATAAACACAATATAATTTATAAAATTCCGTGTGCTGGCGACGGCTTACAAAAATGCAATAATATATATATAGGAACAACAATGGCGAAACTAAAAACAAGAATAGCGGGACACAAATCAGACATAAAAAACCACAATAATTTAAATGTACCACAAACAGCACTTGCAGCCCACTGTGCGTGCGAACGACACTTGCCCAATTTCGATGAAGCGGGTGTGATACAACAAGAACAACATTACAAGAAATGGACCGAAATATATTGGGAAAGAATAAAACAAAACTGTGTTTTACTACATGGATCCATGACCTTGAGCCAGCCAAACACAACATAAAGTACAAAACAGGTCGCCAAAAACAACAAATAAAAAAAAATTAAATAACCACATTTATTTTAAACCAAATAAAAATTATATATTTACAACAGCACACCCTTATCCAACATGTCCCACGATTTAAAATAACCACATTTATTTTAAACCAAATAAAAATTATATATATTTACAACACGTTTAAAAACTTCTCATACATTTTAATATAAGAAAATTATCCCAGTCAACAAATACGCACATATTCTTCCTAAATCTCGAAGTAACACCATAAACAGGGTTAATTCAACTCTTCCAACTGAATTCCGACAAAATATTCATATATTTCCATCCGGAAATAGACAGGCTCGATTGCCATATTTAATTCGTCCCACGAATACCTAAGTCTCCGACTATCTAACAAGATTCCTAACTTCGACTCACATTCAGTAATCCCAGGGTAAGAAAGTAAAAAAAAAATGTCTGCGAATAGAATGTTTTAGTTTTCCACCTCCAAACTTCTCCAATTCTGCGGCAAGTCAGACACATTTGAGTTAGATCCGCGCGAATCAGTGACCTCGGAACGCCTAGCTCGATTAGACGCAATGTTCAACGAGGTCGACCGAGATTTTCGAAATGCTATGACCTCAGGAGAAGAAAACTGTGATCAATCCGACGCATTCGATTCATTTAATAAATGCGAAGTTGAAATCTTTCGAGTCAAAGAACATCTTAAACATTTACTCGCAGTAAACAGGTCCTCTTTAGACTCATCGGGTCTGACAAACTCAACCAACCTTTTTGACGACTCAAGTCACATGAAAGTACCACTGTGCCACACCGAACCATTCCATGGGGATTATGAGAACTGGCCCTCGTTTAGGGACATGTTCACAGCTGTCTATACCAACCACCCAAAACTGACCAAAGCTCAAAAGCTATACCATTCTCGACATAAAACTCGCGGAGAAGCAGGTTTAATAGTCAAGCGTTTTCCCCTATGCGACGATAACTTTCAACTAGCTTGGGACGCTCTAAACGATCGATTCGAAAACAAAAGACTCCTGGTAGACACCCAATTAAAACAGATCTTTGAAATCAAGCGACTCACGAACGAGGATGGCAAGGAAATTCAAAAAATCCAAACCACTATCACAAGTTGTCTCGCGGTACTGAAAGCTCAAGGTGTACCGAACGATAACTGGGATCCATTTATAGTCTTTCATTGCTCGTCCAGGTTACCACAGCTGACTCTGTCGTTGTGGGAACAATCTCTTAAAAAAAGAAAAGAGTTACCAACCTGGCAGAAGCTGACAACTTTCCTCACATCCCGTGTAGAAGTATTAGAACGACTAGCAGCGATCACCCCAGTAAAACCCTTTGTCCCTAACAACACAAAATTCCCGTACAAGCAGCCAACACTGTCTCATTCAACGTTATCAGACCAGAACTGCAAGCATTGTCAAGGTTCCCATCACTTACGACAGTGCATGCAATTTCAAAAACTTAAACCCCAAAATCGTTTCCAATTTGTCAAAGCAGCAAAAGTTAGCATAAATTGCTTGGCATACAATCACACAATGAAAGACTGCAAAAGTAAAAAGACATGCAACGTATGCCAAAAAACACACCACACGTTGTTACACTTTCCTTCTAGACCCAATGAGCACGATTCTCAAGAAATAACAGCAAACCACGCATCTCAAAACCAGCAGGTAATTCTTCCCACTGCAATGGTGTACGTAAACTATAAAGGCGACAATTTTCGAATGCGTGCCTTAATAGATCAAGGTTCGCAACGATCCTTTATCACTGAAAAGGCTCAAAATCGCCTAAGCTTACCCTTCCGAAAAATCCATACCAACATATCTGGCATAGGAGGCCAATATGTAAGCTCATCCTCACTAATGCCTCTTGTCAACACTCAATCCATATGGAAGCAATAGTTCTTAAAAAGTTTACAAATATCCTACCTTCAATATCAGTCCAGAAGCCAAGCGACTCAATTTTAAATCAACTCGAGCTAGCTGATCCCAATTTTTCAACAGCCGCAGATATAGACCTTGTATTAGGCAGCGACGTCACCCCTCAGATCTTTTTAGAAGGCATTCAAACTGCGCTTAATGGCCACCTTCTCGCTCAGTTTACCATCTTTGGATGGATAATCAGTGGTCCGTTATCCAACAGCCATCATACGTGCTCACTCTCAACAATAAAGGAAGACTCAGGACCAGAAATCGGCACAATGCTGAAGAAACTGTGGGAAGTTGAGGAAATATCTGTACCTAAGTAAATTTCTAAAACTGATGAATTCTGCGAACAATACTCCGCAGACACAATGCAAAGGCTTTCAGATGGACGATATATGGTTCGACTCCCGTTCAAATCCGAATTTCCCGAAAGCGTGACACTGGGTCCGTCCAGAACCACTGCCATGGGTCAATATGTTCGCTTGCACAAATCCTTGAGCAAAGACAGCGACCTACGAAAACAATACGACAATGTTCTGCAAGAATACGTCGACCTGGGCCATTAGAGAGGCCGAACCTTTCGAAGTCATTATTAAAAACAAATATTTCTCCTTCTATCTGCCTCATCACGCGGTCGTTCGACCTGAATGCAAAACGACCAAACTTCGTGTAGTCTTTAATGCGTCTCGTCGCACGACCTCTCGATTTTCTCTAAACGATGTACTTCACAAAGGGCCTACACTCCAGAGCGATTTGTTGGGAATCCTTCTCAACTGGAGACTGTACAATACATCTTCAATGGTGATATTGAGAAAATGTATCGCCAAATCCTAGTCCATCCGGACGATCGCCAGTACCAACGACTTCTTTTCCGTCCACAATCAAGTTCAATTATAAAATATTTTGAGCTAAAGACAGTAACCTTCGGTGTTAACTGCGCACCATTTCTCGCTATACGCACTCTCCGGCAGCTGGCCCAGGACTGTAAAGAAAGCCATCCCATGGCCAGTAAAATAATTCTTCAGGAAACCTATGTCGATGACATTTTAGCCGGAGATCACTCTATAGAAAGAGCAGAGGTCGCTCAATCCCAACTCCGTGATGCTCTGAAATCAGCAGGATTTCTGCTAAAAAAGAATACGGCCAATCAAAAACAACTGTTACAAAACATTCCTAGAGCAGACTTGCTAGACGGAGATTTTCTGAAAGTTGCAGAGGCAAGCACAACTAATACGCTGGGAATTAAATGGAACGCAAGCAAAGATGTTTTCCAATACAACATCCGCGTACCCACTCCATGTAAGACCATCACTAAGAGACGAATCTTATCCCACGCAGCTACTTTGTTCGACCCGGCAGGATGGCTCACGCCTATTGTAATTCAGGCAAAAATGCTTCTCCAATCCCTTTGGAAAGAAGGGCAAGATTGGGACAAATGCGTTAGTCCAAACACTCTGACCACATGAAACAAATTCATAGCCGCATTACCTGAACTAAAGCTTCTCACAATACCCAGGTGGGTAGGGTACAGTCCAACCCAAGAGGTCCGAATACACGGCTTTTCGGACGCGTCTGAAAAGGCATATTGTGCGGCGATATATGCCGTACCGCTACGTCAAATTCCATGCAATCTTATCTGCTAGTCACAAAAACAAGAGTAGCACCATTAAAAACAATCAGCCTCCCTAGGTTAGAACTCTGCGGCGCCCATCTGCTTTCTAGGCTTACAGCGCATGTGTTAAAGACAACTCAGCTACCAAGCGAAAACATATATCTTTGGTCCAACTCTACTATCGTGCTAGCTTGGTTAGAAAAGCCATCCACGGCTTGGAAAACCTTTGTAGCTAACCGCACAGCTATCATCAAATCTAAAGCTCCCAATGCTCAATGGAACCACGTCCAATCCAAAGATAACCCAGCGGATCTGGGCCCACGTGGATGTAATCCAAAAGAGTTAAAAGCTACTCCTCTATGGTGTAAATGGCCAAAAGGTGACATGCCCTTGAAGACTCCTACAGAGGAAAAACATGTCAACCTTTTCTTCACTCAATCCATTGACTATGACATTTGTGAACAATATAATAATAATACTCACGGCCTTAAGAGCAACAGCTCGCGTACTAAGTTGGCACCCAGCACACTCAAACTGCGATAGTACAATGGCCTCCCGAGTAAAGTGTGCCAAAGTTAGATTAATAATAGCTGCCCAACGGTTCTTTTATCCCAAAGAGTACTCCCAGTTACTCCACAAAATACCGTTGTCGACAAAAAGCAGCCAAATCACGACTTAGTTCGCTTTTTATAGAATTTATACACCGTACACTTCTTCACGCCGGGAATCAATTAATGATGCGACCAATCAGACAAGAGTTCTTCATTCCAAAGCTAGCCATGCTCGTCAAAAAGTGCATCCATCAATGCTTCGTATGTACACGCTTTAGGAAGAATGCACAACAGCAAATAATGGTGGCTCTTCCTCCCGAAAGAACGCAGCTTACCCGTGCATTTGCAATCACAGGCGTAGACTTTGCGGGTCCCTTTAACCTAAAGGCCTCTCTACTAAGGACTAATCGACTAGTCAAAGGGTGCGTCTGCATATTCGTATGCTTCTCGACCAAAGCAGTTCACTTAGAACCGGTCTCTGAACTCAGCTCCAAGGCGTTTCTGAAAACTTTTGAGCGTTTTGTCAGCCGTCGAGGAACACCGAAGAAAGTGTTTTCCGATAACGGAAAAAACTTCGTAGGCGCTAGTAAAAACTTGCAAAAAACTTCCACGCTTTTATACAATCCGCAAGTGCACATATCGCCACCCAATACAGTAACCATGAAATAGAATGGCATTTTATACCCCCTCGTGCCCCACATATGGGTGGCCTATGGGAAGCTGCTGTAAAGAGTTTTAAAAAACACTTTACTCGAGTAGCAGGCAATCGCATGTTCACCCTAGAAGAATTTGCCACTATTCTTGCTAAAACAGAGGCAGTTTTAAACTCAAGACCTCTATGGATACCTGCTACCACTAACCCCGGGACATTTCTTAACTGGAGCCCCCCTAATGGCCCTTCCAGAAAACCCAAACGAAAGCTTGTCCATCCAAAATCGTTGGCAGAAGCAAAGGGTCAATGTATCAAGAGTTTTGCAACCGATGGCGACGTGAGTACCTACATGAACTCCATCGTACGTATAAATGGAAGCACCCTGCTGCAAACATTAATCTAGTCATTATTGTTATCATCAGAGAGGACAACTGCCCTCCAACTAAGTGGAGACTCGGCAGAGTCATCAAGCTACACCCTGGTGGCGATCAAAACACTGCCGTGTTTGATCTACAAACAAGATCAGATCCACTAACCCGACCAATTGGAAAACTAGTTCTTCTTCCCAAAAAAGAGACCCCTTCTCTACAAGATCAATAAGACTACTAAGCTCACGACCCTTTGGCACCCTCCCACCAGTTCATCAACACCCGATAATGAAGCATCACTAATAAAAGTTTATCTCTCCAATAGATGGTGCACAAATGCCGAATGTGCCACAAAGGACACCCACTTCGCTTCTGCGCGAAGTTCCTTAAACTGGATTCCTTAGAACGACGACACGCGGCTCGACGAATGGGATTTTGCGCCAACTGTCTGGCATGCACACATAGGCTGCACGAATGCAAGTCAAAGAAAGTGTGCCATCGATGTGGAGACTTGCACCACACCCTCTTAAACGCGGTCAACAACGGAGGACGTTCCAATCACCAAGCAACAAGCAGAAATCTAAGGTTGTGGCTAAAAGCACCATACCCAAGCGGAAAGTCGAGGAAAGAAGAAGCCGTTCAACGACACGTCGTGCTTTCAGCGACTACCGAACGCGGCAATAAGCCACCATCTCGCCCTTTGCTGCATAGGCAAGAGGCAATCCGAAATCTCACCAAGCTGAAGGAAATTTTGGACTAAGCTCGGATCCTTGCCTGGCAAAGGGGGCGGCATGTTAGCGAACGCTAACTTCAGAATCTCATTAGTAATATCATGTTCATATTAAATAATTCTGCATTGTAAATTCCACGTTTCATTAGTAAAATCATGTTCACATTAACTAATTCTGCATTGTAAATACCACATTTATTAGTAATATAATGTGCACACTAACGAAATATTGTAAAACTGCGTATTGATGATGATCCTCTGCCAACCCAAATCCACAAATTCGGACGGAATTTGTACACAACCATTAAATCATAGGATTTTACTCGTACTTGAAGACGTTTAATTTGACGCTTTTCTAATTGGTAGCTTATTGAAAGCCGCGGTATCGTAAGGGAATTATGACTGTTATTTTGTAATTAAATACTGCAAATAATAAATAAATAAAATTAAATAAAATTTGTAGACATACTAGCTGACTGAGCCATACACGCATGACATTTTGTAATGCTCTAACAAGGTTTATAAGTTATAGTGTGATATATTTTTAAAACAGTGTTTTTTTACATATATATTGCCTACCACAGATTTAACTAAGTTAAAAATAAAACTAAAGCATCACCTAGCAAACAAAAAACAAAAAAAAATGTACAAAGACTGGGGATTGAACCGAGGACCTCAATTGTTTGATTTGTTTGGTGTTAAATTTCCCAAGACATTTACACTCTAGGCTTTACTTTTGGATCATATGTAGTTCAAGTGCAACTAGTTAAATTCCAGTTGCCTTTTAACTATACTTTAACATGCATTTTTTCTACCAATTAGATATTTGTGGAGTTTTTTTAGTCCGAAAGGTACCAGTCCGCGACAAGTTGTTTTTTTTACTAGTTTTGTACTATTTATTTTTTCGACTAGCACAAATTGTCTACACACCAACTAGTTGTTTTTCAGACTAGTTCGCATTTTTTCTGCAGGGTATCTAATCTGCACTCTAATTAGCTGCCTTGAATGGATACGATTTGTTATTGCATAAAATCTCCCATGCGGTCTATATCACCCTTAACACCTGCAAGTCGCGAGAGTCGCGATCGTTGCCATCATTGACATCATTTACACTTGAAGTTTGCTGACGATTTAAACGTCGCTTCGGAGCCATGATGCAATTTTACGCTAAAATCCCAATATAAGTGAATCTTTGCCACCCATTGATTTAATTAAAATTTAATTCTCAAGTAGAAAGCACAGCTATCTAGTGTTGCGATAGGTTATTGATTGAATTTATTTTAACTTTGTAACTTTGTACCCTAATTGCATGTGAGCTGAAGTGCAAGCGTAAGCCGTTACTCTGAAGCTAAGCGTAATCAAGGTGCTGCAACGATTTTCAAAGCTCCCTCTGATTGGTGAACTGTATTTATGATGTATGTATGTTCTGATATGTGCGCGTTGGTATGTGCATGTGAAGAGAGAAAGAACGTCGCAAAGCAACTAAAGAATGAACTGTATGCGTGGCACGTGTTTGCCTCAAAACTTATTTTTAATTTAATTTTGCTTTTATTTCTTCCTAACGCTACAAGTACAAAAAATACTTATAAATTAAAGCGCTAGTCACAATTTGTCAGATTCATGAACATAAATAAATTTCTTAACTACATTGTTCTATTGCAAGTACATTAAAGCTAGATGACATTACAAACATTGATTTCTTAAAGACTAAAGTTTTGTTTTAAATTAATTACTAGTTTGAAAGATGTGTGTGTAATTTTTCTTTGAATTGCGTGGCAGATTTAATTGTTTTTAGTGGATGTGGTAGTTTGTTCCAAGAACGTACAGCACAGATAAAAAAGTGTTTCTCGGCATAGGAGTGTTTTACAACTTGACAAATTAGGTTATTTGTTCTGTTGGAAGCGCTGAATTTTAGCTTACTAAAAAGATATATTGGCTCGGCAGTTGTTATTATTTTATGCAGCAGTATTAATGTTTTGAACTCGATCCAAGCTTTAGGCGGCATGTCAAAAATTTTAAAAGTTGCGTCAGAGATTCGATCTGTGCGCCTGCGATTAAATATATATCTCGCTACATTGTTGAAGGCTACAAGGAGCTTATGCTGGCTAGTAGCGTCACAATTTCCGAAGACTTCGACTTCATAGAATAGTAATGGTGTCAGCTTAGTTTTCGCAACGAGCATTTTTAAATTTATTGGTAAAAAGGGTTTCGTGTCGTTTAATTGTCTAAGTATCCCATACATTTTCCCAATCCACATTGGGCCAGCGAGCCGATTTTTCGACGAAAATTCAAATTTTTGATAGAAAGTAAACCTTTTTTCATAATAAAATTTGAATAGTATATACTTTGACTAAAATGAATCAAAAGATTTTAATTGATTTGATGCATCTCTGAAATTTTGGAAGCCCCTCAAAGTCAGCTGTTTGATTGCATGCGTGCGAAACTAAAAAGCGCGGGAAAGATTTTGTTTACTTACGAGCGTGCCAAAATTAGTGAAGTACTAAAATTAAGAAAAAGAAAACCAAAGGTATGTAGAATATTTGTATTAAAAAGTCTTTCTTCATGTTTGATAATGTGTTCTTTGTGTGCGTTTATTGATGTTGTCCAAAAGCAGAAAAAAGCTAACCTGCTAACCCGTCTGTTGTAGATTATAACAAATTTTGTGCCAACTTGTGCCAAAAAGTAACTATGTGTTATTAAAGTGCAAAGTGTATATATTCTAATTTTATTAAGCTTTTTTGCTCCATTTTGCACCAATATGTATAAATCCCAAATATTGTAGCTGTGGTTGAGTTCGCCTATGAGCAACTGCTTGGTATATACACTGGTGGAAAAAATAATAGAAACGTTTAATATGGCTTGCTTTCTTCCCATTTGCTCACTAATGAAAGCTGATATAAATGTGGCTATAATTTTTTTTTTAAAGTGTATTCAAGTATCTTTATTGACAACTAACGAGATTTTTTAAAAAATTTTTTAAGGCCAAAAAAAAAATAAATTCTATTTTTAGTCTTGGAAAAAATAATAGAAACGCTCGCAAGTAATGTGACAATTTTGGGTTATTCCCGTCAAAATCGTAAGGAAAAGTGTAGCGTTTGTGTTTTATGATACATTTAACTAAAAATTTACGAATTTGGCTGCCTAACTAGTTCCCAGCAGTACGTTTAGGTAGTTTAAAATCACCATTCTGTTTTTAAGTTGTATAAGTACGGAATCGCTATTTAAGGACTTGCGATGCCTCAAAAAGTCTTTTAAAATACTCTTCTTTATAAATTTAGTCTATTTTGAAGGAATGGAGTAGTTAACTTTGCCCAAAATAAAGAAAGCCCGGAAAATATTGACAAGAATTTTGAGGTTATCTGCGATTTTACTGCTAAAAAAATACTTAAAAAAAATAAATTTTAAAAAGTGTATTTAATCATGTGTGTAATCATCTTTCGCCACAAATGTTGATATCAGAACTTTTGTATGTTGAAGGTGCGATCGTCACTAGTTTTTACCTCGTTAAGAGGTGTTTTTGTTTGATAAATAAGAAACGGAATTCCTCAATCTTTTTTGCTAAGCTTTGCGCATTCAAATGTATTACTTTTAAGCCTGGTTTTTGTTTGGCTAGAACTCTGATTACTACCTGGCTGCTTGTCCTGGAGATGAGTGGATTATCCATACTTAATACATAAAAATACACGCAATTCAAAGTTAACTACACACACAAATAATTTTCTAAAAATAAAATAGTAAATACTACAAAAAATAAAAAGACGAAAAAAATCTAAGCATAATTATACCCGTTACTCGTAGAGTAAAAGGGTATATTAGATTCGTGCAAAAGTATGTAACAGGTAGAAGGAAGCGTTTCCGACCATATAAAGTATATATATTCGTGATCAGGATCACTAGCCGAGTCGATCTAGCCATGTCCGTCTGTCCGTCTGTATGAACGCAGCGCAAGTTTTTCACGCCGATGTGCCACGCCCCCTCTAAAGCCCACAAACCGCGAAAAACTGTGACACCCGTCTGTATGAACGCTAAGATCTCGGAAACTATAAAAGCTAGAAGATTGGGACTTGGCATGAAGATTCTAGGGGTTAACACGCAGCGCAAGTTTTTCACGCCGATGTGCCACGCCCCCTCTAACGCCCACAAACCGCGAAAAACTGTGACACCCGTCTGTATGAACGCTAAGATCTCGGAAACTATAAAAGCTAGAAGATTGGGACTTGGCATGAAGATTCTAGGGGTTAACACGCAGCGCAAGTTTTTCACGCCGATGTGCCACGCCCCCTCTAACGCCCACAAACCGCGAAAAACTGTGGCACCCACAGGTTTGAAGCTAGATTAACGGGAAAAGGAATGTGTAATCGTTTCAGGGGGGGGTTTCCCACTTTTGTCTATCAATCCAAAGTGTTTTTTCATTGTCATTGCTTTTTTAAAAATGTTGTAGTTTTCCTTCGTTATTTGTTCATTTAAATAAATTGCTGCATCTGAACCAAAACGCAACAGCCCCAGAACTAGCGATTTCTTGTGAGTACGCCTGTATTCGGCGGCATGACGCAACATCGGTATTGTTTTGCACACCGTGCAATCTAACTTCGCATTGGACATCAGCCTTTTCCTGAGCAGATATTTTTGCTCATTTCGAACTGCAGATGTTGTATGTCATCACCTCGCGAGTGCAACTTCTCTACTTTGGCCTCCAACTTGTCGAAGTTGAACTTTAGAGCCTGCAACTCTTTCAGCTCCTCCTCCATTTGTGTTACCCGACTTGCGAGTTGAACCACTTGGTCGCAAACGTCGCGCAGCTTCCCCTCCAGTGAAGTTAAAATACGCTCTTCTCAAAAACGCATTACAGACGTTAGTTGTTCGGTCTGCTGCTCCGCCTTCAGTTTGTCCCCAATAAGCCGATCGAGAAGCTGAATAAGATGTGGTGAAGGGGCATCTGAGTCCCGACCAGGTTTCAGATCGGTGGCCGTGGCTTCTCGTGCTCGTTTGGGGGTAGGCATGGCTGAGTGTTTTGTTTATGAGTGACTTGTGTTAAATGAGTGTCTTCTGTTGTTTCGTTATACACTTCTTAAGCTTGTGCAAGACAATTTTAGTCTTCTTTTGGTTTTCGAGTGTTTTGTGCTTTTTTTATTGAGTGATTATCGGCTTGTGCCTGCGTGTTAAAATGTGGAATTTTTAAATCACAAATGTTCACGGTTTCACAATATAAGTTTTTGATATTCTTGTTGCTCTATTTGTGTTCACGAAAAATTGTTCAATTCAATTGATTTTGGTAGGTTTTATTGGTTTTTTTGCGATATTTAAAAGACTTTGCGAGGAGGCAGAAAGAAACACGACTTGATTTTCCTTTGTGTTTACCTTGCCTTACGCCTTGCCTAATATTCTGTATACGTATATAATTAACTGAAATGTTACCAATTTGTTAATTAGCGATTAGCGAAATCCAGCGGCGTGTCCAGTAAGTACAAGCACAAACTGAGATTGCGGATGTACGTATAGCTGATCTGCTATATATGACGAAAGGTCCGGGGGCGCCAAAAAATGTTTGCTCCAAATTGGCAAACTGCGAAATTGCCTGTTGCCTATAGTTTCCGAGATCTCAGCGTTCATACAGACGGACAGACGGAAAGACGATGGCTAGGTCGACTCGGTTAGTGTTCCTGATCAAGAGTATATATATTTTATATGTTCGGAAACGCTTCGTTCTACCTGTTACATACTTTTGTACGGACCTAATATACCCTTTTACTATACAAGTAACGGGTATAATCATACGAATATTTAATTGTAGGAAACTTTTAAGCCCATTACCGAACCCTTACATGAACTTTTCAGGGATAATAAAAATTAAACGTTATCTTATGCAGAGGATAGTAAAAAACTAAAACGTGAAATAAAAATAAAATTTAATTGTATAATAAAAGGGCAGACAGCGCTGATCAAATTAAAACAATGAGGATTATGTCTTTAAACTTGTAACAAAAACGATATCGTTACCGAAAAAACCACAATTGTGTTAGAAGGTGTCCCCCCGAAGGGGGACATTAAATATCATTAAACGAGAAATCGTAAACGAGTTGCACGGACCATCTCGAAAAAACTTTCAATAAAGTTGGGTGATTACAAAGGGCATAAATGATCTGTGGCAAGCAGATTTGGAAAAAAGGGATACAAATATTCGTTTACTGTCATACCCACATTTTCCAAATTTGCTTGGGCTGAGGCATTAAAATCGAAAAATGCAATTGACGTATGTCATTGAAGGCCAAAAACTCTGCAAACGTATGATGGCACTGAAATTTTTAAATTTTTAGGCTAATAATGAAAAAATATATGATAAATTAATTTTCAACCTTCAGTACTTTAAAGGCATCTATAGTTGAACTTTTTAAGTGAAGCCTTAAAGAATTAATGTGGCGTGAGTTTAGTTTCAATGGAAATTATAAGTGGATATATATGTAGAGAAAGGCTTCCATTGACTTCTTCAGATTTATTCAATAATTGTAATTGATTTATTCTTCCATGAACACAGGTTTTTAATACAGTTTTTGACACTTTTCATTTTACTGAGATACACACGACCTTCTTCTGCTGATGCTCAATCTCTACTACTCCTGGTCGCATATTCGTTATGCTTTTCATAAAATAAATAAAATAAATGTAATAAAAGAGTGCATAGATCCTGTTAATACGTTATTCTTAGTGTCGCCTGATCACAGGATATGTATATCGGGGGTTTGAGTAGTATACAGCACCCAGCACTTGTAACTAGGTACATGTCGCACACTGGGGTGAGCGATCCCAAAAGTGACGATTAATTCAAAAAACAAATTTTGGATTTGCTTAATGTGAGTTATATGTGGTGAAAGATAATAAAGTTCTGCATTAGAAAGTGAAAGAATTATGGTCCTAAGTCTTACAGAAACCTCACAATGTGTACCCATAGCTTAAACTTTGTTTTTTCGTTTTTAAAAATACGAAAAATTAATATTTTTGTGTCACTTTGTGTGATGATTTTTCCAATAAAAATAAACCAAATCAACTTTTTGAAAATGAGAATAACAAATTTTAGCCCTTACCTATTTTTACAATTTTTTTAATTTTTTTTTTTAATATGTTATGTTATTGGCACTTGTGAACACTTGTGAACCGATAGCGAAGGCGAAACCGAGAGGGATCGGATTAATACTTATATTATTTAAATCATAGAATATAATTCTAAGTATTCTTAATAGATGTAGTCTAATTAAATATTTCATATTAAATTTCAGCGCTATAAATGAAAGAATACTAATTTATTTCTAAATATACCCAAAACTTAAAAAAAATTTAACGAGGAAAAAAATTTATTTAAAAAAAATACTCTACGGAAAGTCGAAATGTTATTTTTGTTTACTTTTAATAATCAAATACAAAATACAAAATTATAACATGTTCAAATTTCTTTGCCGGCTGAATTAATCGTCAATATTGGGGTCTGGTTGCAGAAATGCAGTTTTGACTGCAAGTGTTATGATATGTGATTCTTTATTTGGCTGTAGATCGATGGGTCTTAGCATTCTCCCGGTCATTGAACAGGTATTAAACCATCGCTTATGTCAAGGCTAAAACTGCGTGTTGTGGGTGCTGGAAGCGTCGAGCCAACAGTTTCCTTTGCGTGTAAGGTTGTTCCTTTGGAGTGCCAGATGATGTATCCCTACCGGATGGTGTACGCGATAATTAGCAAGACTGATATGGATAAGGAAGTGTAAGCAGCAATTTGATGATTCTGCACAGGACCTAGATGATGAGGTAGGATTTGGTGGTCAATTGTCTTTAAGTTTTCTTGTAGGTTGTCCAACTCTTTGTAGGTGTACTTGGTTGTTTTGACCTCTACCATTGGGGTTTATGTGGATGTTGGTGTAATGACTTATATTTCCAAAGCAACTAAAAGTGTTATTGCTTTGCCCATATTCTCAGCATAATTTTCATCCAGTACTCCAAAGAAGGTGTTTGCTTCGTAGCCAATTCCATTAAATGGTGACTTGCGTTGTAGTAAGTGGTGCATTAGTTCACTTGCATGTCACTGTCGTATGGACCCAAGTATTAGTATATAATAAGGATCTACAAGTTGAGTTCCAAAGTAAACAGGACTTTTTTAATCTAGCACCCTCTAGTGGCGTCATCTATATGTCAACTGGTGCGTTAGAATCTGAGGTGAAGTGAGGTTATTGCGTTTTAAGTGTCAGTATGTTTTTGTCATCGGTGCGAAAATGAGCTTCGAACAAAGAGCCAACATTAAATTTTGTTTTAAAATTGGTAAAACTTTTTCCGAAACGTTTCAATTGATAAAACAAGTTTATGGCGATGATTGGCTATCCCGTAGCAGAGTGCACGAGTGGTTTCAACGTTTTAAAAGTGGTCGTGAGGACATAAATGACGATGAACATGTGGGCCAACTAAAATCCGTGATCACTGTGCGTGAATTCATGAAAAATTAGTCGAAATCATCATTGAAATTCATGGAAATAGATTTGAACATCTCCAAAACCTCGATTTATCTCATTTTTACGTGTTCGGCCCGATTATCGCGAAGATGGAAGTTGGCGTTTGTTGCACGATAATGCGCCGTTCTATCGTTTTTTTAAAAGTCCTTTTTACTTTGGAACTCACCTTGTATTCCGAAACTACCATTCGAGCGGTGCCACGTTGCCCATACAATATTCCAGGGTAGTTTGTGAAACGCGTAATGTTGGCAGTCTGCGCCAGAGCTACCGTTAGGATTAACAGTATTGCCAGTACTGTTGACGATAAACTTCCCATCACTAGTTTTTTCCGACTAGTGGCCTTTACGACACCAAGCAATGCTTGTTACGCCAGTAAACGAAATCGCGGACAAAGAAAAAGGCAATTTCACAATAGACAATTAACAAGAGGGAACGCTATAGTCGAGTGCCTCGACTATCAAATACCCGTTACTCAGCTAAAGCAAGCAGTCTCAAGCAGGGCAAGCCAAGCAGCCGCTTTAAAGTGGCGTTTTTACTGAGTGGGACGATTTAAAAAATTACTTCTACATTTCGGTAGGCATTAATAACCCAAACAAAATGGCGTTTGTACCTTTGCTCTAGCTTTAAAACTGTGGGCGCCACAGTTTTTCGCGGTTTGTGGGCGTTAGGAGGGAGGGGGGGTTTCCCACTTTGCTCTATCAATATGTATTGATGAAACGAATACACATTCCTTTTCCCGTTAATCTAGCTTCAAAATTGTGGGTGCCACAGTTTTTCGCGGTTTGTGGGCGTTAGAGGGGCGTGGCACATCGGCGTGAAAAACTTGCGCTGCGAATTAACCCCTAGAATCTGCATGCCAAATCCCAATCTTCTAGCTTTTATAGTTTCCGAGATCTCAGCGTTCATACAGACGGGTGCCACAGTTTTTAGCGGTTTGTGGGCGTTAGAGGGGGCGTGGCACATCGGCGTGAAAAACTTGCGCTGCGTATTAACCCCTAGAATCTGCATGCCAAATCCCAATCTTCTAGCTTTTATAGTTTCCGAGATCTCAGCGTTCATACAGACAGACAGACGGACAGACAGACGGACAGACGGACATGGCTAGATCGACTCAGCTAGTGATCCTTATCAAGAATATATATACTTTATATGGTCGGAAAAGCTTCCTTCTACCTGTTACATACTTTTGCACGAATCTAATATACCCTTTTATATACGAGTAACGGGTATAAAAATACATGCAGGTCAAAATACGAATAGTCAAGACATAAGACAAGAAAAACTAATTATTTGCTAAGTAGGATAGTATTATTGATTTAAGGATAGGCAGTGAGTCGGTAGTAGATATAAGGTGGTTGTTGCATCCACAAGCGTTTTTGTGGCGACATGAAACTCGGGTCTGGGCAGTGTGAAAATTGGTAACTTGCCAAGAAAAGATGTTCTCTGATTCGCTCTCTTTTTCGTACTGATTTATTGGCAGCTTCAGCTGAGTTAACATAATTGAGTTAACATACTAGATAACAGAGTGTACAGACTCTGGAATTCATACAAATAAAAATATACAGGGATAAACGCAGTTTGACCGAACATCCCGGCCCCCTTGAAAGGATCTGCTTTCAACATACGTAGTCCTTCAGGTCAGATGTTGGAATCAATGCCACCTTGTGAACTGGTCTAGAACAGTAGCCAGTGGGAGTTCGAAGATGAGCAACTCGAACCAGTCCATCCTTGCCCGCTACAACGGCTTCGATACGGCCGAATTTCCAATGTTGTGGAGGTCGATTGTCATCGTGTATGATGACCAAAGATCCAACGTTGATGTTTGTTGAAGACTTAGACCATTTGGTGCGGGCTTGCAGTTCGTTGATGTATTACGATGATCAGCGGCGCCAGAACTCTTGTTTGATGGCCGTCACGACATCGAAGCGCTGAAGATTGGTATAGTTGACAGTGTTGATTTGGCGCTCTGGTAAAGCGCGCAGCGATTTTTCAATTAATAGGTGACCCGGAGTAATTGCTCCATAATCACTCGGATCAGGCGATAATGGTGTGAGCGGGCGTGAATTAAGAATGGCCTCAACTTCAGCCGCCACTGTGGTGAGCTCTTCGAATGTCAGCCGTGTATTCATGAGTGTTCTGTTAAGCAATCCCTTCGCACTTTTCACCTACGCCTCCCAAAGGCCGCCGAAATGTGGTGCCCTAGGAGGAATAAAATGAAAGTTAATAAAGTCAGAGGAACAAAATGAATTAATGGCCTCTTGCGTGGCTCGGTCGAACATAAATTTCTTCAGTTCGTGAAGATGATTAGCAGCGCCTGTAAAGTTGGTGGCATTGTCACAGTAGATATCTGATGGCAATGCGCGTCGAGCAATCATTCGCTTGAGAGCAGCGAGAAATGCGCTAGTCGATATTTCTGACACGACTTCCATATGTACAGCCTTTGATGCCATGCAGACGAAGATTGCCAGGTATGACTTTACAGGACCCTTTCCACGTATGCAAAGATATGTGTTGATTGGACCGTAAAAGTCTATGCCACACTTGGAAAAGGGTTGTTGCGGCAACAGTCGCTCAGCAGGTAGTGATCCCATTAATTGCTCTTGCAGTTTCGGCTTGTAGCGAACACAAGAAACGCAGGATCGGACGACGCGCCGTGCTAGGTCTCTGACGTTAACGATCCAAAATTCCAAGCGAGTGAGCGCTACCAACGCCTTTGGTCCAGCGTGAAAGTTGCGAAGATGAACATGCCGTACATAAATCCATGATATGTGCGATTTTCTGGGTAAAAGGATCGGATGTTTTTCACTTTCTGGGATATTGGCGTTTTCGAGCCTGCCACCGACTCTGATGAGCAGGAACTTTGAGGCAGATGCGATGAATGGATTACATCGACAAGGCTTGTTGTTGGAGATTCCAAATTATACAATCGGATGCGTGTCGTAGTTCTTCTGGTGTCAATCTAACCGCCTTCGATTTGTCCTTCTTGCTCGTGAGTCGATAAAAACGGAACATCCATGCCACTACACGTAGGCAGCGAGTGTATGAACTTATTGTTTCCAATTTTTCAAGAAGATGGTTAGAACTTACTGTGAAGAGTTGAATAACTCCCCACAAATTCCCGCAGCGAAACTACTGATGGCCGGCCGCTTACCAATTACTCGGCGAATTAGCGGGGTAGCGGCGCGGCGAAGAGCAAGTGGAGAGACACTTGCAAGTATAGAGTTTGGAGAAAGAGAGTTTGGAGAGTGAGAGTTTGGAGACCAAGACGTGCCTCAGGCACCAAAAGCATAAGCGGAGCAGCGGCGACACGCAGAAACTCAATTTAAGGCCGTGCGTGGAAGGCAAGTGGGTCAAGCAGGAGCTACGGACTTTGGACCCGGAGTGGAGAGATGCGGCAGGCAGCAAGAAAAAGGGAAATAACGGTACCCGGAGGCCCTATATAAAGCCGCCGGGCGCTGGCAGCAGGATCAGTCGATCACGAATAGTCAATCTATCAAGATCAGTCCAGATACAAAAGTGCCAGTACAGTGAAATACCAGTGAACAACAACAAGTCGAATCGCCGGAAGCAGCGCCGTGGGAGCCTACAAGGAACAAGATCGCTACGTCGAGACGTTCGGGATTGAACCGCCAGGAATCTCCGAATTAAGACGCAGGTAGCTGAGGTCCAGAGGGCATCACACGGCTAGGTCAAGGCGATCCGTTTCGATTCTGTCTCAACTAAATCCACGCTCCTCGCCGGAGAGTCGAACAGAGTTTGAGCGGTGTAAGCCTGCGACAAGAAATCGTGAACTCAGGGAGAAGCCATTAGGCCAGAAGGGAGATCGATCAGTCGTTGTGGTCTTGAGTGGAGTACTCCAGGAGAGCCATACGGTTTGAGTCGTGTAATCCCGGAGCGGCGTGCGTCCGAATCCCGAGTGAAACGAGCCAGAAGGGAGATCGGTCTATCGTTGGTGGCCTCGAGGGGAGAACTCCAGTAGAGCCCCGCGGTTAAGTCGTGTAGTCCCGGATCGGCGTTGACCAAGATCCCGAGTACCAGAAGCCACGCAACGTCCAGCCACGCTGTCAGCATATCCAGCAACGGGCCAGCCACTACAACACGACAGAGCGAGCTACAAGGAAACGTCGGACGATAAGCCAAGGGGTGAAGCTAGGGCGGAACGTTCGTTTACGCTAGGCGTTGAAGCAAAGTGAAGCGCTCGGCAGCATCCTTTCGTAACTTGGACTGCCAGTGCGATCTGAGTTAAACCCTAGTGGGACCATCCGGGACAGAGCCAGGGACAGGCGGTGGTGTGTCGAAAGGAGTGATTCCTGGAGATCGCGGCCTCTGTTCACCCTAGTCTGAGAACGGTGACGCTTCCCTAAACCCGTGCAGCCGATCTCCTGGCGAGTCTAAGGCGCGACGAGTAGTCGTCGTTTCTGCGCATCAGCGGCGAGCGGTGTCGAGCATCTTCAGGGAGCGCAAAGGATCTCCAGGGAGCTTCGTGCCTCTTCAGGGAGCTACAAGGATCTTCAGGGAGCTACAAGCAACCGGAGCCCGCAGTCCACAAGGGGAGCGCCGGATCGACAAGGCGACCCGGAGTCAGCAACGGCCACGAGCGGCGACGGCAAGGTTGCCGTGCTTTCATTCCCTCTCGCTCGCAATAAAATCCACTGAGTACCCGAAAATTCTGTGCTCTCTCACTGATCTACTGGGCGGTCACGTTTATATAAATTTGGTGGGACGAATACACAACTATACTGAGCTAGCCGCACGAATCTCGTAGCGAGCAGACATAATAAATCAGTTCGTTACATTACAATGGCTGTGAATGTACTCCTTTGCTTCTCCAAGTTAACTAGTTCCATGTCAATATTTTTGTGACTGGGAGACGTGGGCCAGTTTGACATATGTTGCAATAGAAACGAGGGACCACAAAACCATATTGAGGCTTGGAGTTCAGGCGTAGTTGGTCCCCTGGACACGATGTCAGCTGGATTGAACGATGTTGGTACATATCTCCACTCTCCATTCGAAGTTGAATCTTGGATTTCAGATACTCGATTTCCCACGAACGTCGATAGTGTAACAGAATGTTCCTGTAGCCAATGTAACACAATTTGGGAGTCTGACCAGAAGTACGATGTATGAGGCTTGTCCAGAAGGAGTGGGTGAACTATTGCATACAACTGCATTAGTAAATGCGCTCCGCACAATTCCAATTTCGGGAGAGACCTCCGTTTTACCGGAGCCACTCTGGATTTAGCTGTAAGGAGTCGGACAGTGATGGTTCCATCGACGCATTCGGTACGCATGTAAATGGAGCAGCCGTATGACTGAATTGAAGCGTCACAAAATCCGTGAAGCTGAAGTGATTGGTACTGAGCCTGTAGGCAATAGCGAGGAACTGAAAGAGTTGAACAAGTTTTGAAAGACTGCAGACATTTTGTCCAAGCGATATGCAAGTGTTGCGGTACGGTTTCATCCCAACTCAGTTTTGCGAGCCAAAGTTCCTGTAGAATAATCTTGGCGACGATAATAAGCGGCGACAGTAATCCAAGTGGGTCGTATAGCGCGGATGCGACAGAGAGTATTGTACGCTTTGTGGTTGTTGTGGGCACGTTTTTGGGAGTGAACCCAAATAGTAATGTGTCTGACTTCTGATCCCACTGTACTCCCAGTGCACTAGTCACGCCGTCTGTGATTGGGTTCCTTGTTAGTGTGGCTCCCGACGAATTCCACGTGGTTTGAGTGCCATTTAGTGAGCGGAAACTGATCGCATTCTAGTATCTTGGTGACTTGATCCTTCATGACTCGCAAACTCGGTAGGTCATCTGCTCCGCTTAGTAAATCGTCGAAGTAAAATGAAGTCCTTATAGCCGTAGCACCAATGGGGTATTTGGAGCCGTGAAGATCTGCTAAATGATGTAGACTACGTACAGCGAGATATGGTGCGGAAGCCGTTCCGTAGGTAACCGTGTTGAGCTGATATGTACGTAGTTGTTCACCTGGAAGATCTCGCCAGAGAATGTACTGAAATTTGCGGTCGTTTATGTCAACATTTACTTGCCAGTACATTTTCGCTATGTCGGCGGTTAAGGCATAGCGTACTAGTCGAAAACGTAACAGAAGCAGGAACAGATCATCTTGTATAGTTGGGCCGCACAGTAAAATATCATTCAATGAGACTTGATTCGACGTCTTGCATGACGCATCGAAGACCACTCGTAGTTTTGTGGACTCACTCGTTGGCTTCATCACACAATGATGGGGAATGTAATAGTGCGGGACCGATAGGTTAGGATTTATTACGAGCGACATGTGGTTCATTTGTTCGTACTCGTTCATGAAAGTCCTATATTGGGTGTAGGTTTCCGGTGAACGGAGAAGTCGCCGTTCCATGCTGAGGAACCTTCGACGAGCGACATCAAAGGAATTACCGAGCTGATTGGGAGTGTCCATATATGGCAACTTCACGACGATTCTTCCATTTTTCTCTAAACGCGTTGTCTGCTCAAAGTGCTCCTCACACAATTGGTGTTCAGGCTTGAGTCGCTTAGCCGATGTGTCGATGGCGGATAGGCTTTGAGTTAGATATGCATATGACTCCCTTGATTGATTTGAACGATGGCTACCTGCGACTACCATCCGAAAAGCGTCTTTTGAAGAGTCGGCAAATCGGATCCGAGTTTGACTTGGCCAACTGCGAGAATATCGAAGAATGCTTCTGCGCCTAACAGCATGTCAACGCTCCGGGAAAGATGAAATTGATCATCCGCTAACGGCACATTAAGCGGAAGATTCCAGGTCGAGATATCAATTTGGGTATCCGGTTGATATGCGATGATAAGTGTTATACAGAGATCGAGAAATAATTCGAAGGGCGAATGTCGAGATTTTATTGTCGTTGATGTGCGATGCTTTATGTGTGTATGCGAGTCGCCAATGCTTCGAATTTGAATACTATGCTTGTCCCGCGGCAACCTCAGTTTTTGAGCAAAGGCCTCGGTCATGAAATTGACCTGGGAGCATGAGTCAAGAAGTGCCCTACCGAGTCGGTAGGAACCAAGAGAATCCTGAACTAGTACCATTGCTGGGGCTAAAATAACCTGTGATCCTTCCTTTGCATCAGATTGCGCGTGAGCATGGGTTACAGCTCCGATAGGATACGTCAGCGAACTATCATAAGTTCGTGCTCCGCTGAATTGTGGTTTAATTGTGGAATAGTCAACTGCTCCGCCAGGCTGTGGGTGCGAATGAGCATACATAGCTGAGATCGGTTGAGACGAACTAGTCGATGGTTGTAAAGATTCAGCCTGCAGAGAGCTGTGGTAGTGCAGTAGCGTATGATGCGGCTGATGGCAGCTGCGGCAGCGATTTTTCGACGGGCAATTCGACACCTTATGATTCTTGCCAAGCCAGTTGACGCACAGGCCATTCTTCTTTACCACTTCTAGACGTTGCTGCGAATCCAGATTCCGAAACTGGTCGCATGCCAGAAGTCTGTGTCCGCTGCTGGAGCACAAAATATACATGGCTTTGGTGAGAGCAAATGAAGAGTTATGAGCGTTGTTAGATGCAGACCAATTTGGCTTCGACTGGAAAGCCTTCCGAGTTTGATTCGAGGAATTTCCGCTGGACACTAAGTACTGACAGTGCCGTTCAAGTACATTGATGCACTGATTCCAGGATGGCAACGACGAGTAGTCTAGCGATTCGTTCCATTTGTTCCGAGTTTGCTGATCGCACTTGTCCATGATAAAGCAAATTAGCATTGACTGCGAAATTTGTCCATCCGAGCCAAGCGACGACAGTGAGTTGAACAAGGCGGATGCATTATCGATGAGGCTGCGTAATTAATGTGCATTTCACGAGCTTACTGGCTGCAATTTAAAGATTGATGTTATTGTTTCCATAAATATTAGCGCTGGCTTGTCATATCGACCCTTTAACTTATCCAGGGCCTTTGGAAAGTTGTCACTGGTGACTGGGAACGCCCTTACTGCTTCCAGTGCTGGGCCCCTCAGACAGTTGAGAAGATGGTTGAAGTTTTCGATGGATGACAAATTCTCGCGAGCAGTGAGCTGCGTAAACGACGTTATAAAGTTTTTGTACTCTGTGTGAGTTCCATCGAAGGTAGGCAGCGGCAATCGTGGAAGTTTAGACTGCGGTGGTGCTGTGGTACTGGACTCCAACATGGTGCTGATCTTCGCCGAGGAGTTGTTTGATAGCCAGTTTGGTTGTGACGTACGTATCCTCGATGTCAACGCGCCCGTTGTCTGTTGAATCCAACGTTTAAATTTTGGATTGAATGGTTAGTGCCTGTCTAAAGTAGGACTCCAAAATTGGACATTGGAGTTCAGCGGCAGAGCGGTTAAGCGACTCCTCCTCACCATGATCATCAACTATCGATTTAATTCGCGAAATGTTTCTTTTAACATTTGATCTTTGACGTTTGGCCGCGTCAAGAGGATTTGGTACCATGATTTTTTCAGTGCAGTCAACTTTTTGAGGTTAAAGCTGATGCGTGCGAAACGACAGAAAACTTCTGCGACGGTGTAGCGCGACGTCTTGCCGTTAATTTACGAAAGCGACAAATGTGTGGGCGACAAATGTAAGGGCAAGCGGCTCACCGGTGCACAGAAAGATCGAGAATCGAAAGCAATGCAGAAAACGAAACGTTTCGTTTCCAATTCTGAGTCGAGAGTAGATCAAGAATTGCGAACGCAAAGCGAAGACGACAAATAGTCCCGTTGCTTAGCGACACTGGACTGCACTTGCGTTGGTATGCGTGTATGTGTGAAGTAGTGTGCAGACGGAGTGCGCGATAAAGGCAAGGTTTTTGCACGTTTAAATAAGTGATTTTTAATTTATTTAAACAATTTAATTAACACACGTGCCCCACGTTGGGCGCCAAAATGATGCATCCACAAGCGTTTTTGTGGCGACATGAAACTCGGGTCTGGGCAGTGTGAAAATTGGTAACTTGCCAAGAAAAGATGTTCTCTGATTCGCTCTCTTTTTCGTACTGATTTATTGGCAGCTTCAGCTGAGTTAACATAATTGAGTTAACATACTAGATAACAGAGTGAACAGACTCTGGAATTCATACAAATAAAAATATACAGGGACAAACGCAGTTTGACCGAACAGTGGTATAGTCTAATATAGTCATTGCAGAGCACTCTAAAAGGTTCATGCATTGCATAATTAAAGATACAATGATTTAAAACTAGAGGAATATAGTTTCTTGTAAATCTATTAGGCACATTAAAATATAGGCGACCCAGTAACTCGAGGCTCTCCACATCCCCATGAATAAGATTCCTAATAAACGTAATACCAAGCATAGTTCTTCGGTTAACTAATGATGGTAAGTTAATTAGAAGTAGTCTACTAGAGTAGGATGGCAGTATTAGGCTTGTATCCCAGTTAAGACCCCGTAAGGCAAATATTAAAAAGTTTTTTTGCACGGACTCAATGCGATCTATATGCACCTCATATTGGGGTCTCTAAACTGGAGCGCATTACTCAAGAATTGGTCGGACTAATGATATAAACAAGGTTTTTGTGACATAGGGACCATCGAATTCCTTCGACCACCTTTTGATAAATGCAAGCACGCCCCTGGCTTTATTTACCATGGTAGTAATGTGATCAGAAAATTTAAGTTTAGGATCCATATAGACTCCAAGGTCGTCAGCATGCGTTATTCTATCTAACACACAACCGCTCAAAGTATAAGTTGAATAGGGAGGGCTGACACGAAAAAAGGTCATTAGCTTACACTTAGAACCATTTAAATTAAAGTCATTATTCATGCACCATGTTTGAAATGCATTGAGATCAGATTGTAAAGCTAAACTTTTTGAGGGATCATTAAATTGAAAGCACAACTTAACGTCATCTGCGTACATAAGTACACGTGAGTTCGTTAGGACTAGAGGAAGGTCATTTATATTTTTTTTTTTTTTTTTTTGATATAATATACAATTTTTTATTTAAACGTTGATCAACCAAATAAATGGTTATAAAACGCATATTTAGAATATAGAAACAAATAACTTGAAACATAACATGAGTGTGGAAATAACAATTTTATAACATTGACAATTCAACTTCATTGTCTCAGGACGCGGGTCTGGTGACGGCCTCAAGCCCAGAGATCGCCAGGGTGTCGACGCTTCAGTCTTCTTCTGGTGGATGGATTCGCCAAGGATGCAGCTAATTGGTTGGAGTGAGCCAGGAGTCGGTCATTGTAGCGACTTGAGTGCATGTTAATTTGCTCTCTCACTGAGGGAATGTGCAGGTCACTGGCTAGGACATCATTCCTTACGTACCACGGTGCATTCGCTATGACGCGCAGGGCCTTGTTTTGAAGTCTTTGAATACGCATGATGTTAGAATCCGAAGCAGTGCCCCATATTTGGATGCAGTATGTTAGCGAAGGAACTACAATTGACCTGTACAGCAAAACCTTGTTGCTGAGGCTGAGTGCACTTTTTCCTCTAAGCATCCAGTTCAGCTTTCGAAGTTTGGCACGACAAGTGGCTACGATTTTCTTTATGTGCTGCCTCCACGTAAGACGCTGGTCCAAAATCAATCCCAAGTACTCCACCTGAGGGGATTGCGGGATATCTGAGTCCTGGAACTTAACTTTGGGAAGGATTTCACTTCTAAGAGTGAAGTTACAGTGCTGGGACTTGCTTCCGTTTATACCGATATTCCATCTGGTCGTCCATTCGCTATACAGATCTAGGAAGTTTTGTGTCATTCGGGACGCTTCGATGCGACATGCTGAGTTTGAGATAAAGGCAGTATCGTCCGCATATGTCGCCAAGAGAGTACCCGGTTCTCGAGGATTTGGGGTCATTTATAAACAAAGTAAACAGGAGCGGACCAAGATGACTTCCTTGTGGTACACCGGACGTAACTCGGATTAGGGATGAAAAAGAGTTTTTAAAAATGACCCTTTGAGTCCTGCCATTCAAATAACTTAAGATCCACCTAAGAAGATCATCAGGAAACCTTAAGCGGTCCAATTTCCGAACTAAAATCGTATTGTTTACAGAATTAAACGCCTTATTGAAATCAGGGTAAGCCACATCAGTCTGACGATTTTTTCTACAACCATTTAACACAAATGAAGTAAACTTCAAAAGGTTGGTTGTCGTTGACCTACGTTTTATAAATCCGTGCGGACAAGAGGAAATAATACAACAGTGGGGACAATGGGGAGTAATAATGTTCTCAAAGAGCTTCGGAATAGCTCATAGCTTTAAAATACCTCTGTAATTACATGCGTTCAAATTGCTCGCCTTCTTATGAAGCGGAATAACAAACGATTCCTTCCATCTATGCGGGAAATCTGACGTTTCTTAGAACAAAGTAAAAAGTTTTTGCAATGGTCTACACAAAGTCTCAGCGCAATACTTGAGCACACATTCAGAGACTCCGTCAGGACCCGGAGAGTAGACGAGTTTGATCCTTTGCAGATCTAAAAGAAGTGAGCTTTCACTTATAACAGGACAAAAAATAAAGTTTGCCTTAGCCATGTCATATGGGTAAGACTGATCTGACGGACTTGATGTTGAATAGGTGGTTTTGAAAAAAAGTCCAAAAAGATCGGCTGTGGCCTGATCAGTGTTTGCGGAAGAATTTTCAAATTTAAGGGTTAGTACACAACCCAACAAAAAGTCGTCCAAACAAAAAACTACATATGAAAAATATGTCAAGAAATTTTTTTTTATATGAAGTTTTTTTGTTTTGGACGACTTTTTGTTGGGTTGTGTACTAGCCCTAAGTGTTGATGGGTAACTTGCAAATTTACGCTTTGTGCTAACAAAATTATAAAACTGTTTTGGATCCAATGTAAACTGTGTCTTGCAACGAGCTAAATAGTTTTTGTAACACTGAGCGTTAAGCACGGTAAAATCTGACCCAGCTCTTAAGTATCGGGAAAAGGCAGCTTGTGATCCGGAAGCTCTAAACTTTTTGTAGAGTCTAGTCTTCACATTTTTAAGTCGTGACAACTCTTTACTAAACCACGGAGGTTGGTTAGAAATTTTAGGATAATACGTAGGAACGCATGTATCAGAAAGTGCGTATAATACATTATAAAATATATTAACAGTTTCAGTCATATTAGTACATAAGTGAAAATTTTGACCGATCGGAGCAAGCGATAAGGCTATTGATAAGTGAAAAGTTTGCTCTACGAAAGCAGGGGATGCGTTTAGCTGACTTTTCAGATATTTCAATTAATTTCGTACGCGTGTCAATAGTCAGCTCCAGCGTTAGGTGATATGGGTCTTCTGGTAAAGGCAGAGGTTCTAACTATGCAGACACAATCTGGACTTGAAACAAAGCAAAGATTCAGTATTCGTCCTGACAAATTTTGAGACAATGAAATATCAAGCAAACCATCAAGAATATCATGCTGCGTTGCGGGTAACAATATATTCGATGTTTCAACGGTGGACCATGTCGCCCTAGGTATATTAAATTCCCATAAAACTATTAACTGATCCCTATCTGATAGTTTACTTTAAATAAAATGGATAGCGGACAGATGATTTGCTTATATTGGGAATTCAAATGTCGGCGGAATATAGGAACATGTTATGTATATAAAAATACCCGGAAGGGATAGTTTTATACTCAGAAATTCAATGTCCATTATATCGTCGGACGTTATTTCTTCAGACGTTAATTCTGAGTCAACAGCACGATCAAGCCTGTACTTTGTGAACTTACTTGGAAAGACTTCGGAACTAAGAATTTCCGGTGTTAACCAAGTTTCTGTGAACACTATAACATGGGAAGTCAAGGAAAAACTATCAGTATACAATTTGGTCAACTTACTTTGTAAGCCCCTTGTATTCTGATAGGAAAGCAGAACGAAAGAATCTAGTTTTTTGCGACAGATAAAGATGAAGATGTGGATGGCTCTTTAAAGGGGTTTCCAACTTCCTTTGAACGAATTTTCTTTTTTTTAGCTTTATACTCTTTAACAAAAATGCCTGCAGGCCAAAAATTGGCTGAGCACATCGTTGCAAAATGAGCACAGGGAACACCGATCTTAAATGATGATACTTCCCTAGCATATGGAAAATTAAATCGTTTAACCTTTAAATCATCAATCTGAACTTTGTTACGGATATGTCCAGGGATGAAAGGTCAGGATTCAGCCGAGAAACAAAATTTGTTTCCGCTGCGGTACACAGGTGACAGTTTTAGGTACCACGCATGTGACAGGTTTTGGTACTACAGCATTTATGGCTGCACTGCCAGTTCCAGTCGGTACTTCAGACGTAAAGTCAACATGCGGCGTTGGAATTATTTCTGTATTTTTTTCAACAGATTTTTCGGGTGTCTCGTGCTGCAAAATCTCACGTCCTTTATATTCGGAAACCGAATCTTTTTTAGCTTTCGACCTCAGTACCATTTGTGCGGCAGCTGAGATCGACTGCTGTGCTGCAGACCCCGGATCGCCAGAGTGAGTTTCACTAGCGACTACCGTCGGCTGTCTATCGACCGCGATCTTTTTACGCTTAGAAGAATCGGGCTCAGATAGCATACGGCTAGTGAGCTGCGAATCCGTATTTCTACGGCTGTTTCGAATTAATTCCGTTACAGTGCTTTTTGTGAGCCGTCTTATAGAGATTGCCTTGGTTTCATAAGCAATACATTCTTCACAATAGTAGCGAAAGCCACTTCTCATGTCGATTGCATCACGGACCAGACCCGAATAAGCAAGGCATTTAGCGTAAAAAATACTGTCGGACGAATGGCACGGAATGCTCACTTGCATTTCTTCGAACAACAGACGGCCATTATCGCGATATTCCGAACCACAGTGCAAAGAGAAAAAAAGCTACGAGTGTAAGAGAGCGGGAGAGAGTGAGTAAGCGGGGGAGCGTTAGTTTTAGCTGTGCCAACAACAACGTTTTATGCAGGAATGCGGGAGAACGAGTAACTACCGTATAGATTCTTACCGCTAGAAAAGGAGAATGCAATTCGATAAAACAATAACAACAAACACTGCACAGAGACTGGGCGTGCAAACTAATATTGTTAATTTAAACACAAAACAATCTCTGTACACTCGCGAAGCGAACGGATGTCGTTAGGGACATAAAAAGCTATATCAATTTAAGAAGATTTGAATTACACCTCGATGGTTTATGGACAAAAAGAACAAAAATGCGGAGCGCAAGACAAAAACACGACCGTTCACTGAAAGAGCGTTCGAATGTTTTGGAATATGGGCGAATGCATCAGTTATTTTCCTGCAATAAAGGCGCCAGCCGAGTGGCAGGATGCTTGATTTATTTAGGATTTGCACGCTTTCCTTCACCTTTGGGGACGGAGGGCGGCATTTTAGTGACGGAATTGTTGATCATTTTAGAAGATTACTCGAATTTTTGACATAAACGTCAGCATTGTACGTTGAAGGATGCAATTTATAGAATTTTTTCCATAAGATCTAAAAAGTAACAAGTATTTTTTAATATCATTTTACAAAATTATTTGACAGATTCGTAAAAATTGATTAGCAGTAGGCGCCGGACATCAAAAAATTTTATTTTCAAGGGGTTAGTATGACTTTTAAAAATCTCCCCCTTACAATTTTAAGGTTACGACACTATTATATTTAAAAAAACTACTATATGAAATAGCGACCAACTCGTTACGAAAGAGTGTCTTAAAAATACTTGTTACTTTTTACGATCTTATGGAAAAAATTCTAAAAATTCGATCCTTCGACGTACAAGGCTGATGTTTATCTCAAAAATTCGGGTAAAAAAGTCTCTAGATATCTGTACAATATTTTGAGCCACATATTTTTCCTTGTATTGTTTTAAGCCTGTTCACCGCATCAAATTGGTTGTGAATAGAGGAGAAAAAATTACTTAAATGGTTCATAGGCTTTGATTGACTCAAATTATGATGGAACTTTAGATGCAATTATGTAGAAGGGCATCTATATACGTCAATATTAACACAATTTATTGCCCATCCTGCTTATTAAAATCCGAAACTGCCAGATGTATGTAGCTTGGAATTGCAAAACTGGAGGTACTCCATTCCCGTGCTGGTAGATTAGCCATAATGATTCGCCGCCAACACTTCCAAAACGTTCTGAAGTATTGTGTCGCTTTAACGACAGCCTTGATGTCATTTCTACAGAGATGAAATTCATGTGTGATCATGAGTCTTGTAGTGCTCTGAAGCTTAAATCTCTACCGGGCCTGGTCTCTACTGCCACCTTTTGACTGTAAGCAGGACAACAAAATTTGGATCCCATGTGGCAACGTCGATGCCTGAACCCCTTAATGAGGCGAGGGACTCAATCGTCTATAGTTCTTGTAATGACTTTGCATATTCTCAAGATGGCGTATATGGCGTATTAGCCTTTCTGCATTCCCTCTAAGTGCGGTTGTCAGCTTCGGGATGGTTATTCTTGGAAGCTGTACATCAGTGCTGTTTGTGGCGGATGTGTCTTCTGCACTTCCATTTGTAACTTTCCATAGGCTTCCTTGTTTCTGACCCGGTGGGAGTATTTTATTCGCTTACGCTAGATACGGTCCGATTTGCAACCAGATTTAGTCAAGAAACTGAACAGTAATGGTTAATAAAGGTGGTCGCCTTGTTGACCGTTCCTTTATTGATCCTGAGTCGATGCTTTTGATCTCAGGTGTCCCTCTGTGGCCACGGTGACACTTGCTACGAGGATGGTGTTGGTTTTTAAAGTGTCGCCTGTTGGCAACTTTAAGAATGTGTCCGAAATTGGATTCACGAATCCTTTCCTGCTCGGAACACAAACGATTTTTCAACTTTTTAATGGTTGATGGTCGCCTAGTTGACCAATCTCCCAATTCCTGAGATAACTTCACTCAGAATCCTTAGTTGTCGCTTAGACAATGGAGTGTTCTGTAATGCGATCTCTTGTTGAGATCACGTCGGGGTCACCAAATGTTAATACGCTATCCTTAGTGTCAGTGGCAATATATCGACTAGTCACAGGATATGTATTTTGGTTGTTTATATATAAATAACCTTTCTACTGATTAGGTGTCGCCCCCAGCACTTGTAGCTAGGTGGACGTCGGAGAAAGCGCATGAGGGGGATCTGAAGATACAGCATTTAAGAGTCACACATAAAATATTCAAAGATCTCATTATTACAGGTGTGATTTCCTACTTGAGTGACCGCACACGCAATGTATTCAAAGATTGTTATGTAAGGCAAACATATCTGATCATATTTATCAATCAAGATGTGTCCTATGAATGTAATACTAATTAATAGTTCAATGTAACCCCAGTAAAGTAAGTAAATCTCACCAAGCTGGGTCTAGTTAGCATAGGAGGGGTTGAAATTATGATACAGCAATAAGTCCATTCTCCTTATCTGCAATTTTAACTCAAAATAAAAAGTCGTTGTCTAATTGTAGCACAATAATATATTTATTCATTTTTTTGGTATTCTGAACATGTTTTATTATATATTGAAATTAACTTTCCCGCTCCATTCCGGCGATTTGCATTGAAGAAGCGCATGTTTCTGATGTCAATTCGGGATTACAGAAAGTAAAGTTTACCAATTTCCTGATGAAATTTTATTTTACTAGTATTCTCTTATTATAGTAGTAAATAAGTAGTAATATAGTAATATATCTGGTTTAAAAATTGTAAAATAATGTCTGTATTTCCTAGAGCACAAACCCCGCACTGAAGAGGTGTTTTACAATATGAAACCCGACACCTGGCACACTTTTGATCCGCGCTTATCTCTCGTCTCTGCTTTTGTCCAGCTCCCTTCTCCGATCCAATCTCTGCGTCTTACAGATCTCACACAGGTATCAACCTGGTACTAGCGTCTTGACCCTGGTATCTTGATCTGGGTGTAGAGCACTCGGTTGTAACGGTACTCTCACTGCCACGCACTCAATTATCTCTTCGCACTTGTGTTCTTGATCTCGGTAACTTATCCTCTTGCTCGTGTATCTCGGTTGATTCTCGTATCTTATGATCTCGTTCGCGTATCTTGGTTGACTTTATCGAGCTGTGCCTGCGCCTTCTTTTTATAGGCTGCAGGTGTCCCGTTATTTCCCTTTTTGCGCACGGCTCGCACAGTGGCCAATGGCCAAAAATGTCCAGTTAATTCCCCTTGCACACGGCACGGATCCAAGGATCAAGAATGTTCAGTTAATTCACGGTGCATCCTCTTTGTGCTGCTCCAAAGTCCATGGATTTACCGTTTTACCTCTTTGCCCTTTGGCGGCGTGGGTCCAAGGTCCAGTGCGTCACCGTTATTTCACGGTCTCTCCGCTTTGGCCAGGTCCAATTCGCTGTTGCGAAGGCAGAGATTTGTGGGGAGTTTTGAGACTCCTCACATCTCCCCCTTCCTTCGGAAATTTGTCAAATATGGTGCTTTTCCCTCCCGGCGCACTCCGTCGACGCGTCTCAGCCTCCTCGTCGTTGTTCTCGTCTTCTGCTCCTTGTTCCTCGTTCCTTGATCCTGTACCGCCTGTTGGCCATCAGTCCGGGCGCAGCGGTGCAGTCTAAGCCTTGTATACATCATCATCTTGACGACCGCGTCTAACCCTTCCATGACGCCGTTCTCCTGCCGTTGGTCACCGGTCGGATCGCAGCGATATCAGTCTCAGCCTTGCAAGCATCAGCATCTCGATCCCCGCGTATAGATCTTCCCGGGGCCGTCCTCCTTCCTCCTCTATATGATCGTGGTGAGCAGCGTTGCCATATCCGTGTCGTCAATTTCAGTTATCGGTGTCCATTATCGATTGTCCAGCGTTGCCATTTCCATACCATCCGCAGTGTGATGGTGTAATAGTGTGGCCCTATCGATCGCAATATCGATCAACCGCCGCTATCGCAGCGCCGCCATCCCGATTTTTCATTAAGTAAGCTTTTATCTCCTTTTTTCCGATTTTCCAGCGTGCTGACGATTTATTTATATTTTTGCAGCTCCCGATGATGAATGTATGCCCCTTTATGATGCTCCGGGGTGCGGACCATGGCCCCGCGCGCCCCTGAAGACAACTTGCGGCTGCAAGTGCCCCCCGTGTTCCGCGCCTGCCGCAGCCTCGCGACATATTTGCCGGCCCGCGCTCCAGGCCTCGCGCTGCTCTGATCCGCTCCTGGCATGGCTGCCGTAGAGGTCGTTGACCACTTTTTGTTTATGTGTGTTGTTGTGCTGCAGATTTGTTGTGCGCTGCCTGCGGCACTCATTGGTGCTCTTGCCAGTAATAACGATCTCTTTTGGCCGCACATTTATTGTTGTTGTTGCCTATGCTTGCTGTTGTTGGCGTCTGCAGCGCCCGTTGCTGGCGCCTACAGCGCCCGTTGTTTTTGTTGGCCACACTCGTTGTTTTTGCTGGCCGCGGTTGTTGTTGTTGACCGCGCTCGTTCTTGCTATCGGCGCCGCCGATTGTTTCTGTTCTAGCCTCGATTTGGGCACCTTGAACCCTCTTCTGACCCGCTCTCGCGCTCCTGATTGAGTGTGTGCTCGTGTATCCGTGTGTATTCCATGTGTTGCGCTCGTTTCGATACTCCGTATCGTCCTCTCTCTTTTCCCGCTAACGGAAAGCACAGTGCTCCCTTGATGTCGTGGTCGTTTCACTTTGTTCATTCCCGGGTTTTAGGTCGCTTATGTGTGCTGTTTTTCCTTGCCGCTTTCTTCGTGCCGTAACTTGCAGAACACCGGCGAAGTAAACTTTGTGATTTTAAACGGCCCATCGAATTTTGGGTCCAGTTTCGCCGCGAATCCCTCGACTGCCTTGGACAGCTGGTGCTCCTTGGCCCAGACCCTGTCCTCAATCTTCGGCTTCGGTCTCCTTCGGAGATTATAGTGACGCGCCTGATCCTGCGCTGACCTTTCCATGTTTCTCCTAACCAACTCGAAGATATCCTTTAGTTTTTGTGCGTTATCCGTGGGCGTTTGTGTTTCCTTTCCTGTTCCGGTTGTCTGCTGATCGTACAGCGCGTTTAGGAGTCTCGGCTCTCTACCCTGCGTGATAAACGCTGAAGAGTAGCCCGTTGTTTCCGCCACACTTGTATTCACGGCCAGTTGCAATTCTGCCCATTTTTTCATCCCACGTCCTATGATCGGCTCCGGTGAATTGTGCGATCATGGTTTTCACGATTCTGTTGGTTTTCTCCGTCGGGTTTCCCTGTGGCGTGTACGGGGCTGTAAACTGGTGTAGGACACCCAGTTTCTCCATGAACTTCTTGATCGCTCTGTATGAACGCTGAGATCTCGGAAACTATAAAAGCTAGAAGATTGAGATTTGGCATGCAGATTCTAGTGGTTAATTCACAGCGCAAGTTTTTCACGCCGATGTGCCACGCCCCCTCTAACGCCCACAAACCGCGAAAAACTGTGGCACCCACAGTTTTAAAGCTAGATTAACGGGAAAGGGAATGTGTATTCGTTTCATCAATACATATTGATAGACCAAAGTGGGAAACCCCCCTCCCCCTAACGCCCACAAACCGCGAAAAGCTGTGGCGCCCACAGTTTTAAAGCTAGAGCAAAAGTGTAAACGCTCTTTTGTTTGGGTTATTAATGCCTACGGAAATGTAGAAGAAAATTTTTAAATCGTCCCACTCAGTAAAAAAAATCAAAATGTGAAATGGCCGGTAGATGACGCCCCTTTGAAGCGGCTGCTTGGCTTGCCCTGCTTGAGACTGCTTGCTTTAGCTAAGTAACGGGTATTTGATAGTCGGGGCACTCGACTGTAGCGTTCCCTCTTGTTTTTTACTCGTTTCTGTTGAGTGTTGTTTGTATGCGGTGTCAAAAATGGGCTTCATGTATTGATGTTATAGACTTTTTACTTATGTGTCCGGCCACCGCTTGTTTGTATTGTGTAAGCAAAAACAACCCTTAAATTTCTGGTGACAAGGGATTTTGTTTTGAAGCATCATTTGAGTTGAAATAAACGTAATAAAATTATATTCATAGATAAAGTAAAATTATAATTATAAAGTAATTCTTATTCTATAACATTTACATTTATATCTAACTGATAACTATTTGTTTATGTGTTTATTTAAAAAAAAAAGTGTAAAAACATTAAACTATTGAGAGCATTAGGACCTAATCTGTTCCTTTTCTCAGTTATAATATTTCCTGCAAGGGAAAATGCTCGCTCGGCGGCTGCACTACTTGCAGGAATGGAAAGTACCTGCAGTGCAAACTTTGAAAGCTTTGGATAAAATGGTTCATTGTTTTTCCACCACTCCACAACTTCGAAGTCTTCATTAATTAATACCTTTTCATTACAATATTTTTCTAATTCATCGTAAGCGGTTATGTTAAGCGGATTTGATGTAGATTGTTGTAGCATATCGGAGAAAAAGTTTTTATTTTTAAGTATGTGAGAATCGATATCTGAGGAAGATGTGGCCGGACTATGACGACATAAAGTTGCTGGTAGGCTATTACTTGTTATTGGAAGTGGTTCGGATAAATACGTGTTATCAAGCCTTTTCATTTCTGATAGACAAAAATCTTTAATTTCACACAAATCATTTTCTTGTATTTTTATAGCCGGTGGATACCAAAAAAATTCAATTTTATGATAAACTGATAAGTTTTTTCCCATATTTCACTAACATTTTCACTAGTTTTTTCTTTTAAAGTTGAAATGGGAGGTGTATCTAAGGTGCTTGATTCACATAGTTTCTTGACTTTAAAAATTAATGGGTTGACAAAACAAATATATGCTGAACCGCAAATTTGCATTTCTTTAAATATTATTTCAAAGTTTTTGCACAGCTCAACTATGACATTAAATGTACTTTTTCCTTTTCCTTGTCCTTTTTTTTCATCAGCCTCTTTTTGGCACTTCTAGGCGATGCTTGAGGGGTCTGGAAGCAAGTCGTCTATATCGACAAGTTCTCCATAGGTGGATCCAATTTTTATAAAAAATTTTATCATAGACTTGAAACCGCTACCAGACACAGCAGAAAACGGGCGGCAGTCCTCGACGATCCACTTCGAAACAGCATCTAGCGCCTCCTTTTTGTCCAGGTTAGAAACACTCCTCAGGGCACTTGGTTGCTTATAAGCTTGGCAGCATGTGTGCATGTTTGATTGCCAATACATTTCAAGATCTTTCTGCATGAACGGCAATAAACTAAGTCCTTTACGCTTGTTCCGTCTTCCTCTATAATTTCCGCAAAGACAATTCAGACGAAACTCTTCCCCTTTCGCTTGGGCTCCAACGAGTAAATACCTCTAGCAATTTGTTCAGATATAATTGCGTGGTCTGCCATTTGGTCAATAGAAGATAGAGGTCTCTCCAAAGTGTAAGTCCGTCCGGGTAGCCAAATGAGATTGAAAGGAAGTAAGCAAAAGCTATTCTTGCATATCATCTTGCATGTCAATCACATAGAAATTTGACAAGTACAAAAAAATAGTGTTCGAAAATTCTGTGCATTAGAGCAACACTGTAAATTTTTGAGTGTGTACTTTTTCACCGCATAATTCTGTGTGTTGTCTATGTAACACTCACAATCGATGCAGTGTTTAAACACCGCAACTGCATAGTAGGCGGTGTTAGTAGCACCGGCACCGCTTTTTAGGCGAGTACACTAGTAGTGTCAAAATCGGGCACCGGTGCCGTTCTCTGGTCCGCATCGTCCGTTTGCTATCCGTACATGCATCCTTGTGGGCCTGACCTGTCCTGCCGCCTGCAGCCTGACCGCCAGCTCCTCACTTATAAAGCTAGCCGTGGCGCCGGTGTCCACCGTGGCCTTCAGTCTCTTCCCGGCTATGAGCACTGTGGCGCCAGGTCGCCCATTAAATTTGAGGGGCAGTGACTCGCGAACCCTAGTTGCCCCTCGGCGGCTGAGATCGCTGGGCATTTCCCGATCTCGGGCACCAGTTGTTTGTTACCATGCCTATTTTCCAGCAGTTCCAGCAGAACAGCACCGGGCGGTTTCGACATTCTGTTGCCCAATGCTCCTGGCTTCCACATCTACGGCTTGCCGTCGCCGGGTTGGATATGTATCCTGGCACCTTCTGCAGACTGCCACTTGCTCCCTTCGATTGGCTGCTGGGTGCGCGAACTCTCTCCGTGTTCTCGTCGTGCATCTACCGGGTGTTGGAAATCCCTTCGCGCGGCAACAGGGTGCTCAAACTTTCTCCGAGCGGGTACAGGGTGTAGTAGCCGTGAGGTAGGTGTTCACTAGAAATTGGTATGAATCTCCAGCATATAGACGACTCGGCATTGTCCACTTCTTGCATTTGCTCGGTACAAAGCTCGTCGGATATGGCGTGGGTTTTTAAAGTTTAAGTGCACTTTCGGTAATCTACATGATTGGTTTCAAAATAGTGGCGATAATCAGATATATTCGGACGGACCCTAACAAAACAGATTCAGAGAGAAATACCAGCGTGTTGGGTGGCTAAGGTGTTATTTGCCCCCATTCTATACCCTCCCATCCTTAGTAACACTATTGATTTTCATTGTTACCCCTTGTTAAGTGTCTTTTATTTCTTCGTATGTTTAGACAAATCGACATTAACTTCGTTGTTTAACGACGGGCCGTATAATGAGGCTTAATTACTACATTTCATATTGGGTTCAATTCAATAATGTTTGAAATTCATTTCGAGATCTGGAAAAAAAACAATTATTCACTCAGTCGTAAACGTTCAAAAAAATTTAAAAACGCGAGGTTTTGCGTTTCGCAATGCTAACAATAAACAAATGAGTCAGAACGTGGATCAGCGCACTCAACGCCAAAAGCAACAAGGCGAAGCCCGTAAAAAATTTCAGAGAGAGCAAGATAAACGTCGTCTTTCTTTGGCCTGTAAAAATGCTTATTTCTCTTTCACGTGTAATACGCTAGAACCGAAAGTGCAAGAAAGTGCAAGTTTACTGACCGCCGAAAACCAGAGGGCTAGTTCTGGCTCTCCCGCTCTGCTTCTCACCGCTCAAACGCCATGGAGTGAGCAATGCAAAACTCCAACCGAGCTTCTGCCACCTAGTGCAACAACAACAGTTGACTACGTCAACAACAATGGCCTCTTTCGCCAACAATGCAATAACGACTCCACTCTCTTCTTCTGCAGCGGGTAAAGCAACAGCACAACCAAGTGCAAAAATCGGGCCAAACGGCAAAAACAAAGCTACGGTAGAAAAAATGACAATTCCGCAAGCAGGTTCGGCCATGCAGACAGGCATAGATCGCTACATTAATATTTCCAAGCGCAAGCTCCAAAAAAATCTGACGGCAATAAGACCAAAGTAAACCGTACCAACAAAGGCCCTGAAAATCTCGGGCCATTATATGAAAATAGATTTTCCATTCTGGCGGAGCCCCATACAGAGTCTGAACCATTAGCCCCAAGGAAACTGAAGCCGCCACCTATCTTTATTCGGGAGAAGACCTCGAATGCCCTAGTCAACAAAATAGTTGAGCTAGTCGGAAAAGATAACTTTCATGTTATTCCGCTTATGAAAGGGAATATAAGCGAAACTAAACTGCAAAACAAAACAGAAGACGATTTCCGAGCAGTGTCAGAGTACTGAAACGATGCCAAAAAGAATTATTACACGTACCAGCTAATAAGCTGCAAAGGCTTGCAAGTTGTGCTTAAGGGAATAGAACTCGATGTGACCCCCTCTGAAATTACAGAGGCTTTAAAAGAAAATGGTTTTTGTGCAAAAAATGTTATAAACAATATGAACAAAAACAAGAAGTCGCAACCACTATTCAAGGTCGAGCTAGAGCCATTTAGCAGAACTTTGAAAAAACGCAGTCCAACCGATCTACAAGTTGCAGTACCTGCTTCATCGTAGGTTCACAGTAGAATAGCCGCACAAACTGAACGGGCCAGTGCAATGCACGAATTGCCAGGAATACGGAGACACCAGGGCTTACTGCACCCTCAGGTCAGTATGTGTAGCTTGTGGAAACTGCCACGACTCCGAACCCTCACTAAAAAGTGTGTAAACTGCCAAGGAAACCACACAGCAAACTACAGAGGCTGTCCAGTCTACAAGGAGATGAAAAGTCGGATGCAACGAGCGACAACGGCACGCTTCCAGAACACACAGAACACTTACATGATATCGCAAACGATACCGGATGTTTTCTTCGCAAAAGCAGCTAGATCGGTCATCTTTTGGCCCTTTAATTACCACCAACGGAATTTCTTACGCCAGTGCTCTAAGATCAGGCCCATCTCACATAGAGCCGAAAACTGATAACATCCAGCAGGCCATGGGACAGCCACAAAGTAACATGGAAACTATGATGATCACTTTGCAACAAAATATGATGGAACTTATGTCCTTCATGAAAACCACCATGCAAACCCTTATGCAAAACCAAAACATCTTGTTACAAATGCTTGCAGCTCAGCAGTCCAAATAAACTATGCCTAATCTTCAAATAACTTGCGGAACGCCAACGGTGTTGCACGGCATAAACCTGAAATAACTCAATTTCTGAACGAAAACCACGTCGACGTTATGTTGCTGGCAGAAACACATCTCACCAGCAAATATAACTTTTACATACGGGGATACACGTTCTACAGCACCAATCATCCAGATGGTAAAGCATATGGCGGAACCGGCATCTTAATAAGAGACCGCATCAAACACCACTTTCAGCAAAGGTTTGCAAAAAATTATTTGCAAGCTACATCGATTAAATTACAGTTGGGCAACTGCAACTTTGCCATTGCCGCTGTATACTGCCCACCCCGTTTTACAGTCTCCGAAGACCAATTCATGGACTTCTATAATTCACTTGGAGAGCGATTCATAGCAGCAGGAGATTACAACGCCAAGCACACTCACACTCACACTATATAATACACTCATCAAAACATGCAACAAACTGGACTACGTTTCACCAGGCAGCCCTACATTCTGGCCTACAGATCCTAAAAAAATTAATTGATTTTGCTGTGGCAAAAAATATTTCTCGCAATCTAATATTTGCAAAATCGCTTTTAATATAATGGACGTTGATACACTACGAGCAGTACAAACAAGTGGCCCAACGATACCAAGCACGTGCTTGTTACGCGCGGGACCCTTTGACCCCTATGAGACAAAATAGAGACGGGACACATAAAGATTCTAATGGTTACAACTATGAGTGAAGCAAATAAGATAAAATTGTAGTTTTTAATACAGGGATAGAAGTTGAAGTGCAAATTAATTAAACATAGGACGCGAAAGGGCTCATGCAGAGTAAAATTTTATGTACATCGAGACAAATTAAGAGGGTAGTAATTTCGTGTTAGTCTAACGGGAACATTAAAAGTTAAACGGTTTACCAGTTCTACAGATCCAATATCACCTCTTATAAGATTTTGCATAAAAATAGTACCAAGCATTATTCTACGGTTTTGAAGTGTAGGTAAGTTAAGCAATGGTAATCTACTCTGGTAGGAAGGAAGCCTTACGTTTTGATCCCAGTTCAAACTACGAAGGGCAAAAAGAAGAAAACTAAATACGGTCGATGTGAACTTGATATTGTGGACTCCAAACTGAAGAACAATATTCCAAAGGGCAAGGGAGGTAAATAATAATTTGGTTATATAGGGGTCATCAAATTCTTTTGACCAACGCTTTATAAACCCAAGAACAATTATTGCTTTGTTGACAGTCGACATTATGTGGCAGTCAAATTTAAGCTTCGGGTCCAGAAGAACACCTAAATCGTTTACTGAATATATACGATCAAGTGGGGAGTTCTGAAGCAAATAACTTATTAACGTAGGGTTACCTTTCTAAAAGGTCATTACGTTACATTTCAGGCAGTTCAAATTTAAGAGGTTATACTCACATCATATCTGAAAATTATCAATGTCTGATTGTATGCTTCTTTTCTCGTCATTATCATCATCAGCGATGGTTAGGGATAGGTAGGGTTATTCTAGTAATATCACTCCCTCAGTAATATAACTCCCACATTCGGCCATTCTGATTAAACATTCGCCTCGAATGTTTCGTCGTTGTCATCGTGGGTGGGCCATGCCTTGAGATATTCGGCACAGGTCGAAGAAATTTTTGGAGCGTCTAAGTTGCCGACTTTCTGGAAATCGTAGGCGTTGTTGTGCTTGACTTTCGTGATTTGGTAAGGACACAAATACTTCAGCTTTAATTTGAGACCTTCACCAAATTGAGTGCGCTTTATGGCTACCATGTCGCCAACGTTGTAAAGCCTTGCTGGTTTGCGTCGGATTGTAAGTCCTTTCGTTTTCCGATTGAAGCTTTAAAATTTGTGATTTTGCCTTCAGCATTAAATCGTTACGAGAGTCCTGAAACAGCGCTAAGGTTTCGTTGTTGATTAGCTCACAAAGCTGCTGGTCATCTTTGTTCCTCATTTTGACTCCGATTAAAAGCTCAAAAGGTGTGGCGTTGATGCTTCTCGAGAAAGTAGAGTTGATGGCTTGTTGAACTCGATCAACGTATCTGTACCATTTGGTAGGATCATTCACACTGAGTTTTGACAAAACTGGGATAATTATGGCATTCAGTCTCTCCACTTGTCCATTTACACGTGGTAGACCTGTCGAAGACTTGACAACCTTTATATTTTCGTCGTCGCAATATTGAAGAAAATCTTGGGCTGTAAAAGCTGAACCTCGATACGAAATGATACAAGCTGGGTTGCCAAACACATTACTTTGTTCTCGTAGTTTTGTAATGACTTCGCTTGCAGTCGTTGATTTTGTAGGATAAAGCCAGCTAAACTTCGTTAAGGAATCGATGACGCCGAGTATGTGCTTGTAATTCTTGCTTGTAGATTCTAATGGACCCAAGTGATCGATGTGGTACGTATGTAATGGAATATCTTCATTGTGCAATGGATGTAGCCAGCCCTCTTGCTTGCCACGCTTGCGGTTGCTTAAAATGCATGGAATACAACAGGCGATGAATTTCTCTATTTTTTCGTCAAGGTTTTGGATGAAATATTCGTTGCAAATCATCTCCTTTGTCTTTTTGACGGCAAAATGTCTTCTGTCGTGTGCATTGCCAATGATCTGTCTTTCCATATCCCTGGGGACAACTAGAAGTTCTGTGTCGTTAACTGTTTTCTATAGGATCCCGGACTTTAGGAAATAATCGTCGTAGGGTGAGTTGGAGTCTTTGATAATTTTGCAAATCGCCTTCAAGTGTTCGTCCTTTTCTTGAGCTCGTTCAAAGCCAAGTGCTACGGAGTCGTCTACAATTGTCATTATTGGGTGCCTGGAGAGAGCGTCAACGTGCTTCATACGTGTACCTGAACGGTGTTCCACTTTGTAATCGTACTCTTGATGCAATAGTACCCAACGTGCCACTCTGGTGCAAAGTCTTTGCTTGTCCAGCGTCTTCGTGAATGCATTGCAATCAGTGACAATCTTAAAAGGGATGCCAAGTAGATAGACTCTGAATTTGGTTATAGCTTCGATGATCGCTAGCACCTCTAACTCATAGCTTAAATATTTACGCTGAGCATCTGTGGTTTTCCTACTCATAAAGTAGACTGGGTGAAATTGGCCGTCGTCAGCTGACTTCTGTAACAGCACGGCGCCAAACTCGTCTATGGAGGCGTCGGTGTGTACCTCGGTGTCGTACTTCGGGTTGTAAATTGCTAAAACAGGGGTGGAAGTCGGATATTTCTTTAGGGTTTCAATAGAGTTCTTTTCATAAGGGCCAATAACAAATTCTGCTTTATTTTTGGTAAGGTCAGTAAAGGGTTTCGAAATCAGAGCATAATTCTGGATGAACTTCTTAAAGTAGCCTTTGAGTCCTAGAAAACTTTCTAACTGCTTTAGGTTCTGTGGCGTCTTAAACTTCGAAACTGCGTCGATCTTCTGAGGAGTCGGAGAAATGGTTTTGTTCTCAATAATGTGACTTTAGAACTGGATACGGGTCTGCAGAAAATGACATTTTTTTGGTTAAGCTCAAGTCCATATTCGCTGCAAGTTGATATAACTTCGTTGAGATTCGAAACTGTCCTTCGCTGGTATAATTATGTCGTTTACATAAGATAGAGCGATTCCTCTACGGGACAGACCTCTGAAAATCGCACTTATGTGTCTCTGAAACACACCAGGTGAGTTGGACAACCCAAAAGGCACCTTTAGGAATTTGTATTGCCCACTCTGCGTCACGAACGAAATGTACTTTCTGCTAGATTCAGCCACTGGCACATGGAAAAAGCCATTCCGCAAATCGATCGTGCTGAATATCAACGCTTCTTGCAAGCGGTCGAGCTGGTCGTCAATCAGGGGCAACGGAAAAGGATCTTTTACGATTACCTTGTTTATACGCCTGAAATCAATGCAAAGTCGTTGCGAACCGTCGTTTTTCTTCGCAATCACTACAGGGCTTGTAAATTCGAATTCAGAGAAGAAGGAGAACCTATTCTGTTCTCATACCGACGGTAGCCGCTAGCTCCGAGGGAGGATTTTCCTCACGGGCTTCGGGCATCTGCCCACGGAGTCCAATGTCACCAGGAGACCAAGATCCGCTGTCCTCTTCTACTGTCCTTGATAAGGACACGCCATCGATTAGCAAGGATCTGAAGGATCAGACAGCGCCGCTAAATTTAACAAGAACGTGGAGAAGATCGGACATAAAGACGACATCTGACAAGCGAACCAGTACTCCGATGTTAATTTCCGCAGCACTCGTGATGCGATCCGTTCCGAGGCGCAGTGACCATTACCCACTTTGGAAAAAGTAGTGTCCAGTACCAAATGTGTTAAAACAGTGAATTAATTAAAAGTGCTAACAAGGGAAAATCAAGAGATCAAAAAGAAAAGGTCCTTCAGTGAAGATAGTAACGATAGTAACTAAACGAATTGCGAGGCATTTTTAAATGCAAACAATCTAAACCGAATCAAAAGGACATCGAGTGAACAGTGATGAGTAATTTACGAACCGAGTCTCTCCACCACAATTTATATTTTATATTTTTTTGATGGACGTTGATGCACTACGAGCAGTACAAACAAGTGGCCCAACGATACCAAGCACGTGCTTGTTACGCGCGGGACCCTTTATAATTTCGGGCAAAATGCGAGTTCGCGAGGAAAATACATGAAACAAATAAATACGGGACACATGGCTACAAACTATGATTGAAGCAAATGAGATAAAATTTTAGTTTTTAATACAGGGATAGAAGTTGAAGTACAAATTAAATGATAAAGATTGTTATAATTAGTACAGAGAACGCGAAAGGGCTCATGCAGACTAAAATTAGATGTACATCGGGGCAAATTAAGAGGGTAATAGTTTCGTGTTAGTCTAACGGGAATATTAAAAGTTAAACGGTTTACCAGTTCTACAGAATCAATATCACCTCTTATAAGATTTTGCATAAAAATAGTACCAAGCATTATTCTACGGTTTTCAAGTGTAGGTAAATTAAGCAATAGTAATCTACTCTGGTAGGAAGGAAGCCTTACGTTTTGATCCCAGTTTAAACTACGAAGAGCAAAAAGAAGAAATTATTTTGTACCGACTTAATACGGTCGATGTGCACTTGATATTGAGGACTCCAAACAGAAGAACAATATTCCAAAATAGGACGGACAAGGGAGGTAAATAACAATTTGGTTATATAAGGGTCATCAAATTCTTTTGACCAACGCTATATAAATCCAAGAACACTCATAGCTTTGTTGACAGTCGACATTATGTGGCAGTCAAATTTAAGCTTCGGGTCCAAAAGAACACCTAAATCGTTTACTGAATATATACGATCAAGTGGGGAGTTCTGAAGCGAATAACTTAAAGACGTAGGGGTACCTCTATAAAAGGTCATTACGTTACATTTCAGGCAGTTCAAATTTAAGAGGTTATACTCACACCATATCTGAAAATAATCAATGTCTGATTGTAAGCCAAAACAAGAGGGAACGCTATAGTCGAGTGCCTCGACTATCAAATACCCGTTACTCAGCTAAAGTCAGCAGTCTCAAGCAGGGCAAACCAAGCAGCCGCTTCAAAAAATTTAAAAAATTTCTTCTACATTTCGGTAGGCGTTAATAACCCAAACCCAAAATTGCGTTTACACTTTTGCTCTAGCTTTAAAACTATGGGCGCCACAGCTTTTCGCGGTTTGTGGGCGTTAGGGGGAAGGGGGGTTTCCACATTTGGTCTATCAATATGTATTGATGAAACGAATACACATTGCTTTTCCCGTTAATATAGCTTCAAAACTGTGGGTGCCACAGTTTTTCGCGGTTTGTGGGCGTTAGAGGGGGCGTGGCATATCGGCGTGAAAAACTTGCGCTGCGTATTAACTCCTAGAATCTGCATGCCAAATCCCAATCTTCTAGCTTTTATAGTTTCCGAGATCTCAGCGTTCACACAGACGGGTGCCACTGTTTTTCGCGGTTTGTGGGCGTTAGGGGGGAGGGGGGTTTCCCACTTTTGTCTATCAATATGTATTGATGAACCAAATACACATTTCTTTTCCCGTTAATATAGCTTCAAAACTGTGGGTGCCACAGTTTTTCGCGGTTTGTGGGTGTTAGAGGGGGCGTGGCACATCGGCGTGAAAAACTTGCGCTGCGTAATAACCCTTAGAATCTGCATGCCAAATCCCAATCTTCTAGCTTTTATAGTTTCCGAGATCTCAGCGTTCATACAGAACGGGTCACAGTTTTTCGCGGTTTGTGGGCGTTAGAGAGGGCGTGGCACATCGGCGTGAAAAACTTGCGCTGCGTATTAACCCCTATAATCTGCATGCCAAATCTCAATCTTCTAGCTTTTATAGTTTCCAAGATCTCAGCGTTCATACAGACGGACAGACGGACAGACAGACGGACAGACAGACGGACAGACGGACAGATCACAGAACATGGCTAGATCGAATCGGCTAGTGATCCTGATCAAGAATATACATACTTTATATGGTCGGAAACGCTTCCTTCTGCCTGTTACATACTTTTGCACGAATCTAATATACCCTTTTACTCTACGAGTAACGGGTATAACTAGTCTCAATCTTATTATATGTCAAACAAAGCTTAACATCATCAGCATACATTAGTACACGAGAATGTGTTACGATAGACGGAAGATCGTTAATAAACAAGGTAAACAGCAAAGGGCCCAAATGACTACCCTGGGGCACTCCCGATGTCACGTTGATCATTTTGGAGACAGCGTTCTTAAATATAACTCTCTGAGTCCTTCCATTCAAATAACTTGAAATCCAAGTTAATAGATTACATGGAAACCCAAGCTGATCTAATTTGAATAAAAGGAGAGAGTGGTTAACAGAGTCAAAAGCTTTGCTGAAATCTGTATATATAACATCAGTCTGCATTTTTTCTTAAATCCATTTATTACAAGAGATGACAATTCAAGGAGGTTAGTAGTGGTCGATCTTCTCTTAACAAAACCATGCTGACACGGTGATATTAGCGAGGAACATAAGTGTTGCAAGTGAGAAGTAATAATTCGTTCTAATGCTTTCGGAATTGCCGACAATTTAGAAATACCTCTATAATTCTGGGCATCCGCCTTCGCACCCTTTTTGTGGAGTGGAATAATGAAAGAGTCCTTCCAGATAGTTGGAAAAATTGATGATGAATTAGACAAGTGAAAAAGTTTAAGAACCGGTTTACAAATGGTTGAAGCACAAAACTTAAGCACACACCCAGGGAGTCCATCAGGACCGGGAGAATAAGTTGGAGTTGTTGTTTCTAAGTCTCTTAAGAGAGAAATTTCGGTAATTACGGGGGAAAAAATACAATTAGCTCTGTTTAAGGGGTTAGGGTAGATAGAATTTGACCAAGCAGCCGAACTATAAGTAGTTTGGAAAAACTCGGCAAATAAATCCGCAATGTCAGAATCCGTCGATGCCTCTTTTGAAGGCAATGCCGAAGAAGGCAATGCCGAAGACTTACGCTTAGCATTAACAAAGTTATAAAACTGTTTCGGATCATTTGAAAATTCGAATTTACATCGATTTAAATACATAGAATAGCAGTGACTGTTGAGAACATTGAAATCTGAACGAGCCACCACATATTTCGAAAAATCAGATGGCTTACCCGATTTTTTATATTTATTATAAGTGTTGGATTTAAGATGTTTAAGTCTTTGAAGCGCATTGTTAAACCAAGGAGGCCTATTTTGCTTCGGAGGAAGCCTGTCAGGAACGCATTCGTCAAAAAAAGTGTTTAAAACGCTATAGAAATGTTCAATTGCACTTTCGATATCCATGCAATTGTACAAATCAGTCCAATCATATTGCGAAATCATATAATTTAATTTATTATAGTCACATTTACGAAAACATCTCACTTTAGTTTGAGAAACTAAAGGAGAAAGGGTATCAGTACAGGGGAGGCCAATTGTCAATTCCAATGTAGGATGATATCGGTCTTCAGGTACAACAAGTGCGTCAATTCTAGATACCGTTACTTCATGCGGATCTGAAACAAATACAAGGTCCAATTGTCTGTTTATTGAATTTCGTATAAAGCTTACTTGCTGTAACGATAATTCAAGAAGGCCATCCACAAAATCATGGGCTGATAAAGGTGTAGCGGCAGGTGAGTCAGTAGGAAGAGACCAAGAGATATTAGGGAGATTAAAGTCACCCAAAACAATCAAAAGGTCTCTGTTGGAAGGACGGGATATAACGGATTTAATAGCAGGCAGTTGGTGTTCATAAATGAAAAAATCTGAGCCAGGAGGTTACAAAAATAGATAAGGATTGCAGGGAAACTTTGACACTAACAAATTCAATTTCGTTAGAGATATGAAAGTTAAAAGAAGTCGACGCATGCAGCTAACATTATAAATATCATAATGATTGTGTTTTAAGTGAAAATAATGTAGTTAAGAACAACAGTGGTTTGGCGCACGTATATATATATATATAAATTATAATATCTTCTAAAGCCCAGGATCCGGAGCGTCGAGATCTCATCGCCCAGGACTTAAAGGGGTAAGTTTTTCGGAACACGGTTCCTTTTTATCCACCATATATATATGTATCCGTGCGTTTGCTTGATTAACTAAAGTACATTTTCCACACTAGACCTCTTCAAGGCATAATAATAGTTTATATCAGCCAGTATACTTAGCCGTTATACTTTTTATAATATAATAAAACATTGACTTTTCAGCGGCGAGTATCAGCCTTTTGTTTGTATGAACAATCACAAGAGCCCTCAGAACGATGTTTGTAGTCGTGAATAGTCAGCAATTTGTTGACGTGTGCACCTTGTATAGGTGGTAAATTCGATACTCTCCGCTAACCAACTCTGTTGGTCAATTAAAGTTAAATTTATATGTATTCCCAATAATAATATTATTCATAAATGGCACTAGCCAATATTTTATTCAATAAATTTATAATGTGAAAACGAACTTAAAACCATGAAGTGCTAAGTTTTTAAAAAGGGGGTGCTGACGCGATAAGTGGAGTAGGTGAAGAATAATGACATAACTTTTGACGGACAACCTTGACAATAGGGAATCGTATTGCGCGGTCCTTTACAGAACTAGGGCACTAATATGCCCACGTAACATAATTGGCGCCCAACGAAGGACTTTTCATATTTCTTAAGGAATATTGCTAGGAACAACCATCTAGAAACCTTTGGCAGTTGGATGGGCAAACTAGTCATGCCGTAGATTGTACCTTTACGTGCCAAAGATAACTTTTATATATTTAGAGCAAGGAATTTAAGTAGTTGGGATATATTTTTTGGGGTTAAAATTTATACTGATTAGAAGGTAAAGTCCCCAACTTCTGCGACCGCCAGAATTGAGAGGCCTCTCAACCAGGACTTTGTCTCAGAATAGAGGATTGACTTTATACTCTGTTTTCTTATAAAATCATAGATATCTTTTGTTTTAGTATAGAAAAAGTTACTAAAATTCTTTTAATTGAATATGAATATATGCCAACTGACGCTTTTTGAAATTAACGTAAATACAATTTAGATGTGCTTCTTGGCCGACGCTACACGACGTACTAGGCGGAGCCCGGTCGTTTGATAGGCTCGTGTCCAGAAAGGGCAGGAGCGCAGATGTTACGGTAACGCATTTAGCCATTGCGGTGCGGATCTATTGTGCATTTGCCGATCCAAGACAGACAAAGGTGGGTGGGGGAACTGACAGGAAACGTGAAGCCGACGCTACACGACGTACTAGGTCAAGAGTCCGGTCGTTTGACAGACTCGAGACTTTACGGCTTCCTTTGACATATATGGGCGGGGGACGTATTTTAGTTTCTCTGGCCGACGCTACACGACGTACTGGGCTGGATGGTCCGGTCGTTTGATAGGCTCGAGTCCAGAGAAATAGGAAGACGGTTGTGGATCCCGAGAGTGATCGGTCAGATAGCCGTATTTCCGACGACTGGCGGGAGGGGGATTTCGGACAGACTTTTCTTCTAGGCGCAGCTAGTTCCCATGGTGAACGCTAAGGCTGACTAGAAGGGAAGAAGAGCTGTTAGTTCAGTGGAACCCAGTTGTGTATAAGCTGCTAATACCTCTAGTTAGGGATATTTGTTTTTTTTTGTGGGACTTACATATCGGACAGATTCTTCACCGATGAGAGACTTAGTAATTGCAGTTCAGCATGCCTAAGCTTTTTTAACTGACAACTGTTACACAATCATAAAAATAAAAAAAATCACAATGATAAAAACTGGTTTGATAAAATAAATACCTACACTGATAAAACAAAAATCATAATGCTTAGTATAAAACATATTAGATTGCATGATTTCATTTGAAAATAGTTCAATTAAGATCGAATATACTAAATTCTTATTAATCAAATTTGATTTAAATATGTTACGTCATAATAAAAAAAAAAGAAAAGAAAAGTAATTTCATATTTAAATCAAAGTTTAAAATACTTAAATTAACTATCAATGTTAAAGGGGTAATTTTTATATTTAATATTAATAAAAACCACAATGGATAAAAAAACATACAGAAAAATTTTCTAATTGAATGTGAAATCTGTGGATTTACTACGTTTTTATTTTTATCACTGTAAAATATTGATTGTCATATTTCAATGTAATGCAAAACATAATATCTTTCTCTTTACATAATAATGCACACAAAACAAAGTAATTAATATTATAATCAATTACAATCAATTTAAATTAAACAAATCAAAAAAAAAAAAACTAAGAAAATTATACAGTTCTATATTTAAAATGAAGTTCAGTATAATTTAAGAACCTGAAATTGTCCAAGTTTATATATATAAGTTAACACCAGCCAAACACCCCCTTCCCTTGGTCCCACTTCGTCATCGGATACGACGGACCACACCGAGCATACCCCGCGCAAGCGGGCATGGACAGCGACAACGACAGCAGCAGCGACGCAGCGACAACGACAGCGGCATCGACGGCAGAACGTCAGCGACAGCGACAGAACGTCAGCGGCAAATTCCGACAACTTCAGCGTAACAATGTAGAGCACTGACCCCTCCCCCGCTGCGCTCCAATTGGAATTGCATCGTTAGCGTGTTCGGGAACAACAACATCGAAATGCCCAAAATCGCTGCCGTCGGTTTGGACATTTCCGCTGCCGCGCTCCCCTTCCCCCTTGTCATCCTCTGAGAACGACCATAACTGGCGCCCGAGCAGATCTAACTTCCTTCGGGAAGTCGGACTACCTAGGTCTGAAAAATAATACTGTGAAAATTAACAAAAACACAAACAAATTTAACAAAAAAAAATATAAAAAAAATAACCAAAATGGTTACCTGACTATTTGAAAAACAAAATAAAAAGATAATTAAGGAAATAATTCCGACTGTAAAAAAGGTGGCGTTTTGCGTGAATAAAATTCAAAAGATTTTTTCTATGAAATAAAAATGACGAGATTTAAAGAAATGTGAATGTGCAAAATATTAATACTGTGTACAGTTACCCGCTGCTGCAGCTTTTTTTGGAGCTGATACTCCCTACGAGCGCAAAAAAAACTGTTCCTATTTAAAATAATTAACGGTGAACCTGCCGCGGCGATGTGTCCACGCACCCTGTGGCGCGGCATATTCGCTGGCACAAAACACCGAAATGAAAAAAAAAGCAATAATCCGCTGCGGCGATCAGTCCACACCGTTGAACTTATTCGCGAGCGTAAGAATTGTTAAAATAACAAAATTAAAAAGATAACCGCTGCGGCAATTAATTGGCGAGCGGCAGTTTTCAAAATAAGGAAATATTAAAATAAACAAAAATTACAAAATAACTAAGCACACACACGGAAAATTTTTTATTTTTGCGTTTGACAACTCACTAGAAAGGCTAGCGGGTGCGTAATGCATTCAAGAAAAGCTACCCAGTGGGTTGTGTGGCAACCGTACCCTAGTAGGCGGCATGCCAAAAAGAATAAATACGTACCACCGTGCCGAGAAACAAAAAAACGCCAAAACTAAGAGTAACGCACAACGCCTCGGGGAAAACATTTCAGAACCCTAACCCTGTAAGAAAGTTGAAAACAAAATTGAAGAACAGAAGTCAGAATTAAAAATCAGAAGTCGAAGTTGGAAAACAAGCCAAAGTCAGAGCCAGACAGTAAAGGAGGAAATTGTGGGTGAGTGAATCGTCTTGAGTATTTTTCTTAAAACATACCCCCTGGTGCCAAACTAATTAAAGATTCTGTTGCCGGGTTATTCTTGGGCTTATAGGATTTATCCGTCACTTTTTTCTGATTTTCAATAAACTATAATTGAATTTATCCCTATTCAACGTCAAGTTGAAAAATTTGAGAAAGCTTAATGAAGCTGGGTTGGGTAAAATGAAATTTTTGAAATTTGAATACGGGAATCATTTGTCCATCATGTGTCCACTTGTGTCCACCCTTTAGTTTTTTTTGTCCACGTCCAGTTTCGAAAATATAGAATTTCAAAAATTTTCGAAAATCAAAAATTTCAATTTTTAAAAATTTTTTTGGTGGACACATACCTTTTCGATGAGTCCACTTGTGTCCACCTTTCAGAATTTTAAAAAAGTCAATACTTTGGAAGATATACAATTTTTAAGTTTTCACTTAATTTCAAAAAAATTAAAAGTTGATTTTTTAAAAATTTTTTTGGTGGACACATACCTTTTCGATGAGTCCACTTGTGTCCACCTTTCAAAATTTTGAAAAAGTCAATACTTTGAAAGATATACCATTTTTAAGTTTTCCCTTAATTTCGAAAAAAATTAAAAGTTGATTTTTTAAAAATTTTTTTGGTGGACACATACCTTCTCGATGAGTCCACTTGTGTCCACCTTTCAGAATTTTGAAAAGTCAAAACTTTGGAAGATATACCATTTTTAAGTTTTCACTTAATTTCGAAAAAATTAAAAGTTGATTTTTTAAAAATTTTTTTGGTGGACACATATCTTCTCGATGAGTCCACTTGTGTCCACCTTTCAGAATTTTAAAAAAGTCAATACTTTGGAAGATATACCACTTTTAAGTTTTCACTTAATTTCAAAAAAATTAAAAGTCGATTTTTTAAAAATTTTTTTGGTGGACACATACCTTCTCGATGAGTCCACTTGTGTCCACCTTTCAGAATTTTGAAAAAGTCAAAACTTTGGAAGATATACCATTTTTAAGTTTTCACTTAATTTCGAAAAAATTAAAAGTTGATTTTTTAAAAATTTTTTTGGTGGACACTTACCTTCTCGATGAGTCCACTTGTGTCCACCTTTAAGAATTTTAAAAAAGTCAATACTTTGGAAGATATACCATTTTTAAGTTTTCACTTAATTTCAAAAAAATTAAAAGTTGATTTTTTAAAAATTTTTTTGGTGGACACTTACCTTCTCGATGAGTCCACTTGTGTCCACCTTTCAGAATTTTAAAAAAGTCAATACTTTGGAAGATATACCATTTTTAACTTTTCACTTAATTTAAAGAAAAAATAAAAGTTGATTTTTTAAAAATTTTCAAAAAGTCAAATCTAACAACAATAATGATTTGACATTTCAAATAGTCAACTTGATTGTCCACCAGCAATCAATTATTAGCCACCTTTTTACAATTTAAGGTTGAAGTAGTTTGCTTCGAAAATACATTCTGAGTGGCGCCATTGAATACGTCTCGGCACAAGGATCTGGAATCGGACATTATATTTCATATTGCCGCAGAGTAACTGGATCTTGGGAAGTTTACGATGATATGTGCAGACAATGGCGAAAATACACTGCGTTTACAACGAAAATGACATTCCATATTGTCATATATACGCAAGCCGAGTGATACATATTAAGTTTTCAATACGTGTGTTGTGATTATTTTATATTTAAGATGTAAGATGTTCTATTGCTTAAATAAAAAATTTTATGATTTTGACAAGGCCTTGTTTTATTTGAAACACTAATTTTAAGCAAATTTTAATTGTAAGAGGCAAACTTTTTTTTACAAAAATATATTGTTTTGGAAGATATACCACTTTTAAAAGGTAAACCACTTAAAAATGGTATATCTTCCAAAGTTTTGACTTTTCAAAATTCTGAAAGGTGGACACAAGTGGACTCATCGAGAAGGTATGTGTCCACCAAAAAAATTTTTAAAAAATCAACTTTTAATTTTTTTTGAAATTAAGTGAAAACTTAAAAATGGTATATCTTCCAAAGTATTGACTTTTTTAAAATTCTGAAAGGTGGACACAAGTGGACTCATTGAGAAGGTATGTGTCCACCAAAAAATTTTTTAAAAAATCAACTTTTAATTTTTTTGAAATTAAGTGAAAACTTAAAAATGGTATATCTTCCAAAGTATTGACTTTTTTAAAATTCTGAAAGGTGGACACAAGTGGACTCATCGAGAAGGTATGTGTCCACCAAAAAAATTTTTAAAAAATCAACTTTTAATTTTTTTTGAAATTAAGTGAAAACTTAAAAATGGTATATCTTCCAAAGTATTGACTTTTTTAAAATTCTGAAAGGTGGACACAAGTGGACTCATTGAGAAGGTATGTGTCCACCAAAAAATTTTTAAAAAATCAACTTTTAATTTTTTTGAAATTAAGTGAAAACTTAAAAATGGTATATCTTCCAAAGTATTGACTTTTTTAAAATTCTGAAAGGTGGACACAAGTGGACTCATCGAAAAGGTATGTGTCCACCAAAAAAATTTTTAAAAAATCAACTTTAAATTTTTTCGAAATTAAGTGAAAACTTAAAAATGGTATATCTTCCAAAGTATTGACTTTTTTAAAATTCTGAAAGGTGGACACAAGTGGACTCATCGAAAAGGTATGTGTCCACCAAAAAATTTTTTAAAAAATCAACTTTTAATTTTTTTGAAATTAAGTGAAAACTTAAAAATGGTATATCTTCCAAAGTATTGACTTTTTTAAAATTCTGAAAGGTGGACACAAGTGGACTCATCGAAAAGGTATGTGTCCACCAAAAAAATTTTTAAAAAATCAACTTTAAATTTTTTCGAAATTAAGTGAAAACTTAAAAATGGTATATCTTCCAAAGTATTGACTTTTTTAAAATTCTGAAAGGTGGACACAAGTGGACTCATCGAAAAGGTATGTGTCCACCAAAAAAATTTTTAAAAAATCAACTTTTAATTTTTTTTGAAATTAAGTGAAAACTTAAAAATGGTATATCTTTCAAAGTATTGACTTTTTCAAAATTCTGAAAGGTGGACACAAGTGGACTCATCGAAAAGGTATGTGTCCACCAAAAAAATTTTTAAAAAATCAACTTTTAATTTTTTTTGAAATTAAGTGAAAACTTAAAAATGGTATATCTTCCAAAGTATTGACTTTTTCAAAATTCTGAAAGGTGGACACAAGTGGACTCATCGAAAAGGTATGTGTCCACCAAAAAAATTTTTAAAAAATCAACTTTTAATTTTTTTGAAATTAAGTGAAAACTTAAAAATTGTATATCTCCAAAGTATTGACTTTTTTAAAATTCTGAAAGGTGGACAAAAGGTATGTGTCCACCAAAAAAATTTTTAAAAACTGAAATTTTTGATTTTCGAAAATTTTTGAAATTCTATATTTTTGAAACTGGACGTGGACAAAAAAAACTAAAGGGTGGACACAAGTGGACACATGATGGACAAACGATTCCCGTATTCAAATTTCAAAAATTTCATTTTACCCAACCCAGCTTCATTAAGCTGCAATTTCCATATTTGGCAACCGAGGCTTCCTAGATCGAAAAGAGAGATCCGCAATATTAGTGAGATCAATAGATGTTGAATTTGCAACGGTTGAAGCCGGCAATTGCGACTTGCGATGAGCAGCGAAGCCTCGATTTAGTTTCGCCTTTACATCCATGAAAACCTCAGCAAATTCAATCCGATGGTCGCTGGAGATCTCTGCAAAATCCAGTCTTTCCATCGATGTCTGCGCAGAATCAAATGCCTGATTTAGGGAATTAATCCATTCCATTCGCGCCAGCAAATCAGCTTCGTCAAACTGATTAATCCTCTCAGGGTTTAAAATTTATTTAAATCGGGCTAATTTGCCGCAAAGTAGATTGGGCTTTGACTCGGTAGTAGTCAACGTCACTTGTGGATTCATTTTGAGCCCGAACCGAGTTTTCCGTATCAGACATTTTTTTTTTTGATAACGAGAAAAAAATGAAAATAAAATAAAATGTCCGACCGCGTTAGAGTCACGAAACACCTTATATTTTTTACCGCGAAAATGTAGAGGTTAACAACCGTCGCCGAGATGCAACGGAACCTTTAACTTGGTTGTTGTTGTTCTTGCCGATAAATTGCCTGCCTAGCAACAGCCGATTATGTAATTGGCAACGAATGTATGTATGGCTATATGTACATATGTATGTATATGTAATATGCGCTATTAACAACCATTAAATGCAATTCACTTGCTAAGTATTATTTGCACAGCACAATTTTGGTGTTTTTTCACAGCGCGAAATGTACAAAAAATCGAACGGCTGGCTGTGCACCTTTATATGCACATATGTATGTTCGTGTGTTTGTGACCGAATGCACGAAAATGACAGCGAAACAAAGCGTTTGTTTAAACTATATTAAACAATCGCGAGACCGAATTATAGACTCCGATAAAAACTGATATCACGTCGGGGTCACCAAATGTTTTTGGGGTAAACAACGAATATGCCACCCTTATATTATTAATAATTAAAACGCACGAATAGGTTCTATTATATGTATATCATTTATTCGGAGCGGCAAAACGGAAAAGTTTGGCTCCAAGCTCTTAATTTATATACAGGCCTACAAAGTAGTCGCTGAATAGATAAGCGACAGCTTTAGTAGAATGAGAGAGACGGCGACAAAAGATAAGCAGATAGCGCTGCATGCCGTCGTACACCTATGCGCGCATGACTAGGCGCTGGCACTCTGCTCTGAACAAACTCCCCCCGTTGGAAGAGGTACGGTTCCAACTATCTCGGAATCGATGGGCAGAACGGCTAGTTTGGCGACGGCTCTCTTAATCAGACCCGAAGCTGTACGGACCATAGCTACTCTGATGACTCCGTCCCCGCCGGGTATGACTTCCTCGATGCACCCAAGCTGCCATCTCAAGGGTGGAACGTTGTCAAGGGTCAAATACTCGCTGCTCCATCTTTTCCAGAAATGTTCCTGCATCTGAGTCACACGCTGCCATCTGCTAAGGCGGCCTTCGCGCAGATGAGTAATGTCAGGTTCAGGAAACTTAGTGTAGCTGGAAATTGAGGAAATTGGTGATTTCATCACACACGTCGTTGGTATTCATGATGTTGTTGTTGTTGTGTCTTGGTGTTTCTTGATGATATTGTTTTCTTGTTTAACTGATTTGTTGATTAGCTATTTTATTGTTTTCTTGTTTTGATGTTTAACTGTTTTGTTAACGTTGCTGCAGCTGATGGCTCTAACAAGAATACAGAGGACTTTGAATTCGGACTGAAGTTCCTTTCCAGTTACTTCTCACTTCTATGCCCTCTTCATATGGGGAGCAATCATTTTCCACCACCTTCCCTCCCTCGCAAAGTTTTGGTTAGACAAATGCTAAGTTTTAGAAACCGAGTAGTCAACAACCTTGTTTCTAGACCCTGTTCACTTTCACCCCTCTTTATTTTTGAATGTTCTGATTTCTTCCACCATCATCCCTCCCTCGCAAGAAGTTTTAGTTAGACAAATGCAAATGTGTCTAGAAACCGAGTAGTCAACAACCTGGTTTCTAGACACTGTTCACTTTCATCCCTCTTTATTTTTGAGAATTCTGCTTTCTTCCACCGCTTTCACTCCCTCGCCATCAAATATTCGATGGAATCAACCAATGGAAATAATGCAAAGAAAATTTCTTATATTAAATGTTAGGAAAATATTGTCAACAACCAATCAAATCGTTGCATCTCTAATTTTTTATTTTACAAACTATAGTTTAAGTTCATACTAATAATCTATCCTCAAAGTTATATTTAACTCAGAATTTCGTTTAATTCAGATCAGTATAATCAAATTTTCTTGATGTGAATTACTCCTTTTACCAGCTTCGAAAAATAGTAAAGTGATCTTATCAACGACTGTACCTCAATTTGTTAAGTGTCTTTGTGAGAACAATTAAATTACAATTACAAATTAACTACATTACAAACTGTTAAAAAATTAAAACAAAAATCTGTTTTTGAATTTGTTAAGTGACTTTGTGAAAACAATAAAATTTAAAACAATCTATAAATTAATTACATTTGTAACTCTTTAAAAAAAATAAAAACCAAAAATGACTAACCATGTGAGGCACCGTAAAAGCTGCCCCACATTCAGCGGGTAGATTTAGGATATAAGCATACATAAGCATAGATATATAATATTGGTAGATAATAAGGAAAACTAGTATTAAGTTAGGATAGGCCACGGAGGCAGGCAAGAAGCCAAAAGAGTCGCTAAGTTCAAAACTTCGGCCGTTAGCCAGGAGTTCAAACAGGCGTTATTTAGTGTATTAATCGACTGTTAGCCAGTAGGCGTTATTTAGAGATCTCAGCTGATGAGGCGCTCTACTCGGGTTAGGCGGCCTACGCACGATCGAATTAGGCGACCTACGCACGCTTCCAGTGTTGAGAAGCGAGGGCCCGGCTGGCTATAAAAGCCCGGCGGCCACGAGTTCCAGCTCTCTGTCATTCGCCGCAAGTACAAGTCCAAGCATCGCAGCCGAGAATCACACAAGGACAACAAGGACACGCAGGACATCGAGGATCAGGACGAAGGACCCTAGTGAGTAGAGTGCGAGAGAGTTAGGGAGAGACAGGGAAAGAGAATAGTGCGGCTAGGGAACAGGTACATATATATATAAAAGAGGAAGAAAAGCCCAAAAGAGAACCAAGAAGCTGAAATAAAACCACGGACAATAAGAGCAGCAAAAACTTCCCCGAGTTGGGTTTATTTCTCCCTGACCCTCAAATCCCTGATCCGCGTGTGCTAAAATAGTGGTCTAAGCCAAGCCGGTTGCGTTTTCGAGAAGATTCCTCTGCGCAACTGAACTTTGGTGGCAACCACGTGCACAGACGTGAAGGCGTGCAAGTACGGGTTTTCTCTCTCCGCTTGCATAGCTTTTCGTCTCGGTCTCGACCGACGCACCCCACCCCGAACAGTGGGAGCCTGTCCCAGAACTGGGAGCCCTGACCCCCCCCCCCCCCCCCCCCCCCCCCCCCCCCCCCCCCCCCCCCCCCCCCCCCCCCCCCCCCCCCCCCCCCCCCCCCCCCCCCCCCCCCCCCCCCCCCCCCCCCCCCCCCCCCCCCCCCCCCCCCCCCCCCCCCCCCCCCCCCCCCCCCCCCCCCCCCCCCCCCCCCCCCCCCCCCCCCCCCCCCCCCCCCCCCACACCCCCCCCCCCCCCCCCCCCACCCCCCCCCGGCCCCCCCCCCCCCCCCCCCCCCCCCGCTTTTTTTCCCCCCAAACAAGGTCGCCCCACACGCCGGACGCACGCCAGCTCAGCGAAACAGACAGGGTCGTTACACACGTCAAGCACCAGAAAACCAGGGTTAGAAAAAACCAAGTTCACACACATGACAATAAGAAAATAATTTCTGAGACACACACAACTGCCGCCATAGTTTTGGGTTGGGGCTCTCTCACCTCTATTTGCAACGGGAACTCTTCTCATTCCATTTAAACGTGGCCGTCACCAACGACACCACTGATCCTCGCCAAACCCCGGTTCGACCGCACAGCGCCGTCACCAACCCTCGTTCCGGCCATCGACGCCGCGAATCCGCGCCGGATTGTGTCGAGACCGCGCAGCGCTTCCACCAACGTGGTCGGGAAGTCTCACCGACGCAGCACAGCGCCGTCAGCACCGCCAGCCCTCATTCCGGCCGTCGAAGCCACTGATCCCTGCCGGATTTGTGAGCGAGGCCGCCCAACGTGTTCGTGGACCACCACCGACGCAGTGCAGCTTTGCTAAGCCTCGTTCCGGCCGCTTCGTGCCACCGCACACGTGGTCACTGGCCATCAACGCCACTGAGCCGCAACGGATTTCGGCCAGGCCCCTCCACCCACCCCCCCCCCCAAAAAAAACCAACCCCCCCCCCCCCCCCCCCCCCCCCCCAAAAAAAAAACATAACAACCAAAAAAGAGGGAAAGCCAGCCACCATGGGCGTCCGCTGGATCGCATATCGCCGGAAAGAGGAACTGGAGGAACTCCTCAAGGAGTTCGAATTAGAAACGGCGGGAACGGTAGTCGAGCTGCGAGCACGACTAGCCGACTTCATCGGGAAGACAGAGCATAGCCAGGCCACGCTGTCCCGACTCGCACAGCTAGAAGCCCTCTATCCCGAGGCACCATCCGGGAAGGAAATGCAATCACGGTCGACGTCCCCAATGCCGGAAGCGGGAGCCATGAAGCTGAGCGTACCCGGGCGGTCACCCTCACCCGGACGCATGACCACCAGCGCGGAAGCCCAGAACGCAACCACGGCCTCCACTTACCGAGCACCGCGCGACGCCATATCCGCAGCGGTGCTGACCGAGAAGCTACGGGGCTGGGGAATCCTCTTCGACGGACAAACGGACCCGGTCCATTTCGTGGAACGAGTCGAGGAAGGAGCAGCCGCCTACAACGTCCGGATCAGCGACGTGCCCAGGGCCATCTCCGGATTACTATCTGGAAGAGCGGAAGGCTGGTACCGAGCCTATCGCATGCACTCTGCGCCATGGCTCCTATTTAAGACCGAGTTCTTGGAGTTCTTCCTGCCTCCGAGGTACTTCAAGAGGCTGGAGGACACGATCCGCACCCGGTATCAACAGCCGCAGGAGCCATTCAAGAACTTCCTTGTGGACCTGAGACTCATGATGCAGCGCGCGAAGTACACTCTGGCAGACGAGCTCGAAAGGATATATGAGAACTTGTTGCCAGAATATCAGCTCTTTATCCGCCGCCACGAGTTCTCCACCCTCGAAACGCTGACACAGCTCGCCACCGCATATGAGATCACACGGGATCGAGACTTGACCCGACACGCCGCCCTCACCCACTTCGCCACCATGGGGTCGGACCAGGCACAAAGGTCACCACCATACTCTAGGACTACTACTACAAGAGAACCCAACGCCGTTCCCCTGTCCATCGGGGCTACGAGTCACATGATCTCCGACGAGGACAGCCGGCCGGTGGATATACAGCGTGCCTGCCGCCGCTGCGCAGAGGTAGGCCACTTCGCCAAAGAGTGCACTCGACCACCCCGCCTATTCTGTTGGGATTGCGGGCGCAGAGGCGTGCGGACAGTGAACTGTTGTCGGCAGTCGGGAAACGGACAGCATCCCCGCTCGAATTGGGAGCGGCCGGGGACAGCCAGCACACCTCCCAACCCATAAAGCCACCACTTCGACTAGAGAACGGGCGGATAGTAACGACGATTAGCATCGACGGACGACCATTTCTGGCCACGCTGGACACTGGAGCGTCGCGCAGTTTCGTGAGCGAGCGGGTGGCCCAAACTCTGGCCACCACCATCAACAAGAGGGCAGTGCGAACGCGGATCTCCTTGGCTGACGGCTCCTCCCAAGAAGTCACCACGGCCGTGTGGGCACGCATCAAACTGGACCAGCAAGAGGCCGAGCTACCCCTCCTGGTGTTACCCACGATCCTGGACGACGTTATTTTAGGGATCGACTTCTTGTGCGTCATCCAGGCGTCCCTGATCTGCGGTCGCACTTGCTTGCGACTCTTTCCGGCGCCCCCTCAAGAGGCAGCGACAATAACCACGCCCGAGACACCGCCTGCAGACCCGACAGCCGCGAACCCACCCCGAGCGGGTGTCGTAATCGGTGGACACCCACGGGACCCACTCCAGCAGTCAAGTGACGCCACAGCGTCATCGGGCCCTCGGGCTGTGTTATCATCGAACTCTCGAACCACCACGGGTGCATCAGCACCGCCATCGACATCGTCGCCAAGGGCCACCACGGCCAGATCATCGTCATCGTCATCGTCTCCGAGGGCCACCATGACCACATCGTCGCCGCTGCCGTTTCCAAGGACCACCTCATCGTCATCGTCTCCAAGGGCCGCCAGGACACCATCAGCGCCGCTGCAGTTTCCAAGGGCTACCACGGCCACCTCATCGCCATTGTCATCGTCATCGTCTCCGAGGGCCACCATGACCACATCGTCGCCGCTGCAGTTTCCAAGGGCCACCACGGCCACCTCATCGTCATCGCCATCGGCTCCAAGGGCCACCATGGCCACATCGTCGTCATCGTCTCCAAGGACCACTACGGATACATCATCGCCGCTGCCGTCTCCAAGGACCGCCACGGCTACATCGTCGCCGCCGCCGTCCCCGAATTCTCGAGCAGTACCAGCCGCACCCGCCCGGCCGCCAGGACGACCGGGTCCAACTATGTCATCCGATTCCCCGCCGCCTGCGGTTACCGGAGGGGTCAACCAGTACGGATTGACTCCACTAGCGGATGCAGAAGTGGCCCGTGAGAGAAACCCGTTCCGGAATCGGGCCAGCCACGATAAGCCTACGGCAAATCTCGCCGCCATCGCCGAATGTCCGGAAGAACAGCAGCCACCGACACTCACCGGCGAGTCTATGGAACCCCGAACCCTAGCGTTCCTCGAGGAGGAGCTGAAGCAATTCGACGGATTGGCCGGAGTGACCCACATCACGGAGCATCAAATAGTCATGCGGGACGAAAAGCCACTGAAGCAGCGGTATTTTCCAAAGAACCCGGCCATGCAGCAGATCATCAGTGACCAAGTCGATGAGCTACTCCGGGATGGGAGGATCGAACCATCACGGAGCCCGCATAGTGCTCCCATTGTCCTGGTGAGGAAGAAGACTGGGGAAATGCGAATGTGTGTCGATTTCCGGCAGTTAAACGCACACAGCGTGCCGGACGCGTACCCACTTCCGCGCATCCACCACATCCTGGAGCGCCTGCGGAACGCGCGCTATATCTCGACGCTAGACCTGAAAAACGGCTACTGGCAGATCCCAGTGGCACAGGAGAGTCGCGCTTGTACCGCATTCACCGTGCCTGGACGAGGATTGTTCCAGTGGCGAGTAATGCCGTTTGGATTACATTCGGCTCCAGCGACCTTTCAAAGAGCCCTGGATAGCGTCATCGGGCCAGACCTAGAACCTCACGCTTTCGCCTACCTAGACGATATCATCGTCACAGGAGCTACGAGGGAGGAACATATGCAAAACCTCAAGGAGGTCTTCAAACGGCTTCGGAATGCCAACCTACGGCTGAACCGGGCCAAGTGCAAGTTTTTCTGTCGGAGCTTAGTATACCTGGGGCATGTGATCAGTGAGGCCGGTATCCAGACCGATCCGGACACGATCGCGGCCATAAAGGGGATACAACCCCCCACCAATTGCAAGGAGCTGCGGCGTTGTCTGGGAGTCGCTTCGTGGTATAGGCGATTCGTACCCAACTTCGCCGCCATAGTGCAGCCGATGTCCAAGTTGCTACGAAAAGGGAAACGATGGCTCTGGGAGGAACCACAGCAACTCGCGTTCGAAGATCTGAAGAGCAAGCTCACCGAAGCACCGGTGTTGGCATGCCCGGATTTCACCCGAAAGTTCCAGTTGCAAACCGATGCCAGCGACTACGGGCTCGGAGCAGTCCTGACGCAGCAAGCCGAAGAAGGCGAACGAGTGGTGGCGTACGCTAGCCGGCGACTGGCGAAATCCGAGGAAAACTACTCGGCCACCGAGAAAGAATGCCTCGCCATCGTCTGGGCCATTCGTAAACTCCGGTGCTACCTGGAAGGGTATCGGTTCGATGTTATCACAGACCATTTAGCCCTGAAATGGCTGAATAACATTGAAAACCCGACCGGACGTATCGCTCGTTGGGCGCTGGAACTCCAGCAGTTCCAATTCGACGTGCATTACAGAAAGGGTAACCAGAACGTGGTCGCCGATGCACTGTCGCGCCAACCACTGGACACGCTCCACCAGCTACAGGAAGCAGTATCACCATGCAAGTGGATCCGAGCCAAACTGGAACAAATCGACGTCCAACCGGAAAAGTTTCCGGACTACGCCAGAGAGAACGGACAGCTGTACCGCCATCTCGGCGACCCATCACCCGACGAGGGCATCAGCCCATGGAAGCTGTGCGTCCCCACGGAGCATCGACGACACGTGCTGGAGGAGTGCCACGATCACCCTTCGGCAGGACATCTAGGGATCCGCAAGACGATCCGACGAGTGGCACAACGCTATTTCTGGCCTGGAATGCACCGGGACGTTCGCCGACACGTAAGGTGCTGCGAGACCTGCCAGCGGTTCAAGGCGAGTCAGCTCAAGCCCGCGGGGAAGATGCTCACCCGTCGCCCAGAGGAACCCTTCGCAATGGTCAGCGCAGACTTCATCGGACCCCTACCCCGGTCTCGTCGCGGGAATACAATGCTGTTGGTCTTCCTGGACGTCTTCTCGAAATGGGTCGAGATCATACCGCTGCGGAAGGCGACGACGGCCCAGCTGGAACTGGCGTTTCGAGAGCGCATCCTCTCCCGATTCGGAACCCCACGCACGCTGATATGCGACAACGGCGCGCAATTCACGAGTCGAGGGTTTAAGACACTCTGCAAACGGGCCGGCGTCCAGATCCAGTACACGGCTCCGTACTCGCCGCAACAGAACCCGACCGAGCGTGCGAACCGGACGATCAAAACTATGATCGCCCAGTACACCGCGGACGACCAGCGATCCTGGGACCAGCTACTGCCAGAGATCTCGCTCGCAGTGAATTCTAGCATCTCGGACAGCACGGGGTTCAGCCCCGCCTATTTAGTCCAGGGCCGCGAGCCACGCTTGCCGGGGGCCTGGTACGACAAGGTGACGCCGAACTCAAGTACCACGCCACAGCCACCCGAAGACCGGGCTAAAGGATTACAGGAGGCATATGCCATCGCACGAGAAAACAACGAGCGGGCATCCCAGGAGCAGCAGCGGTACTACAATCTACGGCGGCGCGCTTGGCGACCGTTGGTGGGATCATGGGTGCTGGTCCGTACCCATCACCTGTCCAAGGCCAGCCAGGGATTTAACGCCAAGTTGGCTCCGAAGTACACGGGACCATACAAAGTGGTGAAGTTCCTGTCCCAGAATGTAGTGCGCCTACAACTGCGGGGCTCTAGGAAACGGCGGACTGCCAGCCTTCCGGATCTCAAAGAGTACAGGACCGGAGAAGCCGGCGACGAAGAAGATACAGCGGACAACGAGGCAGAGACATACACAGAAGCGTTCGGCCCCGAACCCCCAAACATGGAACCGGAAGACGCCCAAGCTCTTGGAGACCAGCAGGAGATACTCGGCCAGGAGAGCAACCAGGATACCCAACCCAAGAAAGCCACCCATCGACGAGTACACTCAAACTAAACCAACACCAAGCAGGGTCACGTGAGTCAAGCGGGGCACCCACGCCATAGTTAGGTTAAGCCGCCAAGTAAGCTAAGAACTCTGAACTTGTAATCTAGAACCATAAGTATCTCAAGCCGCACTATAGGTAGGATTCACACAATAAGACCTAAGCTAATACGTTACATTTACTAGCACACCGCCATGTCCGAAAACACCATGTCCGGAAACGAGGGGTACGAGTACCACCCATGGAGTGACTCCACCCGCTCTCCCTCACCATCAGCCATCACCATCAGCACCGACTCCGTACTATCGGAGCACGCGGAAAGCATCGCGTCGCCGCCGTTCGACCCGGCCGAGACACCACCGCCTCCACCTCTTGCCTGCGACGGAGACGCCGATTCCCAGTCCACCATCCTACTCGACCCATCGTACGAATGCGAGGTGAGCAGTGGATCGAACGGACAACCACGACTGCAGGAGGAGCCGCTAGCTCGAGATAACGAGCCCGACACCAGGGGGCTGACCACAGCAAGGCTGGCGCGGCTAAACGTCGAGGGGTCCCCGGCAACCGGGTACAGCACGGCCTGCTACCTGGTGACCGCTTGGCTGGAGAGCGTGGCGACCCCGGTATTCGCTGAGGCGTTGGAGGAGAGATGCGTCCAGGAGAGTCGTGCCTGGGTACCACACCCGGCATCATCTACAGACGACTCGTCTGTTGGAGGGGATGGCCGCTTCGCGACTGGAGGCCCACCCGTGCCCCTACAATGCTCAGTAGCGGAGGCCAACGACGCTTGGGCCGATTACGCCGCACAGCCTCGCACCCCCACCGCCTCGACCGCTTCACGGGAAGCCGAAGCCACTGGAGACTCGCTTATGGGTACTTCGGTGAGTGGATCCCTGAGCGACGACGCCGACGTGGCGGCCGGAGCTGCCGAGCCGCACCAGATGGACGAAGGCGAGGAGGGGGCGGATCCCCCACGGGACTGCCCGACGACGCGGGAAACGCAGCCAGGAGAAGCCGAAGCCAGGACTCCGAGTCCCCAGACGACCGCCGCCCAGAACGAGTCACTTCCAGCCACCCCGGGAAGGGGAATCCCCGAAGTTGGAAGCTCGAGAACTCAAGGCCGGCACCCAAAACGGGAGGACAAGTCAACAACGCCACTGCCCGCCTTCTCGGAGAGCCCGCGAACCCCGAGTCCTAGGGAAGTTGCCCTAGACGGACTAATCCCGCCCACTCCAGGGAGCAGCATTCCGAGAGTGGAGATGAGCCGATGGCTCGAGCGCCAACCGGCGGGACCGGAACTGGATGGGGACGGAGATGCACGCGACCCCATAGCAAGGCCCGACGACACAGAGGATGCCGACATCCTAGACCTGGGTCTCTTCCCGGCCGGACCAGAGGAAGACAACCGCGGGACACCCCCCCCCCCCCCCCCCCGCCTTGCACCGTAAAAGCTGCCCCACATTCAGCGGGTAGATTTAGGATATAAGCATAAAAAAAAAATTAAAAAAAAAAAAAAAAAAATAAAATAAAAAAAACCCCGCAAAAACCAAAAAACCAAAAAAAACTTCGGCCGTTAGCCAGGAGTTCAAACAGGCGTTATTTAGTGTATTAATCGACTGTTAGCCAGTAGGCGTTATTTAGAGATCTCAGCTGATGAGGCGCTCTACTCGGGTTAGGCGGCCTACGCACGATCGAATTAGGCGACCTACGCACGCTTCCAGTGTTGAGAAGCGAGGGCCCGGCTGGCTATAAAAGCCCGGCGGCCACGAGTTCCAGCTCTCTGTCATTCGCCGCAAGTACAAGTCCAAGCATCGCAGCCGAGAATCACACAAGGACAACAAGGACACGCAGGACATCGAGGATCAGGACGAAGGACCCTAGTGAGTAGAGTGCGAGAGAGTTAGGGAGAGACAGGGAAAGAGAATAGTGCGGCTAGGGAACAGGTACATATATATATAAAAGAGGAAGAAAAGCCCAAAAGAGAACCAAGAAGCTGAAATAAAACCACGGACAATAAGAGCAGCAAAAACTTCCCCGAGTTGGGTTTATTTCTCCCTGACCCTCAAATCCCTGATCCGCGTGTGCTAAAATAGTGGTCTAAGCCAAGCCGGTTGCGTTTTCGAGAAGATTCCTCTGCGCAACTGAACTTTGGTGGCAACCACGTGCACAGACGTGAAGGCGTGCAAGTACGGGTTTTCTCTCTCCGCTTGCATAGCTTTTCGTCTCGGTCTCGACCGACGCACCCCACCCCGAACAGTGGGAGCCTGTCCCAGAACTGGGAGCCCTGACTTCTGTCCACGTTTAGAGACGATTCCTCTGCGTGGGCGTGAAACAGCGCCCCAGATTTGTGACGGCTTTCACTCGTTCACGTCTGGCCCAAATCCGAGTCCCAAAAGGCCCTCCGATAAGGCCCGCCGCGCGCATCGTGGCTGATCGGTGACTGCGTCCAGTTTGCTCGCCTCTCCTCGTCCCCGCTTATTTACAAATTCGATTGTAAAGGATCCTGGGGAGACTGAGCTCCATCCCAGCCGTAGAAACATCCTTACAACCAAGCCCAAAAATATTGCGAGTCGTGCCGTCGGTTCATCCCGATGGGCGTACAATGGAATCACAATGCTCGCACCGGGGAGCACAAGCGGAATGCTATAGAACCTTTAGATGGAAGAATCAAAAAGATTTCGGATGGATTCAAGGGACGAATCTATACGATTATGACGTATTATATATTTAACAAAGCTAAATGTCCGGTAAAGATAATTTTGAGCTTTTTGCGGAATATATGCTCGTGAAAAATGATGATTTAAAAACGGAGACCAAACAATTCCAAAGCAAAATGGAAGTTGTTACAACTCACTCGAATTTAGACCACATATTCACCAATCACTCAGACCAACTGAAAATAAAAATGGAAGAGTTTCAGGAAAGGGATAGCGGGTGGACCCTACTCCGCATAATTCGATTGGAAATGAATTTCAATCAATTTAAACCGCTTTCTGCCTGCTTATATATCCCAACACCACGAAAGCTTGCTTTGAAAAGAGCAATAAATAATGTCCAAAATAACAATGACTCATACTGTTTTAAATGGACATTGATTTCGGCACTTACAAAGTTAACAATTAACTCTAGTATATGCTACACTTATAAAGTTGATATAGGGGCCGAAATAATTGTGTTACAATCTGGATTAATTTTGGATTTCAGTGGGTTGACATTGCCACTCAAAATAAAGGACATAAGCATTTTCATACAAAAAAACGTTACATTGAGCATTAACGTTTTTGGATACGATGAGGAAAGTGAAAGTATAATTGGACCTCTCTATCAATCTGGAGTTGAAAAGCCGACTCACATAAATATACTATTCCTGGAAGGAAACGGATTCGGTCACTACACATGTATAAAAAATATTTCAAGGTATGAATTTTACTTATTATAAAAAAATTCTTATTTTGGGTGGATTATTATCTTTATTATTAACAGGAACCGTAAATAATGATTATTTTCGCTATTTTTAAATGAATAAATAATAGTCTTCCAATCAACATAGAACAAGCCTGACTAGCACGTTTTTATCCTTTAAGGATACACTATAAATATCCTTGATGATTTTTAATTTTTAATTGTTATATTTATTCTTCTATTGTTAAACATTATTTTTGAGCAAAAAAAATAAAAATCACAAATAATCATCATATTTGAGCAAAAAAAATAGAGCTCAAAAATAATGATTATTCGTGATTTTTATTTTCATCGCTCAAAATAAAACTCACCAAGCAACAACTTTTAATCATTTAAGGATATTGCCAAAATTGTCCTATGACCTTATAAAGGGACCCTAGAGCAACAATTGACAACAACAACAACAAAACGTATTTTACCTGGTTTTTTTGCAATTATTTAATATAAGGTTGACTGTTACATACAGAACAGCAGCAGCAGATATACACAATTACCAAAACAATGATAATAATGATAATGGTAATGATAATCATCATAATGATCAACTAGTAGAACAATTAGGTACATTAATTTTCAATTTATTATGCATTTATGTATTTTTATAATTTTCATTTAATTTTAGGAATAACAATTTTGACAGCGACTCGCTCGACAAGTTGCACCTTTGGTCGGTTAGCATTATTTTAAGCGCAGAAAAGGCACGCTCTACGCTAGCTTGGGTAGCTGGAACCACAAGCACCACCTTAGCAAGCTGATATAAATTCGAGTACTGAAATTGGTTCTCACTCCAGTACTGCATTATATCAGCGCCTAGGCTGATGGGCTTCGGGTTGTAACTATCAATTTCAGCATAGCAAATTGGTCTCTGTCAAGCTAGAGGTTAAGCAGGTTTCATCTGTATCAATCTGAAAATATGTTGAATTAATTATTGCTTATTATTTATATAAAATGAATTTACTAACCTTTTCCTTAGCCAACGGAAGCTTTTCCAGCGTCACCAAATCGATGCACGCATCCTTCACTTCATTTTTGCCCATTGTTATTGCAAATTTAATTTTTTTTCGGCAGCTTCGTCTTCCTGAATGTTAGCTATCTCAGCTTCATACTCCGATTTATGCTTAGTTTGCATATGCCGCTTCATGTTGCACACGTACTAGCCAACTAACGTTAATTTGCAAATTTTGCACTCGGAAACATTATTTCCCGCGTTTAAATTAAAAAAATTGCGGAGAACAAAATTTCGCTTGCCACCCATATCGAAACTTAATAGAAATGATCTACAATAAGTCATTCTTACTGATAAGTTTCAGTCTTAGACTAAGATAAGCGCTACTATAAATAGATCTAAGCACGTGCGCTTCCGCTGTCTTCTTTTCTTTTCTTTTCTCTTCTCGTGCGCTTTCGGCCTAAGGTAAGCTTTATCACATTGATCATTATGATGATTATCATTATCATTATTATCATTGTTTTGGTAATTGTGTATATCTGCTGCTGCTGTTCTGTATGTAACAGTTGACCTTATATTAAATAATTGAAACAAACACAGGTGTTTGTGGGGAAGACAACGAATATGCCACCCTTGATTATTTATAATTAAAACGCACGAATGGATTCTATTATATGTATATCATTTATTCACAGCGGCAAAACAGACTGTGAAAGCTTGGCTTCAAGCTCTTAATATATATATATATAGAGGCCTACAAAAGTAGTCGCTGAATAGATAAGCGACAGCTTTAGTAGAATGAGAGAGACGGCGACAAAAGATAAGCAGATAGCGGTGCAGGTGCCGTCGTACACCTATGCGCGCATGACTAGGTGCTGGCGCTCTGCTCTGAACAGAGGTGTTTATCAGTTGCCCCTTCAACCGCAATCTCCGCTCCAACCGGCAATTTTGGAGCCGACTGCTCTCCAGCAGCCCGTTGCATTTAGCCCGAGTGCGTCTGCTCCGCTACAATCGGGCACACCCAAGCCGGGAGTCGACGAGCAGACATCAACTGAGATCAGCCGAGTGTCGTTAAAGGCTCCCCCGCACTTAAAAGGGCACCCGGACGTATTCTTCACCCTGCTGGAGTCGCAATTTGCAAGTCTCCGCATTACGGTGGACGACACAAAATTTCACCTAACGTTAAATACACTGCCTGCAGAATACCTGGAAACGATCATGTACATCCTGCGAAATCTGCCGCCGACTGGAAAATACGAAGCGATAAAGGCAAAAATTATTGACGAACACCAGCCCTCAACTCAGGCCCAGTTCGCGCAGTTGTTCCGGGCGTTGGAGCTCGGCGATAGCAAGCCATCTGTACTGCTGCGCCGCATGCGAGATTTGGCCAGAGGTGGCATGGGAGAAGACGCCCTGAAAGCCATGTGGTTGGAGCGGTTGCCCGAGGGCTTGCGACTCGTAGTGGCGATGGCACAAGGTGAGCTCGACAATCTCGCGATAATGGCTGACCGCACTTGGGAGTATGCGCACCCCACGCTCAACGCAGTTTCCGCAACCGCCCCGTTTACAACCCATTTCACGACACCTCAGCACGAATCTCTGGAACAGCAGGTGGCGGAGTTGAGGACCATGGTGGCCGGGCTCGGAAAACATCTAGACCGCCAGAGCCGCGATCGATTCAACAGCCCTAACCGAAGTCAACTTAGCCGCAATCGATCGAAGTCCCGAGACGACCGTTTTTGTTACTACCACAATCGATTTGGTGAGAAGGCGAACAGATGCAGATCGCCTTGCAAGTGGCCGACGGGAAACTAACAGCCACTTCGCACGAGGCAGCATGTGAAGTGGACACGATCCAATCCAGCCGTCTATTCATATTCGACAGAAATACAAACACCGAATATCTGATAGACACAGGTGCGGACATATCAGTTCTGCCCGTCAATGCGTTCCCACACCTCAAACCATCTTCAACCCATCGCCTATATGCCGCCAATGGTACACCAATCAATTCCTACGGGACAAGAACCGTGACTCTAACACTTGGTCTCCGACGCTGTTTCAACTGGACGTTCATAGTGGCCAACGTGTCCAAAGCCATCATCGGTGCCGACTTCCTCTCCCGATACGGTCTCATCATCGACGTAAAGCGCCGAAAAATCATCGATGGGACCACATCACTGTCTACAATCTGTGAGCTTCGCCATGTCCAGTACTCACCTATATCGACCGTTTCCAACGATTGTGAGTACCACGACATGATCTTGCAATATAAAGACCTGACTCTTCCTCCGGTTTTCGACGAGGAGCTCGTGCAAAACACCCGAGTGCAGCATTACATTGCGACGGAAGGCCAACCTGTATTTGCTAAGGTTCGCCGACTGAATGCTGAGGCCCTGACCATCGCCAAGGACGAATTCACACGTATGCTGGGAGCGGGGATATGCCGACCGAGCAGCAGCAGCTGGGCATCGCCATTACATATGGTAAAGAAAAAGAATGGCGAATGGCGGCCATGTGGTGACTATCGACGGTTGAACGCGGTCACTGTTCCCGACCGATACCCACTCCCACACATCCACGATATCAACCAGGTCTTCGCCGGCAAGTCCATATTCTCTACCATCGATCTGGTCAGCGCCTATCACCAAATCCCGCTCGCCCCGGAAGACCGAGAGAAGACAGCCATCATCACACCGTTTGGGCTTTTCGAATTCAATGTGATGACATTTGGACTCCGCAATGCATCGCAAACGTTTCAACGGCACATGAACAACATTCTCGGCGATCTCGACTTTGTGGCAGTGTATATCGACGACATTTGTGTGGCTTCGACAAATAAAGCCCAGCACCGTCAACACCTTAAGATTGTTTTTGATCGCCTGCGACAAGCCAACCTACGTATCAACGTGGCCAAGAGTGTATTTGGAAAGACTGACGTAACTTTTCTGGGACACTCTATCACGGCATCCGGCGTATCCCCAACAGTCGAACGAGTGAACGCAATAAATGAGTTCCCGAAGCCGACAAAGATATGCGAGTTGCGCCGATTCATTGCCATGCTGAACTACTACCGCCGATTCTTGCCGCATGCAGCCGTCGTCCAAGGCATTCTCCAAGCGCTCATCCCTGGCAACAAGAAGAACGACCAGTCGCCGTTGGAATGGACCGAGGATGCCAGTAGAGCATTTGCGCGCTGCAAATCCGACCTGGCCAGCGCAACACGGTTGGCGCACCCGATAGCCAATGCACCCCTTGCACTTCAGGTCGATGCCAGCAATTATGCAATCGGTGCAGCGCTTCACCAAGTTTGTGAAGGGCACCTGCAGCCACTGAGTTTCTACTCTAAGCGCATGACGGACACACAAAAGCGCTATAGTACGTACGACCGGGAGCTTTTAGCAATTTTCCAAGCTGTCAAATTCAATCGCTTCATGATCGAAGGACGCGACTGCACCATTTACACCGATCACAAACCCCTGGTATATGCACTTCGACAGGATCCCGAGAAAGCATCGCCACGACAGGCGAGACAATTGTCATTTATAGCCGAATTCTGCACGAAAATCGAGCATATTAATGGAGCCGAGAACACCGTTGCAGACGCCCTATCCCGCATCGCAGGAATCGAGCAGATCAACATGGACGAATGCGCACGCCTACAAGAAGCGGACGGCGAGCTAAACCGGCTGTTGAGAGACATCGAAACGGGCAAATCATCGTTGCAATTGCGCAAACTGCAGCTGCCTAACTCCAACATCAGCATGTATTGTGATATATCGACATCCCGTATTCGTCCATACATTCCGCCGCCAATGAGAAGAACCATATTCAACGTACTGCATGGTTTGGCCCACTCTGGCAAACGTGCCACCGTCAAATTGGTTACTGAACGCTTCGTGTGGCCCAGCATCAACAAAGACATCGCCTCATGGTCATCGTCCTGCCTTCAATGCCAGCGATGCAAAGTTCACCGCTACAACAGAACCGTCCTCAGCAGCTTCGACGTGCCTGATGCCCGATTCCAACACATCAATATAGACTTGATCGGCCCGCTACCACCGTCCAATGGCTACCGCTACTGCTTGACGGTCATCGACCGATTCAGCAGATGGCCAGCTGTATTACCATTGACTGAGATCACTGCTGAGGAGGTGGCACTCGCACTCCTGCACGGATGGGTTGCACATTATGGAGTGCCGGTGAGAATCACGACCGACCAAGGACGACAATTTGAATCTGGCCTCTTCAAAGAGCTGTCGCGCATCCTAGGCGTAAAATTGAGCAGAACCACACCATACCACCCGCAGTCGAATGGCATTATTGAGCGCTTCCATCGCACACTAAAGGCAGCATTAAAATGTCACAATACCACCGACTGGTACAACCGCGTTCCCATCGTCCTGCTTGGACTACGAGCGACACTCAAAACAGACATCAACGCATCACCCGCCGAAATGCTGTATGGCACTACCATACGCCTGCCTGGTGACCTCTTCGAATCAACCCGGATTGAAGATTGCAATTCCGACTTCGTCAAGAACCTGCGGAATATCATGACGCAGCTCCAGCCACTGCAAACTTCAGACCACGCGACAACAAGAACCTCATTCGTCCACAAGCATCTGCAGACGAGCTCACATGTCTTCATCAGAGACGACACCGTACGCTCCCCGTTAAAATCGCCGTACGATGGACCATATCCTGTCCTACACCGAGAGGACAAATTTTTCGACGTAGAAGTGAAAGGCAAACGACTAAAAGTCAGCATCGATCGACTGAAGCCAGCACACCTGCCTGACGACCGGGCCATCGGGGAGGATGCATTGAATCGACCGACAACACCAGCGGCGTCTCCAGCAATCGATGTCCCGCAGCCAACATCGACGACAACGCGAGGAGGACGCCATGTGCGGTTACCGTCTCGTTTCCGAAGATCATCTTCCTGATCCAGCAATCAGCCATGCTGATTTCTGAGGGGGAGTAATGTGGGGGACTACCTTACGAGTGCCAACTACATGTCAGCGTCTCTCGGTGAATGACAAAACAGCTGATCTGCGCAAGCTTCACCGGGAATGATACTTATCGTTAGATTAAGCTTTATCCTGAGATCTCTTCTCTAGCGGACCTCTGACCAGCGAGCCTCGACGAGTAACGCAACTTGCTAATACGACTACTAATTATAATCTTCCCCCGCAAATTAATAAAAGATTACTGTGATAACAGAACCCCCACAGATTGTATCATGTTTACAGTACCTACACATGCAAATAATCGAACCCTACATAATATACCCAAGCGACCAATCCCTTTTGATACATTACATGTAGACCATTTTGAACCATTGCCCTCAATTATATCGAAAAAAAACATTTGTTAGTAATTTTTGACGGATTTACCAAATTAAATTGTTTCCTGTAAATTCAACGAGTACGAAAGAAGTCAACATGTATTTTTCGAAATATTTTCAATACTACAGTCCACGTAGAATCATAAGTGATAGGGGTACATGCTTCACGTCATTAGAGTTTGCTAAATGTTTATTAGAAAACAATATTGAACACGTAAACTGCGTCACCTCAAGTAAACGGTCAGGTGGAGAGTGTAAATAGAACAGTTAAAGCAATGTTAGCTAAGATAACTGAACCAATTAGGCACGAGAACTGGAGCAAACTCCTGGTTAGGGCTGAATATGCCATTAATAATTCAGTGCATTCAACAACGAAGGAATTACCCTCAGTATTATTATTTGGAATTCAGCAGAGAGGTTGCAATATTGACGCATTAACAGAATATTTAGATGATAGAAATGATAGACCACAGTGCGATTTAGGAAATGTCCGTAAGAACTCTTCAGATAAAATAGAACAGTATCAGAAAAAAAGCAAGGAACATTTTCAGAAAAATCACAAAAGTCATGTAGAATTCGAAAAAGGTGATTTTGTTGTATTGAGAAACATTGACATTACAATTGGTACGAATAAAAAATTTGTACCGAAGTACAAATACGTCGTTAAAAGAATTTTGTCAAACGATAGATATGTTATAAGTGATATAGAAAATTGTCAAATTAGTCAAATTCCCTACGATGGAATTGTAGAGGCATGTCGGTTAAGTAAATGGGCAGATTGACGTAATCAGTGTGAAACTAACTCCTACTAAATGTTAAGTAATCTATTTATACATATATTTAAATAATTAATACCTTAATTATTAACCAAAAATTTTACAACTTAACTTATTCTATACAATTTATTAATTTATTTAACTGAACCTTAGAAATTTTAAGTCTTACTTATATAAACTAGAAACTCACGATCGAGGACGATCTTATTGTCAGGATGGCCGAGCTGTAAGCAGTATATTGATTTGGTTTAAGTGTGAAAGCAGTGTATTGTTTGGTTTAAGTGATTTATATACCGATAACTATTATTTATAAGCAATATTTAAAACTAATATTGCTAATATTGTGAGGATCGGAGGACGGTCACACTACAACAAGACAGAGAAGCGAACACGTTGTAAAAACCACGCTAACCCAAAAATATAAAATAAAAGTGAAAATAACAAATAAGACTAAATAAGAACTACGGTTACAATTATATAAATTTAAGTGTTTATTTAAATGAAAATGATTAGAATTAAGATCGTCGTCGCGTCGTTTTGCTCTTCACACAAGCACGTCTTCTCTCAACTAGATCTCGTCAAAAACTGCTTCTTTTCTCGTCATTATCGATACGATCGTCGTCGTTCTCGTCTTTTACTCCTTTGCCCCTTCTTCCTCTGGAATGCTTACTACTGCTCGTCGTTCTCTTAGGGATGGTTAGGGATAGGTAGGGTTATTCTAGTAATATCACTCCCTCAGTAATATCACTCCCACATTATTATATGTCAAACAAAGCTTAACATCATCAGCGTACATTAGTACACGAGAATGTGTTACGATAGACGGAAGATCGTTAATAAACAAGGTAAACAGCAAAGGGCCCAAATGACTACTCCCGATGATCACGTGGATCATTTTGGAAACAGCGTTTTTAAACATAACCCTTTAAGTCCTTCCATTCAAATAACTTGAAATCCAAGATTACATGGAAACCCAGCTGATCTAATTTGAATAAAAGGAGAGAGTGGTTAACAGAGTCAAAGGCTTTGCTGAAATCTGTATATAAGTTAAGCATCCTGTCCCCAGGGCAGGAGCTAATCTTTACCTAAGTATAGGTATCCCCATTGGTATCTCCCAGAATGAGTCCAAGGTCCGGTTTATAATCGTTATAAAATTTATTGAAATTAAATTTAAATTAGTTAAATCAGTGTAGAGTAATTGGATTGATTCGATCGCCGTCCAGATTAAGTCTAATTCCATCGGTTGCTCCGTCGTACCGCCCAACTTCGTTCTGCTCTCTCAGTAGGCGTCGCTGCCGGCGTCGTCTTTCGTCTGCGCCGGCATGGTGTTGTCGTCTCCAGCGGCGTTGATTGCGGCGGCAGCGCTGCTCTTTGCCTGCGTCGGCAAGGTGTTGTTGTCTCCAGCGCAGCACTGTAGCTTTGCCTGCGTCGGTAAGGGGTTTTTGTCTCCAGCGCTGCACTGTAGCTTTGCCTGCGTCGGTAATTGCGAACGTTGCAATTTCCATAGCTCTGCTGAGCGCCTAAGTCTCGTTTCCCCCGGCCCCCGTGCAGCGTCAGCATTCTATGTGCCGTTGACTCTCACGATATCCGGTGTCGGCCCAACGTCAGCAGAACTTAGCCGGCATGTGCGGCGGTATTGGTGGGGGGAATAGCTAAATAGCCGTGATGTTAACTCCTCCCCCCCCCCCCCAAAAAAAAAATCTGCGTCCCTCAGATAAGTGGTCTTTCGGGGGCGTTGAACTAGCTGCTTGTGATTCCAGCTGCTCGATGCCCCGATGGAATGGGATCCCCTTGGTGGAGGCTATTTTCCTCCACAAGGTGTACAATAGGGAGGCACCAACAAGAGCCACTGCTGCTTCTGTTAGGATTGAAAATAAGAAATTGTTAGATATTGTGGATAATTTCTTTAGGTTTTTTAGACTGAAGTCGTGTACGTATTTTAAAGAGAGCTGATAACCGGCGGCGGTCACTTTGGTTAACGCGGCAGGCATTGCCATCAAATGCGTTGCCGTGTAGCTGCTGTATGACATGTTTCCGATCCTGACCGTTTCGTTGTCATACTGGACTATAAATGAGCCTGATAGGGGACGTTCTCCAGAATCCGCAACAATGGTTCTGTTGAAATTGGTAAGAAACAGCGTGCCGTCATCAACTGGTTCTATCACCACCTGATCGTTCCTCAAGTAGTCGCAGAAGGCGTGGCCTCCCTTGAGCAGCCTAGGTATACAGCCAGTTTCGTCCAATTTCTTTAGATTTTTCTCCCTGCAAACCGTTGTGTTTCCTATGGAGAGGCAATCGCCAAGTACTGCATAAGTTTCCTGGGGGTCCACTGCCAGTTTGCTAAACGGTAGCACTATCTGTTTTCCGGATATGATTGTGGGGTATAGGAGCATCAGCATGTACTTCCTATCCACAACCTTGGGTAGTGAAAGTACATAGAGTAGAGAGGTTCCATTAGTTAAAATCGATGGCTCCGCAAATTCCACTGCTTCCAACACATTCTGGCCTTTGCCAGTTGACAAGCTCGCGTAATTTCGCTAACTTGGTTCAACAGAATCGTCGCCTTCTGCATCAGGACCGTGGCCACATGAGCATCTCCATCAATGGCATTTACCCTTGCCATCACATCGTCTAGCTTCCGCAAGGAGTCGTGGGTAGCATCAAACAATTTGGTGTTTATTAGTATCTGTTGATTGCTATTTCGTACTATGCCATCCTGAGACTGGAGAATGGAATTCCAGTCAGAGGCGTCGGGAGAGCCGGCGACCCACTTCCATGCAGATCCCAACCATTCTACGGCGCGTGCGTGGCGGTGTGTTGAGGTAATTTTAGCAATACCGTCCGTAGCTCTTTCAAGATGATGTCGCACAAGTTCCGATATGCGACGGTCAATGATCAGCGATGTTTCTTCAGTTGTTTGGTCAATGATCCGCTGCACTTGTGCCAGATCAATAACATGGGCAAGTTTAAATACCCCGTTGACTCGCCATACCACCCCCTTCTGGAGTGGTACCACCGGCGTATCGTACTTAAAGCTGTGAAGCGCCATGGTGACGTAAATAGTTGTCATTCCTTGGGAAGAGAAGTTACTTAAATTTCTATCGTGTGTTCTTAAAATCTAATTTTAATCTAATTTTATAATTTTTCGTTTGTAGTGTGTTATGTGTATCTTTTTGTTTGAATTATTGTTATTGTTAAAGTATTTATTTCTTGTGTTTATCTATTTGGTTAGTTGGGTTTCGTGAAGCGTTCTCGGAGTCTATTTTTTTTTTAATTTTTTATATGGGATTTATGAACAATTCTCCCTGACTTTGTTTTTACCGTGACCCTGGCGTTCCGTTCAATTTCCTCTAGCTTGTAGCGAGGCTTATCTTTGCTTTTTATCTGCTTGTTGGCAACATAGACCGTATCCCCCTGTGCAAAATTTAAGGGTTCTGTTCTGGTTTTGTTAAGCCGATCCGCGGCTGTTTTTTGCTTGTATAATAGCAATCCCTTTATATCCTCTAAGGTCTGTTCCCTAAAATTTGTAAGGCCCTGATAATTGATTCTAGAGGTCCTATCAAAAAAAATATCGACCGGCTTATGGTTTATCGTTGAGTGGAATGTATTGTTATATTTATCCGCCGCAATAAAAGCCAACTGAATTGGTTTGAGTTTGGGGTGGTCGTTTCTTAAACACCGAAATATTTCAATGAAGGTTGAGTGGAATCGCTCAACCTGTCCATTGACCTCGCTTTTTTGCGAAGGTGTGTAGTATACAGATATTCCTAACGATTGCAGGTAATTTAGAACTGTGGGACAGAGAAGTCCTCTCTCGTTGTCAGACACTGGTGTTTTTGGTGCCGTGAAATAATGGAGAACCTCTGCCAATTTTTCGCGGAGGTGGATCGAAGACTTGGATTGTAGTGGGAAAAGTTTTGCAAATTTAGAAAATTTGTCTAAACAGCTTAAGAATTTAAGATTCTCTATTGTAAAAATGTCAATGTGGAGAATTTCGCATGGGTAAGTAGGAATGGGGGTTGGTTGTAGTTCTGGTTTGGCAGGATGTCTGTCGTATTTACACATCTTACATGTGTGACAAGAAGAAACTAAGGCCTTTATACGACTGGCCATTCTGGGGAAGTAAAACCTCTCCAAGATCTGTAGTTTCATTTCCTGGGGGTTCCGATGAGCCCTCAAATGCTCCTCTCTCACTATTCTACAGGTTTCTTCTTCATCCGCCAGGTCCGTTACTAATCTCTGAGTTATGCGGATTTTGTAACTCGAAAACATTTCTAGGCAGATGATCTGCAAGGAATGCAAATATTCTGCGGGGATTTTAATTCCATTAATTACTAGTGGTTTTAAATATTTTTTTAGGGATGGTCGTAAGGATTCTACTGAAGGGACCGGTATTAAATGACGTACATAACCCGCGTGTGGCATTTCACAGGCGTAATCCGGTCTCTTAGGGTCAAAAACAAGCTGATTTCTGAATACATTGATGGGGGCTTCAACGTGCGGGATTAGGTCTGAGGCGTCCTGAGAAGCACTATGAACAGTAGCAATTGATTCTGTGTCGAGATCAAGATAATTAACATTCGATACGATACGGGACAAGACATCAGCGACTACATTGGACTTGCCTGGTTTATAAATGAGCTCGCAATTGTACTCTTCTATTCGCGCCTTCCATCTTTTTAATTTTGCATTATAGTTTCGGTTGCCTAGCGCAAAAGTCAATGGCTGATGGTCGGTATGGACTTTAATTGCCGAGGCTCCGTACAAGTAGGAACGGAGGTTATCGAGTGCCCACACAATTGCCAACATTTCTTTCTCGTTAACCGCATAGTTTTCTTCTGTCTTATTTAACTATCGCGAAATATATGCAATTGGGCGATCTTTCCCATTGTCGTACTGGGAGAGAACGGCTCCGATGGCATAATTTGATGCGTCAGTAGTTAAAAGGAATGGTTTATTAAAGTCAGGGAAGGCTAGCACTTCAGAAGAGGCTAGGATAGTTTTCAGCTCGTTAAAAGCCTTTAGACTGTCATCGTCAAGTACGATAGGAATTCTCCTAGAATGTGAGGCCTTAGCTTTGGCATGTTCCCCTCTAGTGAGGTTTGTTAAGGGCTTGGCAATTTTCGCATAATCGCAGATAAACTTCCTATAGTAGGAGGTCATTCCTAGGAAGCTTTTGAGTTCCTTCAAGTTTGTAGGCGGTTGCATTTCGCGTATGGCCTTTACTTTTTTTTCATCCGCACGGATTCCCGTTGAGGTTACGACGTAACCCAGGAACTCAATTTATATGCGCAGGAATTGTGTTTTTCCTAGATTGACCTGTAGTCGAGCTTGTTTGAGTTTTTTAAATACGGCCCGAAGATTGTGCCAGTGGGAATCGTAATCTTTGCTAAAAACAATGATATCGTCTATATAGACGTAACAAATTTTTCCAATGTACTCGCGCAGCACATCATCGATCATTCTTTGGAATACAGCAGGGGCATTTTTCAACCCAAATGGAAGACGTAAAAATTCGTACTTTCCGTTTAGGGTAGAGAAGGCTGTTATTGGGATATCGGATTCCTTCATATGAATTTGATGAAATCCCGACGTTAAGTCGAGGGTCGTAAAGAATTTCGCTTCTCCAAGACTGGAAAGGGTGGATGTTATATCCGGAATTGGGTAGGTGTCCGAGATGGTGACGGCATTAAGACGCTTAAAATCGACCACCATCCGGTATTGCTTCTCTCCATTCGGCTTTGGCTTTTTTGGAACCACCCATATTGGAGAATTATAGGGGCTTTTTGAAGGTCGGATTATTCCTTCGCGCAGCAATTCTTCGACCTGTCTCTCTACTTCTCCCCTCATATTGACGGGGTAAGGGTAACTTTTGGAATAGATTGGCTCTTGGGTGCTGGTGCGGATTTCGGCTCTTACACACGTATCCACAGCTTCGTCAGGTGAGAGTGGGTCAAATATGGTTGAATATTCTTTAATAAACGCATTAAGTGATTATTTTGCTTTCTCTGGGTGCTGATCGTCGATCAGCGAATGAATATTGTGGGATTCCCTAGCTAATAATGGAATCCTTATCCCGGGGGTTATGGTCAAGGAATCATTTTTCCTATCGATTATTGCGTTCAATGCTTTAAGGGTGTCGTCCCCGAGAATGCCATGGAAGGCAGTTAAACCGGGAAGGACAAAGAATTTGATAAGGGAATCGTTGCCTATCGGCTTAAAGAAGAGTCCGGCTAGTTGATGAGTTATCTTTATATCTCCTGCTGCGGATTGCACTCGGAATGGCTTAGGCAAGGGAGTGCAACCCTTAGCTATCTGGGGGCTAATGAAGTTTTTATTTGCGCCAGTGTCTATCAGAAACTGTAGCTTAGCCCCATCTTTCGCGTCATACTCTATGTATGGTACGCTAGAGAGGCGTCGGCCATAAAATTTACATCGCCAATCCTATCAACTTCACCTTCGGTGCGGCAATCGGGGTCTGTGCTCTCACAATAAGTTTCGTCAGTAGCCCTTTCCTCATACTCGCTACGGTCGGCATTCGTCGAGGACGGGGAGGCGTTCAAGTGGTACAATCTCTGAGATTTTTGAAAGGGATTAAGATCGGAGGAAGTGCCGGGGCTTCGTTTTACGCTTTGGTTGCCCTGGCTTTGATTGGACAATAAGAGTGCCCTGATTGACTAGGTTCCATTTTTATTGCCCGCCGGTTTGAATGTCTAGGGGAGGGTTGCGAATTTTTCCCCGCGTCTTGGTATTGGTATCGGTCGTTGGGTGCCGAGTGGTGAGAGTGGTTCGCCTGCGGAGTCCAGGTGTATCTGGGGCGGTAATTCTGATAGTTATGGTGTTTATTGGAATAGCTAGAGTAGTTAGAGGAGTAGCTAACCTGCGCCTTAGACGTCAAGTTCTGCAACTCCAGACAAATTTCGTAAGCTTCTGGTAGATTTTTCGGTCCTCTGATAATTAATAATTTTGAAAAGTCGCCGTTCAAGCCTCTAATGAACACGTCCAAGGCCCTATCTCTATAGGTTTCCACGAGGGCGTTCGCAACTTCCGGGCTTTGGCTGCCGTTCTTAAGGCAGCGAATTATAAGAGCAAAGTGGTTGTTTACCCCGGAATAAAATAAATCGATGGACTTCGCACCCTGGGTCATTTGACCCATCTGGTGTTCCAATGTGCGAAGGTCGCGCCTATCCGCGTAATGGAGGGACAAGACCCGCTTAATTTCGGGCCAATCATCGTCCGGGACATTATACGACAGCAGGGTCGTTTCAGCATTACCCCTAATCTTCTGCTTGATACTGAGTACTATTGACCGGTACAAGGGTCTATCTTTGATTATTTCGTAATCCTTTAAAAATGCCTCGGCTCTTCCAATCCATGAATCATAAGTACCAGATTCCCCCTCAAAGATCTGTAATTCTTTTACGCAGTCCGGCAATCTCGAAATTTCTTTTAGTTCATACTCGGTGCGAGCGGGGGTCAAGGGATTGGGTTGCGGAGAAACCTGGCTGTCCCTCTCCCGGTCGCCCTCTAATCCGGTCACTTTTTGGCTAACATTTTTTATGTCTTCTTTTACATTTACCATTTGGCCAAGTAAGGTCGACAGTGTAGCCTCAAACTTGGTCAGGGTTTCCTTCATCTCTTCAATTTTCCAAATTCTAATTTCCTCAAAGCTGCTAACTTTTCAAAAAAATTTCGTATACCCCTTTCTTATTTTAGACAGACGGGCTGCTAGATTTTTTTATTTTTCCTAACGGTTTTTAACCAAGGTAACGGTCGAATAGGGAGTGATATAGAAACTAAGACTTATTATTAGAAACGCTTCACTCACCCGTGTTTTTGTGTAATTTAGGCCTTTTGTCTTTTTCGTGTGTATTTATCTCGTTTCCAAGACGATTTGTAAGATGGCGTATGGTGTGAAAACTTCTTTCCGGTTGTTGGCCACTTACAAGGTGTAGATTCTAGGGGTACAAATTTGTTTTAGTGGTTTGTCAACTTAGTAGAATTATTTGGGCAGTGGTAAGTGAGTTGCAATGTGAGCGTGCCTTTAAGAATTTTTATTATTATCTTCTTTTATTTTCGTACGTCTTTTTCTTTGTCGGTTTTTTTTATCCTTATTATTTTTTCCTCTTTTGTGGATGTTTCCATCTTTTAATTTTTTAACCATTTTCTCCCTATTTTGCGGGTATTCTTATTTTTTCTTATTTTTCTTTTTAATGCTTCTTTTTTATTTCGCAATTCTGATTGATTCCGTTTATTTCGACATCAGGCATGGTGGGCCGTATTTCTCCGTTTTGGTTTTTCACCTACTCAGGTACGGTTAACCACACAACCCACTAGGCGGCTCCCTTCGTGCGGGTAACACGGAGCGTATCTAGTAGGTTACCCTCGTCACTTTCTGTTTTATAATTTCACTTCATTAGATATGGGGCCGCTCGTAAACAAGTTACCGCAGCGGTTACTGGGTTATTTTATTTTATTCTCGCAACACAAATGCGCCCGTGAATTAATACCACCGCGGCGGGTAGGTTGCTTCTTTATTTTATATGGCCTTTGACCTTTATTTCACGATCATTTTTTTTTTTTTAGAATCGATTACGTTTTTTCGCACTTTTTTCGCACAATTTTTGGCACACACACACATACTCATCACTTTCCACTTTCCAGTTCATCTTATTCCTTTTTCCAAGGGATCCCATCGCTTGTTGGACGGGTCCCTGTTCGGGCGCCAGTTAAGCATCCTGTCCCCAGGGCAGGAGCTAATCTTTACCTAAGTATAGGTATCCCCATTGGTATCTCCTAGAATGAATCCAAGGTCCGGTTTATAATCGTTATAAAATTTATTGAAATTAAATTTAAATTAGTTAAATCAGTGTAGAGTAATTGGATTGATTCGATCGCCGTCCAGATTAAGTCTAATTCCATCGGTTGCTCCGTCGTACCGCCCAACTTCGTTCTGCTCTCTCAGTAGGCGTCGCTGCCGGTGTCGTCTTTCGTCTGCGCCGGCATGGTGTTGTCGTCTCCAGCGGCGTTGATTGCGGCGGCAGCGCTGCTCTTTGCCTGCGTCGGCAAGGTGTTGTTGTCTCCAGCGCTGCACTGTAGCTTTGCCTGCGTCGGTAAGGTGTTGTTGTCTCCAGCGCTGCACTGTAGCTTTGCCTGCGTCGGAAATTGCGAACGTTGCAATTTCCATATCTCTGCTGAGCGCCTAAGTCTCGCTTCCCCCGTCCCCCGTGCAGAGTCAGCATTCTATGTGCCGTTGACTCTCACGATATCCGGTGCCGGCCCAACGTCAGCAGAACTTAGCCGGCATGTGCGGCGGTATTGGTGGGTGGAATAGCTGAATAGCCGTGATGTTAACTTATATAATGTCAGTCTGCATTTTTTCTTTAAATCCCTGTATTACAATGGATGTCAATTCAAGAAGATTCGTGGTGGTCGATCTTCGCTTAACAAAACCATGCTGACACGGTGATATTAACGAGGAACATAAGTGTTGCCAATGAGAAGTAATATAACGCTCAAATGCTTTAGGAATTGCCGACAATTTAGAAATACCTCTATAGTTCTGGGCATTCGCCTTCGGACCTTTTTGTTGAGTGGTATAATGAAAGATTCCTTCCAGATAGTTGGAAAAACAGATGATGAAATAGACAAATGAAAAAGTTTAAGAATCGGTTTGCAAATAGTTGATGCACAATACTTAAGAACACACCCAGTAAGTCCATCAGGACCGGGAGAATAAGTTGGCGTTGTTGTTTCTAAGTCTCTTAAGAGAGAACTTTCGGTAATTACGGGGAAAATATACAATTTGCCCTATTTAAGGTATTAGGGTAGTTAGAATTTGACCAAGAAGACAAACTATAAGTAGTTTGAAAAAAGTCAGCAAATAAATCATCAATTTCAGAGTCCGTCGATGTCTCCATTGAGTTTAAACGAACCACTGAAGGTAAAGCCGATAACTTACGCTTAGCGTTAACGAAGTTATAAAACTGCTTCGAATCATTTGAAAATTCAAATTTACATGGATTTAAATACATAGAATAGTAATGACTGTTAAGAACATTAAAATCGGATCGAGCCACTACATATTTCGAAAAATCGCTCGGCTTACCAGTTTTTTTATACTTTTTGTTGGATCAACGCAAAGCTATCTATTAGATTTCATATAATTTATTCTGATAAACTAGTTGAAATGTATTTAAATCTCGCGCGTATCATTCTTGCATTTTGTTTTACCATTCTCGCATTTTGTACTCACCATTCACCATTCTTGTATTCACCACGAGTTAGCCGCTGCGCCGACACGAAAATGGTTTATTAAAAATATACGATCGCTTAGAACACACACAATTCGCAACTCGAGTTTATTAATCAAATTCGATAAATCACACCGCCCAAAATCACACCCCCGGCAAGAAAACGCTCTTGTCCTTACATTTGGCGCACAACGTGGAGCTGTGTGATTAATTTCGCTTAACTTGGATTTTTCGTCGTTGGATTGCTTAATCGTCATCCCCCTTTTGTCGTCGCTTCGCACAGTTGCCATTTACCGTTGATCTTCGCCTCGCTGGAAATTTGTCTGGAATAACACGCCGTTCGTTTGCAGTTGGTTTATTGGAAATTTCCACTCGCACACAAAGCTGGCTCAACTGGAACTTCGCTGGATAACCAATAAGTATTCTATTTTCGTCGCCAACGGTACTTGAAGGTATTCTGGTCTTTTTGTTTCGCTACCAAAGGCGGAAAATTCTATTGCAACAATATGAGTCTCGATCAGCTAAAACAACAACGTGTAAACATTCGCAGGAACATTTCTCGAATCGGTAGCAAACTACAGGGTACACACGAGGAAGAAAATTCGTCGGATATGTCTACGGGTCAGCTAAACTGCTGGCTTGGAATCCTGGAGGCATATTTCAAACAGCTGATGGCCGTCCAAACAAAAATAGAGGAGCTTCACCCTTCGGATTCATCGCGCGGTGAGCTAGAAGATTTATATGTCTCTGTCAAGGTTGGGATTAAGGAGCAGCTTGGAGAAGATTTTCAGAACTCCACTGTATTCGAAAGGGCATCTAGTCATTCCCTTGTGTCGTCATTGAAACTACCTACCATCGAGCTCCACAAATTTGACGGAAATTATTCTGGCTACAAAAACTTCATTACATCGTTTAAGCAAGTGATAGATCAACATGCAGGCTTATCGAATATTGAAAAATTCAATCAGCTTATCAGTTGCTTATCTGGAGCAGCTTTAGAGACAGTAAAGGCCTTTCAAATAACTCCCGACAACTACCCAAAGGCTCTCGAGCGCCTCAAGGAGCGCTATGATAACCCCACTCTGGTATTTTTAGACAGCATATCATCCTTGTTTAACCTGCCAGCCGTTACCAAACCAAATAGTAACCAACTTCGTAGCCTAATAGATAATGCAGCCGCCCTATATAACTCGCTGAGGTCATTGGGCTCTGAATCCGAAATTGCTCAGGCCATGCTTATTTCGATTATAATGCATAAAGTTGATCCGCTCACCAAGAAGAAATGGAATGAGTCATTAAGCTTTGCGGGCTTACCCAAATGGAATGAGTGTATAGCACTAATTGATAGGCATTGTAAATACCTGGAAACTTCCGACCAGACCGAAACTAGTACGAAAGCGCACCAACCTGTTAGTGGCGGTAGATATCGCTATCAACAAGGACAACGTCTAGGGGCAAGCTTTAATTGTACCACTCAGACCTGCCTCTATTGCTCCGATGCTAATCATAAAATATTTAGCTGCCCCCAATTCAAAACTCTAACAGCCCTGCAGCGGTATGAGGTTGCTAAAAGACAATTGCTTTGCCTAAACTGCTTAGGCAAGGGACATCATCTGTCTAAGTGTCCTTCTAGCCAGAAATGTCGTTTGTGCTCTCGATCCCATCACACCCTGCTTCATCGTGAGAGTACAAATTTAGCTCAGCAAACCCATTCGGAACCACCAGCCAGCGTCGACGTTGTTTCTCACACTCATATAGGCTATTCCCATGACCAAGTTATCTTGGCCACGGCCATGGTTTTGGTAAGGGATGCAAACGGTAGTTATAGAATTGGTCGAGCATTACTTGATTCATGCTCGCAAGTCAACTTTCTTTCTGATAGTTTCGCTCAAGCCCTTCGGTTACCACGGAGTAACAGCAATATAAATATCTGTAGCATCGGGGACAGCCAAACTCGGATAAGACAACTGGCAACAACAGCAATTAAGTCTCGGCTTAACAATTTCGAACTTGCGCTTGAATTCTGTGTCACTAAGCATATCGCTTATCAGCCAGATTCCGATATAGACACATCATCTTGGAATTGGCCTCGAAATACTCCACTAGCAGATGATACATTCTATAGAACTCGCCCAATAGATTTGCTGTTAGGAACTGAAGCATTTTTCGACATAATTTCAGTCGGACAAATCAAACTTGGTCCTAGTCTTCCTACCTTACAGAAAACCTTGTTTGGGTGGGTTGTCACTGGTCGCTGTAAACGGGCCAGTCCGACAACATCGCACTCTTATTCTCTTACATTAGAGGAATCGATTAACAAAAACCTGGAAAAACTTTGGCAGTTAGATGAAGTGGAAAAGGTGGACAAGGTCTTCCCCGAACATCGTAGTTGTGAGCAAGCCTTTCTGAAAACAGTATACCAGGAGGCGAATGGTAGAGTAGTCGCACAGTTGCCGTTCAAGGATGATCCTTCAATGTTGGGCAAGTCCTACGACACAGCTCGTCGCAGATTTGAATCTCTTGAGCGTCGTTTAAAGGCGTCACCTGAAGTCAAGGCTGCTTATGTGGATTTCATGCGAGAGTACGAAGAGCTCAATCATTTAACACTGGTTCCTAAGCCCAGGTTAGATGAGCCTCATTTTTATATTCCCCACCACTGCGTATTCAAACCAAGTAGTACCACAACTAAATTGAGAGTGGTTTTCGACGCGTCATGTAAGACTTCTACGGGAGTATCGTTGAATGACCTACTTATGGTGGGACCAACAATACAGAGTGATTTGTATACATTGCTTATTCGCTTTCGGACCTTCAAATATGCCATTACTGCCGATGTTGTCAAGATGTTTAGACAGGTTTTAATTGATACGCCACATCGCAAATTTCAGTATATACTTTGGAGAAACTCACCAGAAATGGAGCTCAAAACGTATCAATTAAACACCGTTACCTACGGTACAGCGTCAGCGTCGTATCTTGCCATCCGCAGCATGGTCTATCTGGCCGACTTGTACGGCGTAAATAATAAGGCTGGTTCACAAGCGTTAAAATCATCATTCTATGTGGACGATTTCCTTTGTGGTCATGATACCTTAGACGGACTAAGGCAAATTAAACTCGAAGTTACTGACATCTTGAATAGGGGTGGTTTCGAGCTAAGGAAATGGCACTCGAATCACAAGGAATTCGTGGACGATCATAACTTGAAACCTCTGAATATCGAAGACACTACAGTTACAAGTACGCTGGGCATGAATTGGAACCAAACAGATGATGTATTTCTCTTTGAATTTACGCCTAAAGAGACAGTTTCGGTGACTAAACGCTCCATACTGTCGATTTCGTCATCACTATTCGACCCTCTGGGATTGATTTCGCCTATCATCATAACAGCAAAGATTTTATTACAGGAGTTATGGTTGATAAAGCTGAGTTGGGATGAATCGGTTCCACAAAACATCGATCATGGGTGGAAATCATTCATTAAATCGCTATCGTCACTTCAAGGGCTCTCAGTGCCTCGATATTGCTTACAGCCAAATAGGGACGGATTCGAACTTCATGGATTTAGCGATGCCTCGATACGTGCCTATGGCTGCTGTGTCTACACACGCACGATCGATCTGAATGGCAAGGTTAATGTGAGTTTGCTTACATCAAAATGCAGAGTGGCTCCAACACGAAAACTGTCCTTGCCAAAATTGGAATTGGCAGCGGCACATCTTTTGGCAAAGCTGATCGCAAGAATCCGTGGAATCCTTACAAATCATCGGTACAAAATATTTTTATGGTCAGATTCGCAAATCGTTCTACATTGGCTAGGACAGCACTCTGCTACATTATCAACATTTGTGGGAAACCGTGTGTCCGAGATACAGGAGCTCCCTACTGATTGTACTTGGCGATACGTCCCGACAAAGGTCAATCCAGCGGATATGGTATCCAGAGGGTGCACCCCCTTAGAACTAGCCGACTCAATTTGGTTCACTGGACCCTCTTATCTACAACAACCAATAGAATACTGGCCAAAGGACAAACGAGGTCAGATAGATCCCGAAGTAGTCTCATGTGAGAGGCGCAAAGCAGCATTCATCGCAAAAATACATGACAATCCCTTGCTCAACTTAGTCGCAAACACTAGCTCCCATCTTCGTTGCCTTCGTGTCGTAGCGTGGATGCTTCGGTTCGTAAATAGATCACGAAAAATAGCGTCATTTGATACAACTTCTCCGTCGCCACCAGAGCTAAATCGAGCATTCCACTGCGTTATTTGGAATCTACAAGGGCAGTCATTTCCTCAGGAGCTTCGATCTTTACAAAGAAGTGAAGAAGTTCGTACACAACTAGACACCATAGACGGATTTCCGCTAATAAAGGTTGGTGGCAGGCTACAACAATCGAATCTGCCAGAATCTCAAGTACACCCAATCTTGCTCAGCAGCAAGGACGAGTTCGTTCAGCGCTACATCAAACATCTTCACATCCGAAATTATCACGCGGGTCCGAAGGCTTTAGTGGCTATCATTCGACTTCGTTTTTGGATTGTAAATGCTCGGGATGCAGCCAGACGCGTTGTTAGATCGTGCATACATTGCGTGCGTTATAAGCCACAGCTGCAGCGACAAATCATGGGAAATCTCCCGGTGGAGCGTCTAACAGTCTCAAGACCATTTGCACGATGCGGTGTTGACTTCGCTGGACCAGTCAATATATACATGCGTATAAGAGGAAAGGGCCCAACAAAGGGTTATATATGCGTATTCGTATGCTTTGCATCAAAGGCCGTCCATATCGAATTGGTTTCGGACCTTTCAACGGAGGCATTTATAGCGGCCTTAAAACGCATGATTGGGAGACGCGGACTACCAACCGATATATTTTGTGACAATGCCACAAATTTTGTTGGGGCTTGTAACAAATTGAAGAATCTCCGCGAATTTCTGTTTAAAACCGAAACTACAACAGCTATTACATCCTTTTGCTCAAACGAATTTATAAACTTTCGATTTATACCCCCCAGGGCTCCACACTTCGGAGGACTGTGGGAGGCCGCCGTGAAGAGTGCGAAGGGACTTTTAAATCGTTCTATCGTAAACGCGCGCCTAACCTTCGAAGAACTCAGCACGGTCCTCATCGACATCGAAGCGATCCTAAATTCGCAACCAATATCGCCACTATCATCCGATCCTAACGACTTGGAGGCCCTCACTCCGGGTCACTTCCTCGTAGGAAGCTCGTTACGTGCGTTGCCCGAAGACCCGTCTGAAGTCGGAAACATCGACAACTTGGAGCGTTGGAGAAGAGTCAGCGCGATAAAGCAACATTTTTGGCAACGATGGGTCAATGAGTACGTAGTAGAGCTGCAGATGCGATCGAGCTGGAACAAGGTGTTGGACAACGTAGCCATTGGAAGCATGGTCATCGTTCATGAAGACAACGTGCCTCCACAACGCTGGATAATGGGTCGAGTCGAAGCTACTACGTCAGGCAAGGATCGTCGAGTTAGAGTGGCTGACGTTCGCACATCTAAGGGCATCATCAGGCGTCCTATACATAAGCTGGCACTATTACCTGTCTGTTGAAATTCACGAGCGTAATTTCAATGGGGCCGGGATGTTGGATCAACCCAAAGCTATCTATTAGATTTCATATAATTAATTCTGATAAACTAGTTGAAATGTATTTAAATCTCGCGCGTATCATTCTTGCATTTTGTTTTACCATTCTCGCATTTTGTACTCACCATTCACCATTCTTGTATTCACCACGAGTTAGCCGCTGCGCCGACACGAAAATGGTTTATTAAAAATATACGATCGCTTAGAACACACACAATTCGCAACTCGAGTTTATTAATCAAATTCGATAAATCACACCGCCCAAAATCACACCCCCGGCAAGAAAACGCTCTTGTCCCTACACTTTTTATAAGTGTTTGTTTTAAGATTTTTAAGTCTTTGAAGCGCATTGGTAAACCAGGGGGGCATGTTCCGCTTTGGAGGAAGCCTATCAGGAACGCATTCATCAAAGAAAGTGTTTAAAACGCTATAGAATAGTTCAGTGGCACTTTCGATGTCCATACAGCTATAAAAATCTGTCCAATTATATTGGGAAATCATATAGTTAAGTTTGTTATAGTCACATTTTCGAAAAAATTTCATTTTAGTTGGCGAAACTAAAGGACAGAGGGTATCAAGGTAGGGAAGGCAAATTGTCAATTCAATTGTAGGGTGGTATCGGTCTTCTGGTACCACAAGAGCGTCAGTTTTAGATACCATGATGTTGCTCATAAATTATTACGTCAGAGCCAGGTGAGATATAAGAACAAATAACAAAAATAGATAGGGATTGAAAGGAAACTTTCACACTGACAAATTCAATGTCATCAGGGGCATGAGAAGGAATTCGCTCAGAATTTAGGGTAGAGGTAACGGCGATCAGAACGCCGCCCCCCTACGGGAAAGGCGACCGGTTCTGTAGGTGTTAAAGTTGCTTGACAAAACTTCAGAGTCAGTTATCTCTGGTTTCAGCCAAGTTTCTGTAAAAGCCAAGATGTCGGCCGTAAATGCCGAGGAGTCAGCATACAGCTTTGGTGGCTTCATATTTAGTCCTATAACATTTTGATAGGCTAAAAATAAATTTTTTAGTATTTTGACGCTGAGGAAGGCCTGTTATTTGGCACAGTAGACAGCCTTTTATGAGGCGCAGTGGGACCCCTATTATTTGTTCTCAGTTTATTGGGAACAAATTCTTTTATTACCAAATCATCATTAGGCCAAAAGCTTTCAGAAAGCAGTACTTTAAACACATCAGGCGGAGCAAATATTTTAAAAGACGAAGTCAACAGATTAACAACGAAAATACGGTCTGCATTCGAATATCGGGAATACTGGAGTGCGATATTCCTTGACGTTGCACAGGCTTTCGATACGTATAGAGTCTGTCTTATTCACAAAATCAGAACTATTTTGCCGGAAAACACTCACAGGATACTTCAATCGTACCTTTACAACAGAGAATTCGCCGTGAGATGCAACACTACAACATCCGACGATTACACTATAGACGCTGGAGTTCCCCAAGGTAGCGCCCTTGGTCCAACGCTATTTCTCCTTTACACCGCAGATATTCCCACGAACGACCGACTAACTACTTCCACATTCGCAGACGATACCGCGATCATAAGTCGGTCCAAATGCCCAATTCAGGCAACAGCACTACTAGCTGATTATCTCGTGATAGTGGAGAGGTGGTTATCAGACTGGCGTATAAAAATAAATGCGCAAAAGTGTAAACACATAACGTTTACTCTTAACAGACAAACGTGTCCCCCGCTCACTCTGAATAACACACCACTTCCACAAGCGTACGATGTAACGTACCTTGGCGTTAACCTAGACAGGAGACTTACATGGGGGAGACATATCGAAGCTAAGAAAATTCATCTAAAACTAAAATCCAATAGCCTTCATTGGCTTCTAAACGCCCGCTATCCCCTCTGCCAGGACTTCAAGGTTCTGCTCTACAATTCAACGCTTAAGCCAGTCTGGACTTACGGCTCCCAGTTGTGGGGAAACGCGAGCAGCAGCAACATCGACATTATCCAGCGAGTACAATCAAAAATCACGAAAACTATCACTGGGGCACCTTGATATGTTCGGAACGACAAAATCCACAGAGATCTTTGCGTTCTGCCCGTAAAAGACGAAATATCAAAATATCCTACCACACTAAGCTGACTTCTCATCCAAACCAGCTCGCAAGGGGCCTAGCCAGGGTCTCATACCGGACCAGATTGTAACGAAATGACCTCGCGTCAGTCATCTTGATTGTCATATAGCTTTTTAATTTAAGATTTTATATACTTATTTCTTACTTATTTCTCTTAATTCACAGAATTGAATTCAGAGAAGATTCAATAAATAAAATGCATATGTTAAAAAAAAAAATTTCGAGATCTGTTCGACAGTTACTTTCGTTTCTCTTTGAAAATACAGATGCTGTGTGATTTAATCTGGGGAGAGCGTTGTTATTTGCTATTAAACGGGATAAGTGTTGGCGAACATGATAGGGATTCACATGATTTATAAGCTAAATGAAAAGAAAAACTAACGTAAGAAAAGGGTTCGAACTCAAAGAAAACAAATTATAAACATAAGTGGACAACTTAAGACGACTTAGTAGCGATTCCTAGGGCGGTCGCTAGTCGATGGCTGCGCTTGGTCGCATGTTTCGGCAGCCACGACGGATTTCACGATAGCCGCTCACATGGCCTCTTGTTCCACTGATCCCAATCCTGTTACGTGATCAGCTTGAATCGCCCTCACGCGGGGCTTGTGTTCGGCTTCCGCTTTCACTCTTATTTTCTTTACAGTCGATCTACGATGGGGGTGATCTGGTGATTAGGGGCCGCTGGGCTATTGAAGCACCGGAGATGTTGCCGCGCACCACTGTCCAAGAGGGATCAGCGTGGTCGAGGCCTGTTATAACGTGATCTGGTTATAACGTAATGCTAAGCATGCAAAACCCCTCCGACACGGAAACCCAGGAGGTCCAAGAGGCGGTCGCTGTAATCACGGACGCCGGTGCAAGGCCACAACCTCGCTCAAACCCGGAGCTACCCGATTCAGGGAGGGAAAGCTGAATTAAAGCCTGCTCCTTTGCGCAGTACAAGGCCTGACGGCCAACGGGAGCGCGGAAGAATGCGCGAGCTCGATAGCACAAGCCATCAACGACGCATGCAAGGCGACGATGACGAAAGTTAGGATTGGTGGAAGACGCCATTGCCCGGTACCCTGGTGGAACGAAGATATTGCCAAAGCAAGAAAGGAATGCCACGCAGCCAGAAGGCTCTCACAGAGAGCTAGAAACTCAAGGACCTTCGACCACGCCCAAGTCCTCTTCAGAGAAAGGCGAAAGGCCCTAAAAGATGCCATCAAGCGACGGTGTACCAAACTCAGCGCTGAAGCACATAATAGCCGCACACCTTGGGGTCTTTGCGCAGATGTACAACTGTTGCATCACAGAGCGAGTAGTACCAAAGGCGTGGTAACTCCAAAAGCTGGTCCTTATTCCAAAACCAGGCAAGGACCCCAGCGACCCGTCAGCATACCGCCCGCTTTGCGAGGGATCTCTGAGTTGCAGACGGCTTCAGGAAGAAGCGCAGCACCGTAGACGCTATCAGCACGGTGGTAAGACTCGCCTCTGATGCTATTGCAGGTACCAGATGGGAAGGAGGGGGAAAACACAACTGTCTTGTGTGCACGCTAGACGTCAAGAACGCGTTCAACACGGCCAATTGGAGTCGCATCCTGGAGGCCCTCACAAAGCGGGGGATATCACAGAACCTGATCGATATCTTACGCAGCTACTTCACGGATCGAGTGCTGATCTACGAGACGGACAAAGGTCATTAGCAGAATGATGGCAAACTCGACATTTCCATATCTCTGCTGAGCGCCTAAGTCTCGCTTCCCCCGTCCCCCGTGCAGAGTCAGCATTCTATGTGCCGTTGACTCTCACGATATCCGGTGCCGGCCCAACGTCAGCAGAACTTAGCCGGCATGTGCGGCGGTATTGGTGGGTGGAATAGCTGAATAGCCGTGATGTTAACTTATATAATGTCAGTCTGCATTTTTTCTTTAAATCCCTGTATTACAATGGATGTCAATTCAAGAAGATTCGTGGTGGTCGATCTTCGCTTAACAAAACCATGCTGACACGGTGATATTAACGAGGAACATAAGTGTTGCCAATGAGAAGTAATATAACGCTCAAATGCTTTAGGAATTGCCGACAATTTAGAAATACCTCTATAGTTCTGGGCATTCGCCTTCGGACCTTTTTGTTGAGTGGTATAATGAAAGATTCCTTCCAGATAGTTGGAAAAACAGATGATGAAATAGACAAATGAAAAAGTTTAAGAATCGGTTTGCAAATAGTTGATGCACAATACTTAAGAACACACCCAGTAAGTCCATCAGGACCGGGAGAATAAGTTGGCGTTGTTGTTTCTAAGTCTCTTAAGAGAGAACTTTCGGTAATTACGGGGAAAATATACAATTTGCCCTATTTAAGGTATTAGGGTAGTTAGAATTTGACCAAGAAGACAAACTATAAGTAGTTTGAAAAAAGTCAGCAAATAAATCATCAATTTCAGAGTCCGTCGATGCCTCCATTGAGTTTAAACGAACCACTGAAGGTAAAGCCGATAACTTACGCTTAGCGTTAACGAAGTTATAAAACTGCTTCGAATCATTTGAAAATTCAAATTTACATGGATTTAAATACATAGAATAGTAATGACTGTTAAGAACATTAAAATCGGATCGAGCCACTACATATTTCGAAAAATCGCTCGGCTTACCAGTTTTTTTATACTTTTTATAAGTGTTTGTTTTAAGATTTTTAAGTCTTTGAAGCGCATTGGTAAACCAGGGGGGCATGTTCCGCTTTGGAGGAAGCCTATCAGGAACGCATTCATCAAAGAAAGTGTTTAAAACGCTATAGAATAGTTCAGTGGCACTTTCGATGTCCATACAGCTATAAAAATCTGTCCAATTATATTGGGAAATCATATAGTTAAGTTTGTTATAGTCACATTTTCGAAAAAATTTCATTTTAGTTGGCGAAACTAAAGGACAGAGGGTATCAAGGTAGGGAAGGCAAATTGTCAATTCAATTGTAGGGTGGTATCGGTCTTCTGGTACCACAAGAGCGTCAGTTTTAGATACCATGATGTTGCTCATAAATTATTACGTCAGAGCCAGGTGAGATATAAGAACAAATAACAAAAATAGATAGGGATTGAAAGGAAACTTTCACACTGACAAATTCAATGTCATCAGGGGCATGAGAAGGAATTCGCTCAGAATTTAGGGTAGAGGTAACGGCGATCAGAACGCCGCCCCCCTACGGGAAAGGCGACCGGTTCTGTAGGTGTTAAAGTTGCTTGACAAAACTTCAGAGTCAGTTATCTCTGGTTTCAGCCAAGTTTCTGTAAAAGCCAAGATGTCGGCCGTAAATGCCGAGGAGTCAGCATACAGCTTTGGTGGCTTCATATTTAGTCCTATAACATTTTGATAGGCTAAAAATAAATTTTTTAGTATTTTGACGCTGAGGAAGGCCTGTTATTTGGCACAGTAGACAGCCTTTTATGAGGCGCAGTGGGACCCCTGTTATTTGTTCTCAGTTTATTGGGAACAAATTCTTTTATTACCAAATCATCATTAGGCCAAAAGCTTTCAGAAAGCAGTACTTTAAACACATCAGGCGGAGCAAATATTTTAAAAGACGAAGTCAACAGATTAACAACGAAAATACGGTCTGCATTCGAATATCGGGAATACTGGAGTGCGATATTCCTTGACGTTGCACAGGCTTTCGATACGTATAGAGTCTGTCTTATTCACAAAATCAGAACTATTTTGCCGGAAAACACTCACAGGATACTTCAATCGTACCTTTACAACAGAGAATTCGCCGTGAGATGCAACACTACAACATCCGACGATTACACTATAGACGCTGGAGTTCCCCAAGGTAGCGCCCTTGGTCCAACGCTATTTCTCCTTTACACCGCAGATATTCCCACGAACGACCGACTAACTACTTCCACATTCGCAGACGATACCGCGATCATAAGTCGGTCCAAATGCCCAATTCAGGCAACAGCACTACTAGCTGATTATCTCGTGATAGTGGAGAGGTGGTTATCAGACTGGCGTATAAAAATAAATGCGCAAAAGTGTAAACACATAACGTTTACTCTTAACAGACAAACGTGTCCCCCGCTCACTCTGAATAACACACCACTTCCACAAGCGTACGATGTAACGTACCTTGGCGTTAACCTAGACAGGAGACTTACATGGGGGAGACATATCGAAGCTAAGAAAATTCATTTAAAACTAAAATCCAATAGCCTTCATTGGCTTCTAAACGCCCGCTATCCCCTCTGCCAGGACTTCAAGGTTCTGCTCTACAATTCAACGCTTAAGCCAGTCTGGACTTACGGCTCCCAGTTGTGGGGAAACGCGAGCAGCAGCAACATCGACATTATCCAGCGAGTACAATCAAAAATCACGAAAACTATCACTGGGGCACCTTGATATGTTCGGAACGACAAAATCCACAGAGATCTTTGCGTTCTGCCCGTAAAAGACGAAATATCAAAATATCCTACCACACTAAGCTGACTTCTCATCCAAACCAGCTCGCAAGGGGCCTAGCCAGGGTCTCATACCGGACCAGATTGTAACGAAATGACCTCGCGTCAGTCATCTTGATTGTCATATAGCTTTTTAATTTAAGATTTTATATACTTATTTCTTACTTATTTCTCTTAATTCACAGAATTGAATTCAGAGAAGATTCAATAAATAAAATGCATATGTTAAAAAAAAAATTTCGAGATCTGTTCGACAGTTACTTTCGTTTCTCTTTGAAAATACAGATGCTGTGTGATTTAATCTGGGGAGAGCGTTGTTATTTGCTATTAAACGGGATAAGTGTTGGCGAACATGATAGGGATTCACATGATTTATAAGCTAAATGAAAAGAAAAACTAACGTAAGAAAAGGGTTCGAACTCAAAGAAAACAAATTATAAACATAAGTGGACAACTTAACACGACTTAGTAGCGATTCCTAGGGCGGTCGCTAGTCGATGGCTGCGCTTGGTCGCATGTTTCGGCAGCCACGACGGATTTCACGATAGCCGCTCACATGGCCTCTTGTTCCACTGATCCCAATCCTGTTACGTGATCAGCTTGAATCGCCCTCACGCGGGGCTTGTGTTCGGCTTCCGCTTTCACTCTTATTTTCTTTACAGTCGATCTACGATGGGGGTGATCTGGTGATTAGGGGCCGCTGGGCTATTGAAGCACCGGAGATGTTGCCGCGCACCACTGTCCAAGAGGGATCAGCGTGGTCGAGGCCTGTTATAACGTGATCTGGTTATAACGTAATGCTAAGCATGCAAAACCCCTCCGACACGGAAACCCAGGAGGTCCAAGAGGCGGTCGCTGTAATCACGGACGCCGGTGCAAGGCCACAACCTCGCTCAAACCCGGAGCTACCCGATTCAGGGAGGGAAAGCTGAATTAAAGCCTGCTCCTTTGCGCAGTACAAGGCCTGACGGCCAACGGGAGCGCGGAAGAATGCGCGAGCTTGATAGCACAAGCCATCAACGACGCATGCAAGGCGACGATGACGAAAGTTAGGATTGGTGGAAGACGCCATTGCCCGGTACCCTGGTGGAACGAAGATATTGCCAAAGCAAGAAAGGAATGCCACGCAGCCAGAAGGCTCTCACAGAGAGCTAGAAACTCAAGGACCTTCGACCACGCCCAAGTCCTCTTCAGAGTAAGGCGAAAGGCCCTAAAAGATGCCATCAAGCGACGGTGTACCAAACTCAGCGCTGAAGCACATAATAGCCGCACACCTTGGGGTCTTTGCGCAGATGTACAACTGTTGCATCACAGAGCGAGTAGTACCAAAGGCGTGGTAACTCCAAAAGCTGGTCCTTATTCCAAAACCAGGCAAGGACCCCAGCGACCCGTCAGCATACCGCCCGCTTTGCGAGGGATCTCTGAGTTGCAGACGGCTTCAGGAAGAAGCGCAGCACCGTAGACGCTATCAGCACGGTGGTAAGACTCGCCTCTGATGCTATTGCAGGTACCAGATGGGAAGGAGGGGGAAAACACAACTGTCTTGTGTGCACGCTAGACGTCAAGAACGTGTTCAACACGGCCAATTGGAGTCGCATCCTGGAGGCCCTCACAAAGCGGGGGATATCACAGAACCTGATCGATATCTTACGCAGCTACTTCACGGATCGAGTGCTGATCTACGAGACGGACAAAGGTCATTAGCAGAATGATGGCAAACTCGACAGGGCCGAAACAGCGAACTCCCTCCTTTGCTGGTCCAACTCGTCAAAGTCGTGTGCCAGTGCCATCAGAGCATCCAGATCCTTGCACTCGTATGGGCGAATAAATATCCGCAGTGCCACCACCACCACCTCTCGGGACATACCCAGGGGACGCATCAAGGTCTGCATGTCTACCATGTAGTCTTTAAAGGACTCACTTTTAGGCTTGTTTTTTCTGCCTGACATGATCCGCTAGTTTCACCATGAAGCTTCTTGGCAGGAAAAATTCCTGAAAGCTCCGGATGAAGTCTCCCCAGAATCGGTTGTTGGTGATATACCATTTGAGGGCTCTTCCCTGCAGGAGTTCCGGCATCGCTCTGGGAACTAGATCGAACCCGTACGTCACCGCTGACCACTCTACTTGCTCTAGGAACTCCAAGGGTTTCTCGTGACCTGAAGGTCCATTCTCGCACCTGCTTTGACACCTTGGCGTAGTCCGGAACTGCTTTGACCCTGTCATTCCTGTTTCTTTGCTCGGAGTTTTCTCGACTTTCCCGAATGTTCTCCCTTTGAGTGGAGTTTCGTCGCTCCTGGTTGCCAGCGTCCAATAGGCTTTGTACGTCCAAACTGCTCACCAAGCCCTCTGTGCTTGTGAGTTTCACATCGGTATTCTTCTTTCCGTATTCCCTTTTCAGCGCTTCGAGGATGGCTGGTCTCTTTGTGCTGGTCCAAGGTCCATGGATTTACAGTTCCACCTCTTTGCCCTTCGGCGGCGTGGGTCCAAGGTCCAGTGCGTCACCGTTATTTCACGGTCTCTCCGCTTTGGCCGGGTCCAAGGTCCAGTAATTTAAAGGTGGACCTAGATGCCCTTGGATTTTACCGCATTCTCGCTGCCTTCGCTGTTGCTAGGGGCTCTCTTGCCTCGAGATTTGTGGGCAGTTTTGAGACTCCTCACAGTATATAGTATGTGTTGATCAGAATTCCGTCAAATTCTTTTAGAAAAATTCTTGATTTTATCAGATTACATGATTTTTATCTAAGTCAACAATCTCCTCTTAGAATTTTAAATATGTTTACCCAATTATCGCCACGAACTTGAGATGACAAAATACGTACGTGCGAAGATACGTACGAATTTATTGATTCTCAGATGTGACAATATTTTGAAACACTGATTTTTTTTCCGCCCCAAAACCTTTAACTGTTGAATTGATTTTAAGATTCTCTCCTTTCCACAAATGGCTCATAAAGATGTCATAGAAGGGACTCACACAAGAGGTATCCGCACTCGCGCACCTGTCAAAGTACCAAACCGCAAAAAATAAATAATTATTATTTCTGCGGTCCATTTTCAATTTTCATGATAAAAAAATTTTTTTTTTATTATTTTAATTAATTTATATATTGAATTTTTATATTCTTGCTTTATTCAGGTGATTTTCATAAAACAGGCCGGTACATGTGTCCGACATTAATTCAAGTTTACAAAATGTAAGGTCTTCTTAATATATTTTAGTTTACATAGTCTACCCATGTCTATCCATGAACATAATTTTTAATATTTACATAAGTGATATTGAAAGAGATGACCTTTTGAAATAGTGGATCAATCTTAAAGAAAAAACCTTTCACAGATCATAGCAGATAATACAATTAGTAACCATATAGTAAAGATTATAACTGATTGTAATCCATTAGTAAAAAGCTAGGAAACAGCTAATAACACCAACGTAAACAGCTAATAACAGCTAGTAAACAGGTAATGCTAGCTAGTAAACAACTAATAACACCAACGTAGCCTGCTAATAACAGCTTTAAACAGCTATAACATCACCGTAAACATCTAATTGCTTGTCCCGGTAGTTTGAGAAAGTCCCGATCACCTGTCGTTCGCTCATCTGAAACTGTGTAGAGCGGGAGCATGAGAAGGGACGAGAGAAAAGAAGAAGAGACAGTCTGCACGGTCGAACCACGCTAAATGCACGCCGCCGGTCTAACGAATTTAATCTTTGCCATCCACTTGTACATGTACATCGTGTGTTATAATTAAACGTTTTTAAAGTTATTCTGTTGTGTTTGTCTTTGCCTGGGAAACCCTCTTACAATGTCCACTTGTTGACTTTCCACAAAGGGACACAATTATACAGCTAGTAATCATCTAGAAAACTGCCAGTATACAACTAGTTAAGGACTAGTTTACAACTATTAAAAGATATTAATAGCAAGTAAGCAGTTAATAAGAAGAACTTAACAGCTATACCAAGTTCACATTGATTCATGAACATGTCATATTACACTAGTTTACAGCCAAAATGCTTCAGAGAAATTGATGGCCAATTCTGTTAGTGCTGGAGCTCTGGATCACGAAAGTACCACAATTTTTTTTTCGATGCCACATTTTTTTTAAATGATTTTTTAAAGTTCAAAATGTTTAATTACGAAATTTTTCGAATTTCTTCCTATATCTCGGCAGATATTAACCCAATTGGGCCAGTTTTCATTTATTCATTTTAAAGTCAATAGATCAGAGCTTAACTTTGTAATACAGATCAATATGATTGGATAAGTTATGGCAGTGCAGCAGCTGGACAAAGTTGAAAAATGTGTTTTTTGGTCGACTGTAATTCGGCTGTATATACCGTAAAAACTCGACAAAAATCCGTTGAAAAAACATAGGGGGTACCAACTTTAAGTTTACATCCTACCGAATAAAACATGCCGGGTATGACCCAAAACCATGGGAAATTCGATTTATGGTGGACCTTTAAAGTTCGGATTTTTTAACTTTTTTCGGTCGACTTAGTTTAAATGTAAGTCTTATAATACTCTTGATTATCGGACTTACCCCCGAATTTCGAGAAAAAATTATCCTCGATGGACCGCGATTTCTTAAGAAATTATGTGCAAAAAATAAAGGGTGCTTTTCAGTAGTAGAATAATACGGACCTGGCTCACTAGGTAATAAATCATGTCAAAAAGGTGACTGTTAGGATGCACACAGGTGTCATAATGACCTAATTAGCATAAAAAGGTCACTTAATTAAGTTAGAAAGGGTGTGAGGTGTGAGGATCACCCCAAAGAAATGGTGAAAGTGGGTGGGGTGTTTTGTCATGTCTTGTCTTGTCTTGTTTTTTTCTCACCCCAAAGGTGTGTGTGTGTGAGGGGTGTTTTCTCATGCGTAAAAATGTGTGGTTGTTTAGAGTGATCTTTAGCCGAAAATGGTGTGTAGGAGTGTGAGAGAGGGGTGTTTTGTGATGCGTACGAATTTGTAAAACGATATTTAGGTTGTTGTTTTAGTTGTTTTATTATGCGTGTCCGTTTTGTTGATTCAATTAGGGTTTTAGATGACATCAGGTGTCAGGTCCGACTTTACAATCATCATATCATATCATCATATTGCAAAAAAATTTTATGTTGATGATGAAATAAGTAAACTAGTACAGAATACATCTAATGAAACTTCTAAACAACCACAGAAACAAGAAATCTTTAGATTAGGACCTCGAATCAATAATATTGATGGAAAAGTGAGTAAAATTTCTAAAAAATTGGAATTTCTCTTGAAAACTATTAATAAGATAGTAGAGGATATAAATGAAACAGAAACTAACAGAAACTAAAATTATATCATTGCACCGTCCGCAGTTTTAACAAGAGGGAACGCTATAGTCGAGTGCCTCGACTATCAAATACCTGTTACTCAGCTAAAGCAAGCAGTCTCAAGCAGGGCAAACCAAGCAGCCGCTTCAAAGTGGCGCCATCTACCGGACATTTCATAATTTGATTATAACTTTTTACTGAGTGGGACGATTTAAAAAAATTTCTTCTACATTTCGGTAGGCATAAATAACGCAAACCAAAATGGCGTTTACACTTTTGCTCTAGCTTTAAAACTGTGGGCGCCACAGTTTTTCGCGGTTTGTGGGCGTTAGAGGGGGCGCTGCACATCGGCGTGAAAAACTTACGCTCCGTATTAACCCCTAGAATCTGCATGCCAAATCCCAATCTTCTAGCTTTTATAGTTTCCGAGATCTCAGCGTTTATACAGACGGACAGACGGACGGACAGACGGACGGACGGACGGACGGACGGACGGACGGACGGACGGACGGACGGACAGACGAACGCACAGACGGACATGGCTAGATCGACTCGGCTAGTGATCCTGATCAAGAATATATATACTTTATACGGTCGGAAACGCTTCCTTTCACCAAATAAAAAAAGTGAAGGAGACGTTTCCGACCCTATAAAGTATATATATTCTTGGTTAGCATGACTAGACGAGTCGATCTAGCCATGTCCGTCTGTCCGTCCGTCTGTCCGTCCGTCCCTCAGTTTTTAAGCTATCGAGCTGAAACTTTACCAAAAGTTGTTTTTTTGTTGCAGGTAGTATATAAGTCGGAGCCGGCCGGATCGGACAACTATATTTTATAGCTCCCATAGGAATAATCGGAAAAATAATTGAAAAAAAATTATAACTTATGTGTTTTTTAACATATTACCTTACGCTCTTGGAAATATCATTTTCTTAACTGTTCTGAATTTCGTATTAAATTTTAGAAAAGTCGGACGACTATATCATATAGCTCCCATAGGAACGATCGGAAAACTAAAGGTAAATTAATAGGAACAAAATTATAGCTTTGTTAATTTTTATTGTATTCTCTTCTACTTTGGAATGTAAGTTTATTTTATTATTTTAGAATTTCGAATTAAATTTAACATAAATTGGATAACTATATTATATAGCTATAGGATCGATCAATTAATGTCAAAATACTCCGTAGTCTGCAATAATTGTATTTGTTGCAAATCGAAATTTAACATTTGTGTAATTTCAAATAGAATAGGAACGATCTGAAAGGGTATATAAACTTCGGCTGGCCGAAATTAGCTTCCTTTCTTGTTGTTCTTTAAAATAAAGAAATTTTATAATCTTGTTTTTAATTGTAATATTAACCTCTAAATAAAGCAATGTTTGCTCTTTAAAATAAAAATTTTGGTTTCTACGGCTGGGATGGAGCTCAGTCTCCCCAGGATCCTTTACAATCGAATTTGTAAATGAGCGGGGACAAGGAGAGGCGAGCAAACTGCACGCAGTCACCGATAGGCCACGATGCGCGCGGCGGGCATTTGGGACTCGGATTTGGGCCAGACGTGAACGAGTGAAAGCCGCCGAAAGCCTGGGGCGCTGTTTCACGCCCACGCAGAGGAATCGTCTCTAAACGTGGACAGAAGTCAGGGCTCCCAGTTCTGGGACAGGCACCCACTGTTCGGGGTGGGGTGCGTCGGTCGAGACCGAGACGGAAAAGCTATGCAAGCGGAGAGAGAAAAAAAAAACCCGTACTTGCACGCCGTCTGTGCACGTGGTTGCCACCAAAGTCCAGTTGCGCAGAGGAATCTTCTCGAAAACGCAACCGGCTTGGCTTAGGCCACTGCTTTAGCATACGCGGGTCAGGGCTTTGAGGGTCAGGGAGAAATAAACCCAACTCGGTGAAGTTTTGCTGCTCTTATTGTCCGTGGTTTTATTTTAGCTTCTTGGTTCTCTTTTCGGGCTTTTTTTCCTCTTTTATATATATGTACCTTTTCCCTATCCGGACTATTCTCTTTCCCTGTCCCTATCTCTCTCGCACTCTACTCACTAGGGTCCTTCGTCCTGATCCTCGATGTCCTGATCCTCGATGTCCTACGTGTCCTTGGTGTCCTTGCGTGGTTCTCTACTGCGATGCTCAGACTTCTACTTGCGGCGAATGAAAGAGAGCTGGGACTGGCGGCCGCCGGGCTTTTATAGCCACCCGGGCCCTCGCTTCTCAACACTGGAAACGTGCGTAGGTCGCTTAGTACTAGTTTTCCTTATTATCTACCAATATTATTATATATATGTATGGTTATATCTAAATTTACTTGCTGAATGTGGGGCAGCTTTTACGGTGCTTCACAAATGCTGTTTTGATTTCTAATATTTGGTTTATACATTACCTTAAATTTACCTTTAAATAAAAAAGCGATGTTTGTTCTTTAAATTTATAATTATAGATTACATTTATTCTTTTTCACAATTTATTAAAGGGCATAGGTGAACAAGCCTGAGAAAACTGCCCCAGGCGATATTGCAAAATTTTGGATAAGGTTTGTTAGATAGAGTCTTAATGGATAAGAATTCCAATTTGCAAATCTTTTGACCCGCTGGTTTACGAGTAATCTGCAGCAACTTAAGAACATATCACTTCATATATCTTCCCTTCGGTGGTTCTTAGGAAATCTTTTTTGATGACAAAAATCTTTAAACTAGCGTGCAAGATTGTCAACCAATCTTTGGATTTTTACCATTCTTGTAAGTTAATTAAAATCGCGATCAAAAATTTCAAAAAATTGGTTCAAGACTTACCAGTTCTGACAACACCGCCAATTTGTTACAGTTTGTGTAGTCATCTACATCATATAAAATATTCATAATTAATTAAGGGTTAAAAAAATTAAAAACTGAAGATTTTATATTTTAGTGTTATTATGGAATTCAAAATTAATTAATCTTCATCACTATCCTCGTTTATTGTAGAGCTTATTCCAGTTCTGTCAAAAATGTTTGTTAGGATTTCTGCTGGCCTTACAATTTTAGACTTATATCGTCCGTTACATAGGTAATATAGAACCGATGCGACATGTGAGCAGCAGCCAACAGTTCGGGTTCCATTTGGGCAGATGCAGAAGTGCCCTATTATGGAGTCTAATGTGTTTCCATCTGGTACGTATTCAATAAAAATGTGATATGTCTTCCGATTTATGTGCCTGGATTTTATGTGTATTCGTAATATGTTACGACTCTCCCGTAAGTACTCCATATTGATTTTGCCGTTGTCATTTTGTAATTCTGCTAAATAGCATATAGACTCGGTGTACTGATAGGTACCGCCAAAATATATGATTAGATCTTCTTCTGTTAATTCCGGGAAATCTTCTATGTCATTGCTGCTGATGGCTCCGAACACCACTTTTTTCGCATTAGGCCTTCTTTTTCTACTTTATCTGCCAAAAGATTTACTGCACTCATTTTACTTTTTATTTCAACTTTTGATATTGACACGTAGTCGGGATCATTTAAATTCTGATTTTCCGAATTATTTAATTTGTATTTTTTAGGTTGCAGTTGTTGCATTTGGTTGAACCAATATCAATTACTTTTCCCAGTTTATTGCTTATATGATCGGCTTCTTCCTGAGTTGAAAGGGTCTTTTTCCTGGCATTAATCTTTCGAAGCCAACGACAACAGATCGAACACTTTTCAGCCATATTAACTGCACTTTATTCTTTGAATATTATTTGCTTATTACAGATAACTATTTACTAGCCTACTATATTTTATGGACCCTATTCATAATTTTACGAAATATAAAGTCTTCAGTTTTTAATTTTTTTAACCCTGTTGCACCACTTAAAAAATTATGAATATTTTATATGATGTAGATGACTATTGGACACACACACTGTAAAAAATTGGCGGTGTTGTCAGAACTGGTAAGTCTTGAACCAATTTTTTGAAAATTTTGATCGCGATTTTAATTAACTTACAAGAATGGTAAACTCCAAAGATTGGTTGACAATCTTGCACGCTAGTTTAAAGACTTTTGTCATCAAAAAAGATTTCCTAAGAACCACCGAAGGGAAGATATATGAAGTGATATGTTCTTAAGTTGCTACAGATTACTCGTAAGCCAGCGGGTCAAAAGATTTGCACCTATGTGTTGTTGTTCTTTTTATTCAGACGTTCCTCCAAGTGTTACCGTGCAAAGGCAAAGAAAAATACCACAGCCACAAAATACCAAATTGCGCGCCTAAAAATGCGAATATATCGATAATTTTTTTTTGTTTCTTTATTCTTTTAGCTAAACGTTAAATTTTAAATTATCGGTGGAGCTATCCAATTCCCCTTAAGAAAATTTCAAGGAAAAGTCGTATGTATATACATTTAAAGTCGGATTTGAAATGATTTTACTATTTGCAGCAGCATCTCCGATCAGTTTTAGATTTTGCTAACAGTTTTACAATCGAAGTTTTCCTTAAATTTGTTTTTATTTTTAAAATCTAAAAACCCGATAAGCTAAGACGAAATGTTTCCAAACTACTTGTTACCTTTCAAATGTTGAATTATTGACAAACCGTGTGTTCGTGCAAATCACGAAGGCCAATACGGCAATTTATTTTTAACTAATAATTCGGACAGACAAGAATAGTACTTGTAGACACTTTCGTTTCCAAATTGAGAGTGATCCAATCACATTTATTCAAATTCTTCTAGAGCCATTATATGAGTTTCAAAGTTACAATAGTGGTTCTCTCGAGTGCGAGAGAGAGAAAGCTCTTTTTAATACGAGAGGGAAAGTTCGACTTCATGAGATCTTAGGTACTAATTGTTACATTCTTTTACAAAGTAAATCGCCACCGAATTGACTGAACATCGGCCGCGTTGACAGCATTAACATACAAATGCTTCAACTAATAGGAATAGGTGCAAGGCGGTGAATGGAGCGTTTATATAGAACCGATTTGGTGCTGACTATAGCCACGCGAACCTTCCCATCATGTCCTGGAACGGCCTCTACGACTATGCCTATTATCCACAGCTGGGGGGGAACGTTGTCTTCGTGGATTGCCACCACTGTTCCGATCTGAAGATTGTCCACGCCTTTGGTCCATTTCCCTCGCTGCTGTAGGCTCAAAAGATAGTCCCTCGACCAGTCGCTCCAAAACCGCTGTTTGATTGCTGAGACTAGCTGCCATCTCTGCAAGTACGTGAGGTTGCCGTTTGCCTTTGGCTGCGCGGATGCGGGCGGCAGCGTTGCTAGCGTTGTGCCTACTAGCAGATGAGCTAGCGTGACAACCTCTCCCTCGTTGGGACTGCCACTGTCTACGATGAGCGGCCTCGAATTTAGGACGGCTTCCACTTCCACTATGACGGTATGGAGTTCGTCCTCCTTCAGAATAGCGCTGCCCATGGCTCTGAGAAGAAGATGCTTGGCCGATTTTACGGCCGCCTCCCAAAGGCCGCCTATATGTGGCGCTCTGGGAGGGATGAATTCGATGGTGAATCGGTGGGCCGCAGCATACGACATGATGCTCTGGTCGTTGGTGTCGACAGGTTCCAAAAGCTTCTTCAGGATTCGAGCAGCTCCCACAAAATTCGTGGCGTTGTCGCAATAAAGTTTGACAACAGGACCACGACGACCCACAAACCTGGATAAGCATAAAATAAATGTATTAGACGTCAAATCTTTCACAATTTCCAAATGTACAGCCTTGGAAGCAAAGCAGACAAACACTGCTATGTACATCTTGATTGGCTGCTTTCCCCGAATTCCAAGTGAGACTTTAACAGGCCCAAAGAGATCCAAAGGGTCAAAGGGTCTGTTTCCATGCAATCGGTCTCTTGGTAAATTACCCATTATCTGTGATAGAAGTTTTGGTTTATAGTGAAAACAATGAACGCACTGCCGTACAATGGTATTGCACTCGCGACGTGCGTTAATAAGCCAAATCACTTGTCTGAGAAGCCCAACCAACGACCGTGGACCCGCGTGACAGTTGGTTCTATGTAAGTGTCTCAAGTATAGGGTCACAAATTTGCAGTTTTTAGGCATTAACAAGGGAAATTTAGCATTGTGAGCAAGGGGGGCATGTAGAAGACGACCACCTACTCGCAACAATGAATATGACGACGTTCCAGACTGTTCAACTGATAGAAAAGGATTTAATTTTTGAATTCCAGCACGGATGTTAGCGGATTTTTCTAGTTTTACAATTTCTTCAGCAAATGCCGCCTTTTGAATAGCTTCAACTACTTTAAGAAACGCTGTACCAAGCTCGTCCGCTGAAGGACAAATTGAATTCCAAGACATCTTTTTTCTTCGGTTGACAAATCGATACATATAAGCCACAATGCGAACTACTTTCAGATACGACGATGACCTTTCTACAATATTTAACATCGGGCTTACTTCAACATCGGCCGCGATGAGAGCAACGTGTGCCTTTTTGGTTTCTAGTGCTGCGTCTATTTCTGATAGCTGAAAATGAGAATTTATTGGCCAGCACTAGGCTTCCTTCTGTAAAAAGCTAGGACCATTGTACCAAAATGAGGTATTTAGCTCATCAACAGAGCATCCTCGCGAGACTAAATCCGCAGGATTTTCCTTGGTTGGCACATGCCGCCAAACAGCTGATGACACAATGTCTTGTATATCAGCAATTCGATTAGAGACAAATGTAGCCAGCTGAGATGGATGAGTTTGTATCCAGTGAAGAACTACTTCAGAATCGGACCATAGGACAACACTATCGACTGGAAAGGTGATGATGGTGCGAACTTCTTCCCAAAGCTTTGCCAACAAATGCGCTGCACATAGCTCTAGTCTGGGCACCGTCTTTGTTTTTAAAGGTGCAATCCTAGATTTTGCTGTTAGCAACTGCACCGACACCCCACTTGGCTCAACCACTCTAACGTAAAGGCAGCACCCATAGGCCCGAGTAGAAGCATCAGCAAACCCATGAATTTGACACGATGCTTGTTTGCGTGTTCCAACGAATCTTGGAATAACCAATTTGTCCAAGAATGCATAGTCATTTTTTACCAGGTTCCACTTCTTTTCAAAGTCTTGGGGCACAGGGTCATTCCAGTTCAGACTCAAAAGCCAAGCCTCTTGCAGAAATATTTTCGATCTAGGTATTATTGGGCATAACAATCCCAAAGGATCAAAAAGTGTGGCTATAAAGGACAAGATCGATCTTTTTGTAACCACCTGATCTGTGGAAACTTTCCTAACGCCATACTTGAAAACGTCAGTCTGTGGATTCCATGTCAACCCCAGAGTCTTGAGATCTTGACGATCTCCTTGTAAAATTTCCGCATTCGATTTGTCGCTTGTACCTGTTTTGCAATTCGAAGCCCATTTTGTCAAAACAAAGCCCGCTGGTTCCAGGATCTCAATTAGGTCGCGACGAAGAACAGCCATTCCCTGCTCTGTGTCCGCTCCGGTGAGCAGATCATCGACGTAGAAGTCCGTGCTGAGACATCTTGCACCTTGAGGATGAGATTGCAAATGGGTCTCGCTAAGATACTTTAAGCATCTTACTGCAAGAAATGGAGCACTTGCTGTTCCATAAGTAACCGTATTTAGGCGATAAGTTTTTAAGGGGCTGGCAGCATCTCTTCTCCATACAATTAATTGAAAAATTCGTTGCGCCTCGTCAACCTCCACTTAACGGTACATTTTAGTTATGTCTGCAACAAGTGCGTATTTGCGACAACGAAACCTGAGGAGAGTGGAATACAAGCATGGCTGTATTGTTGGTCCTACCATAAGAAGGTCATTAAGCGATACTTGAAAAGTAGTCTTGCAAGATGCATCAAATACCACTCTAAGCTTAGTGGATGTGCTTTCTGGACGTTCTACACATTGGTAGGGTATAAAACAATGCGAATCTTTCGGAATTGAACCCTCGATTGCAGTCATATGTCCGAGAGCCAAATACTCTTCCATGAATTGATTAAACATTAACTGCGTGTTCGGATTTTTAGTTAATCGTCTCTCTAACGATAAAAAACGCCTTCTCGCCATCTCAAACGATGATCCGAGACACGTTGGGCTAGATTTAAACGGTAAGGATACTTGCAATCGACCTGAGGGTAAACGAACAATTGTTTCTCGAAAGATTTTCTCACAAAGCATTTCTTCTGGGATATATAGTTTGTCGCCCGAAACATTTGGAACTTGGTCCAACTCCCAGAACCGTTTAACTAGTTTTTCAAGTGGACCAGACTCCTCAACTATGCTCACCAAAGAACACGCTTCAGTCCCTTGGGGTTGTTTTGATTTACACCGCCCTGACACCACCCAACCAAAAACAGTGATTTACAAAGTCAGTGTATTTTCTTGTTTAATTTTGCCATCTTTTAAAAGATCAAAAAACGCGTCTGCTCCGAGCAGCAGATCTACTTTTTGTGGCTTATAAAAGGCTGGATCAGCAAGCTGTATATTTGGAGGAATATTAATAGATTTAATTGAAACGCCTTTTTCTGGGTGATAAGAGGAAATAGATTTTAGAACGACGAAGTCAGCAACCATTTCATACTTTTGAATGCGAGAACTAATTGTTGTTTGCACAACTTGGTGCGCAGATAAGCTTGATTTTTTAATTCCCAACAAGTTAATTTCTTTTCGAATCCGCTTTAGCTGCAAACTTCTCGCCAACTCGTCCGTTATAAAATTGACCTGGGAACCTGAATCCAAAAGTACCCTGGCTGGCTGAATCTGACAAGAGCCACCTTTAATATCTACAATTGCTGTCGCCAAAACAACTTGCTGTGCATCGAGGGTGCTTGCATGATTCGACGACAACACGTTTGAGTGTTGAGCTGCTTGCATTCCTATATGGCTTGCCGCTGGATCTAAATTTTGTTGTATGTTTGCGTCAGCAGTATAGCGATGTAACAATGTATGGTGGGGTTTTGAGCATACTCTGCAGTGAGCTGATTTGCAGGCGGATATATTATGCCCCTTTCCCAAACAATTTATGCAAAGTGGGACCCCTTTGGCAAATTTAAAACGAGCCATGACAGAAGCAGCTGAGAATGATGGACATGTCGTGATAAAATGGTCATTAGACTTGCAGAACGAACATTTGGCTGTTTCCGGGGTTCTAATTGTTTGTGATACTGCCAGTGAAGTTTTGCCAAATTGCTTGTTTCTAGTATCTTGTTGTCCTTTGCGACCTTTTGAGCGTCCACTTGTAGCCTCTTCAGCCGACAAATGCTGAAAACGCTTATTAAGGGCAGTAACACACTCAGACCATAACGGGATTTTTTGGTAATCTAAATTCTCTTCCCACCTAGAGCGAGTCTTTCCGTCAACCTTTGACATGACAATGTGAATTAATAGTGCGTTTGCAATAACCTTTTCGTCGCCAACGGACAACAAGGACTCATATATTTCCGATACTGTATCAATAAGCGACCGCAATGCGCTTGCAGATGGACTTTGGATAGACTGTATCTCAAAAAGTCGAGATATGCCATCAAAAAATATAAGGCACTCGTTGTCATAAACTTGCTTTAGAGCAGCAAGTGCCTTTGCATAATTCTGATCCGTCACCTGAAAGGCTTTTACAGTACCTAACGCTTCGCTTTCTAAGCAACATAATAAATGATTAAACTTTTCAACGTTGCTTAGGGATGCTCGGAAATAAACCAATAAAGTTTTTGAATTCAGAATATTTACCACCAAACTTGGGCAACTGCATTCGAGGAAGGTGTCTAGTATTCGATAGAGTTGTATTAACCACTGATTCGTTTAGATTGCTTGACGGGGCTGGAGTTTTTACTGACAATAACAATGCTCTGGTTAGCACGCATAAATCTTCAAGTTCAGATCGCGATGCCAAGTCCGGATCGACATCCTCAATTTGCAGTTGTAACGAAAATGCGCGATCTATATACGTATCTAAAATACTCAAACGACAATCCAACTGTTCAGAGTTAAACGAAATCTTTTTATTTTCCACGGCTTTAGCTATACGATTTATATCCTTCTTAACTGAATCCAATTTTCTCAAAATATTTTCTGATTCAGCTTCTACAATAGAAGTATTGCTGTCAGAAGCTCCACGACGTTTAGGCATTTTAAGAAAATTACAAACAAAATTTTAATTATTTAGCAAAGCTATAATTGTTGAAATGTTCCACTGTAACTCTGAACCAAATTACTCAAAACAATCGAACTCCGTATTAGTGATCTCCAATTAAATAAGCGCAGTGATATCCAAAAATAATGTACACAATGTACCACTGTCACTCCAAACCAAATCACTTAAAAGGGCTCAATGTGGCTCGAATATAAGAGTGACTTCCAAATAGACGAGCGCAGTGCAAACAATGAGTGAAAAGCTACCATGCAAATCACTCAACTTTTTTTGATGTATATAAGCTGGGCTTAGCTGCGGTCAAGGGGCTTAAATAACTGTATGCACTTATGTATGCAGCCACAGCAAAACGAAACTGGCACAAAGAGAAGACGATTACCAACGATACGGTACTTCTTTTCTTGTGACCCTTTTTACTGGTACTTGCGAATTAGCGGTAATATATATGTGGCCTTATGCAATGTGCATCTGCCTTTATGAAATATATTTTATTAGGGTTTTACCTTATTTGTTTGATGCCAACTATTTTTGTAATAAGGCATTCTCACTCTCAAACCAATTTTTGCGATGAGGGCTTTTAATCCAAATTTAATTGCCCGGCGTCCAGAAATCGGCTCCAACCAAATTTTCCAAATGACTCCAACGACCTGGCTCCAACGAAATGGGTCCGATGAAAGTGTCCAAAGATATAAACTCGAAGTGTCCAATTTTATGGCACAAAATATCCACCTGGGGGGCGCCAAAATGTTCGTGCAAATCACGAAGGCCAATACGGCAATTTATTTTTAACTAATAATTCGGACAGACAAGAATAGTACTTGTAGACACTTTCGTTTCCAAATTGAGAGTGATCCAATCACATTTATTCAAACTCTTCTAGAGCCATTATATGAGTTTCAAAGTTACAATAGTGGTTCTCGCGAGTGCGAGAGAGAGAAAGCTCTTTTTAATACGAGAGGGAAAGTTCGACTTCATGAGATCTTAGGTACTAATTGTTACATTCTTTTACAAAGTAAATCGCCACCGAATTGACTGAACACCGTGGATTTGTAAAAACAAAATAAAAACATAAATTGGCCCCGTTGCGTACACACACACGCAAGCTAAAATGCGTATTTACACCCCCAACCATTAGATATGTGGAAGTGTGCGTGTGTGTGTGCATTTCACCTGACTAAGGAAGTAAGATTTGCTTAAGTTCAAATTCATGATAATACTGATATTCTATTGCTAAAAGAATATCATTTTCATTTCCACAACAGGTTTGAGACATTTTCAAACGGATTTTTGTGTTTTAAAATTAAATAATATTAAAAAAACATAAATATTTAAATCAGTTAATTCTTTTGCTATTTCCTACACTTGCGTCATATTCTTTAAACAAATGGAAATGTTTAAACAATTTCATTCACGGCTTCTCCCCCTACCTGCCTTTCTGACATTGTTAATATAATCCTAATCAAGGTGAAAAATTAATGAAAACAAAATACTGAAAACCAAATAATTATTCTAAAATGAGAATTTTTGCTTTTGCTAATCCTTAGCGAAATTGCAAGGTGATCATGGTAAATCTTTTGCTCCTTATTTATTAACCGTTTGCTTTAATGTCAGCAAGAACTTCCAAACTGTAGCTCAGATGGTTATGTTGTACGTAAAGGAAACATAGTCTATAGGTCGTGGGTTCAAACCCACCACAATTCCTACCAATAATGATGTTGACATAATTATTTCTTTTCCACTTTGTAAACTATTTTTAGGTAGATGGTAAAGAGCGGAATGCCAAATGAGTATTCCATAACCTCTCAAAACAAAATAAAAAAAAAATAAGAGAACTCCAATTTTGAATAGAACTTTGATTTAAACACAAACGACCTTTAGATTACAAGGCTTTAGGTTTTGGTTTTACATTTGAAGTTTTCCTTAAAATTCTTTTATTTTAAAAACCCAAAAACCCGTTTAGCTAACACGAAATGTTTTAGAACTTTTGACAAACGGTTGTAAAAAAGAATAGAGAAAAATATATTTTACAAACGAAATATATATGTGTGTGAGTGTGTTTATGTGTGTGCATTACAGATTTCTTTTATTACTGATTTTTCTGTTTTAAAATTTAAATCGCATTGATAATATTGGAAAAAAAAAACATAAATATTCAAACCATAATCTTGCTCTTCCTTACACGCGGCTCATATTGTTTAAACAAATGGAAATGTTTAAACAATTTGATTCACGGCTTCTCTATTCACCTAAATTCCTTTTTTATTATTAGTAGAATTTTTAATCTTGATTTCCGCAGGCGAAGCTGCGGGCGACCCTGCTAGTCATAAATATTTTTCTTAAATTTTTCTATTTCAATGTCTTGATTATTATTTTTTATTAGGACAATTCTCTATTTCTTTTATTCTTTGCTCGAAAACATAAATATTTGCATTTATTTCATCAAGTTTATTTTCTAATTTGTTTTCTTCTATTTTATAATGTCCATATTGTAATGTATTAATTTTATTGTTTTGTATAACGAGCTTTGTATCTTTGTGACTGAGAACAACGTTTTTACATTTAACTATTGATAAAAGATGATTTTTAGATCTAATCATTGACATTGATCCTACCACTTCCTCTTCCGAAAACAAACATTTTTTAAAACTATTAAAAGTTAATTGATCAATGGCACTTCTTTTAACTCCCTTTGATTTTTTCACTGTTTTTTTAGAGATGTCATTAATATTAGATGACTTAAAGGCATACATTTTTGATCTTAAACCAACAAATTCAGTCATCGGTCTTCCATTGAGTTCATCTTTAAAAAATCCCTCTTTTTATTAGCTTTAGGGAAATTATAGAGATTTAATAATTCATCAGAATAATCTGATGTATCAAACTTCATCTCAATATCATTCTGAATATCTATATAAAATTCTTCAGTATTAATTGTGTATATAAAAGAATCTGTATCCATAAAATTTAATTGCACATTTTCATTAAATTTGGGTTTTATATAATTATAATGAAAATCATACATTTTCCATTTTGATAAATCTAATACAGCAAAACCTAAATATAAAGGTTTATTGTATAACACATTTAACCTTTTCATTTGAAAAGCAAAGAAGTTTTCTGAAAACTGTTTTACGCTATGGAAATTAAACTTTGAAATAAGAAATCTAGCACAATGTCTTTTAGGTCCAGAAGAGTCTAATGGTGAAGCACTTTTCCATTCTGTAATTAACTTTACATCCACTCGTTTATCAACATTTTCCATGGTTTTTCCATAGACAGCATTATTTAGAAGTTTAAAAAAATCTTTTTCAAATGCATTTTTTGCATTAGTTCTATGGAATGTATTCAAGTCAATATATGTTTTTAACCAAGGCTTCTGAATAAAACGAAGACCTAAACGAAGATTCTTGCAACAAAATGTAAGATCATTCTGTTTCTTATGTAATTTAAAAGGATATTTTAAATCTGCCTCAAAAATGTATCCATATTCACTATCATCACCAATCTCTGAAGTATTGATACTATCAAGTGATTCCCTTGAAACCCATTCAAAACCTCCATATGGTAACAATTGTGACATAGCCCAACCATATAAATTATTTGCATCCAAATAAATTAAATATGATGACTTTTGAGTACTGTCAAAATTATCAACATATTTATTATTTGCTTTAGCATATCTACATGAACATTGTACTAAGCCACCTCGAATACCACTTTGAATAAATTTATACTAATCTATATCAGTTAATAAATCTAATTCAATTTTAGTACATTTAAACATAGCTTCCCATGATAAACCTGGTGTTGTGAAAAAATGTGCTGGATCAAGTGAATAAATTTTAATGCAAAGTCTTCGGAAGTTTTCGAAGACATCAGCCATTAATAAAACATCTGTTTTTAAATATAACTCAAATAATTCCATACCTCTTGTGCGTGAGTGTAATTTTCGTTTGAACATTCATTTTCAGTGAAGGAACTATAGAATGCCTCTCTAAGAGGTAATATACTTTCTTTTAATTTCTCAACTGAATCTAAATATTCATAAGGAAATACTCCCTTTCTTCGCATAAGGTTAAATGGATTTTCATTTGGGAAAAATGATTTTGTTATTTGCAATTGTTCACTATCCAGGTTTGAAGCTAATGTGTCTAATGCAGAAGGCATAAAACGAAAGGAATCTAGAAAACGGATTTCAAAGTTTTCACCATTACTTATAGTTATAACTTTTGATATTGAAATATATTGTTCCTTATTTAATGGAATTACCTTTATTTCACCAGGTATGAGAGCCAAATCTTTTATAAATAGATGACAATCATACCTGGTGAAATTGTGGAAGAAAACAGGAATGCATTTTTGGACTTTATATTTTAAATTGCACGCATTATGTGCTCCACCCCTTAATTTTCCCGTGAAGTGACAGTGATCCCTAACTCTATCTAATAATAGAGGAGTGTTGCATATATGAAAATTAATTGATTTTTTTTATTCTTGGACGTTGATGCACTATGGTCAGTACAAACAAGTGGGCCTTACGACACCAAGCAAAGCTTATTACGCGCAGAGCCCTAAACCGTTTTGAGCAAGTAAGCGGAATCGCGGACATGGAAAAAATGCGATCTAACAATATACAGTTTAAAATGCATGCTCACAAAGAATTTACAAATTATTTGAAGACAGAAAATACATAAGTTTATTATAATTAGTAGCATTAGGGGTATCAAACAGTAAGACGTGGCATAGTGAATTATAGTCGTCACACAAAACACGAAAAGGATCATGCAGGGCATAATTAGATCTACATATTGGCAGGGACAACGGACGAAAACGGCGAACTGTTCTACAGGGTACATTCCAGTTAAGTGAACTAAGAAGGAAAGGGGAGTCGACATCACCATTAATAAGTTTGTGTAAGAACATAACTCCATGATACTTTCTACGATGGTAGAGGGTTGGTAAGTCGAGCAGGCGCAACCTCGCAAGATAAGAGGGCAATCGACTACCAGTGTCCCAGTCTAATCCCCTCAGAGCAAATAGAAGGAATTGTTTTTGGACAGACTCTAACATATTTTGGTAACAGCTAATTTGAGGAAACCATATACAAGAGCCATATTCCATAGACGGACGAACAAGAGAAACATACAAAAGCTTTGTTGTGTAAGGATCATCGAACTCCTTTAACCAACGTTTCATAAATGCAAGAAAACTTCTGGCTTTATTAGATATAGTAGATATATGGTCTTTAAAACTAAGTTTATAATCAAATAAAACGCCAAGATCCTGAACTGAAAAAATTCGTTCAAGGCCGTTATTTCCAAAAGAATAAGTAAACAGAGATGGATTACAGCGATAAAAGGTCATAAAGTTACATTTAGAATAGTTTAAATTTAACATGTTAATCATGCACCACGTATACAAACAATCAAGAGCTAGGTAAACACATGGACAAACATAGCTTGACATCATCTGCATACATTAATACGGTAGACGATTTTATAACATTAGGTAGATCATTAATCATTAAGCCAAAGAGTAAAGGACCCAGGTGGCTACCCTGTGGCACTCCAGAAGTAATATTAATTATTTTGGAAATTCTATTGTTAAAACAGACCATTTGAGTTCTATTAGAAAGGCAGGAAAGTATCCAGTCAAGTAAGTTTGGAGGAAACCCTAAAAGGGACAATTTATAAATAATAAGTTTATGGTTCACAGAATCAAAAGCTTTAGGGAAATCGGTATAAATCACATCAGTTTGATGATGTGTCAGGAAGCCTCTAGAAATTAAAGATGTAAATTCTAGTAGGTTTGTAGAAGTAGATCGACGTCTAGTGAAGCCATGTTGACACGGTGAAATAATAGACCGGCAATGATGCTGCAACTGACAGGTAATAATTTTTTCGAAAAGTTTAGGAATTGCGCTGAGTTTAGCAATACCACGATAATTTGAGATGTCGGGCTTGTTCCCTTTTTTAAACAATGGAACAATAAACGATTCTTTCCATATGGATGGAAATTTTCCTTGACTAAGTGACAGATTAAATATTAATGTTAAGGGAAAAGCTAGATAGGACGAACAATTCCTCAGTATACAACTTGGTATTTTGTCAGGACCCGGTGAAAAAGAGAGTTTAAGAGTATCAAGACTCTGAAGAACATCAGATACATTAATCACTGGTTTGAAGATAGAGTTCAGATGAGGTAGTGGGTATGGATAATCATTATCAATAACACCATTACATTCCGTATAAGTCGATTGAAAAAAATCAGCAAATAGGTTGGAAATATCATTGTCATCAGATGCTATATTATTATTAAGAAAAAGAGAATGAGGGAAGCAATTAGATTTCCGTTTAGAATTGACGAAAGAATAAAAAAGTTTAGGGTTACTTTTGAAATCACGCTTACAACGAGACAGGTAATTTTGATAACAGTCAGAATTGTGCTGGACAAATTCCGCCTTACAGAACTATATTTGGCCCAGTCTGTCAGCAAGCCAGAAATTTTGAACCGTTTAAAAAGTCTGTTTTTTTATTTTTTAGATAGGATAGTTGACGAGTAAACCATGGAGAGCTATAAGAATTCTTCAAGGAGGAAAAAGGGACATGAACATCAAATAGACGGTAAAGGACTTTATAAAAATACCCAACTGCAACATCAACAGGAAGGTCAACAAGATAGGACCAATTAATTGTCGATAAGATTCAACTAGTTTAGCATAGTCAGTCTTTTTAAAACACAAACTAGGATGTGCGTTTATTGCAGTCCTAGGAGCATTAAAAAATCCATTAATAGAGAGCTGAAGGGTAGGATGATGACAATCTTCAGGTAGAGATAGTGGCGGAATTCGACTAACTTCAGCATCGATACCATCAAAGACGAAGATTAAGTCAAGGAGACGACCAATATGATTGGGAATACAGTTTACTTGCTGCAAGGATAGTTCAACAAGACCATCAACAAAGTCATGTTGCATTCTAGTAATCGTTGCAATTGAGTCATTACTCTCCAACCAAGAAATATTGGGAAGATTAAAGTCACCGAGCACAATGAGTTGGTCAGTTTCAGCAAGCAACAAGGAGATAGTCTGTATGGCGGACAGATGCAATAAATACACGTTAAATTCGGAGCTAGGGGGTATATAGGAGCAAGTTAAAAAAATGTTATTTTTTGGGAAAGATAATTTCACGGAAATAAATTCAATACATGATGAACCAGAAATATCAACAATCTCAGAAGTTAAATTGGATTTGATTCCAATAAGAACGCCTCCACCTCGACGGGTATGACGATCATTCCGATAAACAAAAAAATTATTTGACAAAATCTCGCTATCGTGTACAGATGGGTTAAGCCAGGTCTCAGTGAATACAATAACATTGGCTTCAAAAATTGAGCTGTTTTTATAAAGCGTTGAGAGTTTACTAAGAAGCCCCCGTACATTTTGATAGTGGATTATGAAATCTAGTTTTTTGAATTTGAAGCCGAGCTGGGCGCCGACAAGGAAGTCATGGAAAGCGAACTATTTTTTTTTATATATTCATGAACAATTATTTCAGCAGGCCAAAAATTAGGGTCAAGAAGTTTGGAGAACAGTCCATCCGGAACAAGAATTTTAAATGAAGAATAATCTCTTATTTGTTTAAAATTAAATTTAGTGATGTCAATACCTTTTTGATTGGGAAGAGAGAGTTTAGAGACAATATGATGCATCACATCGTTGACTGTGAGAGCTGCATTCAATCTTGACACAAAAATAGACTTCCTAGGTACCATGAGAGTGAGTGGTACCGGAGAAGAAGGAACGGGGCTATTTCTGTTCTTCCTAGGGATCATACTAGAAAGTGGGACAGGAGGAGGTGCAAGGGTATTATCTATAGGCAGTACGAGGTGCGGCAGAGGCCCCGAAGTGGCAACAGCCGGTGACCGATTGGCAGAATCTGGCAGGGATTGCACCCTGACATCAGTCGTTGATGACTCGCTCCCATTGGGATCTTCCTCATCGCACGACATATAGCTTGCAGTGGGGCTGGGAAGAGAGAGGTTGCTCGAGAGATCTAAAACATGTAGAGAGATATTAGGCAGTGTAGGACTACGATTTATATTTAATGATAATTGATTAAGAAGAATACGACCTTTAAAGTTTGAGTCGAAAACATTAAACCGACTTAATAAGTCCGCAAATCCAGCACGTAAAGCCTGGAAATCCAGCTCCATTTGCCTCATTAATGATCTAATATCAATTTATGTAGGGCACGTCCAGTCCAGATTGGCATTAGACCTAGTACGATCCGCATTTTGGGCCGCACTATGCCCAAAGTCAAAACATTTAGCGTGCGCAATGTTCTCACACAACCAGCAATTAACAATCCGCTGCCGAGAAGTGATTTTGCCAGTAAATTGGCAACCAACAACACAGCAATCAGACATTGTTTACAAGTTAAAGTAAGACAAAAAATGTAGAATGTAGAATGTAGAGAAATGTAAATAGAAAGCTTTAGATGAGTGCCAAACAAACAGCTGTGTGGCAATGAGAGCGCCGCGGAAGGAAAGAGCGCAATAAGTGGAAAGAAAGAGCGCGATAAGTCCAAATCAGAAAAGAACCGTCAACTCAAAAATGAGAGCCGGTGACTGAAGTAGGGAGATGAGCAGAGCAAACGGTGCGAGAGAGCGCCAAAACGACAATGTAAATAAAAAACAACAACAATGCACAATGCACTCGCGTCGTTAACTATTTTTCATTCTCAACCGAGTTGAGAATGAAAACTTTGGGAATATAAAAATCAAAAATTTCGACACTAAGCGAATAAATGTGGGAGCGAATGTAAAACACGTCCGTATACGACCAGTTCGAATTTCGAATTTTTAAATCTTCTTCTTCAACATCAGACATAAGTATAGGTAAATTTTTAGAAATATGATTCTCATATATAAGTGTTAAATTTTCTATAAGAGATAGGACGAAATTCATTCCTGAGTTTAATTTAGTTTCTAAAACAATGTGCACACTTTATGTAGTATCCATTTGAAATAGGCTTATGAATATTTACTATATTTAAATTTAATGTTTCATTTTTATTAATAGGTTAAAGGATGCATTCAAAATCAGCGTATACTGTATCATCACTTCCTTTTGAAAATTCATATATTTTTAAGTTGCATCCCTCGGGTTTGGTAGACGCGAGACTTTTTTACCACAGACTTCAGAGTGTCGTTTGGCAGCATCTTTACTCAATGAATAATTTAAGCAAATTTGGCAGAACCATTTATTTGATTTATCTCTCAAAACTTGAGAGGAAACGAAACTAAAATAAAGATAAAACAAGAAAGGAAGCTAACTTCAGCCAGCCGAAGTCTATATACCCTTGCAGTTAATTCCCATTTAATTACAAATTACAAAAATCTGAATTTAGATTTGCAACAAACCAAATTATAGCAATTTTCGTATTATTTTGACAGTAATTGATTGATCATTCCTATGGCAGCTATATAATATAGTGGTCCGATTTATGTAAAATTTATTTCGAAATTCTGAAAAAATAAAATAAAGTTATATTCAAGAGTAGAAGAGAATACAATAAAAATTAACAAAGCTATAATTTTATTCCTATTAATTTCCCATTAATTTTCCGATCGTTCCTATGGGAGCTATATGATATAGTCGTCCGATTTTTATAAAAATTTGAAATTCAGGACAATTAAAAAAATTATATTCCCAAGAGCAGAAGGTAATATGTCAAAAAACACATAAGTTATAATTTTTTTCAATTATTTTTCCGATTATTCCTATGGGAGCTATAAGATATAGTTGTCCGATCCGACCGGCTCCGACTTATATACTACCTGCAACAGAAAGACGACTTTTGGTAAAGTTTCAGCTCGATAGCTTAAAAACTGAGGGACTAGTTTGCGTAGAAACAGACGGACAGACGGACATGGCTAGATCGACTCGTCTAGTCATGCTGACCAAAAATATATATACTTTGTAGGGTCGGAAACGTCTCCTTCACTGCGTTGCAAACTTCTGACTGAAATCATTATACCCTCTGCAAGGGTGTACAAAACAAAATTTTTAAAAATATGAAAACTTATAAATATTTTGAAATTTAAAACAAAAAAAACACAAACAAAAAAAAACAAGACAAATAATTATACATAATACATATCAATATTGATATTATAAAACTACTTACTTTGATATGTTTTTTATCCAAGTATAATGTGCTTTGCATCCTTCCTCCACCAGCAACATATTTATGGAATTTTTCCTCACTTCAGGGGAATAGAACATGGGTCCAAAAATAGCTCCATCATCGAATCCGGAGAGTGTTATATTAATTTCTTTATTTATTTGCATAAATTTATTAATGTCCGACGGGTTTAAGTGGAAATTCCAATCCACTGAAATTTAATGTGATCCCATTTACTTGAATGAGATCATCATGTATATCCACTTTGAAACTTGTGCACCTGCTTGCATGTTTATTAAGATTGCTTAATGCAGCGATTAAGCTCCACTTAAAACAGTATTCATCACTCAGGTTTTTATCGTTTTATTATCGCTTTTTTATTTTCTAAGCAAGGGGGTAGTTTAATATACGATGATCCTCTTAAAGGTGAATATTGATTTATATTCATTTCCAATCGAATGAGATGAATAAATGCCCATCCACTACCCCTTTCTTAGAATTCCTCCATCCTCACCAAAATTTTCTCTATGTGCTTCTTGTATTCGGTTTCTATATTGGAGTAGGCGGTGATTATTGTCATTTTACTTTGAAATGACTTTATTTCTTCACATTCCTTTTCTTCCTTCAAGAGCGCGTATTTTCCAAAAAGTTCAAAGTTAATTTTTACCGATGCATAACTTTCCAACAATGGATACAAGTGAGGGAGAAAAGCTTCTCCTGCTTCCTCCATAAATCGTGTTGGATAAATCACATCATTGTTGGTATTTTCATATAGATACTGAATAATCCTTCCTTAGAATCCATATCTGTTTTTTTTAATTTTTGAATCCACTGGCTCGATGACATTTCTTTTATGCTGCTCCGTCCGCAGATGATGACTCCACGAAATGTTACCCGACAGGGTAATGTTGCACTTTTCACAATACTTATTCATTTTGATTTGTTTTGTTTTGTTTTTTTTTTGTTTTTTAAGTATTGTTTTGTAATGTTATTTTTTTTGCTTCTTCTTTTCACTTTATTATACTTTACTTTAATTGTAAAGTATTTTATTTTCTTTTTTAGTTAGTTTATACGAATAGATTTCGATTCAATCACAATTAACACGATTTTAGTATAATTGTAAAGTGTTTGGATTTTTAATTATTAGATACGTTCACATAAATCGATTCCACTTGAAACAAAAATTAAGACGACTTTTCTTTAACTTGAAATTTCCGGAGGATGATTCGCTCAACTCGGATAGTTTTCTTAAACTGAACTACTTTCCACATTTCTCCTTAACACATAACTTTTTTGAAAACTTGGTAAGTAACCATTTTTTTCATAATATAAACGTGTGAGAAAAAAATTTTCGAATATGATTAAATAAAAACGCATTTGACTAAATAAACGATCTCATTTGTTTTTTTTTTTTTCTCATATATTTTTTCTCATATATTTTAAGGCTACCTCCGATGACGACTCAGTTGTTACGTAGAACACTCTCTTTTATATATTTGGCTCTGAAACGTGGACCAGGCGAATGGGAGACACCACTAAAAAAACGCGCCTGGAACTTTACCTCAATGGTGGTGTGGAAAAGTGTTCATTAAAATTATTTTAAACAAGAAAGGAAGCTAGTTTCGGCCAGCCGAAGTTTATATACCCTTGCAGATCATTCCAATGCAATTTGATATTACAAAAATGTTAAATTTAGATTTGCAACAAATAAAATTATAGCAAATTTAATCTCTTGTAATTAAATTTTAAAGTTCTCTTGTAATTAAATTTTAAAGTTCCCGGTTTTGCTATAAATAACAAGGGTGCTTTTCTCATTTTTATTAATTAATGTAATTATATTTTAACCATGGCCGACCGCCAAGTTCTTTTTGCACGTAAATTCTTAAGAAATCGCGGTCCATCGAGGATAATTTTTTCGCGAAATTCGGGGGTGAGTCCGCTAATCTAAAGTATTACCTTAAATTTTATCCCAGGCGGCGACATGTAAACAAAAATGGTGGTGGCAGCCGGCTCAAAAAATGGCTAATTTAGATATTTAAAAACCCAATTCGGTGAATATCTGCCAAAATGTAGGAAAAAATCGAAAAAGTACGTAATTTAACATTTAATCTTTAAAAAAAACTCTGCCATGGAAAAAAAAAAATCTTATTTTGTGTGATTAGGATTCCTTTTAGTGCAGACTTCCAAGCATTTCTTTACCACACACTTTTAAATTTATAATTCCAACTAAATTTATACTTACATAAAAATCGACCCAGACTACTAAATCTGTAAAAAAAAAAATCGTACTTTTTTAGTCAGCTGCAATGCACACATACACACACTCACACACACACACATACATATATATTTAGTTTGTAAAATGCGCATTTTTTTGCTTATATTTATGTTGTGCGTGTGAGTATACTCCACAGTTTGTCAAAAGTTTGAAAACATTTCGTCTTCGCTAAACGGGCTTTTGATTTAAAAAACTTAAAATGTTAAACCAAAATATAACGCCTTGTAATCTAAAAATCGTGTGCTCAATTCCAAGTTCTAGCCAAAAATAAAGTTCTCTTATTTTTTTTTTAACTTTTTTCTAAGAGGCTGGGGAATATTGACAGACCGCCCCTTGACCCTCTACGTAAAAATAAATAACAAATCAAAAAAGAAATAATTATGTCAGCATCATTATTGGCAAGAACTGCGGTACAGACAACAAAACCATCTGAGCTACAGTGTGGAAGTACTTGCTGACATTAAAACAAACTGTCAATAAATAAGGAGTAAAAGTTTAACCATGATCACTTTGCAATTTCGCTAAATATGCGCAAGAATGAAATATCAAAAGAAGTTCAATTCTATACACAAAAAGCACATATTTTGTGTTATTTAAAGTGAATGTGTACGACCAACGACAATAACAAAAACAAAAGAGAAGCAAATATTTATGTGATTTAAAAGGGCATTAAGAAAATTAATTCGTATTTGGATTTTCAGTATTTTGTACTGTATTTTTGACCCTGATTAGGATTATATTAGGGGAGTGTAGTGTAAGGTGACGAACGATTCGTATTTTGAATGTAACTTTTCTAAAAATCAATATTTTTTAAAAGTGTAAAAGCAGAAAGTTGCTGACATCTACTGAGCACATTTTTGTAAAATTTGGATTCAAAATTCCAAAGGAGCTAAATCCTACAGCGTTTGGCGTGAACCATACTTTTTTTGCACCTTAAAATCTTGTAGGGTAATGTGACGAACGATTTCTTTTTTAATGTAACTTCCCCAAAAATCAATATTTTTTAAAAGTGTAAAAGCAGAAAGTTGCTGACTTCTACTGAGAACATTTTTGCAAAATTTGGATTCGAAATTCCAACGGAGCTAAATCCTACAGCGTTTGGCGTGAACCATCCTCTTTGCACTTTCAAAAGTGCCAGATAAGGTGACGAACTAAAACAATACGAAAAAGCAATAAAACTGCAGCAGTTAAGTCTTTTTAACAAAATCAACGATAACAATTCAAATTCTTGAACAAAAAAAGTTCGTCACAATACCCTACAGAAAGTTCGTAACGATACCCTACAAGGTAGAATTGGAGCAAACACGGTGTCACTCTCGAACAGCGCAAAAGAAAAAAACGCGAAGTACCAACAACTGTTGATAAAGATCTCATTTATACGTGCATATACTTACCTGATTTTATTTTTCACTCATCTTCGCTCTGGCACTGCTGAAACACAAGTAAATTGAATAGCTTTTCTAGTTTGGGCACCACATTTTTAGCCAAAACTACCTCACGAAGAAATTACGGGACTTCTTATTAATATTACTATAAATACATTGTCAACACGATAAGGGGAGACGACTACATTTATTTGGAATTTTTGTTGAGACGTCATATATGAGATTCGACGAGTTCGTCACATTACCCTTCTCGTCACACTATCCTACACTCCCCTAATAACTAGCAGGGTCGCATTAGCATTGTTTTTGAAATATCATAGTCCTCCTGCGGAGCAAATGCTCCATCTATTCTAAAGAATTCGCGGTTTTATTGCTTTCACCTTTTTGAGTCGTTATTACATAGTGAATCTCAGATAAGCTACCAATTAGCCAGGTATAATAAAAGTTATGGCTTTAATGGAGAAAAGACACAATGGTAATTACATTTTTGCAACTTTACTTTTTGGAATTTGTTACGTTCGCCCTCTTCGTCATTTTATTTGATGGAGAAAGATGCACGTAGAAAACAACAGCGAATCTCAAGGCAAAGGGAGAGGGGCAATCGACCCGTTGACTCACCGAAACAAGCAAAGGAATGTGCAATTTGACGATCTTTTCGGTCAGAACAACGACCGCGATCGACTTACTGGTAACAATACACCGGCAGGTGGCAAAGTGCATCGGCTGGGCGTTGACGCTACAGATAGGGGAACTCATAGGTGGGAACACCTAAATAACCCAAATATCACGGGGGGCTAGAAAAAGCTCTACACTGGTATAAAACACCGTAGCCAGGTAGAAAAGACAGACAGAGTTCACTCTGATCTCACAGCATTATAGTGTAAGCACTATATTCCCAAAGCCGCCAATGAATACAGCCAAGACCAGGAATCCTGAAGATAGTCTTGTTTGCCATTGATGAACCACAACATATCCTGAAGGAAGTCCTGTTACAGTGGCTAAATAAATCAACGTCCTCGAAGGAAGACCTGTTCGCCGTCGATGAACAGCAACCCTCCGTGAAAGAAGTCTATAGGAGCTAGTGAACATATCCTGGGAAGAAACCCTCCGGTATCCTCGTCCTGGAAAAGCGTTATTATCATTATCAAGGACTTTACCATGGGTGGAAAAAGTTCCAAAGTGGACGGTACGGCCAATGTGATCAACACCGTCAAAATAATAGATCACAAGGACGACATTCAGGACGTGAACCATAATCTGAAGATTGTCATGGCTATGTTTGTTCTCTTAATCATCCTTAAAGGGATCAAGATGTACAAGCGATCGGTACAAGGACGTCGGGACCAAAAACACGCCCTGGAACAGGCGATATGTCGCCAGGTCTAAAGAAAGATAAAGCACCAGAACAAGACTCAAAAACTATAACAAAGTGACAAGAATAAAGACAATTAAATGCCTTAAATACAGACAAACGTGAATCAAAACAAAAGATAAACAAATTGTGAACTCAAGCATTTATGAATGCAAGTGCAACAACAACGATACAAAGTGAAGTGAGCAAGACATCGGAGACGCCGCTGCCCGCAACTCATCAAACCAGACGTGTGCCGCCGTGGGATACACCGACATACATGCATAAAACATACATACCTACATAAATATATATATATATATACAATAAGAGATTGTGTTTAAGAACCAGTTTTTTTTTAATTGTGTCTTTTAACGATAGTGTTTTGCACGTATATATATATATGTTTTATAATCTCTTCAAAAGAACCCAGGATCCGGAGCGTCGAGATCTCATCGCCCAGGACTAAAAGGGGTAAGTTTGTCGGAACACGGTTCCTTTATCAATCATATATATATATATATATCCGTGCACCATGATTAACCATCGGGCCCTAGCGGTCACTCTTAGAAACGAACCACATTTCTACATTAAAGTAAAGTATCTTTTATCCAAATTGAATTCACCGATCACCATAAATGATCTAGAACTTTTATACATTGAGACCTTCCGTCTGGATTTTTCCCCACTTTTACATTGTACAAAAGTAGAAAAGGCCATAGTTTGTGCCACGGTACCCAACGCTACCGTTTATTCTGAAAACACCTCTAATGAATTTTTGGGAGAGGTTAGTACCTTTGTCATCCGTCAGATGAACTAATCAGAAAAATAATACAGTAATAAAAAAAAACACAATAATACATTATCTAACTATTTTTAATTTATTATATGATAAAAACATTGATTTTTCAGCGGCGAGTATCAGCCCTTGTGTTTGTATGAACAATCACAAGAGCCCCTCAGAGCGACGTTTGTAGTCGTGAATAGTCAGCAATTTGCTGACGTGTGCACCCTGTACGGGTGGTAAATTCGATACTCTCCGCTAACAACCTTTGTTGGTCAATGAAAATTAAATGTATATGTACTCCCAATAATAGTATTACTCATTAATGGCACTAGCCAATATTTTATCCAATAAAATTATAATGTGAAAACGAACTTAAAACCATGAAGTGCTAAGTTTTCAACAAGGGGGGTGCTGACGCGATAAGTGGAGTAGGTGAAGAATAATGACATAACTTTTAACGGACAACCTTGACAATAGGGGATCGTATTGCGCGGCCCGCGACGATCCATTTGGCACACGATTGTGTGAAGGGGAGGGAATGTGGCCGAAACATTGCCCGATCGTGTTACGATCAAGCGACAGCTAAGCTTGTGGGGCAATGTAGACTGATGACCGACGGACTTTACGACTCATACTATTTTTTTCAGGCATCTTAATATTTATTCTCGTTATGTTGGAGAGGAGAAAGTCTTACCAAGAACCCACCCCATCCGGCGAGCTTATGCCGGCAAAATTGGTGCCTGAACATCGGATGACTTTCCCTCGGCCCGAGTCCTGTAAAGGACTAGGGCACTAATATGCCCACGTAACAGAATTGGCGCCCAACGAAGGACTTTTCATATTCCTTAAGGAATATTGCTAGGAACAACCATCTGCCAAAGATAACTTTTATATATTTAGAGCAAGGGATTTAAGTAGTTGGGGTATATTTTCTGGGGTTAAAATTTATAATGATTAGAAGGTAAAGTCCCCAACTTCTGGGACAGCCGGAATTGAGAGGCCTCTCAACCAGGACTTTGTTTCAGAATAGAGGATTGACTTTATACTCTGTTTTCTTATTAAAATCATAGATATCTTTTGTTTTAGTATAGGAAAAGTTACTAAAATTCTTTTAATCGAATATGAGGTTTTCTTTTTATAATACTGTACTACTATATGCCAACTGACTCTTTTTGAAATTAACGTAAATACAATTTAGATGTGCTTTTTGGCCGACGCTACACGACGTACTAGGCGGAGCCCGGTCGTTTGATAGGCTCGAGTCCAGAAAGAGCAGGAGCGCAGATGTTACGGTAACGCATTTAGCCATTGCGGTGCGGATCTATTGTGCATTTGTCGATCCAGGACAGAAAAAGGTGGGTGGGGGAACTGACAGGAAACGTAAAGCCGACGCTACACGACGTACTAGGCCAAGAGTCCGGTCGTTTGATAGGCTCGAGTCTTTACGGCTTCCTTTGACATATATGGGCGGGGGACGTATTTTAGTTTCTCTGGCCGACGCTACACGACGTACTGGGCTGGATGGTCCGGTCGTTTGATAGGCTCGAGTCCAGAGAAATAGGAAGACGGTTGTGGATCCCGAGAATGATCGGTCAGATAACCGTATTTCCGACGACTGGCGGGAGGGGGATTTTGGACAGACTTTTCTTCTAGGCGCAGCTAGTTCCCATTGTGAACGTCAAAGCTGACTAGAAGGGAAGAAGAGCTGTTAGTTCAGTGGAACCCAGTTGTGTAGAAGCTGCTAATACCTCTAGCTAGGGATATTTGTTTTTTAGTGGGGCGTAAATATCGGACAGATTCTTCACCGAAGAGATACTTATTAATCGTAAAGCAGTCCCCTCATCATTGTTATTTGTATTCGCAAACCTTTAGTCAGCGTTTATAGCTGATTGCGCGAGTGACCGTGTGTTAATAATAAGAAAGAGTGAAGTGATTGACATTGCTTACGGGCACAAGTGAACACGAAATATTGAAAACGATATATATTAAAAGAACGAACTCCCTGGACTCAATGAAGGGAGCAAAGAAACAAGAGGGAACGCTATAGTCGAGTGCCTCGACTATCAAATACCCGTTACTCAGCTAAAGTCAGCAGTCTCAAGCAAGGCAAACCAAGCAGCCGCTTCAAAAAATTTAAAAAATTTCTTCTACATTTCGGTAGGCGTTAATAACCCAAACAAAATTGCGTTTACACTTTTGCTCTAGCTTTAAAACTATGGGCGCCACAGCTTTTCGCGGTTTGTGGGCGTTAGGGGGGAGGGGGGGTTTCCAACTTTGGTCTATCAATATGTATTGATGAAACGAATACACATTGCTTTTCCCGTTAATATAGCTTCAAAACTGTGGGTGCCACAGTTTTTCGCGGTTTGTAAGCGTTAGAGGGGGCGTGGCACTTTGGCGTGAAAAACTTGCGCTGCGTATTAACCCCTAGAATCTGCATGCCAAATCCCAATCTTCTAGCTTTTATAGTTTCCGAGATCTCAGCGTTCATACAGACGGGTGCCACTGTTTTTCGCGGTTTGTGGGCGTTAGGGGGGAGGGGGGGTCCCTACTTTGGTATATCAATAAGTATTGATGAAACAAATACACATTTCTTTTCCCGTTAATATAGCTTCAAAACTGTGGGTGCCACAGTTTTTCGCGGTTTGTGGGTGTTAGAGGGGGCGTGGCACTTTGGCGTGAAAAACTTGCGCTGCGTAATAACCCCTAGAATCTGCATGCCAAATCCCAATCTTCTAGCTTTTATAGTTTCCGAGATCTCAGCGTTCATACAGAACGGGTCACAGTTTTTCGCGGTTTGTGGGCGTTAGAGAGGGCGTGGCACATCGGCGTGAAAAACTTGCGCTGCGTATTAACCCCCAGAATCTGCATGCCAAATCTCAATCTTCTAGCTTTTATAGTTTCCAAGATCTCAGCGTTCATACAGACGGACAGACGGACAGACAGACGGACAGACGGACAGACGGACAGACGGACAGACGGACATGGCTAGATCGACTCGGCTAGTGATCCTGATCAAGAATATATATACTTTATATGGTCGGAAACGCTTCCTTCTGCCTGTTACATACTTTTGCACGAATCTAATATACCCTTTTACTCTACGAGTAACGGGTATAAAAAGTGCTTTTCCAGCCCGCGACGGGGAGAATCACGCGTTCCGCAACACGGGGAGCAAATCAAGCACGCAGAAGTGCTAGTGCCGACACCACACCACAGAGAACCAGCTCTTTGGACAGAGACAACCTGAGTATCTTCCGCGAATCGGAAGAGCAAGACGAGAGTAGATCCATTGAAGACAACATGGATCAATTTGATGACACCGAAGGAGCTGTAGGGGGAAAGGACTTGCCCTTGGGACAGCCAAAGGGACGCTCAAGTGTGCTCCCGCAATATGAGGCCAATCCGACCAGCAGACTGGAAGCGGCCGAGAGAAGAGAGGAGATTATGCGTGCGCTGATAAAGCAGCATAATGAAACCGAGGCAGATATGCGAGCACAGATAGAAGCACTAAAGGCGCAAGTAGTAGAACTGCGTGCTTCGCAGTCCATGGGAGTGGAGCAACAGGTACTGCAACCACCGAATCGATCTACGACAAACCCATCTGACAGTTTCTTGAGGTACCAAGAGACTCCGCCTCTCGAACCGTTGTCGCCGGAGACGCTCAACAGCCAGATGCATCGGCTTCGAGATCACCGCCGCACAGAGGCACCCCCATCGAACCAGCCAAGAAATAACTGCCCGGAGACGAGTTATCCACGCCACGCAGAATTTGACAAGAGCCCGCTATTCCAGGCGTCGAAAGGAGCCCGATTAGACAAATGGAATCTGAAGTTCGATGGAACCACTCGCAGTATGACGGTCGAAAGTTTCTTGTTCCGCGTCGAACGGCTGCAAGAACTTTATGGGATAGACAGGCGGCAAGTGTTCCGAGAATTCCATAGCCTGTTGGTAGGAGCTGCCAGCAAGTGGTATTGGCAGCTGATGGAAGATCGAGCCGAGGACTACGAGTTTGACTACTACTCGTTAACGAGAGAAATGAAACGAGCTTTTTCCTCATCCGGGAGTGACCTGATGAAGATCAAGGAGTTGATGGAACGGCGACAAGGGCAAAACGAATCTTTTAGCGATTATGTATCTGATATGCATAACCTGCATTTCAGACTGCAGAACAAGCTAGAGGAAGAAAAGTTCGTTGAGCTCATCAAGGATAATCTAAATGCCCAGATGGGAAGCTTGTTGCTGACATCCCCAATTAGGTCTCTAGCGGATCTGAAGAAGGAAGGACTTAGAGTGGACCGTTGGTTACGGAGTAATGGCAGGGCCGCGCGAAGCAGGACGGTTAGTGAGCTCGAGGATTCCCAAACGCCGCAGGATTTTCCAGTCGCGGTGACTGTGGAAGAATTTAACCGGAAGCGAAGAGACACCCGATCAGGACTAGGAAACGGACAGGGATGCCAAGGACCACTCCACGAATTGGTCTGCTATAAATGCGGCAGATCTGCGGATTTTTATAGAACGCATCCAAAAGAAGATACCTGCCTTACTAGATTCCATGACGCCACTTGTAGAGTGTGTGAGAAGGTAGGAGACGCCAGCCCTGCGGCTTTTCCGCGGAATCCGTCAGGCCAGACCGGGGCAGCCGGGCGGACCAAGGCAGTCACATTCCCGTAGAGACAACCACGCCCAGACAAATCTCTCCCCATAAGAGCCTAGAACAACGAGAGAGGGAGTATGATCTGGCAAAACAGCGTATCTTCCACGGCTCAGAAGATACTGATAACACCACACGGGACACCCGAAAAATGCACAAGCTATATGACACCCGAGCAGAGTATCGCAGGCTTAAGCAGAAAGTAGTAGACACGGTAGTAAGCATACAAAACGATAACCGTTTCTTTGCCAAAACTAAAGTCGACGGAGAAGAAATACTAGCGTTACTGGATACAGGCGCTAGTGCGAATTGCATTGGCAGAGGAGCGGAAGCCTTCTTAAGGAACCGGACGCGGCCCATAAGGAAGCTTAGCGAAGAATGTGTGCGCACAGCTAGTGGCGGAGAAACTCGAGTAGTCGGAGCAATAACCCTACCTGTGGAATGGGAAGGAGAGACCAAGGATCTGGAATTTTTGATAGTACCAGGTCTGACACAACGTTTTTATTTTGGAATTAACTTCTGGGATACGTTTGGCCTAACATTTCTTGGTAAGGGCGGAACCGAGTTTGCAGCCATCGAAGCACCACCGGAATACGACTTAATGACTGGAGACTTGGATATGAACGACCCTCCTAAGCCCGAAACCGCTTACATGCCTCATCAGCTATCTCCAGAACAACACAGTAAGCTGAGGCGAGTAATTGAGACATACCCATCATGTCTGGATAAAGGTTTAGGAAAGACCAGCTTGGAGCAGCATGTAATAGAAGTAACCGACGAGGACCTGCCGATCAAGCAGCGGCATTATCCGCTTTCCCTAGCTAAGCAAAAGCTGGTGTATGCCGAGCTAGATCGCATGCTTGGTCTAGGTGTGATCGAAGAGAGCAACAGCAGCTGGAGTTCACCAGTGACTCTAGTCCAGAAAGGCCAGAAAAATCGCCTTTGCCTCGACGCTCGCAAAGTCAATTCTCGGACTATCAAAGATGCATACCCTTTGCCACACATCGAGGGTCTGTTAAGTCGCTTACAGGAAACATACTATATTTCCGCAATCGATTTAAAAGACGCTTTTTGGCAAATACCCTTGGAAACAAAAAGTAGAGAGAAGACCGCGTTTACAGTACCCGGCAGACCACTATATCAATTTACAGTCATGCCTTTCGGCCTGTGCAATGCAGCGCAAAGAATGTGCCGACTAATGGATAAAGTAATACCGGCGTCGCTTCGCGAGAATGTATTCGTGTACCTCGATGACCTACTGGTTTGTTCACCTACTTTTGAAAAACACCTGGATATGTTGAGCCAGGTCAGTGACTGCTTGCAGCGTGCAAAACTGACAATAAATGTCGACAAAAGTAAGTTTTGCTATAGCCAAGCTAGATATCTAGGCTATGTAGTAGGAGGGGGATGCATACGAACGGACGATTCGAAAATCCAGTCAATCCAGGAATTTCCTCAACCAAGCTCTCCCAAACAGATGCGGAGGTTTTTGGGGATGACTGGCTGGTACAGGAGGTTTATTCAAAACTATGCCCAAACAGCGGCACCTCTTCATGATTGTTTGAAGAAAGATCGCGTTAAGAAATTTGAATTGTCCGAAGAGGCAATTAAGGCATTTGAAGAACTAAAAGCGAACATGGCATCAGCACCTGTACTTGTCACCCCTGACTTTAAAGAACCCTTCACCATTCAGTGCGATGCATCAACAACTGGAGTAGGAGGAGTTTTGTTTCAGACTGATGACTCAGGCGGCGAACATCCGATCGCCTACATGTCAGCCAAACTGAACAAGGCACAGCGGAATTATAGCATAACAGAGCTCGAATGCTATGCCGCCCTTCTCAGCATCACCAAATTCCGCGCTTACGTAGAAGGAATGCCGTTCAAAGTGATCACCGATCATGCTAGTTTAAAATGGCTGATGGGTCAAAAGGATTTATCCGGCAGATTAGCACGATGGAGTCTGAAGCTGCAAGCGTTCGACTTTACCATCGAGCATCGGAAAGGAGCACTTAACGTAGTACCAGACGCTCTCTCACGAGTGCATATGGACGAGCTACAGAAAGCAAAAGCGGAAGAACAAGACATACAGATTAACCTGGACTCGACGGCCTTCCAATCCCCGGAATACATGAAATTAGTGCAGGCAGTGGACCAAAGTGTGTTAAAAGGCCCAGACGTACAAACAACGGACGGCTTTATATACAAGCGGATAGGGTTCAGCTCGGGCGATGCCGTCGATGAAACTCGAGCATGGAAGCTTTGGGTACCCGCCGAGCTGCGATCTGATTTAGTCTGGAGAGCACATCATGCCATGACCGCAGGGGGTTTGCACAAATCCCTAGCCAAACTGAGACAGTTTTACTACTGGCCAGGGATGGCAGTAGATGTGCAAAAGGTAGTGAAAGAGTGCGAGGTCTGTAAGATCAGCAAGACCACCAACAAAAATAACCGCCCACCCATGGGAGAACAAAGGGTCACGGAACGAGCCGGTCAAAGGTTGTTTATCGACTTTATGGGGCCGTATCCAAGAACCAAAGCTGGGAACTCAGTGATTTTTGTATGCCTCGATCATTTCTCCAAATTTGTCTGGCTGCAGCCTATGAGACATGCAGTGGCGTCAGAGGTAGTCAAATTCCTCGAAACCCGAATTTTCCATCAATACGGAGTACCCGAGTACATACACTCTGACAATGGAAAACAATTTGTGTCTCAAATGTTTGCCGAGCTAATGACTCGCTACGGTATTCGACACGTGAGAACAGGGCTTTACTCCCCGCAAGCGAATGCAGCGGAGAGGGTAAACCGATCGGTGCTTCAAATTTTGCGAGCAACTATTGCATCGGATCAGCGAAATTGGGATACCCAGTTAAGCCGAATAGAATGTACCCTTAGGAGTGGCCGACACGAATCAATAGGCATGGAACCCTACTATGCCATGTTTGGTACACAAATGGTGACACACGGCACTGCATACCCAATCTTAAGGAAGCTGGGTGGAATCCAGACTGGAGACCCAGAGATAAGCCTACCGGATAAAATGGATCTTATTCGACAAAAAGTGAGCCAGGGGCTAAACAGGACCCATGAACGAGCTGAAAAGGCCTATAACACCCGCAGCAAACCGGTGGAATTTTTCGTTGGACAGGTTGTCTATCGAAAAAACTACCGGCAGAGTAGCAAAGCTGAGGAATACAATGCCAAACTTGGCCCGAATCGAATTCGATGTGTTGTACTCCAGCGTAAAGGCAAGGCGTTATATGAGCTGGGAAATATCGGTGGAAAGAGCGTTGGCATATTCCATGCCAAAGACCTCTATGTCACTTGACCCCCTGGGTGAAAGGCGAGGATCGTCCAAAGTTCCAGAGAGGGAAAAGCTCGGAACGTCGGAATTGGACTAGAGAGCTGGAATCCGGGAGAGCGGGTCCGCTATATTAACCTCGACAAGCGGATTGCTGTCATTCAGCATGATGAAGACCACTCTCGAACAGCTACAGGAGATTACCGAGACCGCTCGTAAGGTGCAAGCCTTACGGGGGTCTATCGAGGAATGTGACCACCGCGTGACGGTGATCTCCACCAAAATAAAGGAGGCACATGGCAGCATGCGTGCAGACTTCCACTGCATCCAGCAGCTGTGGACGGAAATCCAGGAACTCAGGAAAGAAGAGCCGGACCGGCGAAATAAAAGACGAATTTCACAGTGTAAAAGGACTATCCGGCAACGTCTGGCCTACGAGGAGCGGCCGTTTTTGAGAAAAATAAAAAAAAGCTAAAAACAAAGTTTAAAAATTTTTGGTTTTGTGTATATTTTTATACCCGTAGAGTAAAAGGGTATATTAGATTCGTGCAAAAGTATGTTACAGGCAGAAGGAAGCGTTTCCGACCATATAAAGTATATATATTCTTGATCAGGATCACTAGCCGAGTCGATCTAGCCATGTCCGTCTGTCCGTCTGTCTGTCCGTCTGTCCGTCTGTCTGTCCGTCTGTCCGTCTGTATGAACGCTGAGATCTTGGAAACTATAAAAGCTAGAAGATTGAGATTTGGCATGCAGATTCTAGGGGTTAATACGCAGCGCAAGTTTTTCACGCCGATATGCCACGCCCTCTCTAACGCCCACAAACCGCGAAAAACTGTGACCCATTCTGTATGAACGCTGAGATCTCGGAAACTATAAAAGCTAGAAGATTGGGATTTGGCATGCAGATTCTAGGGGTTATTACGCAGCGCAAGTTTTTCACGCCGATGTGACACGCCCCCTCTAACGCCCACAAACCGCGAAAAACTGTGGCACCCACAGTTTTGAAGCTATATTAACGGGAAAAGAAATGTGTATTTGTTTCATCAATACATATTGATAGACCAAAGTGGGAAACCCCCCCTCCCCCCTAACGCCCACAAACCGCGAAAAACAGTGGCACCCGTCTGTATGAACGCTGAGATCTCGAAAACTATAAAAGCTAGAAGATTGGGATTTGGTATGCAGATTCTAGGGGTTAATACGCAGGGCAAGTTTTTCCCGCCGATATGCCACGCCCCCTCTAACGCCCACAACCGCGAAAAACTGTGGCACCCACAGTTTTGAAGCTATATTAACGGGAAAAGCAATGTGTATTCGTTTCATCAATACATATTGATAGACCAAAGTTGGAAACCCCCCTCCCCCCTAACGCCCACAAACCGCGAAAAGCTGTGGCGCCCATAGTTTTAAAGCTAGAGCAAAAGTGTAAACGCAATTTTGTTTGGGTTATTAACGCCTACCGAAATGTAGAAGAAATTTTTTAAATTTTTTGAAGCGGCTGCTTGGTTTGCCCTGCTTGAGACTGCTGATTTTAGCTGAGTAACGGGTATTTGATAGTCGAGGCACTCGACTATAGCGTTCCCTCTTGTTTTAACTATTATATTTACACAAATTACATATAGGAGGCGCTTATAGCATAATACCTTTTAAACGAGATGCAGCACAAGTCTCTAGCTTTAGTAGTATAGAAGTTACGGTCTTCCGTATTTTAGCTATTTTTAGCTGTTTTCCCGCTAAACTAGCGGGTTTTTCCAAAAGTGGTAGAACTAAAGTTTCTTATATCGAGCTGTTGAACATCATATTAAATTTTCAGGACTTTAAAACCATGTTTTGGGACACACAGACAAACTGACAAACAGAATATAATTTTCATTTTCCGAAAAAGAAGAAAATCTTGTTTTCGGTATAACTTTTGAACGGAGCGTCCGATTTTCTGATATGACCCCTCATATTAAGCGCATTTTCAGTAGGAACTAACGTAGTGCGAGGAGCCTATTATCCCCACCGGCCCCACCAGATCTAAATTTTCACTTTTACACTTTCACCGCTCTCTCTCCCAAACCAATTGATTTTCTTGAGGTCTTGGTATGCAATCCTTTAAGTTTTAGCAATACCTTTAATTTGGTGTATTACTTATTACGATCGGACTATCACAGCAAATTTTCAATTTTGCGGCTATATATAGTAGTCGTCTTCGCACACTCTCCTGGTGCGCTTCGTCACTACATGGACTGCCGTCCAATGTGATATATTTTCAGTAGCATTGAAAGCTTCCAATGCCAATGAAATGTGCTTTCAGTAGCATTACTTTTTCTCAATGTCAATGAAATATTTTTCAGTAGCATTACTTTTTTTCAATTCCAATGAAAAGTGTTTCCATTATCATTACTTTCATTAATTATGCTAATTAGGCCATTAATTATGTTATTAGGGTAATAAATCAGAACAAGGTTACAAGTGTGGGGTAATTGAAGTTAATGGGTGCGTGACGAGTGATCGTTAATTAGGGTGAGAAGTTGACACATGTCCGTTTATTGATTTATAAAATCCGATTCAGAATCCCGGGATTCTGATTAAGTGGTTTACGAGTAGTTTGACGGGATCGAACGTGGGAGAAGTTAGAAAAATAGGGTGAAGCGAAAGGAGAGAATATAGTTAAGCGGGTGAGAAGTTACTGGGGTGTGACGGGTGTCCTTTGATTAGCATAACGAACACTCAAAAAAACAGCTGAAAGAAAACACCCTTGTATAGGGGATCCCTTTGCTTGCCACTGAGAAACACCCATCCAAAACAAAGAATATGCTAATTTTAATTTAGGTCATGTTTATTTGAAAATTTGTAACAGGCTTTTCTTATACACTAAATATGATAACATTATTTTTAAGGCACCGCCTCGATGATTTTTATAGAAAAAGCAGGCACATTCATATTCCCCGAATTACAAAAAATTATTATAAAACGTAAAATGATCGCCATATAAAGTTTTGTTAAGATCGTCTTCTCTTTATCCATGAACATATTCCTTGTATTGATGAAATATTTTAAATCTTCTTTAAAAATTTCCGCACCAAATTGGGATGTAAAATTATTGATTCGGCTTATTAAACCACATTGTGATGTATAAGTGCTAGACCATAGTTCCATTGCAAAAATTTAAAATATTGTGTGCATTGTTTGGAGCACAAATACCGCTTTTAATATGTATTGAGCAAAATGGGAATTGGTTTATGTTTACGGTGTTTAATTCCTCAACATCTCTTATGTGCGGTGATCTGAGAAAGATTTCTAGAAAACGTTTCTTTTCAATTCCCTTGCATAAAACCTCCTTTCCCGAACTGATTTGCTTAATATATTTTCTTGTTTGCTTAAAGATGTTTATTCCATCGTTCCAAAAAACTTTATGATGGTTTTTAGTGAGCCAGAGAGCAGTTTTTCGTGATTTGTTATTAAGACAAGTGAAATCAAATGGAGGTTGTATAACGAAATTATTGTTAAATTTATTTTCTTTGCTAAATACAACTCCAATTTCTTTTAGAATGAACTTGTCGTTGTTATCAAAAAATCCTTGTACATCAATTGCAACTAGATCTTTCTCCATTTTATGCGGTTGTTATGTTGTTAGACAATTCTTTGAACTAACCCAGTTAGAGGACTATACTCAACTAAACGATCGTGAATAAGGAGACAATATGCTTGGGTGTTTTCATGGTTTGCTTTTTTCAAATCGATTGAAATTCTCACGTCGATAGGTCCTGATTTAACTGTTTCATTTTGATATGAAAGGTCAACTACAATAATAGGTTTACTTTTAAATTCTGTCGGCGATAAAAATGGTTCTGCTAGGCGTTGTAATAACTCTTTTGAAACCTTTCATGCATATCATAAACGTGTGCATATTTGTCATTTTCAAAGTTTACATTTAAGTCATCATATGGATACGTTTCTGAAGTCATGTGGACTTTCAGGTGGAATAAATTATTTGTAGTTAGTTCTCCATTCAAGGCTATAATGGCAAATCTCGGTCGTTCTCTATTAGATCCTATTTTCACGGTCCACACGTGTTGAGTACCCTGTATCAGTTTTGGGTTAATGTAAGTATCCCAACTACGGAAAGCTATCGTTAAATTTACGCCACTCCTTACTATATCATATATTTTAATTTTTGCAGCATCAATGGGTGTTACATGAGGAATTTTCCAGCTAATATTAGTCATTTCCAAAACATATGTATGGTTTGCTTTGTTTTTAACATATACGTCATCCAGATTTTTTGTCAGCAAAAGTACAAGTTCATGCTTACAATTCAGTAAAACTTTTCTATAATCCTCACCAAACCCCATTACATTTTTTAAGGGTAGCGAGAAATTAAAATTAGCTTTTATATTAAAATTATTTCCACCACTACATCCAGCATTTAAAAGTTTCCGACCATCCTGACGACTTTCCGATAGATAATTTTTAAGTGTGGTGCTTATGCCAACAAACCGTGTTCTATCAATTTCGTATCCATTTATTTCATATCTAATTCCATCAATAAAATTTGCCATACAATTATTGCGAAACGTAACTTCGATATTATCAGTGGTGCTTGTACCATCGACTGCTACTCTCTTAACAACTACTTGAAAATTAAGATAGCTTTCGTGAGGGAGTACATACAAGTCCTGATTTTGAATACATATACGTCTTTCATTGTTTGCTTTAAATGTTTGAAATACTTTCATCTGAAAACGGTCTCTCATGAACATTTAAAATTTCATTAATTTTTAATTGCTTCTTATTATTAATATCAGATTTGAATTGTGAAGCCCAGTGATATAGAATCCTCAAAATATTTCACAGTTTGTAGTGTCCAACTTAGGTACATAAATTTACAAACATTTCGGTCTGCCCTCGCTATACAGTTTGTCGGTAGCTGGTGGAATGACAGAGACCGCGTAGATCATCCGATACTACCGCTATGATAAAGCTTTTTGGTTCAGCATAGATTATTAGAAGTACAGACTCCAGAAAATATCGGCTGTGTTTGTACTTCAAGTAAAAATTACCAAGGTTAACCACGTGGAGTTCACGTAAGCTTTAACAAAAGTGAATTTAGATTAAACCACCAATTAAAGTGCCCCAAATTAAAACAGGGAACTACCAAAATCCGAGTGAAAAATACAGAAGGCGTAAATTTCGAATTCAGCGATTCGGAGCGATAGCGGGAATCGTCCACCGTCCAGGCACCCAGCAAAGTGGCTAATTCAATCCGAGAAATTTTGTGAACCAGCTTGGAAAACCCTTAAATTTGTCTACGGCGTTACGTATTGCAGCGTCATAACTGAATTCAAATACCTGCTTTAATTCATACATCTGTTTTTCCACACTGCCGCAGTTTAATCATCTTCGTTGCGATTAAAATTTGTTAAAATTATAAAAGAAAACCTACTTAAAGTAGCTTATATTTGTTTATTGCCATGTATTAATATAATTTGTTTTGATTATGATTAACTAAATAAGTATCTATAACTATAAGTACATCTATAAGTACAGTGAGCAATATGAATTTGGGAAGCTTGGAATATTTCTCTTTATATACATATAACTTAAATTCTTAAACGTCTACGATTATACAGAGCATATACATAAACATCGGAATCATCTTGGGCCCAATGATACATCGATGCATATGATTTAAACGTCTGTGAGTATTAAAATACAAGAATGCATGCTTACTTCTTGTAATACACCATTTATATATATATATATATATATATATACTGATTTGAAACTATATATTCCACCACAAGCCCCAAGTAATTATTTAGTAATTAAAAACAACAAATGAAGAAAGGTATATACATAGGTGATTAATGTTAAATGTAAGAATAATTGTTACTCTTTTGTTTTGTTATTGAATATCGAAATTAAAATGGAATCTCTGTACATAATTGTGAAAATGATCATGAATTAAATTAAATTATTTATATCTCTGTCGGTCGAGTACTTATGCTTATCTCACAAAAACTTTAGTAGTAGATCAATAATCTGTGTATTGGGGCAACGCCTGAATTAAATAAGTTGCCATGGTTGGGTGGGTAGAGATAGGGGACAACTAACATCTTTGATCCCTTCACCGGATATAAATTTTCTCTAATCTACCAATTCATACAAATGCGTGTCGGCGCAGCCTAGGATATTAACGTAAACTTACTATTATTTATTGTATTTTGTTTTTTTTTGTGATGAGCGCATTAAACATTGATTTTTGTTAGTAAACTTAGGTAGCTGGGAGAGAAAGGACCCCGACCAATCCGACGAGCTGGACCCGAGCACCGCTAGAATGCGCACCGTCGATCCCAGTTCCTTTTTAATAGTGAGTCAGAACCAACATCATGTGGCCAATGTGATAGAAATAGTCTTATAGATTTTGGCTTCGCTTGTTGTCCTAAACTGAACACTACTCAATCTGGCGACCAACGTGTGGCCAAAAGGATATTTTCCGTCCCAATTTTGCTCTAAAAGTCCATCCTTTGTTATAGAAATTTCAACTTTTAAGGCCACTTTTTATAAAGTATTTCGATGACTCATTTGGATGCATCTGAACTCCAACGGTGGAATTAGCGATTGCAATTCGGTTCCGGATAGATCGACCCCTTTTGATTCAGGCTGACCAAAGTGATTGAGATATCTTTAAAAGAAAGTTCCAGAAAAGCTAACTCTAAATGAGTCGGTAATACAATGTTCTGGAGCAATTCGGGTCCAACCTGTGCTGTGTGTTGTCTTCTTTCACAATTAAACTATAATAATAATAATTTGGCCGCGGAAATGGGAAATGTTTCTGGTAGGGAGGAAGCGAGATACGAAGAAGCGGTAGTAGAAGTTCAGGCAAGAAATGATCAATGAGGAGCTAGATTCAAAACTAAAAGTCGAAATAGAGGTAGGCCTTCTAGTTTAAGGACCATATCTACTAGATCCAAAACACGCCACTTAGAAGACTTTTGAGCTGACGAGGATGATCTATTTTCTAAAAAAACCCAAGGCGAAATAATAAAATATCTACAAGAAACTTTAAGTGTACAACAAGATGATATGGTTGAGATCTTAAACGCTAACATAGAGGAAACAATTCATAAGCAACTAGCAGCAATGAATTTAAACCGGGAAAATCCATCATTGGAAAATCGCGATACTCGAAACAGGGTACCCGAGATGGGGGCGTTCAGGAAACCACTCGAATACCAGTGAATCTCGAAGTAGGTCGAATCCTCAAATATCACCAGGAAAAGCTGCCAATATAATACAAAACTGGCGGATAAAGTTTGACGGTTTCAAACAATGTATGAGAATGGAAGATTTCATTTACCGAAATCGATCTTTGACAGAATCGAACATAAATAATGACTATCAGTTGCTTTGTGATCGTTTATATCTACTCTTTGCCAATAAGGCTAGTGATTGGTTTTGGAAATTTCACAGCTACAATACCAATTTTACTTGAGAAATATTTTGTGTTGAGTTTCGTAAACTGTTTGAGGGAGCTGAGACTGATCTAGATATATGGGAAAAGATAAGGAAAAGGCGACAAAGCGAAAGCGAAGCTTTTGATGATTATCAATGCGCAATAGATAGGCTTCAGCAAGGCATGTCCGAAGGTCAATTAGTTGATTTGCTGATTAGGAATGCTAAACCTAGTTTACATCATGAGTTACTCCACTTATGCATACCGAATAGATCCCAATTACGTGTTGAAGTTCGAAAACATGAAGAGTTCTACAACGAAATAAAAACCTTTAAGCCACGCACACTACGTTCTTATATAAATGAACTAAAGGATTCATACGAAAACGAAAACCAAGTAGAGGCGCATGAAGCAGAACAGGAAGTGCTAGAGTTTCAACGAAAGCCTTCCAGTGTCATTTGTTGGAATTGTGAAAAACCCGATCATAGGTTTGATGATTGTCTAGAACCGCGTACTATTTTTTGTTATGGGTGTGGTGCTCGAGACGGGAAACCGACCGGTGGGTGTGTTTTGCAACAAAAAGTAGACACGCCCGAAACACCTAAAGTCGTTATGTTCCCCGACACGTCCCTAGAGAAAACGAATGAATTATGTACAAAAGAAGTCCCTGAAGAACATCCAAAACCACATTTTTTTACCATTCCATTACATATAAGGCTAGATAATTATAATAAGCTTCGAGAACAATTATTTGCCGAATCTATAATTTCTAAGATAAATCTTAATCCACATAGATCTACAAAACGTCTTAGGCATTATTGGAAATCTATCCGCTCTGATCGTAAGAAAATTATATCAGCAATTATTAATAATTCTGATGATAGACTTTACGCAGAAGTGTGTATCGAAGGAAAATATACACAGCTCTTTTAGATTCTGGCGCTACTATAAGCTGTGCAGGCGGTAAGGTAGCGAAATTTCTCTTGTGTCTACGCAAATAAAAAGATGCTCTGGAAGCATTCGAGCTGCCAACGGAACCCAGAGTAAAGTCGTTGGGAAGTTGGTAACGGAATTAACGTTTAGAGGAAAAACAGCATTGTTAGATATTTTCCTTATTCCCAGGCTTAAACAAGAAATATATCTTGGAATTGCAAACAGGAAAATCCAGAACTCGATGTAGGTGGAGAAGGTCATGAGCAAGAGCCGCCAAAATGGCTTAAGTTGTCCGAAGATCAGCAGAGTCGTTTGAGTTCCATCATTAAAATGTTTCCATCATTTTCAAAAGAAGGTTTGTGTAGAACCACCTTAATTCAGCATAAAATTGAAGTTGAACCAGTCAGACCCATTAAACAGAGACATTGGCCAGTTTCACCAGCCATAGAGAAACTGATGTTTACTGAAGTTGATCACATGCTGGCACTGGATGTCATTGAAGTGTCTTCTAGTCCGTGGAGCAGTAATTGCGTCTTGGTGCGAAAGGGAGAAAAGAGTAGGCTTTGTTTGGATTCCCGTGAGGTCAATAAGGTCACTGTTAAATACGCGTATCCGCTACCCCATATTGACGGGATTTTAAGTCGGTTACCGCCTGCAAAATACATAACGGGAATATATATGAAACACGCCTTTTGGCAGATCCCACTCGACGAAAAATCACTGCAATATACTGCCTTCACGATTCCAAACAGACCACTATACCAATACAAAACGATGCCCTTCGGGCTTTGCAATGCGCCGCAAACCCTTTGTCGGCTAATGGACCAGGTTATACCTGCGCATCTAAGAACCAAAGATTTTGTGTATTTGGATGACCTGCTAGTCCTGTCAGAAGACTTCGAGTCGCATTTGATTATACTCCTGCAAATTGCTGGTTGTCTAAGAATGGCTAATTTGACGATTAATATCGAAAAATCAAAGTTTTGTATGCGAGAAATAAATATTTGGGCTTTATAATCAGAGGAGAACAGATTTTAACAGACCCTATTTCTCTAAAACAGCTGCGTAGGTTTTTAGGCTTATCTGGCTGGTATCGAAGCTTTCCACTGACCAAGCTATTAAAAACAAAGAAAACGTTGTCTTGGAATGAGGAAGCTAGAAAAGCTTTTGACTTCTTAAAATCTTGCCTTACTTCAGCTCCTATTTTGATTACTCCTGACTTCTCAAAACAGTTTATTCTACTATGTGATGCCAGCACATATGGAATTGGTTGCGTTCTAGCTCAAGAGCAAGAGGGTGTGGAATTACCTATCGCCTACACGTCGGAAAAATTGTCAAAATGCCAACGGAACTACACTGTTTGTGAGTTGGAATGCTTAGCCGTTATTAAAGGGATTAAAAAGTTTCGCCCATACATAGAAGGTCAAAACTTCCTGGTTGTTACTGATCATGCCGTAGTCTAGAATGACGTCATCGTTAGGTATATTCAGTCTGCGCAAAAGACCATAGTCATTTCCGTTAAGAAACATGTTTTGACCAAAAGCTAGGAAGAATGGGGAAAACCCTGTACTTCTATGTAACGTTGAGTGGTCGTATATTGGTAATATACGCGCAAATGGCTGTCAAAACTGACCTGTTTACTCTTCCACTAGCATTACCCTGGGGAGAATATATGGCTGTACATCGATGGGTAATTCCAAAACTAGTTAGGAAGGCTTCAAAAACACTAGACTTAAATTGCGATCCATTATCTGTTAAAACAATTTCTGGCACGCCAAAGGTGAAAAATATAAAATTCTGAAGATAGTCGATTATCTTAGGCGCACTGAACTTCTTAATTGGGCAAAGGAAGTGGAATTTCGTATTGTGATCTACAACTATTAGCAGCCCAATATTCCCACTCTTTGTACGAGGATATGGACCCAAGAGGTCCATATACAAACATTGAAATGGCCGATCTGATGTTAATGGCCGACCCATTTGGGGTTTTAAAATTTTATTCGGACTTTTAGTAGATCGACAGATATGACATTCAGAAATATATTCTCTAATTTGGCTAATCATTCGTGGCCAAAACAAACACCGCTTTATTTTTTCGACCGTTTTGCGCATCCCACAATGGGCCGAACTTTGTTTGTTGTCTCCTTCCTCAGCAAACTCGGTTCTTTTGTAAACGTATCCATCTATCATTTCAAGTCCTGAAGTCTTTCCTGATTATCTTGGATTCTATCAATTCAACTAAGATATTCTGTTGATTTAAATTGATCCGAACGCAAATCAATAATATTCCCACTCGCAACCATTGACTCTATTTCAGGCTGAGCCTGACGTGACATAATATACAATACAATATTTTTCGGGGCTCCCCTATGCGTAATCGAAAAGTTCAAAGATTGTAATTTCATCGACCATCTTGCTCGACGTCCCGACAGGTCTTTTTGCCTCATCAGCCACTGATTAGACTGAATATACCTAACGATGACGTCATTCTTGACTACCCAGATATGTTAAAGCTCGCCAGAGAAGAGGCCAAGAAAAACATAAATAAGTCATTTGACTTTAATGCCAGAAAATATAATTTTCGTAGTAGAAACATAGAACACAAAGCTGGCGATGAAGTTTTCGCACGCAACTTTACTCAAAGCAACGCCAGTAAGAAATTCAGTTCCAAATTAGACCCTGTTTTTATAGCAGCTAAAGTCCTAAAGAAGAGGAGTCCATTTTATTATGAGTTGCTTAACGTAGACGGGAAGAAGCTTGGAGTTTATCACCTCAAAGATATTCAGACCAAAACTAAGTAGAATCCAAACAATTCAGATAATGCTCCTTCGAAGTGGTCTTGTTCCATTATCTGCGGTTATAGTGTCCAACTTAGGTACATAAATTTACAAACATTTCGGTCTGCCCTCGCTATGCAGTTTGTCGGTAGCTGGAATGACAGAGACCGCGTAAATCATCCGATACTACCGCTATGATAAAGCTTTTTGGTTCAGCATAGATTATTAGAAGTACAGACTCCAGAAAATATTCACGTACAATCATTCCACTTATACGCCTTGAACTATTTACACGTATATTCTTTTGTTATCGGCAGTGTTTGTACTTCAAGTGAAAATTACCAAGGTTACCCACGTGGAGTTCACGTAAGCTTTAACAAAAGTGAATTTAGATTAAACCACCAATTAATAGTGCCCCAAATTAAAACAGGGAACTACCAAAAATCCGAGTGAAAAATACAGATTGCGTAAATTTCGAATTCAGCGATTCGGAGCGATCGCGGGAATCGTCCACCGTCCAGACACCCAGCAAAGTGGCTAATTCGATCCGAGAACATTTGTGAAACAGCTTGGAAAATCCTCAAATTTGTCTACGGCGAAGCTGCCGCCCACCGGGCATAGTCAGTGCAGACACGTGGGAATACGGATTACGCAACCGCTACAGCTTCAGTCGCCAAGAACGAGCTACCCTTCTACGCCTACGACTACACGAGATTATAGACAATTGCAACGATTAGCTGGATTCACCCCTATAAGGAACTTGTACGATTTCGACTAAGCAGAAATTCGTTCGTTGCTGATAGCTATTTTGACCTAAATAAATAGATAGCTGATATCTTGGTCTGCGCACATCTGCATGTGATAAACGGGTCATAAACCATATGCATCCAGCCGACGGACGTGTCTTCACACCATTTGTCATAACCCTTGGGAAATTCTAACCCGACCATTTGGTAGATGTAATTGCTTATTTAGGCTATTTTCTTGTAAACTGATAATAAACCATGTTGTCCATTTGTATCTAACCTAGACCTAAGTAAATATCCTTGTAACCCCAAATCATGTATATAAACCCGGATCCATGCTCAATAAAATCAGTACGAAAAGAAATCTTGACGTATTCACTTCTCCGCAGCCCAATTTGTTCTGTACTTATTGCGGCGACTTTTGCCACTGGTTCTGTACTTGAGGCACGCAAAAAAAACCTTTTCAGCAAACCCGATTTCGGTAGAAATCATACATTTGGTGACCCCCGACTTTGAACCGCAACAATTGTTCAAATTGGGACTCCAATTTGAACCAGCATCATCGATCATAGTTTGATCAACCCAAGGTCTATTTGGTAAAAATTTGAACCGCATATATCGGTCAATTATAATATCCATTTGATCTGACTTCACGACGTTAAGTACAGTCTTCAACGGTCAACAAGGCGACCAAAAGACGGTAAATTCAACTACTTCAGGTGTGCGATCAACTTGGCGATCAAACACTGTAAGGATTTACGTTGAAAGGTTCTGATCAACCAGGCGATTTGAACCAGATAAACTGCTGTTTCACTGATCGATCTGTTCAAAGCCAATTTACATATATATATCCAACGGTGTGAGTCGAGGCACATCATTACAAAATACCTCTTAAGTGGATTATATAAAAAAGGTAAAAATGGCACCGAACAGCATTCATCAGTTGTTGACAGGACAGTTATCGATAGGAGAGCAAATTCAGAATGTCATTCGGAATTATAAAAAGGATTCCGTCGACAGGAAGACTAAGCCAGCCTACTACAGAGAACGTTTATTAACGTTAGAATCCCTGTGGGATAAATTCAACTCCGGAGATAATCAAATAAATATTTTCCTCAAAGGAGTAACGTTAGAGCACGATTATTTTAACAATGAATTCTTTAATAAAATTAAGCAACTGGTTGAGGACTATAAGACAGAATTCAACAATCAGTTGTCTCTCTTGGAAGCGGATGTTACATCCATCGCATCCACAGCAGAGGACATCGAAATAGAATCGATGTTCAGAGAACAAAGGGTGTTGCTTGATTGTTTAGAGCGCATCATAAATAAAATGACCGAAGAAACGAAACAGAATTTCTCGACCGTCATAACACAATACTGGAATGAAATAAAAGATATTCATGTCCAAATTTATAAAAAATTTAAGGACCCTAAGGAACTTGGATATGACGACAGCAGATATATGGCAGCAGAAGATGCAGTCATAAAAATACAAAAAGAAATGTATGTAAAAAAGGAGACAACAAATAGTTCTCCAACAAATGCTGTTCAAAATGCATTACATTTCCCAAAGGTAGCCATACCCAAATTTGATGGGGATTATTTAAAATGGCAACAGTTTCATGATATTTTCAAAAAAATGATTCATGAATCAACGTTACCCACTATACAAAAAATGTGGTACTTGAAGACTAACGTTAATGGAGAGGCCGAACGCCTAATTCGCCATTTATCACTAACCGAGGCAAATTATTCAACTGCATGGAAAACACTTGAAGAACGCTTCAACAATAGAAGAGTATTAAGTAATACTTTAATTCAAAAATTATTGGATCATTCAATGATTACAAATGATTCGAAAACAATTAAATCGTTGCATGATAATGTGAAGGAAACATTATCTGCTCTCAATAACATTGGGATAGAGACAGACAAATGGGATCCACTTCTACTCTGTCTTCTAACGAAAAAGCTTGATCGACCAAACCACTTGTTATATGAGCAATCCGTTCAAAATACAAGGCAAATTCAGCCTTTGAACGAATTTTTAAGCTTTCTTGAACAGAGGTTTCTCACTCTTGAAGCCATTGGATCAGAAAAAGGAAAAAGGCAAAATACATGTGCATCAGTTGGAGCTGAAACACAATATAACTGTTTCTTTTGTAAGAAACCAAATCACAGCATATATAAATGCAACGAATTTTTAAAGAAAACCCCAGCAGAACGTCTTAACTGGGTTCAAAAACAAAAATTATGTGTTAAATGTCTAAGCCAAAATCACCCGTCAAAGACATGCACAAAGAGAGATTGCTTTAAATGCAACAAAAAGCACAATACATTGTTGCACTTGGAAACAAAACCGGAATTTTCGGATAGCATCACAGCCGCATCTGCAAGTGGAAAGCAATCCAGTTATATTCTTCTGGCGACCGCCCGTGTAATTATTCAAGGAGTAAATGGACAAAAGGCAGAATTCAGAGCCCTGCTTGACTCTGGATCCCAAATTAATGCCATTTCCGAAAGAGCAATTAAAATGCTTTCATTGAAAACTACAAATTCGATGCTGAAAATAAATGGCATTGGTGGAAAATGTCAGACTTCCAATGCAAGGATCAATGTTCAGCTAAAGTCAAAACAAGGCGATTTTAGTTCACGGCTTGAAGCAATGGTTTTGCCTCACATAGTCGCTGATCAACCAACGTATACAATTTCGACTGATAATTGGAAAATACCAAAAAATATAATGTTGGCTGACCCTCAATTTGGAAAGCCTGGAAAAATTGATATTCTTCTTGGAGCCGAGCATTACTACAATATAATGCAAGCCGAGTGCATGAGTATAAAGAATGGACTCCCCAAGCTACAGAATACCAAACTTGGATGGATTGTAGCCGGGAAAATTTCGGAGAGAGCACCTACATCATCAGTATGTGCTGTACTTACGGAAGGAGAAAAAGTTGATGAGCAACTCGCTAAATTCTGGGAATTGGATAATTTTCAACCAGAGTCAAAATGCTATTCACCAATGGAGAAACAGTGTGAAGATCACTTCCTTCAGAACGTTCAGAAGGCTCAGGACTCGAGACTTATTGTTAAGTTACCCTTTTTGGAGCATACTTCAGCGCTGGGGGAGAGTCGTGACATTGCCACGAGACGGTTTCTATCGTTGGAGAAACGACTGCAAAAAGATCAGGAAATAAAAAAAGGATACATAGAGTTCATGAAGGAGTATGAAGCTCTTGGGCACATGAAGGAAGTACCCCAAATACATCTTCCAAAGTCCCATTACTTTATACCGCATCATTGCGTTCTCAAACCCGACAGTCAGACAACCAAATTAAGAGTTGTTTTTGACGCATCAGCAGTGACATCTTCCGGGAAATCATTGAACGATTTAATGCACAAAGGTCCTACAGTGCAAAACAGTTTAATGTCAATACTGCTTCGATTTAGAATGCATAAATATGTATTCACTGCTGACATTGAAAAAATGTACAGGCAGATTTGGATAAATCCAAATGATCAACAATATCAAATGATCGTCTGGAGAAATGATCCGTCAGAAAGGCTTAAGTTTTATCGGTTGAAAACCGTCACTTATGGCACAAAGTCTGCACCATATCTGGCGACGAAATGCTTGGAGTATTTAGCAAGCAAGGAAATGCAGAAATATCCTATAGGATCGTCTGCTCTTAAAAATGATTTTTATGTCGACGATTGTATCACCGGAGCTGATACAATACCAGAGGCACTTCAAATTCAAAAGGAACTTAATCACATTCTATTAAGTTCCGGATTTAAATTAAGAAAATGGTGCGCAAATAGTAACCATCTTCTTCAAGGATTGGATAAGGAAGATATCATTCCCACAGTACAATTTGAAGATGCTGCCTATGAGGACTGCAGCATTAAAACCTTGGGAATCACTTGGAATCCTGCGATTGACAAACTCTGTAGAAAAACACAAACTGTGACCACAGACAAAATAACAAGACGGGATGTGGTTTCAGAAATATTCAAAATATTTGATCCTCTTGGACTATTTTCTCCAGTAGTCATAAAAGCCAAAATATTCATGCAAGGCTTAACAAAGGAGAAATTTGAATATAACGAAGAATTGCCAACACAGTTACAATCGGAATGGAAGCAATTCCGGGAAGACTTAAAAATGTTGAATGACATTAAAATTCCTCGTCATGTGTTTGATGGAAAAATTCCTGTGTCGAAGGAGATACACACGTTCGTCGACGCTTCAGAAAATGCGTATGCTGCAGCCATATATCTTCGTGCAGTTCACAAGGATAAACGAGTGACTGTACAGTTATTATGTGCAAAATCGCGTTTGGCCCCTGTAAATGCGATCACGCTCCCGAGACTGGAATTAAAGGCAGCAGTATTGGGTGCTCAATTAACAGCGACCATAAAAGAACAATTGTCGCTGCAAGGGACTGCAACATATTTTTGGGCAGATTCCGAAATTGTGTTATCCTGGATAAATAGCCCAAAAACAATCAAGGACAAATTTGTGGCTACTAGAATTACCACCATTCAAGAAGCATCGTTGCAAAGGGAATGGCGCCATGTTCCATCGGAAAACAACGCTGCAGACATAGCGTCAAGAGGAATAAGTGGTTCCAAGTTCACCAATTTCAGTCTTTGGTTTTATGGTCCACTGTTTTTGTATGGTCCATCATCCAAATGGCCATTACCATTTGTTGCGGCAAAATCAGAACGCTGTGCAAATTGGCTTTATGGTATAAACCATGGGAATTCCTTCGACAAGTTACTAAGAATAGTAGCCTACATCATGCGCTTCAAAGGGAAATCTACAGATGCAACTACAATGGTGACATTTGAAGAATTGGAAAATTCTCGGAAGATAGTTCTCCGGCTAATTCAGCACAATAATTTTAGTGCTGAAATCAAAGAGCTAAAGAAATCCCGGGAAGTCGGACGAGGCAGTAATCTCAGCGCCCTAACGCCTTTCTTGGATCAGGATGATCTCATTCGAGTTGGAGGCAGATTGGAAGCATCTGAACTTTCATTCGATGCAAAACATCCTGTACTATTGCCATATAATGATCCAATAGTCAAATTAATATTTGAAAAAATCCACAAGGAAAATATGCATTGTGGTGCCCAAACTCTAATAGCCACATCAAGGCAGAGATATTGGGCAATTAAAGCAAAAACAATAGCTCGAAATGTTATTTTAAAATGTGTCAAATGCACCAGAGCTAAACCAAAGTTAATGGAACAAATAATGGGACAGTTACCACCCTTAAGAGTCACACAAGCTCGTCCGTTTCTTAATTCTGGAGTTGATTATTGTGGACCATTTAAGATTCACTATAAAATTCGTGGAAAGAAACCACATACTGCGTACATAGCAATCTTTTGTTGCTTTGCGACCAAGGCAGTGCATTTAGAATTAGTCAGCGATTTAACGACAGAAGCATTTTTGGCAGCACTTCGTCGATTCATAAGTCGTCGAGGAAAATGTCAGACTCTACACTGCGACAACGCTACGAATTTTGTTGGAGCAAGAAATAAGCTTCAGGAATTGGAAGAAGCTATCTTCTCAGAAAAAGCCAAGAGGTCTATAATGGAGACCTGCAATAATAAAGGCGTCAACTTCAAGTTTATCCCACCAAGAGCACCGCATTTTGGAGGACTTTGGGAAGCGGCGGTAAAATCGGCAAAACATTTATTGTTAAAAAATGTTTCTACAGCGGATCTGACCTATGAGGAATTAGAAACTGTGATAGTGGAAATAGAAGCTATCATGAATTCAAGACCCTTGGTTCCAATATCGAGCGATCCAAATGATGTGACGGCACTTACTCCAGGTCACTTTCTAATTGGAGAACCATTAACCGCACAAGCAGATAGTGAGCCATCTCAGCAACCACAATCATTGGGACAGAGATGGCAAGCCGTATCCAAGTTAAAGCATACGTTTTGGACTCAATGGTCAACTGATTATCTGCAACAACTTCAGCATCGTCAAAAATGGAGAAGATCCTCAGCAAACGTAAAGGAAGGAGCATTAGTGCTGATCAAGGAAGACAATACTCCAGTTCTGCAATGGCCATTGGCACGAATAATTAAAACAATTCATGGCAAGGATAATTTTGTCAGAGTTGTAGAAGTCAAAACGAGTAAAGGAGTAATACTCAAACGAGATATTCAACATATCGCCCCACTATTTTCAGAGGAGGAATCTGTTCATAAGCATCCAGCTGCCTTAGAGGAAGATGAGAATACACCTGATGAGAGGCAGGCGAAAAGGCCGAAGAAATCAGCAATGCCATCGCTGACAATGGCGTTAATAGTTATGCTTCTCCTATTACCTTTAGTAGCAGCACAATCAATTAACGTTACTCAATTTGCATCGAAACCAGGAATATTCTTCGAAAGGATTGGAAAGAGTCAACTAGCGAAAACGGATTGGACTTTAATTGTCTATTATAATTTGCGACCTTACTGGAAGGATATGAGTACTTTTTCGATGGGTACAACAAAAATTGGACACTTGTGCAAGCAGTTTTCAGAAACAGAGGCATGTGCAAGCATGTATCAACACTTTAAACACATCGAGGAGGATCTTCAAGCGGAAAATATGCTTATAACAAAATCACGTCAGCAAAGAGCGCCGTTGGATATCGTTGGAAATATTGCCAGTAGTCTTTTCGGCGTATTAGACTCCACTTATGCTGATAAAATGGTGCAAACGATAACAAAGGTTAAGGCGAATGAGAAGCATTTGCTTACTTTGCTAAGAAATCAAACATCTTTGATTGACTCTACAATTAATGTCATTAAAAGGGATGAGATCTCGAATTCCAAACGGTTAAAATCGATAGAGAATTATATTGCAGAAACAACTGGTACTGAAAGTAGATTTAATAAATTTTCATGGTACATAACACTTGCAACTCAACTATCTCTGTTAGCCTCCAGTTTGCAAAGAATGCAAACCGAAATCATAAACGTTTTAACTGATATTCGGCATAACACAATAAGTCCGATGTTGCTGTCACCAAGGCAATTAAAGGATCAGTTAGATCAGATACGAAACCACTTAAAGCCTGGACAGATGCTTCCAGTTTCTCCTGATAATATATTAATGGCATATCAGATGATGAAGGCTGAGGGAACCATCATAAAAGAGCATGTTATCATCAAGGTAAACTTGCCATTGGTATCTACTCAGATCTTGGATATCTACAGATTGACACCAATTCCATTTCTAGCCGAAGATGGAATCAGTATGTTTGAAATTAAAACCCCATACATCGCAATCAACAGTCATCGGGATGAATTCTTTGAAATGCCAGAGATTGATTTAAAGGCTTGTCAAGAGAGAGCAAAAGATGATTTTATATGCTACAACAAACAAGAAATGTTCTCTTCAGAAACTAGCTGTGAGATGCAGATGTTTCATAATAAAACAGATTCTTCTTGCAAATTAATAAAGGCAGAAAGACCGTTAGTCTGGCTAAGAACACATGCCAAAATCACAAAACAAGAAAGTCTCTCAGAAACTAGTGTGAGTGCAGATGTTTCATAATAAAACAGATTCTTCTTGCAAATTAATAAAGGCAGAAAGACCGTTAGTCTGGCTAAGAACACATGCCAAAAATCACTGGATTTTTACAACAAGATCCACGCTAACATTATCTGCAGTTTGTTTGGACGGAACCTCAAATATAAATTTAAGAGGTTCAGGATTAATGGTTGCCAAACCTGGATGCACCATTCGAAATTCCTTAATGACAATTACAAGTCAAGACATATTGGAAACCACATTACATACATCGTATGCTCGCTTTGGAGAAGGAGAACTCACACAGAATTTACGATTTAATTCAACAAGATCTACCTCTACAAGTTTGATGGAAGACTCAAACCTTAACTACAAGGAGTTGTATCAACGAGAAGCTCAACTCCTGCCTTTCAATAGTTTTAAATTACCACATAATCTTGAGACTATTGAACATCATCATATTGCGATCTATATTGCATTAGTTTTTGTAATAATCATTATTGTAATTCATTTTATGAAGCAATGGCGAAAACCTCGAAATACCCTTCAGCTGAATCAACTGCCGACGACCACACCTGTAAATAGAGACGGCTCCTCGATCCAGCCTTTCACAATCAACATTAACGATTGTTGAACATCAGTTCAACGGCCGGGAGTATGTACGATTTCGACTAAGCAGAAATTCGTTCGTTGCTGATAGCTATTTTGACCTAAATAAATAGATAGCTGATATCTTGGTCTGCGCACATCTGCATGTGATAAACGGGTCATAAACCATATGCATCCAGCCGACGGACGTGTCTTCACACCATTTGTCATAACCCTTGGGAAATTCTAACCCGACCATTTGGTAGATGTAATTGCTTATTTAGGCTATTTTCTTGTAAACTGATAATAAACCATGTTGTCCATTTGTATCTAACCTAGACCTAAGTAAATATCCTTGTAACCCCAAATCATGTATATAAACCCGGATCCATGCTCAATAAAATCAGTACGAAAAGAAATCTTGACGTATTCACTTCTCCGCAGCCCAATTTGTTCTGTACTTATTGCGGCGACTTTTGCCACTGGTTCTGTACTTGAGGCACGCAAAAAAACCTTTTCAGCAAACCCGATTTCGGTAGAAATCATACATTTGGTGACCCCCGACTTTGAACCGCAACAATTGTTCAAATTGGGACTCCAATTTGAACCAGCATCATCGATCATAGTTTGATCAACCCAAGGTCTATTTGGTAAAAATTTGAACCGCATATATCGGTCAATTATAATATCCATTTGATCTGACTTCACGACGTTAAGTACAGTCTTCAACGGTCAACAAGGCGACCAAAAGACGGTAAATTCAACTACTTCAGGTGTGCGATCAACTTGGCGATCAAACACTGTAAGGATTTACGTTGAAAGGTTCTGATCAACCAGGCGATTTGAACCAGATAAACTGCTGTTTCACTGATCGATCTGTTCAAAGCCAATTTACATATATATATCCAACGGTGTGAGTCGAGGCACATCATTACAAAATACCTCTTAAGGGGATTATATAAAAAAGGTAAAAATGGCACCGAACAGCATTCATCAGTTGTTGACAGGACAGTTATCGATAGGAGAGCAAATTCAGAATGTCATTCGGAATTATAAAAAGGATTCCGTCGACAGGAAGACTAAGCCAGCCTACTACAGAGAACGTTTATTAACGTTAGAATCCCTGTGGGATAAATTCAACTCCGGAGATAATCAAATAAATATTTTCCTCAAAGGAGTAACGTTAGAGCACGATTATTTTAACAATGAATTCTTTTATAAAATTAAGCAACTGGTTGAGGACTATAAGACAGAATTCAACAATCAGTTGTCTCTCTTGGAAGCGGATATTACATCCATCGCATCCACAGCAGAGGACATCAAAATAGAATCGATGTTCAGAGAACAAAGGGTGTTGCTTGATTGTTTAGAGCGCATCATAAATAAAATGACCGAAGAAACGAAACAGAATTTCTCGACCGTCATAACACAATACTGGAATGAAATAAAAGATATTCATGTCCAAATTTATAAAAAATTTAAGGACCCTAAGGAACTTGGATATGACGAATACAAATAGAAATGTATGTAAAAAAGGAGACAACAAATAGTTCTCCAACAAATGCTGTTCAAAATGCATTACATTTCCCAAAGGTAGCCATACCCAAATTTGATGGGGATTATTTAAAATGGCAACAGTTTCATGATATTTTCAAAAAAATGATTCATGAATCAACGTTACCCACTATACAAAAAATGTGGTACTTGAAGACTAACGTTAATGGAGAGGCCGAACGCCTAATTCGCCATTTATCACTAACCGAGGCAAATTATTCAACTGCATGGAAAACACTTGAAGAACGCTTCAACAATAGAAGAGTATTAGGTAATACTTTAATTCAAAAATGATTGGATCATTCAATGATTACAAATGATTCGAAAACAATTAAATCGTTGCATGATAATGTGAAGGAAACATTATCTGCTCTCAATAACATTGGGATAGAGACAGACAAATGGGATCCACTTCTACTCTGTCTTCTAACGAAAAAGCTTGATCGACCAAACCACTTGTTATATGAGCAATCCGTTCAAAATACAAGGCAAATTCAGCCTTTGAACGAATTTTTAAGCTTTCTTGAACAGAGGTTTCTCACTCTTGAAGCCATTGGATCAGAAAAAGGAAAAAGGCAAAATACATGTGCATCAGTTTGTAGCTGAAATACAATATAACTGTTTCTTTTGTAAGAAACCAAATCACAGCATATATAAATGCAACGAATTTTTAAAGAAAACCCCAGCAGAACGTCTTAACTGGGTTCAAAAACAAAAATTATGAGTTAAATGTCTAAGCCAAAATCACCCGTCAAAGACATGCACAAAGAGAGATTGCTTTAAATGCAACAAAAAGCACAATACATTGTTGCACTTAAATAACACACTGCAAGTGGAAAGCAATCCAGTTATATTCTTCTGGCGACCGCCCGTGTAATTATTCAAGGAGTAAATGGACAAAAGGCAGAATTCAAAGCCCTGCTTGACTCTGGATCCCAAATTAATGCTATTTCCGAAAGAGCAATTAAAATGCTTTCATTGAAAACTACAAATTCGATGCTGAAAATAAATGGCATTGGTGGAAAATGTCAGACTTCCAATGCAAGTATCAATGTTCAGCTAAAGTCAAAACAAGGCGATTTTAGTTCACGGCTTGAAGCAATGGTTTTGCCTCACATAGTCGCTGATCAACCAACGTATACAATTTTGACTGATAATTGGAAAATACCAAAAAATATAATGTTGGCTGACCCTCAATTTGGAAAGCCTGGAAAAATTGATATTCTTCTTGGAGCCGAGCATTACTACAATATAATGCAAGCCGAGTGCATGAGTATAAAGAATGGACTCCCCAAGCTACAGAATACCAAACTTGGATGGATTGTAGCCGGGAAAATTTCGGAGAGAGCACCTACATCATCAGTATGTGCTGTACTTACGGAAGGAGAAAAAGTTGATGAGCAACTCGCTAAATTCTGGGAATTGGATAATTTTCAACCAGAGTCAAAATACTATTCACCAATGGAGAAACAGTGTGAAGATCACTTCCTTCAGAATGTTCAGAAGGCTCAGGACTCGAGACTTATTGTTAAGTTACCCTTTTTGGAGCATACTTCAGCGCTGGGGGAGAGTCGTGACATTGCCACGAGACGGTTTCTATCGTTGGAGAAACGACTGCAAAAAGATCAGGAAATAAAAAAAGGATACATAGAGTTCATGAAGGAGTATGAAGCTCTTGGGCACATGAAGGAAGTACCCCAAATACATCTTCCAAAGTCCCATTACTTTATACCGCATCATTGCGTTCTCAAACCCGACAGTCAGACAACCAAATTAAGAGTTGTTTTTGCCGCATTAGCAGTGACATCTTCCTGGAAATCATTGAACGATTTAATGCACAAAGGTCCTACAGTGCAAAACAGTTTAATGTCAATACTGCTTCGATTTAGAATGCATAAATATGTATTCAGTGAATACTATTCACTGCTGACATTGAAAAAATGTACAGGCAGATTTGGATAAATCCAAATGATCAACAATATCAAATGATCGTCTGGAGAAATGATCCGTCAGAAAGGCTTACGTTTTATCGGTTGAAAACCGTCACTTATGGCACAAAGTCTGCACCATATCCGGCGACGAAATGCTTGGAGTATTTAGCAAGCAAGGAAATGCAGAAATATCCTATAGGATCGTCTGCTCTTAAAAATGATTTTTATGTCGACGATTGTATCACCGGAGCCGATACAATACCAGAGGCACTTCAAATTCAAAAGGAACTTAATCACATTCTATTAAGTTCCGGATTTAAATTAAGAAAATGGTGCGCAAATAGTAACCATCTTCTTCAAGGATTGGATAAGGAAGATATCAATCCCACAGTACAATTTGAAGATGCTGCCTATGAGGACTGCAGCATTAAAACCTTGGGAATCACTTGGAATCCTGCGATTGACAAACTCTGTGGAAAAACACAAACTGTGACCACAGACAAAATAACAAGACGGGATGTGGTTTCAGAAATATTTAAAATATTTGATCCTCTTGGACTATTTTCTCCAGTAGTCATAAAAGCCAAAATATTCATGCAAGGCTTAACAAAGGAGAAATTTGAATATAACGAAGAATTGCCAACACAGTTACAATCGGAATGGAAGCAATTCCGGGAAGACTTAAAAATGTTGAATGACATTAAAATTCCTCGTCATGTGTTTGATGGAAAAATTCCTGTGTCGAAGGAGATACACACGTTCGTCGACGCTTCAGAAAATGCGTATGCTGCAGCCATATATCTTCGTGCAGTTCACAAGGATAAACGAGTGACTGTACAGTTATTATGTGCAAAATCGCGTTTGGCTCCTGTAAATGCGATCACGCTCCCGAGACTGGAATTAAAGGCAGCAGTATTAGGTGCTAAATTAACAGCGACCATAAAAGAACAATTGTCGCTGCAAGGGACTGCAACATATTTTTGGGCAGATTCCGAAATTGTGTTATCCTGGATAAATAGCCCAAAAACAATCAAGGACAAATTTGTGGCTACTAGAATTACCACCATTCAAGAAGCATCGTTGCAAAGGGAATGGCGCCACGTTCCATCGGAAAACAACGCTGCAGACATAGCGTCAAGAGGAATAAGTGGTTCCAAGTTCACCAATTTCAGTCTTTGGATTTATGGTCCACTGTTTTTGTATGGTCCATCATCCAAATGGCCATTACCATTTGTTGCGGCAAAATCAGAACGCTGTGCACTTCCCCAGGATAACCCAGAAATCTTGGTAGCTACCACGCAATGTCCAAATTGGCTTTATGGTATAAACCATGGGAATTCCTTCGACAAGTTACTAAGAATAGTAGCCTTCATCATGCGCTTCAAAGGGAAATCTACAGATGCAACTACAATGGTGACATTTGAAGAATTGGAAAATTCTCGGAAGATAGTTCTCCGGCTAATTCAGCACAATAATTTTAGTGCTGAAATCAAAGAGCTAAAGAAATCCCGGGAAGTCGGACGAGGCAGTAATCTCAGCGCCCTAACGCCTTTCTTGGATCAGGATGATCTCATTCGAGTTGGAGGCAGATTGGAAGCATCTGAACTTTCATTCGATGCAAAACATCCTGTACTATTGCCATATAATGATCCAATAGTCAAATTAATATTTGAAAAAATGCACAAGGAAAATATGCATTGTGGTGCCCAAACTCTAATAGCCACATCAAGGCAGAGATATTGGGCAATTAAAGCAAAAACAATAGCTCGAAATGTTATTTTAAAATGTGTCAAATGCACCAGAGCTAAACCAAAGTTAATGGAAAAAATAATGGGACAGTTACCACCCTTAAGAGTCACACAAGCTCGTCTGTTTCTTAATTCTGGAGTTGATTATTGTGGACCATTTAAGATTCACTATGAAATTCGTGGAAAGAAACCACATACTGCGTACATAGCAATCTTTTGTTGCTTTGCGACCAAGGCAGCGCATTTAGAATTAGTCAGCGATTTAACGACAGAAGCATTTTTGGCAGCACTTCGTCGATTCATAAGTCGTCGAGGAAAATGTCAGACTCTACACTGCGACAACGCTACGAATTTCGTTGGAGCAAAAATCTTCTCAGAAAAAGCCAAGAGGTCTATAATGGAGACCTGCAATAATAAAGGCGTCAACTTCAAGTTTATCCCACCAAGAGCACCGCATTTTGGAGGACTTTGGGAAGCGGCGGTAAAATCGGCAAAACATTTATTGTTAAAAAATGTTTCTACAGCGGATCTGACCTATGAGGAGTTAGAAACTGTGATAGTGGAAATAGAAGCTATCATGAATGCAAGAACCTTGGTTCCAATATCGAGCGATCCAAATGATGTGACGGCACTTACTCCAGGTCACTTTCTAATTGGAGAACCATTAACTGCACAAGCAGATAGTGAGCCATCTCAGCAACCACAATCATTGGGACAGAGATGGCAAGCCGTATCCAAGTTAAAGCATACGTTTTGGACTCAATGGTCAACTGATTATCTGCAACAACTTCAGCATCGTCAAAAATGGAGAAGATCCTCAGCAAACGTAAAGGAAGGAGCATTAGTGCTGATCAAGGAAGACAATACTCCAGTTCTGCAATGGCCATTGGCACGAATAATTAAAACAATTCATGGCAAGGATAATTTTGTCAGAGTTGTAGAAGTCAAAACGAGTAAAGGAGTAATACTCAAACGAGATATTCAACATATCGCCCCACTATTTTCAGAGGAGGAATCTGTTCATCTGCCTTAGAGGAAGATGAGAATACACCTGATGAGAGGCAGGCGAAAAAGCCGAAGAAATCAGCAATGCCATCGCTGACAATGGCGTTAATAGTTATGCTTCTCCTATTACCTTTAGTAGCAGCACAATCAGTTAACGTTACTCAATTTGCATCGAAACCAGGAATATTCTTCGAAAGGATTGGAAAGAGTCAACTAGCGAAAACGGATTGGACTTTAATTGTCTATTATAATTTGCGACCTTACTGGAAGGATATGAGTACTTTTTCGATGGGTACAACAAAAATTTGACACTTGTGCAAGCAGTTTTCAGAAACAGAGGCATGTGCAAGCATGTATCAACACTTTAAACACATTGAGGAGGATCTTCAAGCGGAAAATATGCTTATAACAAAATCACGTCAGCAAAGAGCGCCGTTGGATATCGTAGGAAATATTGCCAGTAGTCTTTTCGGCGTATTAGACTCCACTTATGCTGATAAAATGGTGCAAACGATAACAAAGGTTAAGGCGAATGCGAAGCATTTGCTTACTTTGCTAAGAAATCAAACATCTTTGATTGACTCTATAATAATGTCATTAAAAGGGATGAGATCTCGAATTCCAAACGGTTAAAATCGATAGAGAATTATATTGCAGAAACAACTGGTACTGAAAGTAGATTTAATAAAATTTCTTGGTACATAACACTTGCAACTCAACTATCTCTGTTAGCCTCCAGTTTGCAAAGAATGCAAACCGAAATCATAAACGTTTTAACTGATATTCGGCATAACACAATAAGTCCGATGTTGCTGTCACCAAGGCAATTAAAGGATCAGTTAGATCAGATACGAAACCACTTAAAGCCTGGACAGATGCTTCCAGTTTCTCCTGATAATATATTAATGGCATATCAGATGATGAAGGCTGAGGGAACCATCATAAAAGAGCATGTTATCATCAAGGTAAACTTGCCATTGGTATCTACTCAGATCTTGGATATCTACAGATTGACACCAATTCCATTTCTAGCCGAAGATGGAATCAGTATGTTTAAAATTAAAATCCAATACATCGCAATCAACAGTCATCGGGATGAATTCTTTGAAATGCCAGAGATTGATTTAAAGGCTTGTCAAGAGAGAGCAAAAGATGATTTTATATGCTACAACAAACAAGAAATGTTCGCTTCAGAAACTAGCTGTGAGTTGCAGATGTTTCATAATAAAACAGATTCTTCTTGCAAATTAATAAAGGCAAAAAGACCGTTAGTCTGGCTAAGAACACATGCCAAAAATCATACAACAAACAAGAAATGTTCTCTTCAGAAACTAGCTGTGAGTTGCAGATGTTTCATAATAAAACAGATTCTTCTTGCAAATTAATAAAGGCAAAAAGACCGTTAGTCTGGCTAAGAACACATGCCAAAAATCACTGGATTTTTACAACAAGATCCACGCTAACATTATCTGCAGTTTCCTTAATGACAATTACAAGTCAAGACATATTGGAAACCACATTACATACATCGTATGCTCGCTTTGGAGAAGGAGAACTCACACAGAATTTACGATTTAATTCAACAAGATCTACCTCTACAAGTTTGATGGAAGACTCAAACCTTAACTACAAGGAGTTGTATCAACGAGAAGCTCAACTCCTGCCTTTCAATAGTTTTAAATTACCACATAATCTTGAGACTATTGAACATCATCATATTGCGATCTATATTGCATTAGTTTTTGTAATAATCATTATTGTAATTCATTTTATGAAGCAATGGCGAAAACCTCGAAATACCCTTCAGCTAAATCAACTGCCGACGACCACACCTGTAAATAGAGACGGCTCCTCGATCCAGCCTTTCACAATCAACATTAACGATTGTTGAACATCAGTTCAACGGCCGGGAGTATGTACGATTTCGACTAAGCAGAAATTCGTTCGTTGCTGATAGCTATTTTGACCTAAATAAATAGATAGCTGATATCTTGGTCTGCGCACATCTGCATGTGATAAACGGGTCATAAACCATATGCATCCAGCCGACGGACGTGTCTTCACACCATTTGTCATAACCCTTGGGAAATTCTAACCCGACCATTTGGTAGATGTAATTGCTTATTTAGGCTATTTTCTTGTAAACTGATAATAAACCATGTTGTCCATTTGTATCTAACCTAGACCTAAGTAAATATCCTTGTAACCCCAAATCATGTATATAAACCCGGATCCGTGCTCAATAAAATCAGTACGAAAAGAAATCTTGACGTATTCACTTCTCCGCAGCCCAATTTGTTCTGTACTTACTTCGGTAGAATTCATACAGAACCCTTTCCCTGTCCCGGCCTCAAAAGAAAAACCGGTACAGGTTGACAAGTGTCACAAAACGTGTTGCAGCGTCATAACTGAATTCAAATATCTGCTTTAATTCATACATCTGTTTTGATTCTCGTTCCGTAGAACTCTTGTCTTAAGTTTCCACGCTGCCGCAGTTTGATCAACTTGGTTGCGATTAAAATTTGTTAAAATTATAAAAGAAAACCTACTTAAAGTAACTTATATTTGTTTATGGCCATGTATTAATATAATTTGTTTTGATTATGATTAACTACATAATTATCTATAACTAAAATCTATAAGTACAGTGAGCAATATGAATTTGGGAAACTTGGAATATTTCTCTTTATATACATACTAGCAGGGTCGCCCGCAGCTTCGCCTGCGGAAATCAAGCTTATACTTCTGACTTAAATTTATAATTGCTACTTTAATTAAATTTAAACCATTCCTCATTTCCACACCACTATAGAAATAGAGGTTTTGGGGTGTTTTTTTTTTTGTGATTTCCCCAGGAGGCCTATTCCACAGTGCATTTAAAATGTATTTAAAAAAAATTAACATTTCTGCAAGACTTCTCTATAAACGATATTTTTGGGTTTTTCCTTCTGGTGCTAAAATGATTAAAGACTCAGAGGAGCTAACTCTTGAACAGGCCACATAAAACTGACCATGAGAAAAGCAATCGTCCCTTAAATCTAGTCCAGCTACCTTTAAGGTCGGACCTTGCGATTTATTTATTGTTATTGCGAAGCAAACTTTTACGGGGAATTGTAGTCTTTTAAACTGAAATTGTAGATTTGATGGTATTAGGGGTATTCGTGGAATAAAAAAAATGTCTCCTTTGGCACAGCCAGTAAGAACTACAGCTTCTATTACATTTTTATGAAGAGCTTTTACTTGCAATCTTGTACCGTTACATAGTTTTGGAGGTCTTAAATTTCTTAAAAGCATAATTGGTGCACCAATCTTTAGCCTAAGAATGTGTAAGGGAACTCCGGATGGATTTTGTTGGTTGAGAAATTCAACCGGATACTGAACTGCTTCATCAACATCAGTGACTGTATCAACAGACTTATACGCAACTTCAATACCATCAAATGATTTTAAAAGTGTGTTATTTATTAACACAGCTCTATCATTTCTAGCAGTCAATATTGCTCTCTCCGAAAACCAATCTAATGATTTTGTTGAGATTTTAGAAATTTTAGGAAATATTTTTGATGTGAGTTCTTCAAGGGAAGATACTACCGTTCCTAAGCATGAAGGAATAATTATTTTTCCTTCGACAGTTGGAAAAACACTGTCTCCAATTCTCAATAATGTATGTGCAAAAATTCCAGCAGTTGTATCGCCTTTTAAATGCACACGCATGTTTTTAGTTAGGCACATTTTTTGAATAGTAGGCCAAAGAAATTATGATTTTAGGCAGGCTTGCATTTCATCAGCCCTTGTCCCTCGAGGAACAACAGGAAGCGTTTGTCGAAAATCTCCAGATAATAAAACTATGATACCTCCCATTAGAAAATCATTACCACGAATATCTTTCAACATTCTATCCAAAGCTTCAAATCCACCCTTATGAGCCATGGTGCATTCGTCCCAAACAATAAGTCTACATTCTTGAAAAACCAAAGACATGTTAGACCGTTTAGATATTGAGCAACATGGTAATACCACAATTATTAAAGTTTAAACACTGAGTGGGCTGTGCGACCTCCATTTAACAGTGTAGCAGCTATCCCTGAAGAAGCAACAGCCAATTCTACATTATTATTTTTTCGTATTTTTGCTAGCAACAAATTCAATAAAAATGTCTTGCCTGTGCCACCGGGGGCATTAAAGAAATATATTTCACCGTTTTCATTTTGAACACTTTGTAATATTTTTTGAAATACCATTCTTTGCTCATCATTTAGGGAATTTTCGTCTTTACTTAATTCACATTCATTGTAATTTATTTCGTTTATATATCGGTTCGGGCAAACCATAGTCTAATAGACACGTCCCTCCAATTGAAAGTGTTATATCTTCGATTAAAGTAAGACATTTATTAAACACCCTATTCATTAAACCTTGATTGACTTTTGTCACTATTAGAGAAAATTCGTACAAAATGTCTTCTGAAAAGCTTTCTTTATACATTTCCCAAAGATGTGCGGCATCAGCCATTTGAGAATTTAAGAACATCACCGCAAATAAATCACATAATTGAATTGGCGATTTACATAAAGCGGCCTCCTTTAGAGTATATTCCCAGTGTTTGTCATCTTCTAGTAAGCCTAGGGCCTTACATGCCATTTGAAATGTGGCATACGTAATATTATTAACTGTTTTAAGAAATAAAAATGAGGTTGGGCCCCGCACTTCATGAAGAAGAAGTCTTAGGTAATAGCATTCACTATAGGGTGTATTGTATACACTCGACCTAAAACATTATCCATTTTAATTCCAGGAAAACCAGGTACAATACTACCATTCTTTCTGCTTTGGAACTTTTTTTTGTTCAGTTTTACAAAGTTCGAAAAACCCAGTCAGTGTCGTCATTGATGCGTTGTTTAACTGGTTAACTAATTGATTTTGATTATTAGGATCAAAATATATTCGTTGACCATTTTCTATATACAGACAAATGAACAACAGCCGGAAACCTCTCATGATTTGGGAAAGCAAGAATTCTCCATGCTGCTTCTGAACTACTGATATATCGACCACTTTGATAAAATTGAACCTCATTCTTTTGCCTTTCCAGAGTAACTGTAGCTTGATTGATGTATTTGCAAACGTATTTAATTGATTTTATTGAACTGCAGACCTCTACATTAATATAAGCGTCAAAGGTCCGCAATTATGTCAATTATGTTTCCATTAATTTCTATGGTGAAGCCACCATCGTCAGGCGATCCTCGCCTACATTAATATAAGCGTCAAAGGTCCGCAATTATGTCAATTATGTTTCCATTAATTTCTATGGTGAAGCCACCATCGTCAGGCGATCTTCGCCTATATTTAGGGTAACCATCTTTTCCGGTAACAGTTTCCTTAAGCAACGATCGCGGAAACTTTTTGGAACAGTTACCCTCGTTCATACTTGGCGATTTTAAGTTCAAACGGCCACATGACCCATGAATCATATTAGCCTTAACAATCTCATATAGGATAGGATCCTTTTCATAATCTGGAATTTCTGCACTATAATCAATTTGTTGAGGCGTGATCTTAGACTTTAACCAAATCAGTATATGTGCATGCGGAAGACCACGTTTCTGCCACTCTATCGTATACATAAAGCATTGCACTTCCCCAAGCAAACTATGTTTATTAATTAAAGACATTAAAGCTTTGACCTTTAAATGAAAGACTCGGGAAATAATATCATGACGATCGTGAGGCTTCTGCCCTAAAAATAGTGCACTTTTTATTTCTTTCCATTCAGGATTACAGGTAACTGTTATAAAGCAGGTGTGCTCAAAACTGCCTTATGGCCGTGTATTTACAAACACAATTAAAAGAAAATCACACGAACGCGAGTAACGATTTACACACAGTCATGAAAAAGACAAGAACAATTTGCATTGTGAGTTGAGACGAAAAAGAAAGTTCAATGAAATTGTTGTTGGCTTGGCTCGTTACGGACAGCGACACAAAGAAGAACTTGCGTGTGCCCTAGGAAAATATGGGATGTGCCGCTCCGTATGCTATGTGCTAAAACAAAAACAAATGTGCCCGTGGGCCATAGGACTGAGCACCCCTGTTATAAAGAGATCAAGCGACCATAATAACGAACATACGTCATGGCATCTTGAGTTTTTTCGTGCATGTACCTTGGGGAACCAGTAAAGGAAGAAGGTAAAATTACCATCTGTCCAAACTCAGCTAAATCTACATCGTTCCTACCTATAGCATCTTGAAGATGTATGTAGCTCTGCTCTCAGTTTTTTTTTATTTAGCCAAAAAAAAATTAAGCCTTTCTGTTTTTATTTTAGCATACATATCAACCAAAAATTGGCTGAGGAGAGCTCTAAAATAGTACCGGCGGTTACATTCATTTTCTCTAAGCATTATTCGGAAACTGTAAAAATCTAATGCTGAGACTGTTTTCTTAACGTTTTTTTTTAACAGGGTCAATTAAACAGGGTCAATTTTGGGTATATCTGTAGTACAATTATCTTCTCCATGACAAAAAATTAATGGATATTGTAGGGCGTAATAAGATCGGTTCACTGATTCTTTTTAATTGATTATTATAACCCTCAACAATAATGTCCCTTTTTTCAAATTGCTGGTCAACTAATACCAAAGCGACCTCATTTGCCTTTTATTGGCGTGAATAACCAATTTAAAATGGCTACAATTCTTTGGAACTCTTTTAAGAGCAGTTTTAAAATCCTTAACTTATGGATTACTTTTATGCAGCATCGACTGCAGTGATTTAACTAAATCATTTTTAACTCCAGGACTGTTTTTACACCTTAAATCGGCTTCTGCATTGTCCTCGCCAATAAAATAAATTTGAAGAAACTGAGCTTCCTTTTCAGAAGCTGGCAAAACGCTACCAACTAAATGGGAAACTTTCCCCTGTACTTTAAATGTGGGCATATATCCTTCATTAATAACTTTTGTCGCACCAAATGAAGTCATCTGAAAGTAATTATTATATTTTCTGGTAAGGCTCATGAAATGTGTATGGTCTGGGTGATCACCGTTTAAAAGACTTGAAAGAGGATCTGGTAATGTTATATAAGATGGAAGCTGAACTTTCCCTCTTTGCAACACATACCCTTTGACTCTTCCTTCCATTTTAAGGCGCCACAAAATGACCATCTATTATTCATTATTCCAATATCAACTGATTTATCAGAATTGTATGCCAGATTTAAATCGAATAAAAAACTAGAATTATATTTTGCATCCCACGAATGTGCACGCTTGGTATTAATTCGTTGTGTTTTATTTTTTGTGTTTCGTTCCTCACGATGTCTATCATAATAGTTCTTATTTTGAATCTTTTTCTTTTTTTTCGAGTAAAATCAGTAAGTTTTCTTTAAGAGAAAATAAATATGCAAATATTCTCTTACGGGTATCTAACAAAAAACAAAAAAAAACAAGCTAATGATCGTTAAAATCCGCCAGTAAATTTTTTTGATATGAATTTTTTAAGCTCGGAACAACGTTGGTTTTTTGGCCGTTAACAGCTGTTAACTGAGGTTAACAGGGCTCTAACAGGGCTGTAAACGCCTTTTTTCCAACTGAAATAATCTATATAAAATCGAACCTTTGGTTGTTAATTGAGTTGATGGTCTTGTTAGTTTGCATAAAGATGTATCTTTAAGTAGAAGTTAAAAAAATAATTTCGGTTTTTAGGCGTGTATTTTTAAAGAAGCCATTTAGTTCAGCTTTTTTGCATTTTTCGAACTTTTTCAGCTTTGACAAAGTGTAGCTTCTAAGCCAATGAATGGAACTCAATGCTGTGTATAAAATGAGTCTTTGATGACCGAAATCGATTTACCACAACTCGAGTTAGAAATTAAAAAAGCGCAAAAAACGTTTTTTACACTTTAAAAAAAACCTGTACCATACAAAAAATCAAAAGTGCCCTTTTCTTACTCAGGGAGATGTACCTTAACTGAAAATCATAGTTTCATAAAGTGCGTATTTCATCAATTTTTTTTTTGTAAACTGGTGTTATTAAAGTATTTATATAGAAACAAGATAGTTCCATATTATCGTCGTTTTGATAACATTTCAAACATAGACTGTGATTTAAAATAGTATTTAAATACGAATTAATATCAACATAAACCAAAACAAAAACAAAGGTTTGCATAACTCCGCGTTGCTGTCGCTTGTGTTTTGTTGTTGTTTACACTCTCCGTTGCTCTCCGAATCGTGCTTCTCTAATCTTTCGAACGCGTATTACTCTCTGAGCGGTCATCACCTCTCTAACGGTACTTCCTTCGCGTTTTTCTTTCTTTGTGCGTGCTGCTGAATTACACCGGTTACCCGGATAATCAACGGCTCTCCTGCCTAATATTTCTTGCATTCTCTTTCATCGCTTTTTAATCCGAGCTAGCCTATTTGGTCTTTAATTTCCCTTAATCTTTTTGAATCTCTTAATTACCAAAATGAGTGTACCGTGCACTGCCCAAAAATGCGAATACAATGGCACCATTGCTGGTGATTCGTATTTACTATGTTGGCTGTGCGACAATTGTGCACATATCAAATGCGCTGGTGCCGGCGCTAATGGTCGCATCGCTGATCTACTTTCGAAAAGAATAGGGTTTCTTTGGACCTGCCGCGTTTGCATTGATACGGCGTACTGTATGCGCACTTTTATGAGACAAACGCGTGATAACTTCAGAGATGTCCATAAACTGGGTTTCCAAAGTTGAATCCCAATTCCATGAATACAAAATTGCGGACGAATCTCCGAAAAGAAAAATATCTGCCGCCAGATGGGTTCCCATCGATGCTGACCCCAACCGGACATGATCTAGTTTCTCCTACTGCACTAGCCATCCCCGCCCCGGTGCTAAACTTTGTGCCTCCAGCCTCTGAGCGAGAAAACCCGTCTCCGGGTACACTCCCTAAGGACAGTGTATTAAATACGCCAGCATCATCTACAACTATAGCTTTACAAATTCCTCCAAATTCCATGCCGAAAGATCGAGTCCATCTAGGCAGATCCGAAGTTCATACTCAACCCTCCTTCTTCGTCCTGATACAACCGAAGATGAAGTTAGGGAACATCTATGTGATATGTTCCAGGTTTCTTCCGACCATTTCACAATTTCCAAGTTTAATTTTAATTATAAGCGAAAAGTTGCTTCCTTTAAAAGTATTCTTCCAGAATCATTCTTACTTCGAGCATTAGGTCCTGGACTGTGGCCAGTTGACACCGTAGTCCATGAGTTTGCTCGTAAGGAGCTATCCTCCGATTCCAAAAAACTATATTTTATTTTGCACTATCAAAATGTTTGTGGCCTTCTCAGCAAGCTATCTAGTTTGCATGCAAACAGTGCTGCTTTTGACTCGAGCATTATTGCCTTCACAGAGACTTTGCTTAATTCTACTTAGCTTATCGTCCAATAAATATTTCATTTAAAGGCGTGACCGGGCCTCTCGTCGAGGGGGTGGTGTCCTAATTGCAGTAAAATCCGACTTATCGTTCCATGCGTTGTCCATTGCTGAAACGGCCAATATTTAGTTTATTGCTGTAAAAATATGGCTGCAAAGCTCCAACCTCTTTGTAACTTCCTCGTACATTCCTCCATGTTCCGAAGCTTCTACATATTTGCAGCACCTCGCCGCTATTAGGAACATTTCCTCATCCGCTGATCCTTCAGATCACCTTATTGTCCTGGGTGATTTCAATATTCCTCAACTATCCTGGCTGCCATATGATGATCTTGCTGCTCTAGTTCCTAGCGATCAGAATGATTTCATAGATGGTCTTATCGAATTATCCCTCGCCCAAATAAACTCCATAACCAATCAGAATGGGAGAATCCTAGACCTTATATTTGTATCTGTCTTTTGCGATACCACTAAAACGCGCTGTACTCCACTGTCCATTCCTGAGGACCCCTATCATCCGACACTGCAAATTATCATTAATAGTGTGGTTCAGGTCCTTAATACTTCTGAAAAAGCGATTCGAACTCGATGCTTCCGGAAAGTCGATTATTCGGCTTCCTTGACCCAAGTGGACTGGTCTACACTCCAAAATCTTTCGCTTGATAATTCAGTATCAACCGTTTACAATATTATGTATTCCTTGTTTGATAAACTTGTTCCTTCCATAATTCAAAAAACGTCTACCAGCTCACCGTGGTCATCGAAACACTTGGCCCACCTAAAAAATTTAAAGACGAAACTGTATAAGAAGTTCGCGAAAACAGGGCTCTAATCTGATTTTTCCAAATACAGTGTAGCTAAATCCAATTATTTCCTGCAAAATTCCGAATGCTATAATAGCTACCTGTTACGCTGCAAATATGAATTCCGCAGCAATCCGAAACTATTTTACTTGTTTGTTAACTCAAAGCGTAAGTTCAAAACGTTTCCACCTTCTCTTTATTTGAACAACATATCAGCGTCAAATGACCAGGGAATCAGTAACCTGTTCGCGGACTTTTTCCAGCCTACTTATTCGCCTCATTCAAACCACCCAAATTCTGATCTCAGCTATTCCTATCAGCTAGCTCACACGGACTCTATATATTGTCCTGTAATTGATGAACGTGATGTCAGTCGCAGCCTATCTTCGATAAAGCTGTCTTATTCTCCGGGTCCCGATATGGTGCCCAGCTCCGTTCTAAAATATTGTTCCATTAACCATGATTTTCTAAAAATCTATCCATCTCTGCACCTTTCCGGCTGTTTGAAAGGAGTCCTATATTATTCCACTTCATAAGACTGATATTATGAACTATCGTGGGATAGCCAAACTAAGTGCTATTCCTAAGCTATTTGAAAAACTCATATACGATCAATTGCAGCATCAGTGTCGCTCCTTGTTATCTCCGAATCAGCATGGTTTCACAAAATGTCGTTCAACTACAACTAACCTGCTGGAATTTACGACCTACATTAATAAAGGCTTCCTATCCTGAAATCAAACTGATGTAATTTTCACTGATTTTAGCAAAGCGTTTGATTCAGTGTGCCATAAGCTTCTTATCCACAAGCTGCTCCTTCTTGGTTTCCCACCAACTCTTCTGATGTGGATTCATTCGTACCTTACAGGCCGTTCCCAAAAGGTACAATTTAATAATGTACTTTCAAAAATTGTATCTGTGAGCTCCGGAGTACCTCAAGGTAGCCATCTTGGTCCTTTGCTATTTGGTCTATTTATTAATGATCTTCCTCAAATTTTCGTGGCCTCCAAAGTTCTTATGTATGCGGATGATGTCAAGTTGTGTATGCATATGACATCGCCTGGTTCCCAAAAGCAGCTCCAGCTTGACTTAAATAACCTTCAATCCTGGTACCAAGTCAATAACCTACTGCTTAATCCAGATAAATGTAAATCCATGTCATTTTTTCGTTTCAATCCAGCTGTGCGTACTTACTCCATTGGCCAATCCGTGCTAGAACGCATTGAAACCGTCCTAGATTTTATAGTCCTATTTGACCACAAGATATGCTTCAATTTCCATGTCAGCACTATCTCCAATAAAGCTAAGGCCTCATTAGCTTTCATAAAACGTTGGTCCAAGGAATTCGATGATTCGAATATCACAAAGCTCCGGTATGTTTCCTTAGTTCGTCCAACGCTGGAATACTGCTCATGCGTATGGTCTCCATAGTATGAGCACTATCAAGACATGATTGAGTCTGTTTAGAAGCAGTTTCTCCTATTTGCTTTACGTGGCTTGAACTGGGACCCTAGAAGCCGACTACCTTCCTACAGAGACAGAATGCGTCTTTTGAATCTGCCAACTTTAAAGCACCGTCGAATATGTACTGGGGTGATCTTCCTTCACAAGCTCCTTACTAATGGTGTGGACTCTCTTCACCTGATAACGTCCATAAATTGGAATGTTCCTTCTAGACCAACTCGTCGATTTCGGCCATTAGCACTGGAAATTGCCAGGTCAAACTACTCCCGTTTTAACCCATTCCGAGTTTTATGCGAAAACTATAAAGAATGGTACCACTTATTATTCTATTAGTGTTCCTACGCTGTGAATTCAACCATAGTCACTGCGTTCCTGTCATCCGCAATTAATCAATCATATTGAAAATTTCTTGTATATTTTTTAAGTTCAATGAGCTGTCTATAGCTTTTATATTAAATAAATAAATAAACGCACACGAAGCAGCACAACACAACGTCATTTTGGTAGAATAAGCGTAGATAGCAGCAGCAGGTCAAATGCAAGCGATCAAAGAGCAGCGCAGCAGCAGCAGGGCTTAGCAAAGAGCGGTTGGATACAGCGATCGAAGAGCAGCACGGGAGCCGGGCAGAGAGCGGTCAGATATAAGCGCTGAGGAACCGCAAAGAGCGAAATGCACCGATTGCAAGTTCGTGTAAATGTTCGCGGTAAGCACAGAGAGAGTGGTTACAAACCAACAACACGAACTATAAGCTTAGCGGTACCGCTGGCAACAATAGAGCAGGTTTTCGTTGGTGTTCGCGGCAAACACAGAGAGAGTAGTTTAAGCAACAACACAAACTAAGCGTTACCGGAAAACGCTGGCAAAACAGAGCAGTAGCAAAAATATTCAGTTTACAACTTAATTTTGCGAATAATAAAGTCACTGTCCATGTAAATTTACTGACCGAACGTTAAAATCTGAGCAGAAAGGAATAGGTTTACACAGGAAAAACACGATGTGAAGGAGGAGCGTCAGAAACACGTCCGAATACTTTGACTCTCTCGTGTGGTTTCGGATGCGGATCGACTCATTAGTTAGATTTAGATTCAAGAGGGACTCTATAATAAAACCTTGGTGTAGCAGTCATTATTCGCAGCAAAAACCCCCCACATCTCCCGCTAGAGCTAGGATTCCATGAGTCCCTCTCCGCTGTTCCGATATTGATCGACAAGCCGGAAGTTGGTTAGCAATTTGGAATTCTATCGAAACATCTTACGCTACATATTTTAGAAGTGGTCTTGGACTATCCATATAGTATCCATGATTTACATAGCGATTTACCGTTTTGTTCAACAACAAAGTTAGCCACTAATAGCGAAAAAGTAAAAAAATTAATTGCCGACCTCGGAAATAAAAAAAATTATATCATTCATTATAAAAATGTACAGCAATGTTTGCTTAATGGGTTGCAGCTTAAAAAATTCATAGAGGAATGCGTTCAAAACGTATATAGACCCTAACACTCAATGTTGTAGAGAATAACCTTTATGGTCCGCAACTTGTTAGTATATTTTTGTTGGTTCGGAACTTGTTAGTATATTTTCGAACTCTGACCTAATTGTCATATTAAGATACGGTCACACATGTTAAGCTTCCAACATTCCAAGAAAATGTGTGGAAAAGACGAAGCGTAGGTACTTAAGATTCCGCCGCCCAGCTTGCTTTCTGGCTAGACTAAACGTTGGTGAATCTAAGGAGGATTAGATTCACGGTGGTGGGGTTGTTGTAGAGAATAACCTTGATGGTCTGAAACATGTTAGTATATTTTTGTTGGTTCGGAACTTGTTAGTATATTTTCGAACTCTGACCTAATTGTCATATTAAGATACGGTCACACATGTTAAGCTTCCAACATTCCAAGAATTTGCGTGCAAAAGACGAAGCGTAGGTACTTAAGATTATGAAGTTAATTTGCTATTGAAAACAGGAAATAAAACCTACAAAACTCCACTGGGAGACGAGAACCGAAAATCTCCTTGTTTGGATTGTGGTTATATACGCAAATCCGCGTTTGAAATCAACACTAAATATGGTCAAAAAGCTAAAAATTCATTTTAAAAAGATTATTATAAATTATTAAATAATGCAGTCTACGGTAAAACCCTCGAAAATATCGAGAAACGAGTTGAGATTATAATAGTTTGTGATTGGGAACCTCCACAGAATAATAATATTAATAAAAGTGGTCGTAAAAAATTATGTGCACGAGCATTAATTTCCAAATTTAATTTCCAAAGTGCCACAAAACTAGAGAATGATTTCTATTCCAACGAGAAAAATGTCATATGTATACGATAAACCCATGTATCTTGGGTTTACAGTATTAGAGTTATTAAAGTGGAACATGTATAATTTCCTTTATCAGTATATGAAACCAAAATTTCAAGATAATAAAAGATTAAATTACATGGATACAGATTCCTTCATCTATACAATTAAAACTGATGACTTTTATAGAGATATTCGGGATGATACAGAATTCAAAATTGATACATTTGATATTCCGAAGAAAGAGCTAAAATATATAATTTTAAAATATGTAATAAAGCGGTAATTGGTGTTTTTAAAGATGAGCTTCATGGTAGATCAATGTCAGAGTTTGTTGGTCTCCGTCCTAAGGTTTATTGTTATAAAATTGATTCTATGGACAAATCGTTTATGAAATCTAGGGGAGTAACGAGAACAGCACTAGAGTATCTAGATATTGAAAAATATAAAAAGGTTCTTTTCACTGAAAAAAGAATGTATGGCAGTATGTCAGTTTTTAGATCTAAAATGCATACCATAAATACTTACAAAATGACAAAAATAATCCTTGATGGTAATGATACGAAGATAAAAGTTGAGGCTGATAAATTTTCTACACTCCCCTATCATCATAAGGGTTTATTAGAAAGGGAACTCATATGAAATGGTCAATTTCTTGAGGGAGAGTCACTTGTTTTGGGGAGACAGGTAGATGAAATAGAAAGTCTTAAATTCCAGACTGAGCAACAAAAAAACTTTACTCAACTTCCTAGAAAAATAAATTGAAAATGTTGAACATGATTTACTTTACAAGTCACTTGAACTGGAAATGTTTTATAATGAATTACCCCCCGATCCCAAAAAACAGAAACAATTTTTGATTTAACGATAGAAAATATTTATTTAATTAATAATTTGATAAAATGTGTTGAACAATAAAAATTAAGTAAATATACATAAATCTTGAACAATATAAATGAAAATTAATTATATTTTGATGCTATAAAGTTTAAGTTTTAAAGAAATAACAATAAAATGTGAATTAAACATAATATTTGGGTGTGTTGGGAATTTTTTAAGATAGTACCCAAACTCTACTTTATCAGGAGTAATATCATTAATTTCATTACTCTCACTGCTATTGCTTAAGTTTATGTGTATTTTTTGATGATAAAGTTGTATAATGGAATAATCAGTTAAATTAAAACTAGAATTATTATTAGAATTTTCATTTACTGAAACTACGTTAGACCCTAAAAGATGAACATTTTCAACTGAAATGAGAAGAGCAAAGCGAATTAATAAAATAAAATATTATTTACTAAAATAATTTAACTTACCTTTTGTTTCGTTAAAATATGTATTTGTATTTGTATTTGTTTATTTAAAGCAATGTGCTGCTCAATAGACTAAAAATTATGTACATAGCATAAAAATAAAAATATCATAAAATTAAAAAAATAACAATGAAATATTAAACGTAGCAGAACTTTTTAAGTCGATGAAGAAAGGAACGCAATGACTTTTTGCGAATTAGCCTTGGCAGAGCGCTCATAGGATGTGAGGTGATAAAGTTCATTATAGTTATCACATAGGATTCGGAAGGGGTCGAAACGGGAGTAGTTTGACCTGCACACGGGAAGTGCTAATGGACGGAATCGGCGATTAGCTCTGCAAGGAACGTTCCAATTGAGGGTGTCTAACAGATTAACTGAGTCGACGGCGCCAGTGATGAGTTTGTGAAGTAATATCACACCATAACAGGTCCGACGATCCTTTAAGGTAGGTAGATCCAGGAGGCGCAACCTGTCTCTATAAGAAACCAAACGGCGTCCCTCTTCCCAGTTTAAGCCTCGTAGTGCAAAAAGGAGAAATTGCTTTTGGACGGATTCTATCATACTTTGATAGTGCTCATATTGTGAAGACCAATCACTGGAGCAGTACTCAAGTGTAGGACGAATTAGAGAGACGTAAAGGAGCTTAGTGGTGAAAGGGTCATCAAATTCCTTAGACCAGCGTTTTATGCTAATAAGCATTTAGCTTTATTGGAGATGGTACTGACGTGGCGATTAAAACAAATCTTGTGGTCAAATAGGCCACCAAGATCAAGAACAGTATTAATGCGTTCAAGTGCATAGTTATCTATTGAATATGTACAAATATATGGATTGGATCGATAAAACGACATGGATTTACATTTATCTGGATTAAGCAGTAGCTTGTTGTCTAGGCACCAGGATTGAAGGTTATTTAAGTTGAGCTGGAGCTGGATGTAGGAACTAGGTGAGGTCAAATGCATACACAACTTGACATCATCCGCAAACATAAGTATTTTGGAGAACTCAATTACTTGAGGAAGATCGTTGATAAATAAGCCAAATAGTAAAGGACCGAGTCACCTCGTGGTGCACCCGAATATACGGAAACAGCTTTTGAATAAATGCTGTTGTACTGGACCTTTTGGGTACGATTTGTTAAATCCGAGGAGGAGGAGCTTGTGGAGCAGTAGCTCGTGGTTGACCGAATCAAAGGCTTTACTAAAGTCAGTAAAGATTACATCAGTTTGCATTGTGGATTTAAAGCCTTGACTAATGAAGGTCGTAAACTCAAGCAGGTTAGTTGTTGTAGACCGGCACTTTGTGAAACCATGCTGTTTAGAGGATATTAACGAGCGACACTGGTGCTGCATTTGATCGCAAATAAGTTTTTCAAAGAGTTTAGGAATAGCACTAAGTTTGGCTATGCCGCGATAGTTGCTGATATCAGATTTACTACCTTTTTTATGTAGCGGAATAAGAAAGAATTCTTTCCAAATAGATGGAAATGTGCCAGTAGTAAACAACTTATGAAAAATCATAGTTAATGGAACTGCAAGTGGTATGGCGAAATGTTTGAGGACACAGCTTGGAACCATATCGGGACCCGCAGAGAATGATAATTTAATCGTGGATAGGCTACGTATAACTTCTCCTCCATCAATTAGAGGGTCGAAAATGGCGTCAGTGTGGGGTAGCTGGTAGGAGTAGCTACAATTGATCCTGGTATTATTTGTGGAATAGGTGGATTGGAAAAAGTCCGCAAACAGGTTGCCGCCCATATCTTGATCGTTCGATGCAGATACATTATTTAGCTGTAGTGATGGAGGAAATTTGTTGGCTTTGCGCTTAGAGTTGACAAAGGAGTAAAATAATTTAGGATTGCTTCGAAATTCGCTTTTACAGCGTAGGAGGTAGCTGTTATAACATTCAGAAATATGCAGGAAGTAATTGGATTTAGCAACGCTGTTTTTGGAAAAATCAGACTGAAGTCCTTTTTTGGCGTACTTCTTATAAAGTTTAGTTTTTATATTTTTTAAATGAGCCAAGTGTTTGGAAGACCAAGGGGGGATGTTAGAGTTATTAACAACTGTGTAAGGGAATAATTCATCAAATGAGTGATTCTTTGTGAAACGTATCGAGATTTTCTTCATGGTCTCAAAACGATTTCTCATTTTTATCACAATATTACATATTATAAAATAGATTTTTAAAAATGTAAAAAAAAAAATTCATTTGACAGAAGCGAAGATATGGCGATGCTTTTTTTTTTGTTTAATTAATTTATAACTTAAAATTACGTGGGTTTAAAAATAAATAAAAATACACAAAAATTATTGTTTTTACCAAGCTTTCAGATAAAAATAGGAACCACAATGGTTTCAATGCAATTATAGGCCAATTTAAAAAATAAAATTTTCAATCGCGTTTTTCTGCAAATCGGCATTTTTAATTTTTGTAAAAAAAATAGTATAATGTTCCATACGTAATCCTTGTTGGTCCCTGAAAGTTTCGTCATGGGACCTCCATTACTTTCTGCATGATTTAATAAAACAATAAAAAACAAAGGAGTCTTTCGTGGTTATACATATCTAATTATGTTAGACGAACTGTTATCGTTCTTTATGATTTTCGGGAGAACGACCGTTACCATTTATGTGAAACTAATAAGAAAAATGCAGTTTGGTATAACAAAGAAATCCCTACCAACTTCAACGTGGGACAATAACTTCTACTTAACTGCTTCTTAATTATAAAAATATATTTTAATGCATTTAATAAAAAAAACCATAAAAGGTCGCATTATTTCCAATGCACTAAGCGCAAAGGTTCCTGCATTGGCTTGAACGAAAATGTGCGATTCGTGCAGGAAGAAAATGTGCAAATTACCTGATGAAGATTTAAATTCGATAAAACTGAACCCGGATATATTTACCCAAAGTGATGAAGATAATGAAGAAATGATTTCGCCGAAAACTAAGCATTTATAGCGCAAAATGCAGTTCAATCTTTTCATTGAAACAATGATCAGTGTACTTTGTTAACGGTTGACATGGATCAATAGTGGTTTTGTCAGACGATCTTCAACACAACACGTCAGCTTTTTATGCTTTTCAACAAAAAATCATATTTTTTCTAAGGGAGAAGTTAAATTTAAAGAAAATCAAGAAGTTATTGTCCCACGTTGAAGTTGGTAGGGATTTCTTTGTTATACCAAACTGCATTTTTCTTATTAGTTTCACATAAATGGGAACGGTCGTTCTCCCGAAAATCATAAAGAACGATAACAGTTCGTCTAACATAATTAGATATGTATAACAACAACGAAAGACTCCTTTGTTTTTTATTGTTTTATTAAATCATGCAGAAAGTAATGGAGGTCCCATGACGAAACTTTCAGGGACCAACAAGTATTACGTATGGAACATTATACTATTTTTTTTACAAAAATTAAAAATGCCGATTTGCAGAAAAACGCGATTGAAAATTTTATTTTTTAGATTGGCCTATAATTGCATTGAAACCATTGTGGGTCCTATTTTTATCTGAAAGCTTGGTAAAAACAATAATTTTTGTGTATTTTTATTTATTTTTTAACCCACGTAATTTTAAGTTATAAATTAATTAAACAAAAAAAAGCATCGCCATATCTTCGCTTCTGTCAAATGAATTTTTTTTTTTACATTTTTAAAAATCTATTTTATAATATGTAATATTGTGATAAAAATGAGAAATCGTTTTGAGACCATGAAGAAAATCTCGATACGTTTCACAAAGAATCACTCAAATATGGAATAGAGGACATTATAAAAAGTTGAAATGGCCTCATCAAGATGAAGACTATCAAGACAAGACCAATCCACTGAAGATAGGGATCTCGACATTTGCAAATAATTGACATGCCGAAAACAACGAGTCCGCAATGTGGCCTCACATGAAATGGGTACACGAAAAATGCCACAGACAGTTGGAGTGTAGGATGATGAGAGTCCTCAGGAGTGGTCAATGGAGAGGTACGTGTGACAATGGCATCACAAAGGTCAGACACAAAAATAAGATCTAAAAATCTTCCATTCGCATTGGAAATTAAGTTAACTTGACCAAGAGATAAGTCAATAAGACCGTCGACAAAATCGTTTTAATCACCAGGAACTAGGGCAATTAGATTTTGATTTTTTCAGGAAAGGCTTGAAGCTCATCGCGTAGGTGACCTTTAATTTCGTCAATGGTAGTATCAGGCCTTAGACGAGACACAAATATGGCCTTCTTTGGCATGAGTGCTTGTGGCGCTACGGCTTCGAGGCGTCTACGCTTTACGCCTGCTGGATGACCATTATTAACCGCAGCCAGGAGGGCCCTGCGATTTCTTTTGGAGGAACCAGGACCATAATGTACATTATGTACAACCGACGTTACTTGACCAGAGAATACTGGCGGTGCCGTTATGACGGAGGATACCGACGGTACCGCGTTGGCGGATTGTGGAAGGTTGAATTGTACTGCACCAGGATCAGGCTCAGGATGAGAGCCAGGGGCCAGGTCTGCACAGATAGACTTAGGAGTTACAAAATTAAGCACTGGAGCAGGAATTGCCAATCTAGTAGGAGACATGGCTGATTCCATGGTAGGGCACAATATTGAAGGACCCGGCAGTGGAGGCACAAGGTTATTCGAGGATACGCAGTTTTGATCGATTTTACTGGCGTTGGCAGAAACTAATGAAACGTACATCAGTGAGCTATTGGAGGAGCCAGGATCCCTCACGGATGAGGGTGGAATAGTAGGAGTAAGATTGTTCATTAATTGGCCAGTTGGAGGAGAAGAAATCTTTGCTGGAGTTTCCTTAATTATTTTTAGCCCATTAAACTGGGACTCAACGGCTATCAGCTTCTCATGAAGGTGACTAAACAGCTTTTTGATCTCCCTGAAGCCAGTCCGAGTTTGCCGCATGAAGGAACGCATCTCGTCCGAAATCTCACGGCACGCGGAGCAGGTCCAAAGAAATCCAATTCTTTTGGAAATAAGATCTCCAATACGACCATGTATGCCGACACCGGCGTAAATAAGTTTCGCCAGCAATAACGCCGTTGAATTCGCATTTTATGGCTGAGCAGGATAGACTCATTTTTGAATGCACTCAGGTCACTGTGCAGAGCCAAGTAAGAGCGACATGAGATTAAGGCAACGCGTGGAGAGCAGCGGGATGAAGAGCAGCAAGCTAAAACGTTCGGATTTAAGAGCGTAAGTTAGCAGGAGGGCTTGCACTGATCGGTGAATTTAGGCGACACGCACAAAGCGGAGAGCGGGAAAAAGTGCCGTTAGAGTGGTAACGGACCGGCAGCTCCGAGAGGCGTACATCAGGAGAGCGGGAGAATAGAAACAACAACACAATACTTGCTGTGACAAAGCAGAAGCTTTGTTATTGCTTGCTGGCTGATGATAATATATGGTTTGTTTATAAATTAAACACGTTTATATTAACTGTCCGAGCTCGGATTTGATTTGAACAGAAGGAGTTTATAAACCACAGAACTTGTAGGCTAATTTAGCGATTAAATTTAAAATTTTATCACTCAAGTAAACAAAAGATTCTAGAGCAACAGAAGAACACGACCGGCTTATGCGAAGGTTGATATGATTCGGCTCGATTGGACATAAATATTGTTACCCTTCTGAAAAAAAGTAATTGCTTACGGCTAATTCATGATAAAGTTGTTCCGGTTTAACACCTCAATACAGTCTAAAAGACATAATTTCCCCCCGTCAGAGTCTACGCCACCTAACTCTAATTCCTCAACAGTTCTGGCCTCCCTTGGGAGGTGGAGGTAAATCTATTGTTTTTGGTAGTCTTGGATAGTAAAAAAGTTCCTCATCAATTTCTGCACATGTTATTATAACTTTGTATGTGTCTAGATAAGAAAGTTTTTTTAATCTTTTGGATACGTAATGGCATTGAATTCTTAATACGAAAAGGTCTTTATAACCGAGCTTATAATACCTATCGAAAACCCTATTTCCTGTCCTCTCTATTTTCCCTGTCAAGTAAATCTGATTTAAATTTGTGTAACAATTCTTTTTTAAGAAAAGAATATTTGTTGTCTACACTACGCTTCTCTGTTTTATTTAATATTTTTGACTCTTCACGAATTTTTGTATCTTCACTTACATTATCATTATCTTCATTTACTGGCGAGAATGATAACTTGGTGGGACACCCATCATCATACTCATCAAAAATATGAAATTTGGTGGTGATGTTGGTTCTGTTGTAGTTGGTTCTGTTGTAGTTGATGTAGATGCCTTCTGTTGTAGTGGTTGTAGTTTGTTCTGTTGTATTTGTTGTAGTTGGTTCTGTTGCAGTTTATGTAGATGCCTCTGTTGTAGTGCTTGTTGTTTCTGAAATTGAATAACATAAATCAGCATGACTAGACGAGTCGATCTAGCCATGTCCGTCTGTCAGTCCGTTTCTACGCAAACTAGTCCCTCAGTTTTAAAGCTATCGAACTGAAACTTTACCAAAAGTCGTCTTTCTATTGCAGGTAGTATATAAGTTGGAACCGGACGGATCGGACAACTATATCTTATAGCTCCCATCGTAAAAATAATTGAAAAAAAAATTTTTTGACAGTTTACATTTTGCTCTTGGGAGTATAATTTTTTTAACTGTCACGAATTTCGAATTAAATTTTAGAAAAATCGGACGACTATATCATATAGCTCCCATAGGAACGATCGGAAAACTTAAGGGAAATTAATAGAAACAAAATTATAGCTTTGTTAATTTTTATTGTATTCTCTTCTACTCTGGAATATAACTTTTTTTTATTACTTCATAATTTCGAAATAAATTGTACATAAATCGGACGACTATATTATATAGCTGCCATAGGAATGATCATTCAATTATTGTCAAAATAATACAATAATTTTTATAATTTGGTTTGTTGCAAGTCTAAATTCAGATTTTTGTAATTTGTAATTAAATAGGAAATAACTGCAAGGGTATATAGACTTCGGCTGGCCGAAGTTAGCTTCCTTTCTTGTTTAGATTACTCTCTTCTGTAATATTGATTGCTATTGTTATTATACCCTTGCAGAGGAAATTATAATTTTGGTCAGAAGTATTTATATTCTTAATCAGGATCAATAGGGGAGTCGATATAGCCATGCCCGTCTGTCCGTCAGATTCAATACCGTTTGCGAGCTCAGTGTAAAAGATAGCGATTTGAAACTTTCACAGTCGTCCTAAAATATGTGAACGCAGATCAAATTTGAAAACCGACGCGATCGCACGTCTATATCCTATAGCTCCCTGTTGCAATATCACTCCAACAACAAAGAATTTAAATCATCTTGTATTATATTAAGACTAAAAACTGAAATACTTATAACTAATTTACACCATGAAAACACTTATAATTATTTAAGACAAAAACTGAAGACTTATACCTAGTTTACACCTTAAAAAGAAACGAACGTGAAATGGAAACATAACATAACTTTAAGTCTTACACAAATACTAGATTGTACGATTCACTAACGCATAAGAATATGCGGTCACATAAAAAGCCAGCTTTTTCCGGCGGCCAGCTTTTGCCTATACTTTGAACCGGCGTGCGTGTGTTCTTTTTTGGTCTCGGCATTTTAAACGTGAAACCTGCAAATAAACGGCGTCCCGCGCCTCTGTACATGGTCCTTCGAAGCCGACAGAACTGGACATCTTTCTGGAGAGTTTTTTGTGTTGGCCCGAGAGCGAAAGAAGTGGACATCTTTTCTGGATTTTTTCTTTGCTGCCCCCAGAGCGTGTAAAAAAAGGTAATCCTCGTGGCTGACCCTACAGACATGTTAAACTCAATCACTTTTAAGCTCTTTTTTGCACAAATAAACGGAAACAGACACTTACATACATACACATCTAGTGAATTATCTCGGAAATCATTTTTAACCCTTTTTTGCACAATAAACGCAAACCCACACATACATACATGCATACTCAATGCAATTCTCTTAATTATATTGGTGCGCTACGGCTTCGAGGCATCTACGGTTTACGCCTGCTGGATGACCATTATTAACCGCAGCCAGGAGGGCCCTGCGATTTCTTTTGGAGGAACCAGGACCATAATGTACATTATGTACAACCGACGTTACTTGACCAGAGGATACTGGCGGTGCCGTTATGACGGAGGATACCGACGGTACCGCGTTGGCGGATTGTGGAAGGTTGAATTGTACTGCACCAGGATCAGGCTCAGGATGAGAGCCAGGGGCCAGGTCTGCACAGATAGACTTAGGAGTTACAAAATTAAGCACTGGAGCAGGAATTGCCAATCTAGTAGGAGTCATGGCTGATTCCATGGTAGGGCACAATATTGAAGGACCCGGCAGTGGAGGCACAAGGTTATTCGAGGATACGCAGTTTTTATCGATTTTACTGGCGTTGGCAGAAACTAATGAAACGTACATCAGTGAGCTATTGGAGGAGCCAGGATCCCTCACGGATGAGGGTGGAATAGTAGGAGTAAGATTGTTCATTAATTGGCCGGCGTAAATAAGTTTCGCCAGCAATAACGCCGTTGAACTCGCATTTTATGGCTGAGCAGGATAGACTCATTTTTGAATGCACTCAGGTCACTGTGCAGAGCCAAGTAAGAGCGACATGAGATTAAGGCAACGCGTGGAGAGCAGCGGAATGAAGAGCAGCAAGCTAAAACGTTCGGATTTAAGAGCGTAAGTTAGCAGGAGGGCTTGCACTGATCGGTGAATTTAGGCGACACGCACAAAGCGGAGAGCGGGAAAAAGTGCCGTTAGAGTGGTAACGGACCGGCAGCTCCGAGAGGCGTACAGCAGGAGAGCGGGAGAATAGAAACAACAACAAAATACGTGCTGTGACAAAGCAGAAGCTTTGTTATTGTTTGCTGGCTGATGATAATATATGGTTTGTTTATAATTAAACACGTTTATATTAACTGTCCGAGCTCGGATTTAATTTGAACAGAAGGAGTTTATAAACCACAGAACTTGTAGGCTAATTTAGCGATTAAATTTAAAATTTTATCACTCAAGTAAACAAAAGATTCTAGAGCAACAGAAGAACACGACCGGCTTAGGCGAAGGTTGATATGATTCGGCTCGATTGGACATCAATATTGTTACCCTTCTGAAAAACAAGTAATTGTTTACGGCTAATTCATGATAAAGTTGTTCCGGTTTAACACCTCAATACAGTCTAAAAGACATAATTTCCCCCCGTCAGAGTCTACGCCACCTAACTCTAATTCCTCAACAGTTCTGGCCTCCCTTGGGAGGTGGAGGTAAATCTATTGTTTTTGGTAGTCTTGGATAGTAAAAAAGTTCCTCATCAATTTCTGCACATGTTATTATAACTTTGTATGTGTCTAGATAAGAAAGTTTTTTTAATCTTTTGGATACGTAATGGCATTGAATTCTTAATACGAAAAGGTCTTTATAACCGAGCTTATAATACCTATCGAAAACCCTTTTTCCTGTCCTCCCTATTTTCCCTGTCAAGTAAATCTGATTTAAATTTGTGTAACAATTCTTTTTTAAGAAAAGAATATTTGTTGTCTACACTACGCTTCTCTGTTTTATTTAATATTTTTGACTCTTCACGAATTTTTGTATCTTCACTTACATTATCATTATCTTCATTTACTGGCGAGAATGATAACTTGGTGGGACACCCATCATCATACTCATCAAAAATATGAAATTTGTTGGTGATGTTGGTTCTGTTGTAGTTGGTTCTGTTGTAGTTGATGTAGATGCCTTCTGTTGTAGTGGTTGTAGTTTGTTCTGTTGTATTTGTTGTAGTTGGTTCTGTTGCAGTTTATGTAGATGCCTCTGTTGTAGTGCTTGTTGTTTCTGAAATTGAATAACATAAATCAGCATGACTAGACGAGTCGATCTAGCCATGTCCGTCTGTCAGTCCGTTTCTACGCAAACTAGTCCCTCAGTTTTAAAGCTATCGAACTGAAACTTTACCAAAAGTCGTCTTTCTATTGCAGGTAGTATATAAGTTGGAACCGGACGGATCGGACAACTATATCTTATAGCTCCCATCGTAAAAATAATTGAAAAAAAAATTTTTTGACAGTTTACATTTTGCTCTTGGGAGTATAATTTTTTTAACTGTCCCGAATTTCGAATTAAATTTTAGAAAAATCGGACGACTATATCATATAGCTCCCATAGGAACGATCGGAAAACTTAAGGGAAATTAATAGAAACAAAATTATAGCTTTGTTAATTTTTATTGTATTCTCTTCTACTCTGGAATATAACTTTTTTTTATTACTTCATAATTTCGAAATAAATTGTACATAAATCGGACGACTATATTATATAGCTGCCATAGGAATAATCATTCAATTATTGTCAAAATAATACAATAATTTTTATAATTTGGTTTGTTGCAAGTCTAAATTCAGATTTTTGTAATTTGTAATTAAATAGGAAATAACTGCAAGGGTATATAGACTTCGGCTGGCCGAAGTTAGCTTCCTTTCTTGTTTAGATTACTCTCTTCTGTAATATTGATTGCTATTGTTATTATACCCTTGCAGAGGAAATTATAATTTTGGTCAGAAGTTTGTAACGCAGTGAAGGAGACGTTTCCGACCCCATAAAGTATTTATATTCTTAATCAGGATCAATAGGGGAGTCGATATAGCCATGCCCGTCTGTCCGTCTGATTCAATACCGTTTGCGAGCTCAGTGTAAAAAATAGCGATTTGAAACTTTCACAGTCGTCCTAAAATATGTGAACGCAGATCAAATTTGAAAACCGACGCGATCGCACGTCTATATCCTATAGCTCCCTGTTGGAATATCACTCCAACAACAAAGAATTTAAGTCATCTTGTATTATATTAAGACTAAAAACTGAAATACTTATAACTAATTTACACCATGAAAACACTTATAATTATTTAAGACAAAAACTGAAGACTTATACCTAGTTTACACATTAAAAAGAAACGAACGTGAAATGGAAACATAACATAACTTTAAGTCTTACACAAATACTAGATTGTACGATTCACTAACGCATAAGAATATGCGGTCACATAAAAAGGCATCTTTTTATGGCGGCCAGCTTTTGCCTATACTTTGAACCGACGTGCGTGTGTTCTTTTTTGGTCTCGGCATTTTAAACGTGAAACCTGCAAATAAACGGCGTCCCGCGCCTCTGTACATGGTCCTTCGACCACGACAGAACTGGACATCTTTCTGGAGAGTTTTTTGTGTTGGCCCGAGAGCGAAAGAAGTGGACATCTTTTCTGGATTTTTTCTTTGCTGCCCCCAGAGCGTGTAAAAAAAGGTAATCCTCGTGGCTGACCCTACAGACACGTTAAACTCAATCACTTTTAAGCTCTTTTTTGCACAAATAAACGGAAACACACACTTACATACATACACATCTAGTGAATTATCTCGGAAATCATTTTTAACCCTTTTTTGGACAATAAACGCAAACACACACATACATACATGCATACTCAGTGTAATTCTCTTAATTATATTGGTATTCACGAATAAATGCATAAATGATCTCCGGTGAATAGTCCAATTACAACACGAAATAAAGTTTAACGACTTTTATTCGAATGGAAAAACAATAGATTTTGGGGGTTTGACATCTACTCTTCTTCAAGCACAGAAAGCAAAAGCGAGTACTTAATGCGACGACTCTTTTCGTGCAGTATCGATACCAATATTTTTGCAGAGTTGCAAGCGATATGTTTATGTTAATAGATAGTGAAGGTAATGTTAATGAATAATACTAAAGTAAATGTAATATGTTTATGCAGAATTATTGTAGACCTGACCACTCCTTGTTTTCCTTTCTTTTCCCACAATCGGCCATCCTGAATTATCATTCTGCTCGAATGATGGTTCTTCTGCAGGCTCTGATTGAGGATTCCACTTCTTCATATATTCTGCAACCGTTGATGTTTTGCCAGGACCTTCATGGTCTCCAACCTTTTCTACGTCAAGTCGGCCGTGGGGTAAAGTCCTTATTATTTTATATGGTCCAAAGAATTTCGGCTCTTTCTTGGTCCAATCCTTCTACAGCGGCGACTTCCAGGAATGTGTTCAGCTCTGCTACTTTGTTTGTTCTCATTTCAATGCCCGTCAATATCCTGAAAGGTGAGAATCTCGTGCTTCTTGGGGGTGTGCTGTTCATCACTTGCTGTACGACCTCTAGATGTTTATACCAGCTACACGGTTTTTCTTGACAAAGCTTTGCTAACATTGGGATCACGATCTTATGGATGCGCTCCACTTGACCATTTCCTCGGGGAACTCCGGTAGCTATCATCAGATGCTTCATGCCGTTCTCGTCGCAATATTGTTTAAAGGTATTTGCAATAAACGCTGCTCCTCTGTCCGATATTATACGCCTAGGGTTTCCAAACACTGCCGCTTGACGAGTTAGTCGATCAATTACTCCTTCAGCGGTTGTATTTTTTGTCGGGTGGAGCCAGACAAACTTAGAAAACGCATCGATCACAACGAGAATGTAATTGTAGTTCTTGCTGGTCTGCTCTATTGGTCCGACATGGTCAACATGATATGTTTCCAACGGCCTTTCGTCTTTATTGATGGGTGTCAAGTAACCTTCCTTTTTACCTGCCTTGACCTCGGAAATAATACATTCAACGCAACTCTTGACCACTCTCATCACTTTCTTCGATAAATCCGGAATGAAAAATGTCTTCTCAACTGCCTCTTGAGTTCTTTTTGCAGAGAAATGTCCTTGCTTGTGGGCCATACGAATGATTTCTTTCTCCATCAGGGACGGCACCACGATCAACTCTTTAATGGGATCCTTGTACAGTATGCCATGCTTAACGAAGAAGTCATCATACGTGCTGTTCTCAAGGGCCGCCCTTACTGCCCGAACCCATTCATCCTGCGACTGTGCTTCCTGCAGTTTGTGATGCAAAGTGTCTTCCCTAATGCTGGAAACTCGGAAACATGACTGGAAACATGAAACTCGGCTCGCTTGTTCATCGTTAAAGCAAATGCATTGCAGTCGGTAATGATTTTGAATTTAATCCCAAGTAAATAGACACGCCATTTTTTTTAAAGCTTCGACTATAGCCAACACTTCGAGTTCGTAAGAGTGGTATTTCTCTTCAGCTGGCTTCGTCTTTCGGCTTAAGTATTGTATAGGATGCAATTGTTGATCGTCCGGATCTTTTTGAAGGAGAACTCCTCCGTAGCCGTGCATAGAAGCGTCTGTGTGTATCTCCGTCTGAGCTTTTGGATTATATAAACGTAACAGCGGTGCAGATATCAGAGCTTTTTTTAGTTGCTCGAATGCAGCGAATTGTTCCTCGGCGAATCGGAATGGAATGTCCTTACGAAGCAAATCAGAAAGTGGTTTGGCCTTCACCGCGTAGTCTGCAATGAAACGCCTAAAGTAGGATGTTAATCCGAGGAAACGCTGAAGACTCTTTCGATCATGAGGAAGCGAAAAGTTCTTGACTGCTTGCGTTTTGGCTTCTGACGGTCTTATAGTTCCTCCTTCGACATTATATCCCAAAAAGTCAACCTTTTCCTTGAGAAACTGACACTTGCTCCACTTAATTTTCAAATTGAACTCCGAAGCTCGGTTGAGGACACGCTCTAGCTTGTGGATTCCTTCGTTTACATCCTTAGAGGGTATAATGAGATCATCCATGTATGTTACGACTGTACCGTCTTGAACCATATCCAGTAGAATTGCATAGATGAATCTGGAAAATACGGCTGGTGAGTTAGATATTCCAAACGGGACATATAAGAACTCAAATTGCCCTGCATGTGTCACGAAAGATGTATATTTTCTCGAATTCAATGACATCATCTATGAGTGGCATCGGAAAATGATCCTTTGCAATCTTCGCGTTTAGCCGTCTATAGTCGCAACAAAGCCGCTTGCTGCCATCCTTTTTCGGTACCAAGACAAAAGGTGAGGCATACTCGGATGAACTTGGCTGGATAATCTTCTCTGATAGCCATTCCTCCACCTGGTTATCTACGATAGACTTGTCTGTATGTGAAATGCGCCGAGGGCGTTCATAGACTGGATATTCGTCATTTAGCAAAATTTTCATTTGTATGGGACTGTCCTTTTTCTTCTCAGGCTTGTAGTTGTTGATCAAATCTTTCACAGTTTTTGCAATTAGTCTCTCTAGATGAGCGGTGTCGATCTCGGGCTCCTCACTTTCAGCAAAAAGACACACTTGAGGGTATTCCTGGAATATCTGTAGCTCTGACTCAACTGCTTTATCTGTAGCAAAGGACTCTTGGCTGTTCTGGTTCTCTTTTGCTTGAAATTTTACTGACTTCTTTGAGAATGTCAAGTCCACCTGCTTCAATATGCTATTCCCGATGACTGCTGAATACTTGATATCATTTTTGCTGGCAACATGAAAGTTTATGTCCAAACAAGTGTTGTCTACTGCAACTTGGGTTACAAAACTGCCAAGCGTATTTAACTCGCTGTTACAAATGCCGACCAGACAGTGCTTTTCGTTAACAAGCTTGATGTTTCCTAGCATCCCAACTACGTCATCACGGATAAGGCAGAGATCACAGCCTGTATCGATCAAAGCGGAAAATCGAACGCATTTACAGGAAATTTCCTTAAAAATGCATTTGCCACTGCTGCTAATATGGTTCGTCATTGTGTTGGCATTTTTTCCCTCCTTCGTTTCAGCTACCCTAGAACCTGGGCAATTCGATGCCTTGTGCCCCGGCTGTTCGCACCTGTAGCATTTGATGGGCTTGTTACATTCTTTAGCGAAATGTGAAGGATCTCCACACTTGAAACATTTTTTGAAATGCTGTTTGGTCACATCTGGTTTTTTGTCTTCGTTGGTAATATAAGATTTAGCCGTATAAGGCACTTGAGGGCGACTGCTTCGAATTTTCATATACACCTTTATTTTCTCCTTAAGTTCCTGCAGAGTCCTGGCCTGATACAAGTTGCTTTTGTTGCCCCTCGAGTCGGGTATACCTTCGATGAAGTACTCTATAAGACTAGCATCATCCAAATTAACAGGCTTTCCTATTTCCATGAGCGAATATAGGTACTCCTTGTAATCCTCATTTGGGCCTTTTCGTCGATTTTTCAGCATGCGGTGAACTTCAATTGCCGATACGTCTGATCCGAACTCAGCTTCTAGTGCTCGCTTAAGTGAAGACCAGTTGGAAATGCCTGGCTGACTTCGAACGAATATTTTAGCTGCGCCTTTTAACAATTGCTTCGAATAGATAAACATTTGAAGATTATTCAATTGGACTGCTGCCTCATTATCTTCAAACTCCTGGATCCAGCTGTGTACAGATGGCTGGCTCGAACCATTGAACTGCGAAAGAGAGTCTTCGATATCACGCAATGTAAATGGACTGCGACCTCCGCCTGGTGCAGATCTTGAGTCATGCATTGAAGATGCGTCTCCGTAATCAGATTCTTCATCCTCAATTACCTCAGCTGACAAGTTGTAGTGGTCGAGAAGTCTGTCCTGTAGTGTCTGCTTTCTACCGCTTGTAGCTAAATTAAGCAGTGATAAGTGCTCCTTCAACGCGTTCACGTTTAACGCCAAAATTTCTTCCCTCTGCATTCTGTACTCGTTATTACTCTCTGCTTACAATGGTTACAAATTAACAAATTATATTGAATTCTTAAACATAGCTTAGTGATTAGGTAATACAAAGAACTTTTGGGTAATATAATAGGTTTGAAAATACAAAATAAGTGATTCAGTTCCCTCACTCTCCGTTTCTGCAAACAATGCACACCCTGTGCCGACGATGACGTTGACGTTGACCTCAGGCTATTTCACCAGATTGAGTTATTTTTTCAGGCTATTTCACCAGACTTGCGCTTTCCCAAAGCGAAGTTTTCGATGTCTCCTTCCTCCTTGCAGGACTTTGCGCAGGATGCGCACCTTGCTACACCTCTCCGGTGTACACGATCTGCCAGTTAGCTGCTTTTCCTCCTTCATTAAACGCCTCCTCGATGCGTAAAACGCCTTCTAATTGCTGATGCGCAATTGATGCCACACTCTGATTTTAACGAATCTTTGTGCCACGGTCGCTTCTCTGCTGTTTCTCCAAGTAAATCCCACTTCTGACACCAAATTTGTGGGATCGCCGGTGAATAGTCCAATTACAACACGAAATAAAGTTTAACGACTTTTATTCGAATGGAAAAACAATAGATTTTGGGGGTTTGACATCTTCTCTTCTTCAAGCACAGAAAGCAAAAGCGAGTACTTAATGCGACGACTCTTTTCGTGCAGTATCGATACCAATATTTTTGCAGAGTTGCAAGCGATATGTTTATGTTAATAGATAGTGAAGGTAATGTTAACGAATAATACTAAAGTAAATGTAATATGTTTATGCAGAATTATTGTAGACCTGACCACTCCTTGTTTTCCTTTCTTTTCCCACAATCGGCCATCCTGAATTATCATTCTGCTCGAATGATGGTTCTTCTGCAGGCTCTGATTGAGGATTCCACTTCTTCATATATTCTGCAACCGTTGATGTTTTGCCAGGACCTTCATGGTCTCCAACCTTTTCTACGTCAAATCGGCCGTGGGGTAAAGTCCTTATTATTTTATATGGTCCAAAGAATTTCGGCTCTTTCTTGGTCCAATCCTTCTACAGCGGCGTCTTCCAGGAATGTGTTCAGCTCTGCTACTTTGTTTGTTCTCATTTCAATGCCCGTCAATATCCTGAAAGGTGAGAATCTCGTGCTTCTTGGGGGTGTGCTGTTCATCACTTGCTGTACGACCTCTAGATGTTTATACCAGCTACACGGTTTTTCTTGACAAAGCTTTGCTAACATTGGGATCACGATCTTATGGATGCGCTCCACTTGACCATTTCCTCGGGGAACTCCGGTAGCTATCATCAGATGCTGCATGCCGTTCTCGTCGCAATATTGTTTAAAGGTATTTGCAATAAACGCTGCTCCTCTGTCCGATATTATACGCCTAGGGTTTCCAAACACTGCCGCTTGACGAGTTAGTCGATCAATTACTTCTTCAGCGGTTGTATTTTTTGTCGGGTGGAGCCAGACAAACTTAGAAAACGCATCGATCACAACGAGAATGTAATTGTAGTTCTTGCTGGTCTGCTCTATTGGTCCGACATGGTCAACATGATATGTTTCCAACGGCCTTTCGTCTTTATTGATGGGTGTCAAGTAACCTTCCTTTTTACCTGCCTTGACCTCGGAAATAATACATTCAACGCAACTCTTGACCACTCTCATCACTTTCTTCGATAAATCCGGAATGAAAAATGTCTTCTCAACTGTCTCTTGAGTTCTTTTTGCAGAGAAATGTCCTTGCTTGTGGGCCATACGAATGATTTCTTTCTCCATCAGGGACGGCACCACGATCAACTCTTTAATGGGATCCTTGTACAGTATGCCATGCTTAACGAAGAAGTCATCATACGTGTTGTTCTCAAGGGCCGCCATTACTGCCCGAACCCATTCATCCTGCGACTGTGCTTCCTGCAGTTTGTGATGCAAAGTATCTTCCCTAATGCTGGAAACTCGGAAAAATGAAACTCGGCTCGCTTTTTCATCGTTAAAGCAAATGCATTGCAGTCGGTAATGATTTTGAATTTAATCCCAAGTAAATAGACACGCCATTTTTTTTAAAGCTTCGACTATAGCCAACACTTCGAGTTCGTAAGAGTGGTATTTCTCTTCAGCTGGCTTCGTCTTTCGGCTTAAGTATTGTATAGGAGGCAATTGTTGATCGTCCGGATCTTTTTGAAGGAGAACTCCTCCGTAGCCGTGCATAGAAGCGTCTGTGTGTATCTCCGTCTGAGCTTTTGGATTATATAAACGTAACACCGGTGCAGATATCAGAGCTATTTTTAGTTGCTCGAATGCAGCGAATTGTTCCTCGGCGAATCGGAATGGAATGTCCTTACGAAGCAAATCAGAAAGTGGTTTGGCCTTCACCGCGTAGTCTGCAATGAAACGCCTAAAGTAGGATGTTAATCCGAGGAAACGCTGAAGACTCTTTCGATCATGAGGAAGCGAAAAGTTCTTGACTGCTTGCGTTTTGGCTTCTGACGGTCTTATAGTTCCTCCTTCGACATTATATCCCAAAAAGTCAACCTTTTCCTTGAGAAACTGACACTTGCTCCACTTAATTTTCAAATTGAACTCCGAAGCTCGGTTGAGGACACGCTCTAGCTTGTGGATTCCTTCGTTTACATCCTTAGAGGGTATAATGAGATCATCCATGTATGTTACGACTGTACCGTCTTGAACCATATCCAGTAGAATTGCATAGATGAATCTGGAAAATACGGCTGGTGAGTTAGATATTCCAAACGGGACATATAAGAACTCAAATTGCCCTGCATGTGTCACGAAAGATGTATATTTTCTCGAATTCTGCTCAACTGGTACATAGGAAAATCCATTTGCTAAGTCAAGTGTCGTGAAGAGGCTGTTTCCTTGCAGTCTTTCAATGACATCATCTATGAGTGGCATCGGAAAATGATCCTTTGCAATCTTCGCGTTTAGCCGTCTATAGTCGCAACAAAGCCGCTTGCTGCCATCCTTTTTCGGTACCAAGACAAAAGGTGAGGCATACTTGGCTGGATAATCTTCTCTGATAGCCATTCCTCCACCTGGTTATCTACGATAGACTTGTCTGTATGTGAAATGCGTCGAGGGCGTTCATAGACTGGATATTCGTCATTTAGCAAAATTTTCATTTGTATGGGACTGTCCTTTTTCTTCTCAGGCTTGTAGTTGTTGATCAAATCTTTCACAGTTTTTGCAATTGGTCTCTCTAGATGAGCGGTGTCGATCTCGGGCTCCTCACTTTCAGCAAAAAGACACACTTGAGGGTATTCCTGGAATATCTGTAGCTCTGACTCAACTGCTTTATCTGTAGCAAAGGACTCTTGGCTGTTCTGGTTCTCTTTTGTTTGAAATTTTACCGACTTCTTTGAGAATGTCAAGTCCACCTGCTTCAATATGCTATTCCCGATGACTGCTGAATACTTGATATCATTTTTGCTGGCAACATGAAAGTTTATGTCCAAACAAGTGTTGTCTACTGCAACTTGGGTTACAAAACTGCCAAGCGTATTTAACTCGCTGTTACAAATGCCGACCAGACAGTGCTTTTCGTTAACAAGCTTGATGTTTCCTAACATCCCAACTACGTCATCACGGATAAGGCAGAGATCACAGCCTGTATCGATCAAAGCGGAAAATCGAACGCATTTACAGGAAATTTCCTTAAAAATGCATTTGCCACTGCTGCTAATATGGTTCGTCATTGTGTTGGCATTTTTTCCCTCCTTCGTTTCAGCTACCCTAGAACCTGGGCAATTCGATGCCTTGTGCCCCGGCTGTTCGCACCTGTAGCATTTGATGGGCTTGTTACATTCTTTAGCGAAATGTGAAGGATCTCCACACTTGAAACATTTTTTGAAATGCTGTTTGGTCACATCTGGTTTTTTGTCTTCGTTGGTAATATAAGATTTAGCCGTATAAGGCACTTGAGGGCGACTGCTTCGAATTTTCATATACACCTTTATTTTCTCCTTAAGTTCCTGCAGAGTCCTGGCCTGATACAAGTTGCTTTTGTTGCCCCTCGAGTCGGGTATACCTTCGATGAAGTACTCTATAAGACTAGCATCATCCAAATTAACAGGCTTTCCTATTTCCATGAGCGAATATAGGTACTCCTTGTAATCCTCATTTGGGCCTTTTCGTCGATTTTTCAGCATGCGGTGAACTTCAATTGCCGATACGTCTGATCCGAACTCAGCTTCTAGTGCTCGCTTAAGTGAAGACCAGTTGGAAATGCCTGGCTGACTTCGAACGAATATTTTAGCTGCGCCTTTTAACAATTGCTTCGAATAGATAAACATTTGAAGATTATTCAATTGGACTGCTGCCTCATTATCTTCAAACTCCTGGATCCAGCTGTGTACAGATGGCTGGCTCGAACCATTGAACTGCGAAAGAGAGTCTTCGATATCACGCAATGTAAATGGACTGCGACCTCCGCCTGGTGCAGATCTTGAGTCATGCATTGAAGATGCGTCTCCGTAATCAGATTCTTAATCCTCAATTACCTCAGCTGACAGATTGTAGTGGTCGAGAAGTCTGTCCTGTAGTGTCTGCTTTCTACCGCTTGTAGCTAAATTAAGCAGTGATAAGTGCTCCTTCAACGCGTTCACGTTTAACGCCAAAATTTGTTCCCTCTGCATTCTGTACTCGTTATTACTCTCTGCTTACAATGGTTACAAATTAACAAATTATATTGAATTCTTAAACATAGCTTAGTGATTAGGTAATACAAAGAACTTTTGGGTAATATAATAGGTTTGAAAATACAAAATAAGTGATTCAGTTCCCTCACTCTCCGTTTCTGCAAACAATGCACACCCTGTGCCGACGATGACATTGACGTTGACCTCAGGCTATTTCACCAGATTGAGTTATTTTTTCAGGCTATTTCACCAGACTTGCGCTTTCCCAAAGCGAAGTTTTCGATGTCTCCTTCCTCCTTGCAGGACTTTGCGCAGGATGCGCACCTTGCTACACCTCTCCGGTGTACACGATCTGCCAGTTAGCTGCTTTTCCTCCTTCGTTAAACGCCTCCTCGATGCGTAAAACGCCTTCTAATTGCTGATGCGCAATTGATGCCACACTCTGATTTTAACGAATCTTTGTGCCACGGTCGCTTCTCTGCTGTTTCTCCAAGTAAATCCCACTTCTGACACCAAATTTGTGGGATCGCCGGTGAATAGTCCAATTACAACACGAAATAAAGTTTAACGACTTTTATTCGAATGGAAAAACAATAGATTTTGGGGGTTTTACATCTACTCTTCTTCAAGCACAGAAAGCAAAAGCGAGTACTTAATGCGACGACTCTTTTCGAGCAGTATCGATACCAATATTTTTGCAGAGTTGCAAGCGATATGTTTATGTTAATAAATAGTGAAGGTAATGTTAACGAATAATACTAAAGTAAATGTAATATGTTTATGCAGAATTATTGTAGACCTGACCACTCCTTGTTTTCTTTTCTTTTCCCATATACATACCACAGGGAATGTGCTGTGCAAATAACTACATACATACATACATCTCAATAAGAACTGTGTTTTTCTTTCTCGTAGAAACCGCACGCACGTGCATATGTACTTACATAAATCGAAGCAAGTGCGAGTGCATACATACTTTGACACATATGTACGTCGGTCCGCTTATACACTAAATTTTTTCACGTCTACATACACACATACATCGAAGCTAGTGCGAGTGCATACTTTTTACACATATGTAAGTCGATCTGCTAATGCACAAATTTTGGCACACAGGCCCACAGGCACACATATCTCCGCTGTTGCATTTTTAAATTAATGTCGGTCCGCTAAAGCGCCAAAACATAAACCGCAGTTACAAAAATAAAGGCTCACCTGTTGCATATGTACATTTTTAAATTAATGTCGGTCCGCTAAAGCGCCAAAACATAAACCGCAGTTGCAAAAATAAAAGCTCAACTGTTGCATATGTACATTTTGAAATTAATGTTGGTCCGCTAAAGCGCCAAAACATAAACCGCAGTTGCAAAAATAAAAGCTCAACAGTTGCATATGTACATTTTTAAATTAATGTCGGTCCGGTGAAGCGCCAAAACATAAACCGCAGTTGCAAAAATAAAAACTTATTTTTTGTATTCAATCATAACCAACACAAGGAGACATAACCCTACTTTGTCTTTTCTTTGGCTTATATGCACCCCATTTATTCACTTTTACATACACAAGGAGACATAAGCCTACTTTGTCTTTTCATTGGCTTATATGCACCCCATTTATTCACTTTTACATACACAAGGAGACATAACCCTACTTTGTCTTTTCATTGGCTTATATGCACCCCATTTATTCACTTTTACATACACAAGGAGACATAACCCTACTTTGTCTTTTCTTTGGCTTATATGAACCCCATTTATTCACCTTAACATACACAAGGAGACATAACCCTACTTTGTCTTTTCTTTGGCTTATATGCACCCCATTTATTCACCTTTACATACACAAGGAGACATAACCCTACTTTGTCTTTTCTTTGGCTTATATGCACCCCATTTATTCACCTTTACATACACAAGGAGACATAACCCAACTTTGTCTTTTCTTTGGCTTATATGCACCCCATTTATTCACCTTTACATACACAAGGAGACATAACCCTACTTTGTCTATTCTTTGGCTTATATGCACCCCATTTATTCACCTTTACATACACAAGGAGACATAACCCTACTTTGTCTTTTTTGGCTTACATGCACCCCACGTATTTACCTCTTACAACACAATGAGACATAACCCTACTTTGTCTTTTCTTTAGTTTATATGCACCCCATTTATTTACCTTTACAACACAAGGAGACATAACCCTACTTTGTCTTTTCTTTGGCTTATATGCACCCCATTTATTCACCTTTACATACACAAGGAGTCATAACCCTACTTTGTCTTTTCTTTGGCTTATATGCACCCCATTTATTCACCTTTTCATACACGAGGAGACATAACCCTACTTTGTCTTTTCTTTGGCTTATATGCACCCCATTTATTTGCCTTTACATACACAAGGAGACATAACCCTACTTTGTCTTTTCTTTGGCTTATATGCACCCCATTTATTCACTTTTACATACACAAGGAGACATAACCCTACTTTGTCTTTTCATTGGCTTATATGCACCCCATTTATTTGCCTTTACATACACAAGGAGACATAACCCTACTTTGTCTTTTCTTTGGCTTATATGCACCCCATTTATTCACTTTTACATACACAAGGAGACATAACCCTACTTTGTCTTTTCATTGGCTTATATGCACCCCATTTATTCACCTTTACATACACAAGGAGACATAACCCTACTTTGTCTTTTCTTTGGCTTATATGCACCCCATTTATTCACCTTTACATACACAAGGAGACATAACCCTACTTTGTCTTTTCTTTGGCTTATATGCACCCCATTTATTCACCTTAACATAGACAAGGAGACATAACCCTACTTTGTCTTTTCTTTGGCTTATATGCACCCCAATTATTCACCTTTACATACACAAGGAGACATAACCCTACTTTGTCTTTTCTTTGGCTTATATGCACCCCATTCATTCACCTTTACATACACAAGGAGACATAACCCTACTTTGTCTTTTCTTTGGCTTATATGCACCCCATTTATTCACCTTAACATACACAAGGAGACATAACCCTACTTTGTCTTTTCTTTGGCTTATATGCACCCCATTTATTCACCTTTACATACACAAGGAGACATAACCCTACTTTGTCTATTCTTTGGCTTATATGCACCCCATTTATTCACCTTTACATACACAAGGAGACATAACCCTACTTTGTCTTTTTTGGCTTACATGCACCCCACGTATTTACCTCTTACAACACAATGAGACATAACCCTACTTTGTCTTTTCTTTAGTTTATATGCACCCCATTTATTCACTTTTACATACACAAGGAGACATAACCCTACTTTGTCTTTTCTTTGGCTGATATGCACCCCATTTATTCACCTTTACATACACGAGGAGACATAACCCTACTTTGTCTTTTCTTTGGCTTATATACACCCCATTTATTCGCCTTTTCATACACAAGGAGACATAACCCTACTTTGTCTTTTCTTTGGCTTATATGCACCCCATTTATTCACTTTTACATACACAAGGAGACATAACCCTACTTTGTCTTTTCAGTGGCTTATATGCACCCCATTTATTCACCTTTACATACACAAGGAGACATAACCCTACTTTGTCTTTTCTTTGGCTTATATGCACCCCATTTATTTACCTTTACATACACAAGGAGACATAACCCTACTTTGTCTTTTCTTTGGCTTATATGCACCCCATTTATTCACCTTAACATAGACAAGGAGACATAACCCTACTTTGTCTTTTCTTTGGCTTATATGCACCCCAATTATTCACCTTTACATACACAAGAAGACATAACCCTACTTTGTCTTTACTTTGGCTTATATGCACCCCATTCATTCACCTTTACATACACAAGGAGACATAACCCCATTTATTCACCTTTACATACACAAGGAGACATAACCCTACTTTGTCTATTCTTTGGCTTATATGCACCCCATTTATTCACCTTTACATACACAAGGAGACATAACCCTACTTTGTCTTTTTTGGCTTACATGCACCCCACGTATTTACCTCTTACAACACAATGAGACATAACCCTACTTTGTCTTTTCTTTAGTTTATATGCACCCCATTTATTCACTTTTACATACACAAGGAGACATAACCCTACTTTGTCTTTTCTTTGGCTGATATGCACCCCATTTATTCACCTTTACATACACGAGGAGACATAACCCTACTTTGTCTTTTCTTTGGCTTATATACACCCCATTTATTCACCTTAACATACACAAGGAGACATAACCCTACTTTGTCTTTTTTGGCTTACATGCACCCCACGTATTCACCTCTTACAACACAATGAGACATAACCCTACTTTATCTTTTTCTTTGGCTTATAGGCACCCCACTTATTTTAAACTTTACAAGCACACGGCGACATACCCCTACTTTGTCTGCTAGGAGCTAAAATCAACCTTTTTTTTATAAATTAAACACAATTTGTCTGATATCACCCTCTGGAACTCTATACAATTCTAATTACCATATTACAAAAAATTGAGTATAGTAACGCTTCAACTCCCTGTCAATAAGTCTGCAGCCTTCCCCTAGTGGGCCAAACGATCAGATTCTGGTTGCTTTTACTTAGCACATAACTTTCATATCCAGTTTTCCTGTTGGGTTAACTTCAACAAAAATTCGTTGTATCCCATTCGATTTTTGCCTAATTTTTCACAATGTCTGCTCAACGACGTTTTGATTTCTCTACAAGCCGAGTGCTTCAGTTTTGTGCTAAATCTCCCACCTTCACAATAGACACCAGAGAATCCCTCGTTACTGAGAGATTACGTCGTTTGGACACTCTTTTTGCTGAAGCAGATCAAGATTTTCGAAGCTTGATGGTATCCACTGACGAAGAGATCTCTGCTGAAATGGAAGAGCAAATCAGTTTGACCTTTTCTACATGCGAAGACGAGTTTTATAGAGTTAAAACTCTTTTAAAAGATCTATGTCGTGGAATCCAAGGAGAGGTTCAATTTAATTTATGCGGGGACCCGAACTCGTCAGCCCTTGCTAACACATCGATCAATTCATGCCATATTAAGGTCCCTCCTTGCGACACCGAACTTTTTAGTGGTTGCTACGAAGATTGGCCCGCCTTTAGGGACATGTTTACTGCTGTATATAGCAATCACCCCAAGCTCACAGCTGCTCAAAAATTGTATCACTTAAGAAGTAAAACCCGAGGAGAAGCTGGCACTATCGTCAAACAGTTTCTACTGTGCGATGAGAACTTCGCTCCCGAGTGGGACGCCTTGTCCAAGCGTTTCGAAAACAAACGTTTGCTAGTAGACACGCAGTTAAAAAGGCTCTTTTCCATGGATAAGATTTATAAGGAAGATGACGAGGGGATCAAGAGCATTCTGTCCACAGTGACACCCTGTCTTTCAGTACTAAAGGCTCAAACAGTTAAAACTGAAAATCTGAACTAACTGAAAAAATCAAAATTACCCGATCAGACGCTCTTCCTTTGGGAACAGTCACTCGACTCCCGAAAGGATTTGCCGACTTGGCAACAAATGAATAATTTTCTAGTGATTAGAGTAGAGGTACTAGAACGTCTTTCTTCCATTAAGCCTGCGAAATCTTTTTACCAACCACCCCTCAAGTCATCCAGCAAAACTAATGCAGTAGCACACACCAGCAGACCCATGTAAACATTGTAAGGAATCACATCACCTACGACAATGCAGTCAATTTAGAAAACTTAGCCCGAACGATCGGTTCCAATTTGCGAAGTCGACTAATCTTTGTATTAACTGTCTCTCATATAGTCACACTGCAAAGGAATGTAAAAGTGGGAAAAGTTGCAATACTTGCCACAAAAACCACCACTCCTTATTTCATTTTCCTCCGAGACCAAGACAAAGCCCAGAATTAGCTCAACCATCCAATGTTGTAGCACATCATTCCACTCAAAATCGGAATGTTATTCTCCCGACGGCGTTAGTCCGTGTGCTTCATAAAGGAGAACTGTTCTGCCTCCGAGCCCTGATCGATCAAGGGTCCCAGCGCACCTTTATCACAGAAAAGTCACAACGCAGACTTAAGCTGCGCGCTCTTAAACACTACACAAGCATCTCCGGAATGAGAGGCAAACTTGTTAACTCGTCCTCTAAGATATGCCATCTGGTACTCACAGACAACCTCAGAACTAAATAAATTTCAGTAGATGCGATTGTACTCGAGAAGCTCACAAATCTGATCCCTGCAATAAGTACTCCCAAACCCGCAGATATCTCATTAATCTCGACTTAGCTGACCCAAATTTCTCAACCGCTGCTGAGATTGATCTCATAATTGGGAGTGATATTGCCCCTAAAATCATTCTACAGGGCATTCGAACTCCTCTCTCTCAAAACCTACTCGCTCAGTGCACCATATTCGGATGGATCGTAAGTGGCTCTTTAAGCGAGACTACCACATCCAACGTTTGCACATTTTCCACTTGCGAAAACCTCTGCAATCTCCTTCAAAAATTTTGGGAAGTGGAAGAGATATCCGTCCCAAAACATACTTCTCACTCGGACCAAATTTGCGAAAAATTATTCGCCGAGACGACCCAACGACTGCCTGATGGACGCTATATGGTCCGTCTCCCTTTTAAATCCGAGTTTCCCAACTCACAACACTTTGGCTGCTCTAGAGTCATTGCTGTCATCGCATGCAAAACACTCTATCCAAAAATGAGTCTCTTAAATCGCAATATAATAAAGTACTGTCAGAATATATTAATCTTGGTCACATGTCAGAGACTCAGCCCTTCGAAATTGTGCGGAAGAATCAATATTTTTCATACTATTTGCCACACTATGGAGTAGTAAAACCCTCTAGCACGACAACAAAGCTTAGAGTCGTATTTAACGCATCCAGATCCACATCGTCGGGCAGATCGCTTAACTCTACAGGCTGATTTGCTTGGAATCCTACTCAATTGGCGATTATACAAGTATGTGTTCAACGGGGACATTGAGAAGATGTACCGCCAAATTCTTGTCCACCCCGACGATAGACCCTCAACGCATTATTTTTCAACCAGAGGGCAGTGTTTTTTTGAAAGATTTCGAGCTCAACACCGTCACCTTTGGAGTTAATTGAACAGTTAGCCAAAGACTGTGAACACGAGTTTCCATTAGCCTCCAAAATTGTACTCTCCGAAACATATGTGGATGACATACTTTCCGGCGACCATACACTCGATGGTGCCAAGAAAGCCCAATCTGAAATTCGAATGGCATAGCAATCCGCGGGTTTTCTGCTCAAGAAAAATACCGCAAATCACGACGCGTTGCTAAGTGAAATCCCTCGAGATCACTTATTCAATGACAATTTTATCAAAGTGTCCGACTCTAGCGTTACCCACACATTGGGCATTAATGGAATGCCAATGATGATTGCTTCTCATACGACATCAACCCGCCTAATTCAGCCACTCAGATATCTAAACGTAGCATTTTATCCTACACTTCGACGTTTTCCGACCCGGCAGGCTGGCTAACGCCAATAATAATTCAAGCAAAGCTACTGCTTCAATCCCTATGGCTGGAGAATCACGGCTGGGTTGATAATGTCTCCCAAAACACTATCGATAGATGGAATGCCTTTATCCAAAATCTTCGAGAACTAACCCACATACACATCCCTCGCTGGATCCAGTACGATCCAGATCTGGATATACAACTACACGGTTTCTGTGATGCATCCGAAAAGGCGTACTGTGCTACAATATACATACGAACTGTATAACCCTCGGGAGTTATTCAATCCCATTTACTTCTGGCAAAGAGTAAAATAGCCCCCTTAAAAACCCTAAGCTTCCCACGCCTCGAACTATGTGGCGCAGAACTGCTCGCTAAATTAGCAAAACATGCGCTCCACGAGACACGTCTTGAAAAACTGAGTCCTCTGTTATGGCGTGACTCTGAAATAGTTCTTGCCTGGTTAGAAAAACCTCCTCATACGTGGAAAACATATGTCGCAAACCGCACAGCAAGCATTCACGCAGAAAGCCCCAATGCGACCTGGAGTCATGTCAGGTCAAAGGACAACCCTGCAGATCTGGGAACGCGAGGATGCTCAACAAATGAGCTAAAAGAATCCACACTTTGGTGGAATGGTCCACAATGGCTATCCTTACCAAAGGAAAAATGGCCAATCTCGTGCAAACCAGAATGTTCTTCCCCAGAATCGCGAGTCCTAGTTCATTGCTGTACTCAGTCGGACGACGAGGATCAATGTCTAAAATTCACCTCGTACTTTTGAGCCCTAAGAGCCACAGCTCGCATTTTAAGTTGGCACCCACGGTATAAACGCACTGCTGTCAACATGAATGCACTTACTAAATTAGCTAAATCTCGACTTGTTATCGCAGCTCAAAAAATGCATTACCCAGAGGAATACACTCGATTATTAAAAAACAAGGTGATTTCCTCCTAAAGCTCGCTCAGCCCCCTTAACCCATTTATTGACAACGATGGCCAAATTCGCGTCAACAGCCGCCTAGTCAACTCAAATCTGCCACATAACGAAAGCCACCCAGTGCTCTTACCTCCAAACTCTGCACTATGCACTCTATTCATAAAATTTGTACACCAAATCTTACTCCACGCAGAAAACAGACTCATGCTCCGATGCATTCGTCAAGAATTCTATATTCCTCGCTTGACAAACAAAGTCAAAAACTGCATTCGAAGATGTGTTACCTGCACCCGATTCAAGCAGAGAACTTCGAATCAAATAATGGCAGCCCTCCCTTCTGATCGAGTCACATTCACTCCGGCATTCACAATTACTGGTGTTGATTTTGCAGGCCCTTTTGACTTAAAAACGTCAGCGATTCGTTCAAGCCACATTCTCAAGGGTTACGTAGCGGTTTTCGTATGCTTTTCCACCAAAGCCGTTCATCTGGAATCGGTGTCTGAACTGTCCACAAAGGCTTTTCTTGCGACTTTCGAGCGCTTTGTAAGTCGCAGGGGACTTCCCAACAAGATGGTTTCCGATAATGGGAAAAATTTCCTTGGAGCCAGCCGAGAACTCACGAAGACATGGGAAACCTTTCTCAAAAATGCCAACGAACACATAACTGCATAACTGCCGCTCGTTTGAATGGCAATTCATACCTCCTCACTCTCCGCACATGGGTGGTCTTTGGGAAGCGGCTGTAAAATCATTTAAAAAACACTTCAAGCGCGTAGCAGGATCCCACGCCTTTACTTTCGAAGTGTTTTCTACTTTACTCACAAAAATAGAAGCGGTTCTCAACTCTAGATTGCTGTCAACTCTGAAATCAGATGCTGACCAACTACTCCCTTTAACCCCAGGTCATTTTATCCGAGGAGCCCCCTACATAACCGCTGGCAGAAACTCAAAATAATGCATCAAGAACTGAGTAGACGTTGGAGGGTTGAATATCTCTCAGAACTGCACCGTCGCTATAAATGGAAGTATCCTTCTCGAAACTTAGCTCTCGACGACATCGTCATTATTAAGGATGATGCCTGCCCACCAACAGAGTGGCGTCTAGGGAGAGTTATCAAGTTATCCGGGACCCGATAATCAAATTCGCGTCGTAGATTTACAAAAAGTAATCTCCCCAGTAATCACACACACACATAACACAAGTCCCAACACCACCGCTAACATATCATATTGTTTCTTAATCAGTCGCTTATAATGTTTTTTTTTTTTCACCAGATGGGACATCAATGCATAATGTGCCGCCAAAAGCACCCGCTGCGTTTCTGCGAAAAGTTTCTAAAACTTGACTTTATCGCTAAACGATGGGCTGTAAGATGTTTGCACTATTGCGTCAACTGCTTGGCATCCTCTCACACACTCCAACAATGCCGATCCAAGGACATCTGCCATGTGTGCGGAGAACTGCACCACACGATCCTGCATGGACCAGCCGAGGAGACAAAGGGAAAGGAGTCAACCAAGCGGACCAGGCCTGACCAGCAGCACACCAAGGAGCAAGAAAGCCGCAATCGACAGCGAAGCAGTGGAAAACGGAGTTACCATCGCAGTCCCAGCAACAAGCCTTCGCCGCTGGGCCAACTGAAGGAAGCCATTCGCTGCCTAACGAGACTGTAGTCCATTATCGCCAATTGATTGCCACCTGGCAAGGCGGGCAGCATGTTGGAATATCACTCCAACAATAAAGAATTTAAATCATCTTGTATTATATTAAGACTAAAAACTGAAATACTTATAACTAATTTACACCATGAAAACCCTTATAATTAGTTAAGACAAAAACTGAAGACTTATACCTAGTTTACATCTTAAAAAGAAACGAACGTGAAATGGAAACATAACATAACATTAAGTCTTACACAAATACTAGATGGTACGATTCACTAACGCATAAGAATAAGCGGTCACATAAAAAGCCAGCTTTTTCCGGCGGCCATTAAAACCGGCACCTTTTGCCTATACTTTGAACCGACGTGCGTGTGTTCTCGTGAAACCTGCAAATAAACGGCATCCCGCGCCTTTGTACACTCCCATAGGAACAATCGGATATACATAGCATGCAAAAAATGAAGATTTTTCGCGCATTGTGAAAGCTATTGACATGAATCTTTCCAAATCGTATTTTTTTGCGCATACCTTGATCAGGGTACAAGCGCGTGCCGATCGGACGTCTATACCCTATAGCTCCCATAAGAATAATAGGGTGAAATCGGTTGAAATTTGACGTTTTTCAGGATATTTCGCGCATTGTGAAAGCTATTGACATGAATCTTTCCAAATCGTATTTTTTTGCGCATACCTTGATCAGGATACAAGCGCGTGCCGATCGGACGTCTATATCCTATAGCTCCCATAGGAATAATTCGGTGAAATCGGTTAGAATTTGATGTTTTTCAGTATATTTCGCGCAGTGCAAAATCTATTGGCATGAATCTTTCCAAATCGTATTTTTTTTGCGCATACCTTGATCAGTGTAAAAGCGCGTGCCGATCGGACGTCTATATCCTATAGCTCCCATTGGAACAATCGAATATACATAGCTATCAAAAAATGAAGATTTTTCGCGCATTGTAAAAGCTATTGACACAAATCTTTCCAAATCGTATCTTTTTGCGCATACCTTGATCAGGGTACAAGCGCGTGCCGATCCCTTGTATTAAGAAGACTTCGTGTTTTTTTACCAAATTAGGATTCTTTTTGTTATTTTGAGACATATAGCTGACCTCGTTGTTATTAATATTGTCATTGAAATTTTTACCTTGTGAGGTTTTTAATTTTTTCCCTAACTCATCAATGTTTTGGATATTCGCTAGTGAACTGTTTTTATATAGATACAGTTTCAGCTGAATATCCAAAACATTTTTCGGGAGTAGGATTCGAATATTTTGGCTATTCGTTCCTATCTCGTCAGATTGATAGTCAGACTGGTAGAGGGTATTACACCCATTTCTACTACTCCAATTACACAAACTATTATCAAAAATAGTTTCACTATATTTTTACTTTCCATTTTTGATCTCACACACGCAATTATTTCCTCAAGTTTTAGTTTTTAAATTATCACTTTTCAACACTTTTATACGAGCAATCAGTTTTTAATTTTAACCTTCTCGTCTTGGTTGCGTTCGCTACTGAAAAAATCATAAACGCACCAGAGATATTTATTTAGATTTTCAGTATATAACTCTTGTGTAAACGATTAAAGGGATGGGGCAATCATCCATAAATATGCTGGCGAACCAGTCCAACAAAACAGAAACAATATATACCAACCTTGAATAAACATTCTTATTGCCCTCCACAGAAAGCAGAACAGTCTTTCAGTCTTTGTGTCCGAGGATATTGCGGTTGAACAATTTCGATTTTCGTACTCCCGTAGAATATCATCTTTTAAAATATTTGCTCCGCCTGATGTGTTTAATGTACTACTTTCTGAAAGCTTTTGGCTTAATGATGATTTGGTAATAAAAGAATTTGTTCCCAATAAACCGAGAACAAATAACAGGCCTCCCACTGCGGCTAATAAAAGGCTTTATACTGTGCCAAATAACAGGCCTTCCACAGCGCCAAAAAACTAAAAAAAAATGTTAGAGGACTAAATATGAAGCTACCAAAGCTTTATGCTGACTCCTCAGCATTTACTGAAGATATTTTGGCTTTTACGGAAACTTGGCTGAAACCAGAGATATCTGACTCTGAAGTTCTGGCAAAAAATTTTAATACCTATAGGACCGATCGCTTCTCACGTAGGGGGGTGGTGTACTGATTGCCGTTACCTCTAGTTTAACATCGGAGAGACTTAACTTCATATCTCTAACGAAATTGAATTTGTTAGTGTCAAAGTTTCCCTGCAATCCTTATCTATTTTTGTAACCTGCTCTTATTTCTGGCTATGATTTCTTCATTTATGAGCACCATCTGTCTGCTATTAAATCCGTTATATCCATTCTTTCCAACACAGACCTTTTGATGGTTTTGGGTGACTTTAATCTCCCTAATATCTCTTGGTCTCTTCCTACTGACTCACCTGCCGCTACACCTTTATCCGCCTATGTTTTTGTGGATGGCCTTCTCGAATTATCGTTACAGCAAGTAAGCTTTATACGAAACTCAATAAACAGACAATTGGACCTTGTATTTGTTTCAGATCCGCATGAAGTAACGGTATCTAGAATTTACGCGCTTGTTGTACCTGAAGACCGATATCATCCTACATTGGAATTGACAATTGGCCTCCCCTGTACTACACCCTTTCTACTTTAGTTTTTATACCCGTTACTCGTAGAGTAAAAGGGTATATTAGATTCGTGGAAAAGTATGTAACAGATAGAAGGAAGCGTTTCCGACCATATAAAGTATATATATTCTTGATCAGGATCACTAGCCAAGTCGATCTAGCCATGTCCTTCTGTCTGTCCGTCTGTATGAACGCTGAGATCTCGGAAACAATAAAAGCTAGAAGATTGGGATTTGGCATGCAGATTCTAGGGGTTAATACGCAGCGCAAGTTTTTCACGCCGATGTGTCACGCCCCCTCTAACGCCCACAAACCTCGAAAAACTGTGGCACCCACAGTTTTGAAGCTAGATTAACGGGAAAAGAAATGTGTATTCGTTTCTTCAATACCTATTGATTATCTAAAGTAGGAAAACCCTCCTCCCCCCTAACGCCCACAAACCGCGAATGCCGTGGCGCCCACAGTTTTAAAGCTAGAGCAAAAGTGTAAACGCCATTTTGTTTGGGTTATTAATGCCTACCGAAATGTAGAAGAAATTTTTTAAATCGTCCCTCTAAGTAATCAAATAATGAAATGTCCGGTACATGGCGCCACTTTTAAGCGGCTGCTTGATTTGCCCTGCTTGGGACTGCTTGCTTTAGCTGAGTAACGGGTATTTGATAGTCGAGGCACTCGACTATAGCGTTCTCCCTTGTTCAAACTAAAGTGAGATGTTTTCGTAAATGTGACTACAATAAACTAAATTATATGATTTCGCAATATAATTGGACTGATTTGTAAAATTGCATGCATATCGAAAATGCAATTGAACTTTTCTATAGCGTTTTAAACACTTTTTTTTGACGAATGCGTTCCTGACAGGCTTCCTCAGAAGCTAAAGAGGCCTCCTTGGTTTAATAATGCGCTTCAAAGACTTAAAAATCTTAAATCCAACACTTATAATAAGTATAAAAAATCGGGTAAGCCATCTGATTTCTCGAAATATATGGTGGCTCGTTCAGATTTCAATATTCTCAACAGTCACTGCTATTGTATGTATTTAAATCGATGTAAATTCGAATTTTCAAATGATCCTTTGGTACGTTTAAACTCAAAAGAGGCATCGACGGATTCTGAAATTGCGGATTTATTTGCCGAGTTTTTCCAAACTACTTATAGTTCGGCTGCTTGATCAAATTCTATCTACCCTAACCCCTCAAATAGAGCTAATTGTATTTTTACCCCTGTAATTACCGAAAGTTCTCTCTTAAAAAATTTAGCAACAACAACTCCATCTTATTCTCCCGGTCCTGATGGACTCCCTGGGTGTGTGCTTAAGTTTTGTGCTTCAACCATTTGTAAACCGATTCTTAAACTTTTTCAGTTGTCTATTTCATTATCAATTTTTACAACTATCTGGAAGGACTCTTTCATTATTCCACTCCACAAAAAGGGTGCGAAGGCGGATGCCCAGAATTATAGAGGTATTTCTAAATTGCCGGCAATTCCGAAAGCATTTTAACGTATTATTTGAACGTATTTGCAACACTTATGTTCCTTGTTAATATCACCGTGTCAGCATGGTTTTGTGAAGAGAAGATCGACCACCACTAACCTCCTTGAATTGTCATCTGTTGAAATAAATGGATTTAAGAAAAAAATGCAGACTAATGTTATATATGGGCAATTCTCTGAAGATGTCAACCAAGCCAAAAAGCTTGAAACTTGAATAAAAAATATTTCTATATGATTTTGCACTGCTATTTGATTCTAGTTAGATGGGTCCTCAACTAAGCTAAGAAATTTGAGTATCCTTGGATCATTTTTCAGGACAATCACCATAATATGGACAAAAATGTCCTTTTTTTAAGTATTTTTTTGGTATTTTTTAAAGTTGCTTTTAAACTGTTTTCTTCAATGCAAATAAAAAAAAAACTACTTAATATTTTGTAACCAAACCACATACATTTTAAAGAAAGAACAAGGAACACTATGAAATTTACTGCATTGAAATATTCCTTCAGGTTGGCTACAATAGAAAGTTGAATTGGAAATCAAAAAAGTCACTTCTATCGGTGTCGCGTGCAAAAAGCTTAGTATTTTTTATATATCTTCAAAAAGAGTAATGGCCCAAAGTCAGCTTTAGCACGAATTATAGTGCTGATCAAAAGCTTTAATTTGAGCCTAGTGTCAAAAGAAAATAAGTTCTGGAAGATGTTTTTTTTTTCACATGCAAAACGTACGAACGTCGCGTGCAACAGCAGAGAATTGCCCATATACAGATTTCAGCAAAGCTTTTGACTCTGTTAACCACTCTCTCCTTTTATTCAAATTAGATCAACTTGGGTTTCCAAGTAATCTATAAACTTGGATTTCAAGTTATTTGAATGGAAGAACTTAGAGAGTTATATTTAAAATTTATTTCTTCTGTTTGGAGTCCAGAATATCAAGTGCACATCGACCGTATTGAGTCGGTACAAAAAAAAATTCTTCTTTTTGCGCTTCGTAGTTTGTACTGGGATCAAAACGTAAGGCTTCCTTCCTACCAGAGTAGATTACTATTGCTTAATTTACCTACACTTGAAAACCATACAATAATGCTTGGTACTATTTTTATGCAAAATCTTATAAGAGGTGATAACCACTGGTAAACCGTTTAACTTTTAATATTCCCGTTAGACTAACACGAAACTATTACCCTCTTAATTTGCCCCGATGTACATCCAATTTTAGTCTGCATGAGCCCTTTCGCGTTCTCTGTACTAATTATAACAATTTTTATCATTTAATTTGTACTTCAACTTCTATCCCTGTATTAAAAACTAAAATTTCATATCATTTGCTTCAATCATAGTTGTAGCCATGTGAAAGGGCCGAATTAAATAAAACAACCCTTTCGATTGTGAAAGGGCCGATTTAAATTAAAACAACCTTTTCAGTTGAGTTCTGTATTAAAACTGAATTTTATTTTCTAAGTCCCTGCTTAGGAAGCTAACATGAAATTCTTATTCTGGTCTTATCTGTGGCCTACGCAGAGGCCGCGACTGCCTGCGCGGGAGAGTTATCATTTGACCCCCGCACAGGAACCCTTGGTGCAGTGTGAGAACCATCTCAAGTGATTATTTTCGGCTAGGCTCAAGTGGCCTGCATTAGCACCGCTCCCTTGTTGGGTTTAAAATTACACATCATAATTTATGGCTCTAAATCGATTTACACTTGTCACATGACATGCACAGAGCTCATAAAGTATTCTATTTTATTTTTATTAGTGTTCGTCTGAACATTCTGGCAAGGGCCGGCAAGATTAGGTGTGTGTGACAATTACAATTGATCATATTTATTTCAATAACATTGCAATACAAAATTAGTGGACTGTATTAATTCGATATATTTTATTTTGCATAATAATTTTGACACCTTGCCACAGCTTGCAATTATTTTATTTTAACATTTTAATGAATTTATTTACTTTTTAACATAAAACATTTTTAATTCATTGATTTACGGTATATACAAAATTAGATATTAAGCATACCGCTGGGTAATGCTATGGCTTGTAACTGCCGTCGTATTTTTATTTTTCTTATAAAATATACAATTAATATCATTATTATTACAATTACTAAAATTAGGGATGCATGTCCAGTTAAATGATGAAAGTCTAGTTCCCTCAATTCTAGCTTGTGAGTTTTTAAATATTGAATCTGCCTTGATAAACGATTGATTTCGTCCGTATGGTTAATTAATGGCATTTCGAGCGGATTCCAAATAATTTTTGGTATTTCATTGACTTCTCCAATGTAAGACAAAGCTAATGTTCCCTGATCTTCTAGCTGAATACTGTGTTGAGCAACCAAAATTTTGTCATCAGTTCGAGCAGTACAATCTGACCTTAAAGTTATTATTCCTTGTTCAGGTAAATCTACTATCTCTATTTTTGAGTTGCTACATTGAATTGTTCTGAACCTTAAAAAGCCAACTACTTTTCTTTTCCAAATCAACCCAATATGACTTACTCTCAACAATCGTTTTATACCTGCAGTTTGATGCCTTATTTGGTTTGAGAGGTTTAATCTCACAACTATTGTCGTTAGCACTACTCCAAGGCCAACTTCCCTCACAAACCCTTTTATTTGACTGCCACCTTTGACATTTATTAATTGTAGATTCTGCCATAAGGTGATATGCATCGATCTCAAAATTATAAATTAAGTACTGAGAATCTACATGTACTGAAATCATGCGATCATCCAATCTAACCGGAACTGGAATAATTCTATAAAGAACTGAAGCATGTCTACCAAACAAAGGTATTTTGGCATTAATTATTAATTTTTTATCCACAAATAAACCTCTAGCCGTCAATAAAGTGTAAATCTCCTTTAATTCTGTGCCTGTTCTTTTCCCTGGCAAGACTAAATTTTCAGACAAACTGTCTTTTATTCTGGAAATCTCACTCTTTAGCTGACTAGGTCTTAATATGTTTGTATTAAGTCGGCCATGATTTATGTCTATTAATAAGCTTATGATACCATATTGAATTTTCTCGCATTCATCTATAATGTTACTTAACTGTTTGGTTATCATAAAAAAGTTGATAGACTCCTTGTACACATAATAAGTTTCTTTCAATACCTCTGTCATGTTCTTGATTCTTTCGTTCATTCCTTTAAAATTTGAGTTAACTTCATCAGTCGTTTTCTTTAAAATGTTAGTTGTAGAATCGACTAAGGAAATTTGTTTTCTACTTAACTCATTAAGGCTATGCTGATTGCTTAATAAGTTTTTCATATTATCCTCCATTTGTATCCTATCGTCTTCATCCATTATTCCAAATAAAATGTGATAAAGCGATCCCATAAAACCAAATGGAGCACGTTTACTTCTTGTTTTTCCCTGAGCCATAAAAAGCTTATTATTTTCTTCTATGTCTGAGATCTGCCTTTCCGTGTTACTCAGAACCAAAAGGCATTGATCCTCAAAACTATGAAGACGTTCGCAAATTACTCTCATTTTTGGTATTAAATCTTTACCTTTTCTAAGCATTTCGAAGTATACGTCCATATTATAAAATATTATTAAATTCCAAGAGGAGGCTACAATTTCAACGTCTCCCATTGGGTCCAAATATATTGCCGAAGTGTTATTTATTTTCTCTATTGCATACTTTGGCTGATCAGCCTTAGCAGATGCACTAGAAAATTGGCAAAATATAAATAATAGCATAGCCATTACAAAACCAAGTTTTGAGATCTTTGATGTACCCCTTGTTTGTCTTTTTGGTTTTGTCTCATCAGGATCAGATTCCATTTTTTCGACAGACTTTATTCCGTTTAGGGGACAGGCTTTACTTATTGGTATGGTGATAAATCCATCTTGTAACTTTACTTCTACCACTCTAACCTTTTCGTCTTTACCCTTATGGACTTTTTCCACCTTTCCCATTGGCAACCTGGCTGGATGACTGTTTTCATCTTTCAACAAGACGATTTGTCCTTCCTCTATATTTGGACTTTCCCTCTTCCACTTATTTCTCTGTTGTAGAGTATGCAAATACTCCTCTTTCCATTTAACCCAGAAGTCTCTTCTAATTTTTTGGATCAATTTCCAACTATCTAAATTACCAATTTGCTCATTTTCAATTGGTTCAACGATTTCTAACGGTGGTCTACCAATCAAGAAATGACCCGGGCTATCAAACACTCATTTTACAGGTAAAAGAATGCCCTTTAACTTTCTTATACACAGCATTGAGTCCATTTATTGGTTTAGAACTACACTTCGTCAAAGCTAAAAAGTTAAAAAATCAAAAAGTGACAAAATGGCTCTTAAAAATACACGCCTAAAACCGAAATATTTTTATAACTTCCACTTAAAATACATCTTAACAAACAACAAGACCATCAACTCAATAACAACCAAATCGATTTATAAATATTCATAAAAATTTATTACACCCTTAAGCCCTTAACCTCATTAAAACTTAACGCCAAAAACCAACGTTTCCGAGCTTAAAATTCATATCAAAAATTTTACTGCGGATAGTAACGATCATCTTGTTTTCTTCAAGTACCATCTAACCATATAACTATAAAAATAATTCGTTTTTAGGCGTTATTTTTAAATAGCCATATCCACTTTTTGCATTTTTCAACTTTTTCACTTGACAATACTTCTAAACCAATAATAACTCAATCTTATAAAAAAAAGGCATCTTACCTTAAAATAGTCTTTGATACCTAAATCGGTTTACCACAACTCGAGTTAAAATAAAAACAAAAACTTTACACTTTAAAAAACTACCATAAAAAATTAAATCCCATCTACTCAAATGTACCTTAACCAAAATCATATCATAAAGTGCGTATTCATCAATTTTTTAAACCCGTTATCGTTTGATCAATCTTTAACAATACTTTATTTATTTTCTCTATTGCATACTTTGGCTGATCAGCCTTAGCAGATGCACTAGAAAATTGGCAGAATATAAATAATAGCATAGCCATTATAAAACCAAGTTTTGAGATCTTTGATGTACCCCTTGTTTGTCTTTTTGGTTTTGTCTCATCAGGATCAGATTCCATTTTATCGACAGACTTTATTCCGTCTAGGGGACAGACTTTACTTATTGGTCTGGTGATAAATCCATCTTGTAACTTTACTTCTACCACTCTAACCTTTTCGTCTTTACCCTTATGGACTTTTTCCACCTTTCCCATTGGCCACCTGGCTGGATGACTGTTTTCATCTTTCAACAAGACGATTTGTCCTTCCTCAATATTTGGACTTTCCCTCTTCCACTTATTTCTCTGTTGTAGAGTATGCAAATACTCCTCTTTCCATTTAACCCAGAAGTCTCTTCTAATTTTTTGGATCAATTTCCACCTATCTAAATTACCAATTTGCTCATTTTCAATTGGTTCAACGATTTCTAATGGTGGTCTACCAATCAAGAAATGACCCGGAGTTAATACTTCATGTTGATCCATCTCATTTTCAGAAGTATACAAAGGTCTCGAATTCAAGCATGCTTCTATTTGACATAAAACTGTTGACATCTCTTCGTATGTCAGACTATTTTCCCCTATTACCCGTTTCAAATGGTACTTCATGGATTTAACTCCAGATTCCCAAATACCTCCGAAGTGAGGTCCTGCCGGGGGGATAAAATGCCAATCAATCCTATCTTTTTCAAGCTGCGCGGCAATCATTGTGTTTTCCTTGATTGCTTTATTTAACTCTTGATCCAACTTTCTTGAAGCTCCTACGAAATTTGTTCCGTTATCCGAATAGATATTGGCAACTTTTCCTCTTCTAGCAACAAATCTTCTTAAGGCTGCTAGGAATGCATCCGAGGTTAAGTCACTTACCATTTCTAGATGTATGGCTTTGGTGGCCATACACACAAATACGGCTATGTATCCTTTATATGTTTTTAGTCCACGATTCTTGGAACATTTAACAAAATAAGGACCTGCGTAATCTATTCCAGTATTTAAGAATGGGTACGACATCGTAACTCTGTATTTCGGCAGATTGCCCATTATTTGTTGAGCAGTATTTTGTCTGTACCTAGCACACTTGACACATTCTCTCAAATACATCTTTAAGGAATTCTTTAGCCCGAAAATCCAATATTTCCTTTGGATATAATTTCGCATTAAGTTTATTCCTCCATGCAAGGTTTCTTTATGAGCCTTTTGGATCAGTAAGTTTGTTAAATGGCACTTGTCTAAAATTATTGGATGCTTTACTTCAAATTCTGCATTGGAGTTTTGTAGTCTCCCTCCCACTCGCAGTATACCATCCTTATCTAAAAATGGATTCAACGACAATATTCTATTACTTGTCTTAATTTCTTTTTTTGTTTCCAGGCACTTTATCTCTAGACTGAATTGATATTCTTGCTGTTTCCTAATTATGATCTTTTCAGCTCGTTTTAGCTCCTTTACGGATAGGAAAGAGGGATAAGATTCTTTCTTTATTTTTAATTGAATGAATCTATTTAGATATACTATTATTCTTACGACTTTTTCAATGCTAGAAAACTTCTCCAGTAATTTGTAAATGGGATCATCGGTTTTGTTATTTAAAATTGAATTTACCAAAACTACATCTTCTTCGGATTGCTGTCGAGGCCAATGCTCCTTTGGCTGAGATAGCCATTTCGGACCTTTCCACCATAAATCACAGGCGGTCAGTTGGCTAGAACTAATTCCTCTAGATGATAAATCTGCAGGATTTTCTTCAGAATTCACATGGTTCCATTCGATATTATTTAATTTTCGAATATCATCCGTTCTACGTCTAATGAATTTGACCTTGCTATCACCATTTTTAATCCATGCTAAAGTGATAGTGGAATCACTCCAAGCATAGATTTCTACTTTAGTACCAATGGATTCAATTACATAAAAACCCTTTCTCCCCTCTCTCTCTCCCCTCCCTCCTCTTCTCCCCTCCCTTTCCCTCCTCCTCCCTACTCCTCTCTCCTTCTCTCCCCCTCTCCTCTCTCCTCCTCCTCTCTCCACTCTCTTCTCTTTACCTTTATTCGTTTGATCAATTCATTAAGCAAGTGAGCTGCACATAACTCTAGCTTGGGAATAGTTTTTCTATTTTTAATTGGATTAATTCTACTTTTGCTGGCTATTATGTTTACACAATTCCCTACTTTAGCGTATACCACTGCTGCATATGCCTTTTCGGAAGCGTCAGCAAATCCATGAAGCTGTATTATTGACCAATTTTTTGAACTAATCCATCTTGGGATTCGGATTTGTTCTAAAAGCAATAAATTTTCTCTATAACTTACCCAATAATCTTTTTCTTCTTTGGATAATTCTTGATCCCATTCACTCTTATTTATCCATAATTTTTGAATAAAAAGTTTTCCCAAAATAGTTACAGGAGCCAACCATCCTAAAGGGTCATATATTTTTGATAATGTTGATAGCACTATCCTTTTATTAATGTTTTTCGAGTCCCCGCAATTTACTTTGAATTTAAACAAATCCTTTTGCGGTTCCCATTGAAGCCCCAGGGTTTTTACGGTTTCATTTTCCACAAGAGTGAGAACCTTGTTATCTCCTGTATCTTCTACAGTTTCCATTATTTTTAAACTGTTGGAAATCCATTTTCCTAAATTCATTCCCACTTTTTGTAATTCTTGAGAAATTAATTTAATTAAATGATTGGCATCTTCTATAGAATCAGCCCCCGTCATTAGGTCATCCATATAGAAATCATTCCTAATTATCTCACTTACATCTTTGTTTTTGCATTTATCAGCAATATCTACTAGAACTCTAGTAGCTAAATATGGTGCAGATGCAGTACCATATGTGACTGTTGTCAATTTATAATTTTTAATTTTTTCATCTGGAGAATCTCTCCATAAAATATATTGGTACTCTTGATCATTATCAATAATATTTATCTGACGATACATTTTTTCAACGTCCGCAGATACAACAAATTCCCATTTTCTCCACTTAATGATAATGTCAAAAATATCTTTTTGAACTCGTGGACCAACCCACATTATTTCGTTCAAACTTTTATTATTAGTTGTTTTTGCTGAAGCGTCAAAAACAACTCTTAATTTGGTCGTCAGGCTTGAATCTCTAATTACAGCCTGGTGAGGTAAAAAGTATTTTCCTTCTTTCTCCACTTCGACCATATGTCCTAAATCCATATATTCATGCATGAATTTAGCGTAGTCTAACCTTAGTTTTTCATTTCTTTTTAATTTTTTCTCAAGATTCATAAAACGAGCCATTGCCTGTTTCTTCGAATCTCCTAAGGTGACATCATCTTTAAATGGAATTGACACAATGTATCGACCATCTGAATCTTTTTTTGTAGTTTTTATGAAATGATTTTCACATATTTCAGACTCAATATCATTTTTGTCTTCTTCCTCGACTTCCCAATACCGATCCATATCTTTTAATTCGATGGTGGTTGCTACAATTGTCTTCTTACCTTTGGATTTTTTGCATCCAGAGACAATCCACCCGAAATCGGTTTTTTGACCGAGGAGGCCATTAATTTTGACCACTCCATTCTGCAGAATGTGAGTGTATAGATCTGCCCCAATTATCAGATCTACACGACCCGGCTTATTAAAGTCTGGGTCAGCCAAATTGTACTTCTCCCACTTTGATTTGTCAACATTAACTGTGCTGACTGGGAGAGCCCTCATTAATTTCGGAAGTATTAGTGCTTCAGCTCTTATCGTTTTTTGGGAATTATTTCGTTTAATTGAAAGATATACTTTGTGCTTCGAGATGCACTTTCCCGTGGACGATACTCCACTGATCTCTGTCTGAGAACGAATTTTGGGTAATTTCAGAATCTGCGCAGATTCTTCTGAAATTATTGTGCTTTGAGAACCACTGTCGATCAAAGCTCTAAAATTTTCGAAACCTCCATCAGAGGTTTGAATTTGAATGCGTGCTGTAGCTAGCAACGCTTGTTCCGATGTCATACACGTATTTACTTTTTCATTACTTTTTTCAATTTTTTGGTCTGTATTAGACTTTACATAGATGTGTAGCATACTGTGATGATTTCTTTTACAAATCGAACATGAAATGTCACTTTGACATTTTTTATTATATGTGTGTTTAAGGCATTTAAAACACAAATGGGCCTTTTTTACTTTTTCCATCCGTTCAGATGGATTCAAAGCCTTAAATTTTTGACACTGAAGTATCAAATGTCCCGTACTTTTGCACATAGCACAACTGTTAGTAGACAACTCTTTCATATTGCTACTGAATACTTTTTTACCAGGTTTTTCATCCTGAACTGAGCTAATCGAACTTAGTCGTTGCTCTAAAAATTCAATGACATCGGACAATGCTTGAATTTCTTTAGTTTTTTTAACATGGCTCTCATACAGTTGCAGAGCTTCTTTGTTAAATTTTCGTATTATTATGTGTGCAAAAACTATATCAACCTCGTCGGAAATTTGTGCCTTTAATTTTATCATGTGAATTGACTCATTAATAGTGTCAATAAACATTCTTAAATGCCGAACTGATTCCACATTCAGATTTTGGAGATCAAGAAGGCGATTTATTTGATCGGAAAAAATTTTCCTTTTATTTTCGTACCGCTTGGTTAATAATTCCCAAGCGGCCTCATAATTTTCCCCCGATCCCAACAATAAGTGAGAGACCACATTCCTGGCTTCTCCCTTAAGTGAGATTTTGAGGTAATTAAATTTTAGGGTAGGACTGAGATCCTCCCTTAAATGTATGAGTTCATTAAATAACTCATAAAATAGGTCCCAATCTTTGGAATCTCCAAAAAATGTGGGTACCTGAATTTTAGGCAGCGTTGGCAAATCATCAGTTTTATGATTTCCAACTTCTACCTTCTTTGGCACAATTTCCTCGAGTTTCTTTTTCATGTCTTTGGTGACCATTGAAATATCGAACTCTAATTCGTCCAATATATCGTTATATCGTTTAATAGTGACATCTGTTGTGTTTCCCTGCTTTAAGACAACTAGCTTCTCCCAATAAAAATTAAGCTTCCCAATTCTAATTTCAAAAGTTGTAATTTTATCGTTTTGAATATCCTCAAATGTATCTTTTAAATATTTATTTAACTGCTCTATTGCAATATCTAATTGGCTATCGCAGTTAACATTTGTTTCGATATTTTGCTCTTTTACCATTAATTTACCCTCGGACTTATCGGACTCAGCTAAAACTTTGTCTATTCTGACTTTTATTCTGTTAAATGTGGCTACCATTTGCTCGTAATGATTCTTAGTGAAGTAGTCATGTTCGACTACTCCAATATGAATCAGAGCTTTGTGATTTTCAAGGCACTCAGCCTGCAGCTCATCGAATTGTTTTAAATATTGGAAAGATAAGCTAGGGAGCTCTTCAAGCACCCTACTGGCTTCTGTAATCTCAACCTGCCGTTTTATCAGTGCTATCGTTTGTTTGGACAACATTTTGTATTATTGTTTGTGCTTGAATTACACGGGTTTACAAAAAAAAATTGATGAAATACGCACTTTATGAAACTATGATTTTCGGTTAAGGTACATCTCCCTGAGTAAGAAATGGGCACTTTTAATTTTTTGTATGGTACAGTTTTTTTTTAAAGTGTAAAAAACGTTTTTGGCACTTCTTTAATTTCTAACTCGAGTTGTGGTAAACCGATTTGGGATATCAAAGACTCATTTAACAGGTAAAAGAATGCCCTTTAACTTTCTTATACACAGCATTGAGTTCCATTCATTGGTTTAGAAGCTACACTTCGTCAAAGCTGAAAAAGTTGGAAAAAATGCAAAAAAGCTGACATAAATGGCTTCTTTAAAAATACACGCCTAAAAACCGAAATTATTTTTATAACTTCTACTTAAAGATACATCTTTAAGCAAACTAACAAGACCATCAACTCAATTAACAACCAAAGGTTCGATTTTATATAGATTATTTCAGTTGGAAAAAAGGTGTATTACAGCCCTGTTAGAGCCCTGTTAACCTCAGTTAACAGCTGTAAACGGCCAAAAAACCAACGTTGTTCCGAGCTTAAAAAATGCATATCAAAAAAATTTACTGGCGGATAGTAACGATCATTAGCTTGTTTTTTTTGTCGAAGTGCCATCTAACCATATAAGCTATAAAAATAATTTCGGTTTTTAGGCGTGTATTTTTAAAGTAGCCAAATATGCCAGCTTTTTTGCATTTTTTCCAACTTATTCAGTTTTGACGAAGTGCAGCTTCTAAATCATTGAATGGAACTCAATGCTGTGTATAAGAAAGTTAAAGGTCATTCTTTTACCTGTAAAATGAGTCTTTGATAGCTTAAATCGGTTTACCACAACTCGAGTTAGAAATTAAAGAAGTGCAAAAAACGTTTTTTACACTTCAAAAAAAACTGTACCATACAAAAAATTGAAAGTGCCCATTTCTTACTCAGGGAGATGTACCTTAACCGAAAATCACAGTTTCATAAAGTGCGTATTTCATCAATTTTTTTTTTGTAAACCCGTGTTATTCAACTTTGATTTTAATTAGAATTTCGAACATAATACTTTAATAAATTTTTATATAATATGTATATCTATATAAATATAATATAATATAATAATATAATTATATATAGATAGGACTGAATCTTCGCTGTTATTTTCGCTATCTTGCCGCTGTTGATTTTTTCCTATGCTGTCGATCTTTTCCTTGTATTGTCGTCGTAGAAAGCTGGAGTCTTCGAAAGGCTGGCGTCCTGATTGCCGTTACAGATGATTTAATTGGTTTTTTTTTTTTTTTTGTAAGAGTCACTTTTTGATTTTTTAATTTTATTTTTATTTTTTAACTTTTGTTGGGAGTCACTTTGTTTAATTTGTTGTATTTCTTTTTATTTATTTATTATTCTTTAAACTTTTGTTGGGAGTCACTTTTGTTTTATTTTAATTTTATTATTTTTTTCTTTAAACTTTTGTTGGGATTTACTCGATTTTATTTAATTTTTATTATTTTTTAAAACTTTTGTTGGGAGTTACTTTGTTTTAGTTTAATTTTGTTATCTTTTTTAAAACTTTTGTTGGGAGTCACGTCAATGTTGTTGTTATACCGGGAGTAACTTTTACTTATTTTCCCGTATTTTAAACTTTTTCGATGTCGGCCTCGAATACGCCTGAATTTATTTAAATCACTTTTTCGATGTTAAGGGCCTCGAAAACGCCACAAAATATTTTTGCTCGATGGAAAGAATTATATATCTCTTTTTTTCACTTGTCGATTATTCGACTACTTCACAAAAAAATGTTAATTTTTTGCTAATCATATAATTGTTAAAAATTTATTAACATAAAAGATTATTTTGTATCTTTTTGCTTTATAAATTTATACTCTGCCTTTTTACCACTGGTGGGGAAAGACAAGAGCCAATTATTTTTAGCAACCTTTAACACTGCAAGGCGTTACAGATTTTTTAAAGATGCTGGCCTGACTTCTGCGTCTCTTACCATGGGTTGGGGAAAACTGCAGAGTTGTCGAAGGACCAAAATGAAAGGGCCTGCGCGGGAGAGTTATCATCTGACCCCCGCACAAGAACCCTTGGGGCAGTGTGAGAACCATCTCAAGTGATTATTTTTGGCTAGGCTCAAGTGGCCTGCATTAACACCGCTCCCTTGTTGGGTTTAAAATTACACATCAGAGTTTATGGCTCTAAATCGATTTACACTTGTCACATGACATGCACAGAGCTCATAAAGTATTATATTTTATTTTTATTAGTGTTCGTCTTAACACCATGTGTCCCGTATTTATTTGTTTCATGTATTTTCCTCGCGAACTCGCATTTTTGCCCGAAATTATAAAGGGTCCCGCGCGTAACAAGCACGTGCTTGGTATCGTTGGGCCACTTGTTTGTACTGCTCGTATTGCATCAACGTCCATCAATAAATTAAAAAGATCGCGATTTGAAACTTTCACAGTCTTCCCAAAACATGTGTACGCAGATCAAGTTTGAAAACCGACCCGATAGGACGTCTATATCCTATAGCTCCCATAGGAACAATCGAATATACATATCTTTCAAAAAATGAAGATTTTTCACGCATTGTAAAAGCTATTAACATGAATCTTTCCAAATCGTATCTTTTTGCGCATACTTTGATCAGGGTTAAAGCGCGTGCCGTTCGGACGTCTATATCCTATAGCTCCCATAAAAACAATAGGGTGAAATCGGCCCAAATTTGTCCCTTGTATTAAGAAGACTTCATGCTTTTTACAGAATTAGAAATTCTTTTTGTTTCTTTGAGACATATAGCAGACTGCAAGGGTATTAAAACTTCGGCTTGCCGAAGTTAGCTTCCGTCCTCGTTTCCACTAAATATGTGTCTGGGAAACGAGTTTTTTTTCAGTTCTTCTTTGTAGAAACCACCTTGTATTGGTTTACCTTCGAAGTCTTCCAACAAGTAGGGTGTAGGGTATGTGTTTATCACACTTATTATTTTAAACATTTCTGTAGTCCAATTCGGTGTATAGCCCTTTTCAAACACATGTTTATGTTTACTGATGCGTACATAATCTCCGTTACGCAAATTCCCCACACTAAACATTTTGAGATGATTGTAGGCTGTTTTCAAAATGTGTTTTTCATTGGAAGAATTGACGTCAATTGGGGCGACCTTAATTGTTCTATGTGGTCTTTTGTTGTATATATCAATTAATTTTGTATACATATCAACCCACTTGTATGTTCCGCTAAAACTAAATTCCCGCCACATAAGTTCCTTCAAACTTCTGTTGAAGCGTTCCACAATTGAAGCTTTTACATTTGAAAAGGTAGAATAATGATTAATTCCATATGTTTCATCAACGCATTAAATTGATTGTTAAAAAATTCAGTTTCATCATCCGTTTGTAAATTCTTTGGTGTTCCACGTGGTGATTTGAACATTTTCTCAATTGCCATTAAGACATCTTTAGCGCTTTTTGATTTTAATGCTTCTCTCCAGGCATATTTGCTAAAACAATCCACAACAGTCAAAATATAAACAAATCCTCCGTTAAGCTTTGAGTACTTTCCCATTTCCACTAAATCTGCTTGCCAGAGATCATTTATACCCTTTGTACAACCCCACAACAGTTTTAATATCTCTTTTTAAAATATCTGAATGCTCTTTTTCGTCTGAAAAGTGTCCAAACTTGTCGACAGACATTTTGTTTATAAGGTAAGTTAAAGTTTGTGAACCTTATTTATTCAATTAATATATAGTTTTAGCCTTTCGCAGTTCTTGTGATTAGTGTTGCCAGCGGCCTTTGAGGCTATTAAAAGCTGCAATCTTTCAACTATGAATTAGTTGACATCATCCCAATAAATATAATTGGGTTTCGCTCGTTGTAAGGACATGTATCCAAATCCCTTTTTATTTGATTTTTTTTGTTTTGATTGAATTGGGGTGGATATAGCTGAAGGAGGTATATTTTCATTGCTCATGAACTTTTTAATAATGTTTGTATACTTGTAACCTCTAGTTCCTTTTATTCACTTATTTGGATCAAAATCTATTCTATGTGCACTTGTCTCAGTAATGATTTCTTTATAATTTTTTAAGTCTGTGGCACTGATTTGTGTGGGTTTATTATGAACAATAAGAGAATAAAGCCCAGGAGTCAAATCCCACGTGCTTCCCCTTGATAATTGAACTTTATTATGACTTATATTTGGGGGTTGATGAACTTTTTCTAGGCCCATAAGCGTTGTCCAGAACTTTATTTTTTTATTTCGATAGACTGCTAATATTAAAATCATAGTCTACATGGATTAGACTGCTAGCATCTGCTTATATTTCTAGCGGTGTTTCTAGTGGTGTATCTAGCGTTGTTTCCGGCTCTGATCCCAATTCAATATGTGACTGTGAAAAAAAGTTATCATCTGAGTCACTAGTAACATCATCATTATACATTTTTATTTCTTCATTTCGCACATGATTATCATCATAATCATATTCATAATCATGATCATCATCGTCATCATATCATCATTACTTTTTTGCTTTAGAGCCGATGATTTATCTTCGTTTGTATTCATAAACTTTCATTTTTTATTTTCACTAACTAGTTAATTTAAGGGATCTGTTATTGGCTTAAAAATTTCTTCCAACTCGTAAGCATTTAGTGATTTAAAATGTTTTAGATCATCGAATTTTTTCTTCAATGCATTTCTCGTTTTAGTTAGCTGACTAAAAATAAATTGACTCATTTTGACTACTCTCAAAACTTTCACCAACGACAGCACAAAAGATGTATTACCGGTGTATGAACTATACTTTACTGGGTTACATTTCATATGAAAATTATAAACTATATTTATTATTTATATGTTTATATTTTTTTACTGAAAAAGAATCATTTTACTGTTGTAATTGTTGACATTTCCCTTCAAATAAAAGATGTTAAAGTATGTGTGCGTGTGTGCGTGTTTTATTGAGTATAATAAATGATTGAGTACAAATGATATAAATTTTATAAATATTACAAAGTGATACGTAAAGTGAACAATTATATTTAACTCCAGTTGGACGGAAACATTGCTTCTTTTTATAACTCGATATTGCTTGTTCTTTAGCAACTTTAGATGGAGATCTTTCAAAGCGTTATATCTCTTAGGTAGATATAAAATATATTTATCAAGTTCAAAGGCAATGGAGACCCCATAAACAGTTTTCTTCCTCTCCGCATTGATAATTGGGTAGCTGACGTTTATACCCATATTATTTTGTGTTATCAAGGGCTTTAATGCTTGCGTGTTGAAGTCCTTTGAAACCTCTTCCATATTAGCGTCCCGCTCATTTTCTCTCGGAATTGCTTGATTCATGATGCTTCTGTTTTTGTTGTGGTTGGTTTGAAGTTTGTCCTCGAAGAAGGTGGTTTAAATGAGAAGCAAGCTGATTGACTTGACAAGTTAATGTTAAAGTTTAGACTGTAAAGTCTCAACGATTTCCGAGCTCATGTTATATCAGTTCTCAGACCGAGATTTCCATAGCAACAGGTTGTTGTTTTTCCATCCTTATTGATTTAATGTTTTATTGTTTAAAAGACATTAAATCAGTTACTTTATTTGAATGACAGCAGGAATTTAATGCACAGGTGTCCACAATTGTATGATCCAAAACGTTGTACCTGTTCATAGTTATATTTGATATCATCCCCTAAGTATATCGCAACTTCTTTTGGTGGCTGGTCCAAAACTATCAAAATATAATATATTGTTTTTGTTTTTGTGGTAAGCTACCCAATGTGTACCCCTTGAATTCGAGTCATCCAAATTAATCACTCCACTCTCATTATTATACCCTTGCAGAGGGTATAATGATTTCAGTCAGAAGACGAGTCGATCTAGCCATGTCCGTCTGTCCGTCCGTCTGTCTGTCCGTCCGTTTCTACGCAAACTTGTCCCTCAGTTCTAAAGCTATCGAGCTGAAATTTTACCAAAAGTCGTCTTTCTATTGCAGGTAGTATATAAGTAGGAGCCGGCCGGATCGGACAACTATAGCTTTTAGCTCCCATAGGAATAATCGTAAAAATAATTTAAAACAAATTATAACTTATGTGTTTTTTTGACATATTACCTTATGCTCTTGGAAATATCACTTTTTTAACTGTTCTGAATTTCGAATTAAATTTTAGAAAAATCGGACTACTATATTATATAGCTCCCATAGGAACGATCGGAAAATTAAAGGGAATTTAATTGAAACCAAATTATAGCTTTGTTAATTTTTATTGTATTCTCTTCTACTTTGGAATATAAGTTTATTTTATTATTTTGGAATTTCGAATTAAATTTAACATTAATTGGATGACTATATTATATAGCTGCCATAGGAAGGATCGATCAATTAATGTCAAAATAATCCGTAAACTGCTAAAATTTTGTTTGTTGCAAATCTAAATTTAACATTTTTGTAATTTCAAATAGAATCGGAACGATCTGCAAGGGTATATAAACTTCGGCTGGCCGAAGTTAGCTTTCTTTTTTGTTTTTAGATGTTTTTGGGAGAGAGTCTCTCATGAACGCCCCACTAAAATGCGGTATATTTCTTTAAGCAAATTCTATTATATCAATATTTGTTAATGTTCTTTTGGGTAGCTGACCAATTAGTTTTTTTTGTTTCTTCATTCTTCCGCCACGACTGTTGTATGATTTTAGGTATTAAGCCGTAACCATTTTTATGGGGTTTTAAGACCTTCACCCTCGGAAACTTTTTCCATTTTTCGGTTATGTCTTTTATTTTCTTCTAGCTGTTGCTTAGCAATTTTTGCGTTTGTTATTAATTTTGCAACACTAGAAGTTCCTGAAGCTAAACTACCTATAGCACTTAGTGCCGTTAAGATGGGTACCAGTGGTAAAAAACCTCCCATTTTGGGTACATTAATTATTCGAGGAACTTTACCGTTTTCCTAGATCCGATTGAATTATGTTTTAATTGCATTAACCAAGTCCAGAGGTTTTGGTTTTTATAATTCCCGACTAGCTTCTCTTACAACAGATGATAGTCTATTTATTTTCATCCTCCTACGCCTCCTCTTCTTCGGTTTTTCTTATTTCGCTTCCGAACACCCATTCCAAAATGTTTTTTTGCTTTCATAAAATTAGTTACAAAATATGCTGCTGCTCTCTCCTTAAGAGAACTATCCTTCGCCTTTACTCGCTCCCAAGCCTTGTTAATTAATGCACAATCTGCCGTATGTCGATTGCTTAGATCCTAGTTTTGTGAATAGGCAATATCGTGAACCTTGCTAGCTTTATCCAACTGATTATTTCCGTGATCTCCACGCTGTAATCACACTGCAAGCTTTGTACCGGGCCCACAATAGTTATATCCATGAATATGAAACTCAATCGGAAGAGAATTTATTAACTTATTAATAAGACCACTTCCACGTTTACGATGTAAATAATGACTGATGTGATTATAAAAACGTTTCCCCATTATATATTGTCTTTATTCATTGAAGACTTATCACAGAATAAACATATTTATATTAGGATGCAATTAATAAAGCAAAAAAAATAACATTCTTGTTCGTAACATTGAGAACGTGAACAATGTTAAACAACAACCACGTCACAGTAAATTATTACCAAACACGATTAGAGCCCTTGTGGTTGGTCCATCCAACTGCGGGAAAACTAATGTAATGATCAGTCTAATTGAGAGTCCAAATGGTTTGAGATTTGAAAATATATACGTGTTTTCAAAGAGTCTATACCAACCGAAATATGATTACTTGGACATGCTAATAAAACCGATTAAGGGTATGGGATATCATACATTCTCACAGAACGAAACTGTTTTAGCACCCTCCGAAGCAAATAATAATTCAATCATGATTTTCGATTATGTGGCTTGTGAGAAACAGGATAATATTCGCTCCTATTTCTGTATGGGCCGTCACAAAAATATTAATTCGTTTTATTTGTGTCAAACATATCAAATATGTCAAAAACATCTTATACGGTTCAATGCAAATGTAATTATTATGTTTAAACAGGATGATTAAAATATAAAAAATAAATATATATATATATATATATATATATATATATATATATATATATCATATATATATATATATATATATATATATATATATATATATATCATGCTTGACATGAAACCTGAGACATTTATGAAAATTTGTCAAAAATGTTGGGATGATAAATGTGGATTTTTATTTATAAGTAAGGATGACAATGTTGATAAGGGACGATATAGAACAGGATTTTGGTCAGAAGTTTGTACGGCAGTGAAGGAGACGTTTCAGACCCCATTGTTCCTATGGAAGCTATAGGATATAGACGTGCGATCGGCACGCGCTTTCACCCTGATCAAGGTATGCGCAAAAAAATACGATTTGGAAAGATTCATGTCAATAGCTTTTACAATGCGCGAAACATCTTACTTTTTTGAAAGCTATGTATATACGATTGTTCCTATGGAAGCTATAGGATATAGACGTGCGATCGGCACGCGCTTTTACCCTGATCAAGGTATGCGCAAAAAAATAAAATTCGGAAAGATTCATGTCAATAGCTTTAAAATGCATTACAATGCTTTTACAATACAATACCCTTAATCGGTTTTATTAGCATGTCCAAGTAATCATATTTCGGTTGGTATAGACTCTTTGAAAACACGTATATATTTACAAATCTCAAACCATTTGGACTCTCAATTAGACTGATCATTACATTAGTTTTCCCGCAGTTGGATGGACCAACCACAAGGGCTCTAATCGTGTTTAGTAATAATTTACTGTGACGTGGTTGTTGTTTAACATTGTTCACGTTCTCAATGTTACGAACAAGAATGTTATTTTTTTTGCTTTATTAATCGCATCCTAATATAAATATGTTTATTCTGTGATAAGTCTTCAATGAATAAAGACAATATATAATGGGGAAACGTTTTTATAATCACATCAGTCATTATTTACATCGTAAATGTGGAAGTGGTCTTATTAATAAGTTAATAGATTCTCTTCCGATTGAGTTTCATATTCGTGGATATAACTATTGTGGACCCGGTACAAAGCTTGCAGTGTGATTACAGCGTGGAGATCACGGAATTAATCAGTTGGATGAAGCTTGCAAGGTTCACGATATTGCCAAAGACATTAGAATATGAAGATAGATAACGCCATACGATTTTTTTGCACACAATTATTTGGTTCTGGCTCTAGAGCTGGCTCCAGGCTCTCTTGCTCAAAAGCCAGAGAGAGAGCGCTCTAGAGCCAGCCGCTCTCATGCACGCATACAGCGACAGCACACGATTATAAGTGTGCACATGAATTTACTCACACAAGCATGTGCACTCTCTGTTTTGATTTTTACGCTCTCAACATTATGCGAGCGGAGAGAGCGAGATTTTCGTCGCCACAAAAAAAAAAGCTGCATATTGCAAAACGAACGTATGACCGTTACTCATCCTAGACACTATATTGGTCTTTGATATTGCCTATTTACAAAACTAGGATCTAAGCAATCGACATGAAACAGATTGTGCATTAATTAACAAGGCTTTGGAGCGAGTAAAGGCGAAGGATAGTTCTCTTAAGAGAGAGCAGCAGCATATTTTTAAACTAATTTTATGAAAGCAAAAAAACATTTTGGAATGGGTGTTCGGAAGCGAAATAAGAAAAAACCGAAGAAGAGGAGGCGTAGGAGGATGAAAATAAATAGACTATCATCTGTTGTAAGAGAAGCTAGTCGGGAATTGAAAAAACGAAAACCCCTGGATGTGGTTAATGCAATTAAAATTGCACGTAAAGCAATACATAATTCAATCGGATCTAAGAAAAACGGTAAAGTTCCTCGAATAATTAATGTACCCAAAATGGGATGTTTTTTACTACTTGTATCCATCTTAACGGCACTAAGTGCTATAGGTAGTTTAGCTTCAGGAACTTCTAGTGTTGCAAAATTAATAACAAACGCAAAAATTGCTAAGCAACAGCTAGAAGAAAATAAAAGACATAACCGAAAGATGGAAGAAGTTTCCGAGGGGTAAGGTCTATACTTAAAACCCCATAAAAATGGTTACGGCTTATGCCTAAAACCATATAACAGTCGTGGTGGGAGAATGAAGAAACAAAAAAACTAATTGGTCAGCTACCCAAAAGAACATTAACAAATATTGATATAATGGAATTTGCTCAAAGAAATATACCGCATTTTAGGGGGGTGTTCATGAGAGACTCTCTCCCAAAAACATCTAAAAATAATGAGAGTGGAGTGATGTAGGAGGAAATTCTTCGTGGGGAGGTTTTAAAGGACTTCAACACGCAAGCATTAAAGCCCTTGATAACACAAAATAATATGGGTATAAACGTCAGCTACCCAATTATCAATGCGGAGAGGAAGAAAACTGTTTATGGGGTCTCCATTGCCTTGGAACTTGATAATTATATTCTATATCTACCTAAGAGATATAACGCTATGAAAGATGTCCATCTAAAGTTTTCTTGATCAACTTCAAGGAATATCGAGTTATATATAGAAACAATGATTCCCTCCAACTGGAGCTAAATAGAATTGTTTAATTCACTTATCACTTTGTAATATTTATAAAATTTATATTATTTGTACTCTAACATTTATTATACTCAATAAAACACGCTCACATACTTTAACATCTTTTATTTGAAGGGAAATGTCAACAACTACAACAGTAAAATGATTCTTTTTCAGTAAAAAAATATAAACATATAAATAATATATATATTTTTTAACTTTCATTAGTATGAAATGTAACCCTGTAAAGTATAGTTCATACACCGGTAAAACATGTTTTGTGCTGACGTTGGTGAAAGTTTTGAGAGTAGTCAAAATGAGTCAATTTATTTTAAGTCAGCTAACTAAAACGAGAAATGCATTGACGGGAAATTCCCTGATCAAGGTATGCGCAAAAAAATACGATTTCGAAAGACTCATGTCAATAGCATACCTTGATCAGGGTACAAGCGCGCGCCGATCGGACGTCTATATCCTATAGTTCCCATAGGAATAATAAGCTTCCCATAACAATAGTTAAAAGCCGTCAAAATATCAATTTTTTCTGTTTTTTGCCTTTTTGCAGTCTAAAAGCTATTGACATGAAACTATCCAAATCCAATTTCTTTATGTATACCTTGCTCAGGGTAAAAGTTCTTGCCAATTAGACTACAATATACCTCAGCTGCCATTTAAAAATGTATTTTGCTACATATAGGAAATCTTTTTTATACCCTTGCAGAGGGTATTATAATTTTGGTCAGAAGCTTGTAACGCAGTGAAGGAGAAGTTTCCGACCACATAAAGTATATATATTCTGGATCAGGATCAAGAGGGGAGTCGATATAGCCATGTCCGTCTGTCCGTCTGTTTCAATACCGTTTGCGAACTCAGTTTAAAAGATAGCGATTTGAAACTTTCACAGTCGTCCTAAAACATGTGTACGCAGATCAAGTTTGAAAACCGACCCGATCGAACGTCTATATCCTATAGCTCCCATAGGAACAACCAGATATACACAGCTTTCAAAAAATGAAGATTTTTCACGCATTGTATAGGAATAACATTGGAATAATAAGGTTAAATCGGTTAAAATTTGACGTTTTTCAGGATATTTCGCGCATTGTAAAAGCTATTGACATGAGTCTTTCCAAATCGTATTTTTTTGTGCATACCTTAATCAGGGTAAAGGCGCTTGCCGATCGGACGTCTATATCCTATAGCTCCCATAGGAATAATAGGGTGAAATCGGTTAAAACTTGACGGTTTTTTCAGTTTTTTGTTTTTTTTGCAGTCTAAAAGCTATTGACATGAAACTATCCAAATCTAATTTATTTATGTATACCTTGCTCAGGGTAAAAGTTCTTGCCAATTAGACTACAATATACCTCAGCTGCCATTTAAAAATGTATTTTGCTACATATAGGAAATCTTTGTTATACCCTTGCAGAGGGTATTATAATTTTGGTCACGTTTGGACGTTTCCGACCCCATAAAGTATATATATTCTGGATCAGGATCAAGAGGGAAGTCGATATAGCCATGTCCGTCTCTCCGTCTGCCCGTATGTTTCAATACCGTTTGAGAGCTCAGTTTAAAAGATAGCGATTTGAAACTTTTACAGTCGTCTTAAAACATGTGTACGCAGATCAAGTTTGAAAACCGACCCGATCGAACGTCTATATCCTATAGCTCCCATAGGAACAATCAGATATACACAGCTTTCAAAAAGGAAGATTTTTCACGCATTGTATAGGAATAACATTGGAATAATAGGGAGAAATCGGTTAAAATTTGACGTTTTTCAGGATATTTCGCGCATGGTAAAAGCTATTGACATAAATCTTTCCAAATCGTATTTTTTTTGCTCATACCTTGATCAGGGTACAAGCGCGTGCCGATCGGACGTCTATATCCTATAGTTCCCATAGGAATAATAGGGTGAAATCGTTAGAATATGACGTTTTTCAGGATATTTCGCGCATTGTAAAATCTATTGACATGAGTCTTCCCAAATCGTATTTTTTTGTGCATACCTTAATCAGGGTAAAGGCGCTTTGCCTATCGAACGTCTATATCCTATAGCTCCCATAGGAATAATAGGGTGAAATCGGTTAAAACTTGTCGTTTTTCAGGATATTTCGCGCATTGTAAAAGCTATTGACATGAGTCTTTCCAAATCGTATTTTTTTGTGCATACCTTAATCAGGGTAAAGGCGCTTGCCGATCGGACGTCTATATCCTATAGCTCCCATAGGAATAATACGGTGAAATCGGTTAAAACTTGACGTTTTTTTCTGTTTTTGTTTTTTTGCAGTCTAAAAGCTATTGACATGAAACTATCCAAATCAAATTTATTTATGTATACCTTGCTCAGGGTAAAAGTTCTTGCCAATTAGACTACAATATACCTCAGCTGCCATTTAAAAATGTATTTTGCTACATATAGGAAATCTTTTTTATACCCTTGCAGAGGGTAGATTAATTTTGGTCACGTTCGGACGTTTCCGACCCCATAAAGTATATATATTCTGGATCAGGATCAAGAGGGAAGTCGATATAGCCATGTCCGTCTCTCCGTCTGCCCGTATGTTTCAATACCGTTTGAGAGCTCAGTTTAAAAGATAGCGATTTGAAACTTTTACAGTCGTCTTAAAACATGTGTACGCAGATCAAGTTTGAAAACCGACCCGATCGAACGTCTATATCCTATAGCTCCCATAGGAACAATCAGATATACACAGCTTTCAAAAATGAAGATTTTTCACGCATTGTATAGGAATAACATTGGAATAATAGGGAGAAATCGGTTTAAATTGGACGTTTTTCAGGATATTTCGTGCATGGTAAAAGCTATTGACATAAATCTTTCCAAATCGTATTTTTTTTGCTCATACCTTGATCAGGGTACAAGCGCGTGCCGATCGGACGTCTATATCCTATAGTTCCCATAGGAATAATAGGGTGAAATCGTTAGAATATGACGTTTTTCAGGATATTTCGCGCATTGTAAAATCTATTGACATGAGTCTTTCCAAATCGTATTTTTTTGCGCATACCTTGATCAGGGTAAAAGCGCGTGCCGATCGCACGTCTATATCCTATGGCTCCCATAGGAACAATCGGATATATATAGCTTTCAAAAAATTAAGATTTCTCGAGCATTATAAAAGCTATTGACATAAATCTCTTCAAATCGTATTTTTTTGTCCATACCTTGATCAGGGTACAAGCGCGTGCCGATCGCACGTCTATATCCTATAGTTCCCATAGGAATAATAGGGTGAAATCGTTTAGAATTTGACGTTTTTCAGGATATTTCGCGCATTGTAAAAGCTATTGACATGAGTCTTTACAAATCGTATTTTTTTGTGCATACCTTAATCAGGGTAAAGGCGCTTGCCGATCGGACGTCTATATCCTATAGCTCCCATAGGAATAATAGGGTGAAATCGGTTAAAACTTGACGTTTTTTTCTGTTTTTTGCCTTTTTGCAGTCTAAAAGCTATTGACATGAAACTATCCAAATCAAATTTATTTATGTATACCTTGCTCAGGGTAAAAGTTCTTGCCAATTAGACTACAATATATCTCAGCTGCCATTTAAAAATTTAATTTGCTACATATAGGAAATCTTTGTTATACCCTTGCAGAGGGTATTATAATTTTGGTCAGAAGCTTGTAACGCAGTGAAGGAGACGTTTCCGACCCCATAAAGTATATATATTCTTGATCAGGATCAATAGGGGAGTCGATATAGCCATGTCCGTATGTCCGTCTGTTTCAATACCGTTTGCGAGCTCAGTTTAAATGATAGCGATTTGAAACTTTCACAGTCGTTCTAAAACATGTGTACGCAGATCAAGTTTGAAAACCGACCCGATCGAACGTCTATATCCTATTGCTCCCATAGGAACAATCAGATATACACAGAAAAAATGAAGATTTTTCACGCATTGTATAGGAATAACATTGGAATAATAGGGTGAAATCGGTTTAAATTTGACGTTTTTCAGGATATTTCGCGCATGGTAAAAGCTATTGACATGAATCTTTCCAAATCGTATTTTTTTGCGCATACCTTGATCAGGGTAAAAGCGCGTGCCGATCGCACGTCTATATCCTATGGCTCCCATAGGAACAATCGGATATATATAGCTTTCAAAAAATTAAGATTTCTCGAGCATTATAAAAGCTATTGACATAAATCTTTCCAAATCGTATTTTTTGTCCATACCTTGATCAGGGTACAAGCGCGTGCCGATCGCACGTATATATCCTATAGTTCCCATAGGAATAATAGGGTGAAATCGTTTAGAATTTGACGTTTTTCAGGATGTTGAACTAATAAGCTTTTTATTAGTTAATGCAAACGAGAATAAGAAAATTGGGTTGGTTTATGCTTGTTAACAATTTATTATCGAAAAAGTACAGCAGGCGAGACGAGAATGCGTTTTATGGCGAGATCAGAATTCATACTGAGTTTACGAAGGGCCAGCCAGCCGAATGCTGAGCCCAAAAATGCAAGCATACAACAAATGGGAGAGATAAATAGAGAGAGATGCCTTTCGTGATGCGATTGATATAAGAGTACGGATTTACACGTTAATTAGCTGCTGCGGCTGCGTGACCCGACATACTCCCCCCGTTGGAAGCCTGGGTTTCAACATCATCCTTAAGGGGCAGCAGACATAGCTTATTCACTGCTCGCTTTGTCACTCCTGACGCTGTCTTCAAAACGGCAACTCGAGCAACGCCATCTCCACCGAACAGCAGTTTAATCACTCTGGCGAGGGGCCACTTCATGGGAGGCAAGTTTTCGTCCTTGACCAGAACTAAGTCATCGACAACCAGGCCCGGTTTGGGGGTGCGCCACTTGGAGCGCTACTGCAGAAGTGTTAGGTATTCTTCCTTCCATCGGGACCAAAAGATCTGCTGCAAGTAGGCCACGCGTTGCCATCCATCCAAGCGATTGAAGTTGAGACTGGTCACATCTGGCTCGACGAAAGATGAAGGCGGACCACCATTCAAAAAATGTGCTGGGGTTAACACATCCAGATCAGCGGGGTTTTCTGAAATCGAGACTAATGGTCGAGAATTAACAACCGCCGAAATGTGACACACCAGGGTCCGCAACTCCTCAAAGGCTAAAACAGCACTGCCAACAGCGCGGTAAAAATGATGCTTAGCGATCTTCACAGCCGCTTCCCAAAGACCGCCAAAGTGAGGCGACCTAGGAGGAATGAAACACCAATCAATGGCCTCCGCCAGGCAAAAGTCCAAGGTAGCTTTCTGATGATCATTGCTGAGGAATAGGCGCCTTAGTTCGAGCAATTCATTGCGAGCGCCGACAAAGTTTGTTGCATTATCAGACCAAATCTGCCGTGGCTTTCTTCTAGTGCATATAAATCGTTTAAGGCCATGTAGAAATGACACTGTAGAAAGATCCTTAATCAACTGCAAATGAATAGCTTTTGTGGCGAAACAAATGAAGACACAAACGTAGCATTTTACTGAAGGCCTACTTCGCACTTCTGACTTGTAGAGAAATGGTCTGGAAAAGTCAATGCCAGTGACTTCGAATGCATGAGATCCATCGAGTCGTTCCTTTGGAAGATCCGCCATTATATGCTCCACTAGTCGAGGCTTCATTCGATAGCATCTAATACATTTGTTTACTGCCTTCATCACCGTCTTCCTCCCCCCAATAGGCCAATATTGGGATCGAATTATGCCGAGTAGCGCCTGTGGTCCAGTGTGCAGATTGCTTTCGTGAAAGTGAGTAATAATGGCAGCAGTGACCGAATGACTCCGTGGTAAAATAATTGGATGGCGCCCATTAAAATCCAGCGAAGAATTCTTTAGCCGGCCGTCCACTCTAAGAATCCCAAATTGATCAACGAATGGCGAAAGAGATGCGATAGAGCCGGATGGGTGCACCAATCCCTTTGACTGCAACGATTTGATGTCGTCCCATAAATGTGAGCGCTGGACCAGACGAAGCAACACACGAGTACCGCCTTGAAGATCAGACACCGTGAGCGTAGGGCGACGGATGCGATTACTAAACTTGTAGACGTATCCGAAAACTTTTTGAAGGGCGGCGAAGGAATTGGCAAATTTTGAATTAGCCACTATGTCTTCGTATGGAGATTTTATTAGTAAAATCTTTCGGCGAACCTCAAGCGTTGGTTATTCAGCAATGATTGGGGCCGGCCATTCAGCTTTGGGGCCACAAAGGAATTTTGGTCCATGCGCCCACAAAGGAGAGTCATTAAGCTCAGCAGGAAAAGCACCTCGGGAGAGAATGTCAGCTGGATTTAAAGAAGTTGGAACATATCGCCACTCTACTGACTCAGTTAGCTCTTGAATGGCAGCTACTCGGTTCGCTACAAAAATGTTGAACCTGGAGGGCTCGTCTCGGATCCATGAAAGCGCAACAGCAGAGTCGCTCCAGCAGTATAACTTTCCCTCAAATGCCTTAGTCCCAGCAACTTCCGCGATGAGTCTAGACAGGAGTTCAGCCCCACAAAGCTCCAGCTTGGGCACAGTGAGTGTTTTTAAGGGGGCTACCCTTGACTTTGAGCAAAGCAATTGAGATCGGCCGTTGCAAACGATGTAGACACAGGCACCATATGCTTCTATGCTGGCATCACAAAATCCATGAATCTCACTCTCAGAGTTTGGAGAAAGAACCAGCCGAGGAAATGACGCATGCTTAATTTGCCCAAAACTCGTGCATATAGCACTCCATTCCGTATTCTGTGACTCCGGGAGGCTTTCATCCCAAGATAACTTCTCCTTGCACAGTTGTTGAAGGAATATTTTCGATTTTGTGATCACAGGTCCAACCAACCCGAGGGGATCGTAAAATCGCGCTATTGCAGACAGGACAGATCGCCTGCAAGGTCTTGATGCTGACTGTAAGACCGAAAAGGAAAACAGTAATTGGTCAGAAACTGGATCCCAAGCGAGACCTAGGGCTTTTGCAAAATCAGTTCCATCATCAAACTTCAAATAAGACTCCTTATCCTTGTCTGCAACTCCCTCCAAAACAGCTGACACATTCGAGCACCACTTTCTAAGCTTAAATTTTCCCTTGGCTAGAAGTTTTGATATTTGATCCATAATGATGACTGCTTCTTCCTTGGATTTGGCTCCAGATATCAAATCATCCACATAAAAATCGCGACGAATGACCTCAGCCCCAAGCGGAAACGCTGTATGCTCGTCTGCTGACAGCTGATGCATAGCTTGCACAGCCAGAAATGATGCTGGCTTCGTGCCATAGGTAACGGTGTCTAGCTTAAACACCCGCAATTGATCCTGGGGGGAATCCCTCCACAAAATGCATTGCAAATAGCTGTCCTCAGGCTGAACCCTAACACAGCGGTACATTTTGCAGATGTCTCCTGTGATTGCTACCGGGTGTGAACGAAACCGAAGAAGAATCTGGAACAGCTTATGCTGAATTACAGGGCCTGCCATAAGAACATCGTTGAGAGAATACCCGATCCATCAAAAACTACGCGGAGCTTTGTGGTGGAGCTATCTTCCTTTATGACGCAATGATGAGGCAAGAAGTATCGGCACAACCCGCTGTCAGAGGCAGACACTGATGACATATGTCCTAGATCGAGGTATTCCTTTATGAATGCTCCATATTGAGCCTTCAAGGCTGGCTGATGATTTAGCTTTCTCTCTAGGGACAAGAATCTTCGATAAGCTTGCTGGTAGGACTCTCCCAAGAAGTCTAGATTGAGCTTGGCAGGTAAACGAACAGAATAATCCCCAGCTGGCAAACGAACAACGTGTCTTACGAAATGTGCTTCACAGTCCAATTCTTCCTTAGTAGCGCGTATCATTGGCTCGGCGCAGCTTTCCACTTCCCAAAATCGTCGAAGAAGATCATCTAACCGATCGAAACTATTCTCCCTGCTAGCGAGGGGTAACTCTTGAGACGACAATAAGGACGAGCCATTGGAGAGGCCATAACCTCCAGACACAGCCCAACCCAGACGAGTCTTTTGAAGTAGGGGTAATCCATGTGGAAGCTTAATTTGGCCAACGCATAACATCTCGTAAAAGAGGCTGGCTCCGATTAAAAGGTCCACCCGCTGGGGAGTACAAAAACTGGGGTCCGCTAACTGAATATTTTTAGGTATGTTCCAATTGCCGATGTCGACATTGAAGCTAGGCTGCCACTCTGTGATGTTCGGAGCAATCACCGCGGTAATGTTGGCTGAGTAATCGGAAGTTCGGGACTGAACCGTAATATTAACCGAATGACCATCCGTCACAAAACTGGAATCTCCTATTCCAGTAACAGATGCTAAAGATTTTATCTTCTTTACTTGAAGCTGGCTTGCGAATCGGGACGTTATTAGATGCAGCTGGGAGCCAGAGTCGAGTAGAACTCGACAGGGAACGAAAACTCCGGAGCGGTTTTTTACTAATACGCTTGCCGTTGCTAAGAGCACAATATCATTACTAAAATCCTGTGCAATGAGAGCAGTCGAGGTGGAAGGCAGTGCAGATGGTGAGGCAGACGGAATTGCTTCTTGAAGCGGTGCTCCTTCTTGTGAAGAAAGGGAAGCTAAGTTTCCCATGTGAAGCAGGGTGTGATGCTTTGATCCGCATGCACGACAATTACTGGAATTGCACTGCCTAACTTGATGACCAACCTTAAGACAATTTATGCAAAGACAGAGCCGTTTTGCTTCTTAAAGCCTATTCGTAGGAGACAGGGCTTTAAAATTCTGGCAATAAGAAATGGAGTGACCTGCATCATTACAGAATATACAGATCCAAGGGTTCGAATTCGAGGCAACAAATGCTGATCTACGCGTATTGGGTATTCTGTTACTTCCCACCTGAATGCCCGGCGCATAGTTTGCCATGGCAAAATCCATCGTCTCCAACGTCCTGCACCGCTGCTCCAGAAATGATGCCATTGACTCCCAAGTAGGAATTAAGTTGACGAAGGCAGGGTCCTCTAAACGCTCTTCCCACTTGGCCTGACTTGCCGGATCCAATTTTTGGAACAGGATTTGGACGATGATGCATCCTGCGATTTGTTCCGTCGTGCCCAGCCCCTTAAGAGCGCGGATATGAGCGTTGAATTTATCCGACAGCTCCCGAAGTGTCGAAACGGAACCACTCTGCACCGCCTTTATTCCCAGGATCTCAGTAATGTGTGCCTGAAAAACCAAACGACGATTATCAAATCTTTTTGCAGTAAATCCAAAGAAATTGCGTAGTTGCCATCCGAAATTTCCAGCGAGCGAATAGTTTCCAACGCAGTATCAGGCATGATCGTAGATGCTGCAGCTTTTCTATGTTGGTGAGATCAGGGTGACTATCTATGATAGTGGTAAACATAGAATAAAAATCAGACCAATTTGCATAACCTCCAGCGAATTTTGGAAGCTCAAGTGGAGGCAGTAATGTTGCCCTATGTCGAGGCTGACGCTGCTGGAGGCCGAAAGCTCCGGGAGTGATGCCTTTAGCAAGAGTTGAGTGCGAAAGGAGCTGTGAGGCGCGCTTTGAAATTTCGGATCGAACAGATGACTTCAAAAGTACGAGAATGTCATCAAATTTTTCACTCAAATCACTTTCAATTTCCTCGAAATCCAATTCTTCGAGCTCACCGAGAACCTTTTTAAATGCTCCTTGAAGCTCATCAATCAGCTCCAACCTCACGTGGAGCCCGGATTCGTCGCATGAAGTTAACGCCGCACTTGAAAGGAAATCCACTAAACGCTCCACTCTATTAAATAAAGCAGTTGCCTTGCGCTTTAAAAATATCACCCTATTTTCATCAGCGGTAGCATCTCCAGCAATTCCCGTAGGCATGGCTACAACAACAACAACGGCACAAGCAGACGAAATGCCCGAAATTCGGTTTTAGCGGGAAGATGAGCGCAAAGCAAACGAAGAAATAACGGCCCGTTACTTGGCTATGTACGCTCCAATGTATAACTAATTTTTCGCCTTTTATGCAAATTTCGGCAACACAAAACTGCTATTTATTTATAGCGCTCACTGCACTCAAGGCTTTATTTTTTTCGACACATGATTTCTGGCTCCGCCAATGCACCGCAGCCGCAACAACGAAAAGTCAATAAATAGACTTATTTATGTGATTTGTACTTAATATTGTTTTGTACGAATCACGTCGGGGTCACCAATTTTGAACTAATAAGCTTTTTTATTAGTTAATGCAAACGAGAATAAGAAAATTGGGTTGGTTTATGCTTGTTAACAATTTATTATCGAAAAAGTACAGCAGGCGAGACGAGAATGCGTTTTATGGCGAGATCAGAATTCATACTGAGTTTACGAAGGGCCAGCCAGCCGAATGCTGGGCCCAAAAATGCAAGCATACAACAAATGGGAGAGATAAATAGAGAGAGATGCCTTTCGTGATGCGATTGATATAAGAGTACGGATTTACACGTTAATTAGCTGCTGCGGCTGCGTGACCCGACACAGGATATTTCGCGCATTGTAAAAGCTATTGACATGAGTCTTTCCAAATCGTATTTTTTTGTGCATACCTTAATCAGGGTAAAGACGCTTGCCGATCGGACGTCTATATCCTATAGCTCCCACAGGAATAATAGGGTGAAATCGGTTAAAACTTGACTTTTTTTTCTGTTTTTTGCCTTTTTGCAGTCTAAAAGCTATTGACATGAAACTATCCAAATCTAATTTATTTATGTATACCTTGCTCAGGGTAAAAGTTCTTGCCAATTAGACTACAATATACCTCAGCTGCCATTTAAAAATTTAATTTGCTACATATAGGAAATCTTTTTTATACCCTTGCAGAGGGTATTATAATTTTGGTCAGAAGCTTGTAGCGCAGTGAAGGAGACGTTTCCGTTTCCATGTGTACGCAGATCAAGTTTGAAAACCGACCCGATCGAACGTCTATATCCTATAGCTCCCATAGGAACAATCAGATATACACAGCTTTCAAAAAATGAAGATTTTTCACGCATTATAAAAGCTATTGACATAAATCTTTCCAAATCGTATTTTTTTGTGCATACCTTGACCATTTGAATAATAGGGTGAAATCGTTTAGAATTTGACGTTTTTCAGGATATTTCGCGCATTGTAACATCTATTGAGATGAGTCTTTCCAAATCGTATTTTTTTGTGCATACCTTAATCAGGGTAAAGCCGCTTGCCGATCGGACGTCTATATCCTATAGCTCCCATAGGAATAATAGGGTCAAATCGGTTAAAACTTGACTTTTTTTCTGTTTTTTACCTTTTTGCAGTCTAAAAGCTATTGACATGAAACTATCCAAATCTAATTTATTTATGTATACCTTGCTCAGGGTAAAAGTTCTTGCCAATTAGACTACAATATACCTCAGCTGCCATTTAAAAATTTAATTTGCTACATATAGGAAATCTTTTTTATACCCTTGCAGAGGGTATTATAATTTTGGTCAGAAGCTTGTAGCGCAGTGAAGGAGACGTTTCCGTTTCCATGTGTACGCAGATCAAGTTTGAAAACCGACCCGATCGAAAGTTTATATCATATAGCTCCCATAGGAACAATCAGATATACACAGCTTTCAAAAAATGAAGATTTTTCACGCATAATAAAAGCTATTGACATAAATCTTTCCAAATCGTATTTTTTGTGCATACCTTATTCAGGGTACAAGCGCGTGCCGATCGGACGTCTATATCCTATAGTGCCCATAGGAATAATAGGGTGAAATCGGTTAAAATTTGACGTTTTTCAGGATATTTGGCGCATTGTAAAAGCTATTGACATGAATCTTTCCAAATCGTATTTTTTTGCGCATACCTTGATTAGGGTAAAAGCGCGTGCCGATCGCAAGTCTATATCCTATGGCTCCCATAGGAACAATCGGATGTATATATAATTTTCGCGCATTATAAAAGCTATTGACATAAATCTTTCCAAATCGTATTTTTTTGTGCATACCTTGATCAGGGTACAAGCGCGTGCCGATCGGACGTCTATATCCTATAGTTCCCATAGGAATAATAGGGTGAAATCGTTTAGAATTTGACGTTTTCAGGATATTTCGCGCATTGTAAAAGCTATTGACATGAGTCTTTCCAAATCGTATTTTTTTGTGCATACCTTAATCAGGATAAAGGCGCTTGCCGATCGGACGTCTATATCCTATAGCTCCCATAGGAATAATAGGGTGAAATCGGTTAAAACTTGAGGTTTTTTTCTGTTTTTTGCCTTTTTGCAGTCTAAAAGCAATTGACATGAAACTATCCAAATCTAATTTATTTATGTATACCTTGCTCAGGGTCAAAGTTCTTGCCAATTAGACTTTAATATATCTCAGCTGCCATTTAAAAATTTAATTTGCTACATATAGGAAATCTTTTTTATACCCTTGCAGAGTGTATTATAATTTTGGTAAGAAGCTTGTAACGCAGTGAAGGAGACGTTTCCGACCCCATAAAGTATATATATTCTTGATCAGGATCAATAGGGGAGTCGATATAGCCATGTCCGTCTGTCCGTCTGTCCGTCTGTCCGTCTGTTTCAATACCGTTTGCGAGCTCAGTTTAAAAGATAGCGATTTGAAACTTTTACAGTCGTCTTAAAACATGTGTACGCAGATCAAGTTTGAAAACCGACCCGATCGAACGTCTATATCCTATAGCTCCCATAGGAACAATCAGATATACACAGCTTTCAAAAAATGAAGATTTTTCACGCATTGTATAGGAATAACATTGGAATAATAGGGTGAAATCGGTTAAAATTTGACTTTTTTCAGGATATTTCGCGCATTGTAAAAGCTATTGACATGAATCTTTTCAAATCGTATTTTTTGCGCATACCTTGATCAGGGTAAAAGCGCGTGCCGATCGCACGTCTATATCCTATGGCTCCCATAGGAACAATCGGATATACATAGCTTTTAAAAAATTAAGATTTTTCGCGCATTATAAAAGCTATTAACATACATGTGGGATAACACAAATTATAGTTTTATTTGGGAAAGTTACAGAATGTTTTTAACAAACTTAAATGAATGAATTGTTTGATTGATTTGACTTCACAAACCGACTTCTTTTCGGAACCACGCACTAGACGACCTCTTTTCCTTTCGACTCGCTTAACTCTTCTCTTTTTATAGTGTCGCATTTAAATACTTGATGCTTTTTTTAAATAAAGAATCGATATTCTTTAATGTACTCGATTAATAGTATTGGAAAACAAATAATAGTAGGAGTGAAATTCAAATTCTAAATTACGTACAGGGCCTTAACCGTTGATGTCGCTGTTACTCTTACGCTGCAAGGATGATACACTTATACTAAATTCCCCAATCCTACATTCGGCCATCCTACAATTGATTCGCCCCTGAATAAACTCCATTTCTTCATGAACTCGGTTGCTGTAGTCGTTAAATTTGGCCCCTCATAGTTTCCTACTTTCTGTACTTCGTAGCGCCCATGTTTCATTTTCTTTGTGACCTTATAAGATCTGAAAAATTTTGGTCTAAGCTTCATGCCTACTCCATATTTAGTGCGTTTTATACCTACGAGATCACCTAGGTTGTAATCTGTTTCAATCTTTCTTTTATCATTAAACGTTTTTCTATTCTCCTGCTGAACCTTTTCAATATTTTTCTGAGCTGTTCTTCTTATTTCATCTCTTTCATCATTTAGTTCAACGATTTCAATGTCCTCGAAGAGCTTTCTAATGTCGTCATCTTTTTTACGCATATTTAATCCAGTAAGGATTTTAAAGGGAGAGTATTTGGTTGTTCTGGGAGGCGTGTCGTTAATAATTTGTTGGATTTTATCCACGTGACAGTACCAGTTCGCTTGGTTGTTCTGGCAAAGTTTGCTTAGCATGGGTATAACAATCTTATGGATCCTTTCGACCTGTCCATTACCTCTCGGCATGCCGGTTGTTATGTGTAACAATTGGATACCTTGGTCACTGCAATAGTCCTTAAAGGTACTGGACGTGAATGCGGTGCCTCTATCTGTTATGATGCGGCGAGGGTTTCCAAAAATTGCTGATTGCTTTTCCAGCCTGTTCACTACCTCGTCAGTGCCTGTTGATCGCGTTGGATATAACCAAACGAATTTGGAAAATCCGTCTACCACGGCTAAAATATGGTTATACTTCTTTTTGGTTTCGGTAAGCGGACCGACATGATCAATGTGGTAAGTACCCAGAGGTTCTTGGACTTTGTCAATTGGCGTCAGCAATCCTTCCTTTTTCCCTCTCTTTGAGTCTATAATCAAGCACTCTACGCAACTCTTGACGAACCTTTCTTCTTTGTCTTGAATGTTCTGGATATAATAGCATTTTTCTACAAGCTCCCGCGTCTTCTTAGCGCCGTAGTGGCCTTCTCGATGTACAATTCCAATTATTTCTCCATGCATGGATTCTGGGACGACTAGAAGCTCTTTTGTAAAATCTTTATAGAGAATTTTAACGAAAAAATCCTCGTAACACTCTGCGCTATCTAGAACTGTTTTTACGGCTTTAATCCACTCATCCTTGTTCTGGGCTTCTCTTAAACGATATTTTGTCGAATCTTCGATAAGAAAGCAAGTTAGGCGGCTGAGCGCATCGAAGTGTTTCATCTGACTTCCCGCTCTATGCTGTACAGAAAACTTAAACTCTTGTAAGTACATAGCCCATCTGGCGACTCTAGGTGGGACATCGTCTTTTTTCATGGTCATCGCAAATGCTACGCAGTCGGTGACAATTGTAAAATTGATTCCCAACAGGTAAATGCGCCACTTCTTAACAGAGTTGATGACAGCTAATACTTCAAGCTCGTACGCGCTATATTTTTCCTCGCACTGTGTAGTCTTTCTGCTCATAAATTCTACAACGTGAAATAGTTGATCTTCTGAGTCCTTTTGCATGAGGATTCCACCGAATCCGAATATACTCTCGTCCGTATGAACTTCAGTTACGGCACAAGGATCGTACAGTTTAAGAACTGGGACAGTGGCTAAAAGACTCTTCAGATTTTCAAAGCTGACTAAGCACTGATCATCAAGCTGAATGTTTTTCCCGTCACGCGACTTGTCTGTCTTGCGAAGTAGATCACTTAAGGGTTTTGCTTCCAGAGCATAGCCTTTCATGAAACGATGCAAATAAGATGTTAACCCCAAAAATCGTTCAAGTGCCTTTCTGCTTTGCGGCGCTGGGTAGTTAACAACTGCCTTTGCGTTTTCTATTAGGTATCCAAGAAATGTTATTTTTCGCTTTAAGAACTGGCCTTTCTCCCACTTGATGCGCAACCCTGCTTTAGCTGCGACTTCTAAGACTTCCTTCAAAACAGATAGCCCTGATTCCTCATCTGCTCTTGGTATAATAATGTCGTCCATGTACACGACGATTTTGTTGGACTGCATTAGGTCTCTTAGCACAGCACCTACATAGCGGCAAAATACTGCTGGGGAATTGCTTATACCAAATAGGACGTGCGTAAACTCATATTGTCCGTTATGTGTTACGAAGGAAGTGAACTTTCTAGACTCCACTTCGATAGGCACGTGAAAAAATCCGTTGGCTTAATCTAGGGTGGTGAAAACTTTGGAACCCTGCAAACGATCTAGCACATCATCGATTAACGCCATTGGAAAGTTGTCCCTTTTTATCTTGAGATTGAGCCTCCTATAATCGCAACAGAAACGTTTCGATCCATCTTTCTTTGATACTAAAACCACAGGTGATGCGTACTCTGAGCAACTTGGAATAACGATCCCTGCATCTAGCCATTCCTGAACTTGTTTTTCGATTAGAACTCTGTTCTCGTAGGATGTTCGCCTCGGATGTTGAAATATTGGTACATCATCTTCCAATATTATTTTCATCTCGACTGGAGACCTTATTGTCTGTTTCGGTTCGTATCCTGTGATAATTTTTTCTATCTCCGATCTTTTTATATTATCCAAATGACTCAAATCGATTCTGTCAACTACGCTTTGCTTCTCTAGCATCTCTGAGACGCACATCGCCTTGAAAGTTTCAACGAATTCAACTTCGGCTGTTTTTGCTATGAAGCGAATTCCATTTGTGCTGAACAAAATGTCGACTTTCTGAAGGATATTGTTTCCAACGATAGCTGTATACTCTAACTCATCCCGTTTGACTACGTGGAAGGTTATTGTAAAGCTGATATTGTCAACGAAAACATCTAGGTCAAAACTTCCAATGGTAATAAGTTCACCTTTCCCAATGCCTTTGAGATGTTTGATCTCTTTCTTAAGCCGAATACCTTTCAATTTTCTGAATACATCCTCTCTCATGAGGCTCAGATCGCTGCCTGAATCTACCATGGCTGTAAAAGAAATATTCTGAGCGCTGAAGCTTTTGTAGATAAGACCTGCTTTTGGGGATATATCCTCAAGGACATTCGTTGCTTCCTTTTTGCCTGAAGAGGACTGCTGAGTTTCACCGCACTGTTTAGAAATGTGCCCAGTTTTGTGGCATTTGTAGCAAATAACTTCGTCGACGCAATCTTTTGCAAAATGACCCTCCTTTCCGCACTTGTAGCACTTTTTTGACGAACTGTTCTGAACCTTCTTTGCTTGCTTTTGATATACTTTCTTGTCTTCCTTATGTATAGCATTTCCTCTAACTTTCTCATAGATTTCAATCTCAACCTTTAAGTCCTTTACCGTTTTGGCTCTATATAAGCCAGCTTTGTTTGATTTGCTGTCAGGGACTCCCTCGATAAAGTAAGATACCAAACTCTCTTCCTCTAGCTTAATAGGCTTGCTCAGTTCCATCAGACTGTACAAATACTCCAAGCATGTTTCTGTAGCTTTCTTCTCTCTATGCCTTAACATTTTGTGAACATCGGCTGAACACAACTGCTTTCCAAACTCCTTTTGTAGCTCAGATTTTAGGATATTCCAACCACGCACTCCTGTCAAACTTCTAACAAAAAGCTTAGCTGCTCCGCTTAAAAGTTGTTTTGCGTAAATGTATTTTTGTAGATTATCCCAACCAACAGTTATAGCTACATCCTCAAACTTGATTAACCAATGGTTAATGTCCTGCTGATCTGATCCCGAAAAACTTGAGATGCTATCCTGAATGTCTCTTAAGGTAAACCTGGAACTCGTGGAGTTGACAGCATCTTGGAACATCGTACTCTGTGAACCAACCTCGCTTTCAATATCTTCTTCATCAACATCAACAGTATCTGGCCCTTGGAAATGATCTAAAAGTCTATCTTGCAATGTGCTCTTCCTACCCTCCGTACTCAAGCCCAACTCAGTCAGCTTTTCTTTTAGTAAGGTTACTGTCAGCGATAAAATAGATCTTGCGTCCATGGTTGCGATAAGATGTCGTTCACAATGTTATACTTATACTTATTGTTATACTTATTCTCTACAAAATCAATTTTCATAAACAAATTTTTGTCGAAATGTGCATAAGTTTAAATGAATGGAAAGAAAATACTCAAGTTTGCGTTGCTGCACTGGGTAGCACTGTGGTCTTCGTCAGCTGTTTCAACCTCAGCAAGTTGGCACTGCGTCTTAATAGCACCTTTGATTCTATGCGCCCTCATCGGCCTCTTGCAGTTCTTCTTCCAGCTCTTCTCCGGCAATGCTTCTCTGGTTCTGTGCGATATAGTTACGTAGCCGTTGATAATTGTTGCAACCTAGTTCGCAAAACCGTGGAACTTTAGGGTTTACGTTTCCAACCACTTTGGTCTTTTAGGTGGCGAAAGGTTTAACAATGCTAAGGCCACAAGTTCGCAATCTCGTGTTGCGGGAATCAGGAAAGGCCTCGTTACCGGAATCCTTGTTAAATTTGGCAGCCTTCTTCGGTTGCCAAATATACGCAATCGTTAGCGCAAGTACAAGCGTGTCTTTTAAGTAAGTTTTATTCAACTCCACTTCGTCGTGTTTCTTATGAGACTGACTTCTCAGAGATGGGCTTACTTTAACAAGAGCTTTTTAAATAATCAGCTGTCTTAATATCTAGGGATGACAATATGTTAATATATACGTTATGTTAATATATATGACTCCCCCACCGCAAGATTCAACAATAATTGTTGAATATAAATTAGTTTATAAAGGAAATAAAAATGTATTACAGGATGGATATTCAAAAGCTAGCTACTGTTCTGTCACATTTTGTTTGTTTGTATTTTGGTACTTAAATTTTCGTTTTACTTGGTCTTTATAAATCTTTTTTTGGGGACTGTCATTTAGTAGCAGATAATTTCCTTCTCTCCTGTACCCATCGATTTCACGGTATTTTGACTTAGACTTTCCTATTTGATTATTCTTAATATTGTTATTTTCAAAGTTTTCTTCTTCATTTTTGTTATTTGTATATATTTCAAGTTTATAAATTGCTGCTTTTTCTGAGAGTTGCAATATCTCTTCTTGGCTAAGTATATTATTAAGTAAGTCTATTGGTCTTTTATTAGTACTAGAATGAATTGTGTTATTGTAGTAAATAATGGCTTTAAAAACCTTGTTTGATACGGAATCTTTGTTGCCTTCATCAGCATTAAAAAGGCGTATGTGTTCATTTAGGGTAGAGTGAAGCCTTTCTACGTCAGAATTTCCGGTTTTCTTATACGGTGTTGTTAGGTGTAGTTCGATTTCATTGTCGATCAGAAATTCTTTAATACATCCTATGTTAAATTCGTTATCTGTGATAATTTTTTCTGGTTTTCCTAGATGCTGAATTCTTTCTTTAAGTGCGCTTAACAGTGAGGTTCACGATCGATCTTTTAAGAAGTGTACTGTAGCATATTTGGTTAGCTTATCAATAGTTGTAAGATAAGTTATGTTTCTTTGGGGTAACCATATATCTACATGTAATATTTCATTATGTTTTCTAGGTGTTTCAGTTATATTTAGCTTATATTTAGTTGGACTACGATCAAACTTAGCTAGGTTACAGATTTTACAGTTATTAATAAATGAATGGATTTCTCTTTGTAAATTTGGATAGTAGTATAATAGTTTCATTTCTGCAAACACTTCGCTTATACCCCTGTGATTGTTTTTGTAGTGTTCTCTTTTTATGATTTTTACAAGTTGTTCCTTATCAGTTATATCATTTAATAAGATACAAGACTTAAGTACTACAAGATTTTTATTGTTAGCAAAGTGTTGCCTATAAATCTCTTGAAATTTGAGATATATCCTAACGTTTTCACAAAAGACAACAACCAAGCCTTTCTCTGGCAGCGTTTCTTGCATAAATTTTAATAGATTTTCGTGACTACCGTTGGTTTTAAACAAATGCCTTATTTTATTCTTGAAAAGTATTTTTATAGTTTGAATTTCTGTCTCTGACTCATATATGATTATTTGTATTTTAAAAACATTGACAGCCTTTTCTGATATTTTTATAAAGTTGTAATCGTCAGAATCAGCGCTGTGAATGGTTTCCAAATCTTCTAGCTCGCTTGAAAAAAAGCTTTAATAAATCATCCGAGTAATCTGCATCATCTTTGTTCGATTCTACCACTTGTTCGGAGTTCCCATATTCAAGGAAAAATATGTCTTTATCTTCAATTTTTATAGGTTCGGAACTCGCCCTTTCGTTTAAAAAATCCCCCACCTTAGGATCGCCCAGCACTATTCTGCTCAAACCGTCTGCTAGCGCATTTTCCTTCCCTTTGATAAACTCGATATCGAAATCGAACTCGTTAAGCTGAATTTTCCATCTTTGAAGCTTAAGGTTAGGTTCTTTAAGGTTATGTAGCCAAACTAGGGGACGATGATCAGTTCTAACTGTAAACCTACGACCATAAAGGTAGTACTTAAAATGTTTGATAGCCCAAACTATTGCCAATAGCTCTTTTTCAATTGGGCTGTAGTTAAGCTCTGCAGCCTTTAGCTTGCGGCTAGCGTCGCAAATAACGCGCTCACTCTGCATTTGTACTCCCCCCAATGCTACATTACTGGCGTCTGTGACGAGTGAATATCTCTTGGCAAAATCGGGATAGATTACGACAGGGTCGCTTTTAATAAGGGTTTTAAGTTTTTCGAAGGCTTCCCTATACTCGATGTCATTAACGTTTACCCTGATATTTTTTTTTAAATATTTGTTAAGATTCTGGGCTATTTTTGAGTAATCTCGTATGTATCTTCTCAAGAATCCTGTCATGCCTTGAAAACTCTGGATTTGTTTTTGGTTCGTGGGTAGCGGTATTCTATCTATAGCCTCGACTTTTTTTTCATTAGGTCTTAGCCCATTTTCGTCTATGACGTGACCTAGAAACTGAACTTCGGTTTTGGCAAATTCACATTTGTCGACTTGAAGTTAGAGATTAGCTTTGGCTAGGCAACTAAATATTGTCGTGACGTCTTCAACATGCTTTTCTACACTTTTCGAAAAGATGAGAATGTCGTCCATATAGACCAGACAGATATGACCAATGTATGGGTTGAGCAAGTTATTCATGAGCCGTTGGAAAGTTGACGGGGCGTTGCGCAAACCGAACGGCATGCGAAGAAACTCATAGTGACCGCTAGCTGTAGAAAATGCCGTTTTATGGATATCATCTGGGCTCATCTCTATTTGATGAAAACCCTTCGCAAGATCTAGTATAGAAAAAAGCTTGCAGCCCCCTAGCTTATCAAAAATTTCATCCATGTTGGGGATTGGATAACGATCTTCGATTGTTTGGCTATTTAACTTTCTGTAATTGGAGGCGTCTAGTTTCTTTTGCACGACCCACAGCGGACTATTGTAATATACTATTGACTAATATTCTGATCAAGCATTTCTTGAATTTGCCTATCCACTTCCGATTTGTGTGTTTCTGGATACCTGTACGCTTTGGAATAGATTGGAATGTCGTTCTTTGTTGGTATGGTATGCTTGATGGCGTTTGTAAATGTTAAATTATCTCCTTCGATATAAAAAACTGATTTAAACTTTTCAATAATAGGCGCCAACATTTTTTTTGCGTTTGAATCGATTTGAAGCAGATTAGATTCGGGACTAAGCGATTTTTTGGGTTTCTTTATGAAAAGTCCAATTTTAGAATTGTTGAGAATAATTTGTTGTTTTGGATAATCTATAACGGCGTTAAGGTCGTTCAAAATGTTACCCCCGATTAGGCCATCGTACTCCGCATGAAAGTTATATTCCAAAAATTCGCAAAAATAGTCTTTTGACTTAAATTCCTTAGAAGCTGGAAACCTGCATAATTTGTGTATATTAATTAGGTTTCCCATGGCTTTGACAGAGATGTTAATGTTTTTTTTCCATTTAGGATGGCATACGTTATTATTAATAACGCTAAATTCGGCTCCCGTATCAATAATAAAAAGGAGTGGCCTAATTTCAGTTTAAATTTTTATATAGGGAAGTGATTTGGCCCTTCTAATAGAAAATTTTCATCATATTCTAAGGAACCTACGTCAGAGTCGATCTGCCCGCGATCGGAGTCAAACTGACCTATGTCCATTGGAGCGTTAGGATTTTTGTTTTGACCAGATGGTCGAGAATAGCTCGTTTTAGTAGACATTCGTGTAACCTCGGAGGGCTGGACTGCTTGCTGGTTGTGGGCGGTTTGATTAGGTGAATGGATTTTATCGTTGTATGAATTATTATTGTGGGGTTTTGGGTTACTCCTATAAATTGCCTGGCTCTCTGGGTCAGTTGCGATATGGTCGTTAAAGTTATGACGGTTGTCACTAAATTGTGTTCTAAGTGATTGTTTAACATGTCTGAATTTTCTTATAGGACCATACACAGTGTAGCTTTGGTGGCGGGCTTCCTCAATAATTTTATAAGCGTCATCAAGGTTTCTTGTAAATATCATAGTTTTTGTAGGTTCTGGTAAATTGTCTCTGAAAACGTCTAAGGCAATTCTGTTTACCTCAGATGTGCTATATGAGTCATCCATGCCCAAAAGAATTCGATTGTGTAGCCTATTACAAACTTCATTGATTTTATCATAATACTGTTCTATTGTTGACTCTACCCTGCAAAGTTTTAACATATCCATAAGATCATAGCTATTCTCCTTTTCACCGAAATGTTTAATTAATATCTCTTTAAGTTTGGCGGGAGTTTCTATATTACCGTACCTATGAAGAATTGGTCTAGTTAATCCAACGCATTTTCCTTTCATATAAGTAAATAATAACTTTTTTTGGGGTTCGTCGAACGTGTTAAGAGCTGCATTCATATAATCAAGCTGAGCTAGAAAATCTGGCAATTGGTTTTTATCAGATCCATCAAAGTCCTGAATTGCTTTAGTGCAGTTAAGCGTTAAATTAAATGCTGCTATGCTATTGTTGTCCATTGTTTACGTTTACAATTTAAGTTGATTGGTTAATATAGAACTAACGTATAGGAAAAAAAAATACACGCATACACTAAGACTTCAGAATTCAGTACCGATTTTGTAGACTTCTCGAAGCTGGCTGGCTGCAATGCGCGGTGTATTTCGACGAACGGTTAATTTTTTGAGATAAGAGTTCTCGCTGTCTGACTGTACGGTTAACCGATGGTGCTGCTTGGTGCCAAGATAATAGGCTGTCGGCGTTGATGGAGCTTTGCGATGACGTACAGTTGTGCAGTAGGCAATGATGCGATGCTATACAGATGCAGATGACGAAACCATGTGCTCTCCAGTGAGTGTTTTGCTGCATGCAACTTGTATAAACTGTTGATGTTTTGTTTAATCCTCGTCGCCAGTTACGTAGCCGTTGATAATTGTTGCAACCTAGTTCGCAAAACCGTGGAATTTTAGGGTTTACGTTTCCAACCACTTTGGTCTTTTAGGTGGCGAAAGGTTTTACAATGCTAAGGCCACAAGTTCGCAATCTCGTGTTGCGGGAATCAGGAAAGGCCTCGTTGCCGGAATCCTTGTTAAATTTGGCAGCCTTCTTCGGTTGCCAAATATACGCAATCGTTAGCGCAAATACAAGCGTGTCTTTTAAGTAAGTTTTATTCAACTCCACTTCGTCGTGTTTCTTATGAGACTGACTTCTCAGAGATGGGCTTACTTTAACAAGAGCTTTTTAAATAATCAGCTGTCTTAATATCTAGGGATGACAATATGTTAATATATACGTTATGTTAATATATATGACTATATCTCCTGGCGGGACCTCTTCTGGTGAAGTCTCTCTGTTAGACTCGCTTGTAGCCGCTACTTTGGTAGCCCCCTCTCGGACAGGACTGCAGGACTTCGTCTGGTTGGTCTTCTCTGGTTGCCCCTCTCTGACAGGACTGCAGGACTTCGTCTGGTGAAGCTCACTGGGCAGTGCTTCTGGTGTAGTCCGTCTCTTAGCAGGAGTGGCAAAATGTCGACTGGCAGAGCTTCTTTGGTAGCGCATCTCTGATAGCCCTTCGACTGGCCAAATTCCAACGGTAGCACCTCTACTTGCCGCTTCTCTCTGGTGGCGCCACTTTGCTCGTCTCAATTGCGTTTTGCGTCTCCTCAGTTCAACATTTGTCGTGATTACTTTGTAATATTACGTGTAATTGCCACCTCGCAAATACACGGTTAATTCTCCCTTTTCATTCAGCACTCAGTTATAAATTGCATCGCCTTAGCCAATTCTCGTCTTGTTGAAATTTTTGTGGTTGTCGCTTTACTTTTTGTGGGAGATGGTCGTCTCTTTTACTCTAGTGTTCATCTGGTATTGCGAATTTGGCGTTCACTAATACCTGTAAAGCTTCATTCTTCTCCAATTTTCCGACGAGTGCGACTTCTCGTTCCTCACACACGTGAAAATTTCGCAAGAATTTTCTAGAACGCGTTGAGAAAATTTTAGGTAGTTTTTCACCTTAACTTCCCGATTTTTCTCTGTCTATAGAAAACTTTGCTCACTTTGTCTCGCTTTACATCAAGTTTTATTGTATGTTAGCGCATACAGTGTACATTCACTTTTCTGAACTTAATCCCGGACGAGCCCCCATTAAATTTGTGGGATAACACAAATTATAGTTTTATTTGGGAAAGTTACAGAATGTTTTTAACAAACTTAAATGAATGAATTGTTTGATTGATTTGACTTCACAAACCGACTTCTTTTCGGAACCACGCACTAGACGACCTCTTTTCCTTTCGACTCGCTTAACTCTTCTCTTTTTATAGTGTCGCATTTAAATACTCGATGCTTTTTTTAAATAAAGAATCGATATTCTTTAATGTACTCGATTAATAGTATTGGAAAACAAATAATAGTAGGAGTGAAATTCAAATTCAAAATTACGTACAGGGCCTTAACCGTTGATGTCGCTGTTACTCTTACGCTGCAAGGATGATACACTTATACTAAATTCCCCAATCCTACATACATCTTTCCAAATCGTATTTTTTTGCGCATACCTTGATCAGGGTACAAGCGCGTGCCGATCGGACGTCTATATCCTATAGTTCCCATAGGAATAATAGGGTGAAATCGTTTAGAATTTGACGTTTTTCAGGATATTTCGCGCATTGTAAAAGCTATTGACATGAATCTTTCCAAATCGTATTTTTTTGTGCATACCTTAATCTGGGTAAAGGCGCTTGCCGATCGGACGTCTATATCCTATAGCTCGCATAGGAACAATCGGATATACATAGCTTTCAAAAAATTAAGATTTTTCGCGCATTGTAAAAGCTATTGACATGAGTCTTTCCAAATCGTATTTTTTTGTGCATACCTTAATCAGGATAAAGGCGCTTGCCGATCGGACGTCTATATCCTATAGCTCCCATAGGAATAATAGGGTGAAATCGGTTAAAACTTGAGGTTTTTTTCTGTTTTTTGCCTTTTTGCAGTCTAAAAGCAATTGACATGAAACTATCCAAATCTAATTTATTTATGTATACCTTGCTCAGGGTCAAAGTTCTTGCCAATTAGACTTTAATATATCTCAGCTGCCATTTAAAAATTTAATTTGCTACATATAGGAAATCTTTTTTATACCCTTGCAGAGTGTATTATAATTTTGGTCAGAAGCTTGTAACGCAGTGAAGGAGACGTTTCCGACCCCATAAAGTATATATATTCTTGATCAGGATCAATAGGGGAGTCGATATAGCCATGTCCGTCTGTCCGTCTGTCCGTCTGTCCGTCTGTTTCAATACCGTTTGCGAGCTCAGTTTAAAAGATAGCGATTTGAAACTTTTACAGTCGTCTTAAAACATGTGTACGCAGATCAAGTTTGAAAACCGACCCGATCGAACGTCTATATCCTATAGCTCCCATAGGAACAATCAGATATACACAGCTTTCAAAAAATGAAGATTTTTCGCGCATTGTAAAAGCTATTGACATGAGTCTTTCCAAATCGTATTTTTTTGTGCATACCTTAATCAGGATAAAGGCGCTTGCCGATCGGACGTCTATATCCTATAGCTCCCATAGGAATAATAGGGTGAAATCGGTTAAAACTTGACGTTTTTTTAGTTTTTTGCCTTTTTGCAGTCTAAAAGCTATTGACATGAAACTATCCAAATCTAATTTATTTATGTATACCTTGCTCAGGGTAAAAGTTCTTGCCAATTAGACTACAATATACCTCAGCTGCCATTTAAGAATTTAATTTTCTACATATAGGAAACCTTTTTTATACCCTTGCAGAGGGTATTATAATTTTGGTCAGAAGCTTGTAACGCAGTGAAGGAGACGTTTCCGACCCCATAAAGTATATATATTCTTGATCAGGATCAATAGGGGAGTCGATATAGCCATGTCCGTCTGTCCGTCTGTTTCAATACCGTTTGCGAGCTCAGTTTAAAAGATAGCGATTTGAAACTTTCACAGTCGTCCTAAAACATGTGTACGCAGATCAAGTTTGAAAACCGACCCGATCGAACGTCTATATCCTATAGCTCCCATAGGAACAATCAGATATACACAGCTTTCAAAAAATGAAGATTTTTCACGCATTGAATAAGAATAACATTGGAATAATAGGGTGAAATCGGTTAAAATTTGACGTTTTTCAGGATATTTCGCGCATGGTAAAAGCTATTGACATGAATCTTTCCAAATCGTATTTTTTTGCGCATACCTTGATCAGGGTAAAAGCGCGTGCCGATCGCACGTCAATATCCTATGGCTCCCATAGGGACAATCGGATATACACAGCTTCCAAAAAATTAAGATTTTTCGCGCATTATAAAAGCTATTGCCATAAATCGTTCCAAATCGTATTTTTTTTGCGCATACCTTGATCAGGGCACAAGCGCGTGCCGATCGCACGTCTATATCCTATGGCTCCCATGGGAACAATCGGATATACAAAGCTTTAAAAAAATTAAGATTTTTCGCGCATTATAAAAGCTATTGACATAAATCTTTCCAAATCGTATTTTTTTGCGCATACCTTGATCAGGGTACAAGCGCGTGCCGATGGGACGTCTATATCCTATAGCTCCCATAGGAATAATAGGGTGAAATCGGTTAAAACTTGACGTTTTTTTCTGTTTTTTGCCTTTTTGCAGTCTAAAAGCTATTGACATGAAACTATCCAAATCTAATTTATTTATGTATACCTTGCTCAGGGTAAAAATTCTTGCCAATTAGACTACAATATACCTCAGCTGCCATTTAAGAATTTAATTTTCTACATATAGGAAACCTTTTTTATACCCTTGCAGAGGGTATTATAATTTTGGTCAGAAGCTTGTAACGCAGTATAGGAGACGTTTCCGACCCCATAAAGTATATATATTCTTGATCAGGATCAATAGGGGAGTCGATATAGCCATGTCCGTCTGTTTTAATACCGTTTGCGAGCTCAGTTTAAAAGATAGCGATTTGAAACTTTCACAGTCGTCCTAAAACATGTGTACGCAGATCAAGTTTGAAAACCGACCCGATCGAACGTCCATATCCTATAGCTCCCATAGGAACAATCAGATATACACAGCTTTCAAAAAATGAAGATTTTTCGCGCATTATAAAAGCTATTGAAATAAATCTTTCCAAATCGTATTTTTTTGCGCATACCTTGATCAGGGTAAAAGCGCGTGCCGATCGCACGTCTATATCCTATAGTTCCCATAGGAATAATAAGGTGAAATCAGTTAGAATTTGACGTTTTTCAGGATATTTCGCGCATTGTAAAAGCTATTGACATGAGTCTTTCCAAATCGTATTTTTTTGTGCATACCTTAATCAGGGTAAAGGCGCTTTCCGATCGGACGTCTATATCCTATAGCTCCCATAGGAATAATAGGGTGAAATCGGTTAAAACTTGACGTTTTTTCTGTTTTTTACCTTTTTGCAGTCTAAAAGCTATTGACATGAAACTATCAAAATCTAATTTATTTATGTATACCTTGCTCAGGGTAAAAGTTCTTTCCAATTGACTAAAATATATCTCAGCTGCCAATTAAAAATTTAATATGCTACATATAGGAAACCTTTTTATACCCTTGCAGAGGGTATTATAATTTTGGTCAGAATCTTGTAACGCAGTGAAGGAGACGTTTCCGACCCCATAAAGTATATATATTCTTGATCAATAGGGGATTCGATATAGCCATGTCCGTCTGTCCGTCTGTTTCAATACCGTTTGCGAGCTCAGTTTAAAAGATAGCGATTTTAAACTTTCACAGTCGTACTAAAACATGTGTACGCAGATCAAGTTTGAAAACCGACCCGATTGAACGTCTATATCCTATAGCTCCCATAGGAACAATCAGATATACACAGCTTTCAAAAAATGAAGATTTTTTACGCATTGTATAGGAATAACATTGGAATAATAGGGTGAAATGGGTTAAAATTTGACGTTTTTCAGGATATTTCGCGCATTGTAAAAGCTATTGACATGAGTCTTTCCAAAACGTATTTTTTTGTGCATACCTTAATCAGGGTAAAGGCGCTTGCCGATCGGACGTCTATATCCTATAGCTCCCATAGGAATAATAGGGTGAACTCGGTTAAAACTTGACGTTTTTTTCTGTTTTTCGCCTTTTTGCAGTCTAAAAGCTATTGACATGAAACTATCCAAATCTAATTTATTTATGTATACCTTGCTCAGGGTAAAAATTCTTGCCAATTAGACTACAATATACCTCAGCTGCCGTTTAAGAATTTAATTTTCTACATATAGGAAACCTTTTTTATACCCTTGCAGAGGGTATTATAATTTTGGTCAGAAGCTTGTAACGCAGTGAAGGAGACGTTTCCGACCCCATAAGGTATATATATTCTTGATCAGGATCAATAGGGGAGTCGATATAGCCATGTCCGTCTGTTTTAATACCGTTTGCGAGCTCAGTTTAAAAGATAGCGATTTGAAACTTTCACAGTCGTCCTAAAACATGTGTACGCAGATCAAGTTTGAAAACCGACCCGATCGAACGTCTATATCCTATAGCTCCCATAGGAACAATCAGATATACACAGCTTTCAAAAAATGAAGATTTTTCACGCATTGTATAGGAATAACATTGGAATAATAGGGTGAAATGGGTTAAAATTTGACGTTTTTCAGGATATTTCGCGCATTGTAAAAGCTATTGACATGAATATTTCCAAATCGTATTTTTTTGAGCATACCTTGATCAGGGTACAAGCGCGTGCCGATCGGACGTCTATATCTTATAGTTCCCATAGGAATACTAGGGTGAAATCGTTTAGAAATTGACGTTTTTCAGGATATTTCGCGCATTGTAAAAGCTATTGACATGAATATTTCCAAATCGTATTTTTTTGCGCATACCTTGATTAGGGTAAAAGCGCGTGCCGATCGCACGTCTATATCCTATGACTCCCATAGGAACAATCGGATATACATAGCTTTCAAAAAATTAAGATTTTTCGCGCATTATAAAAGCTATTGACATAAATCTTTCCAAATCGTATTTTTTTGCGCATACCTTGATCAGGGTACAAGCGCGTGCCGATCGGACGTCTATATCCTATAGCTCCCCTAGGAATAATAGGGTGAAATCGGTTAAAACTTGACGTTTTTTTCTGTTTTTTGCCTTTTTGCAGCCTAAAAGGTATTGACATGAAACTATCCAAATCTAATTTATTTATGTATACCTTGCTCAGGGTAAAAGTTCTTGCCAATTAGACTACAATATACCTCAGCTGCCATTTAAGAATTTAATTTTCTACATATAGGAAACCTTTTTTATACCCTTGCAGAGGGTATTATAATTTTGGTAAGAAGCTTGTAACGCAGTGAAGGAGACGTTTCCGACCCCATAAAGTATATATATTCTTGATCAGGATCAATAGGGGAGTCGATATAGCCATGTCCGTCTGTCCGTCTGTTTCAATACCGTTTGCGAGCTCAGTTTAAAAGATAGCGATTTGAAACTTTCACAGTCTTACTAAAACATGTGTACGCAGATCAAGTTTGAAAACCGACCCGATCGAACGTCTATATCCTATAGCTCCCATAGGAACAATCAGATATACACAGCTTTCAAAAAATGAAGATTTTTCACGCATTGTATAGGAATAACATTGGAATAATAGGGTGAAATGGGTTAAAATTTGACGTTTTTCAGGATATTTCGCGCATTGTAAAAGCTATTGACATGAATATTTCCAAATCGTATTTTTTTGAGCATACCTTGATCAGGGTACAAGCGCGTGCCGATCGGACGTCTATATCTTATAGTTCCCATAGGAATAATAGGGTGAAATCGTTTAGAAATTGACGTTTTTCAGGATATTTCGCGCATTGTAAAAGCTATTGACATGAGTCTTTCCAAATCGTATTTTTTTGTGCATACCTTAATCAGGGTAAAGGCGCTTGCCGATCGGACATCTATATCCTATAGCTCGCATAGGAACAATCGGAAATACATAGCTTTCAAAAAATTAAGATTTTTCGCGCATTGTAAAAGCTATTGACATGAATCTTTCCAAATCGTATTTTTTGCGCATACCTTGATCAGGATACAAGCGCGTGACGATCGGACGTCTATATTCTATAGCTCCCATAGGAATAATAGGGCGAAATCGGTTAAAACTTGACGTTTTTTCAAAAAATTAAGATTTTTCGCGCTTTATAAAAGCTATTGCCATAAATCTTTCCAAATCGTATTTTTTTTGCGCATACCTTGATCAGGGCACAAGCGCGTGCCGATCGCACGTCTATATCCTATGGCTCCCTTGGGAACAATCGGATATACAAAGCTTTAAAAAAATTAAGATTTTTCGCGCATTATAAAAGCTATTGACATAAATCTTTCCAAATCGTATTTTTCTGCGCATACCTTGATCAGGGTACAAGCGCGTGCCGATCGGACGTCTATATCCTATAGCTCCCATAGGAATAATAGGGTGAAATCGGTTAAAACTTGACGTTTTTTTCTGTTTTTTGCCTTTTTGCAGTCTAAAAGCTATTGACATGAAACTATCCAAATCTAATTTATTTATGTATACCTTGCTCAGGGTAAAAATTCTTGCCAATTAGACTACAATATACCTCAGCTGCCATTTAAGAATTTAATTTTCTACATATAGGAAACCTTTTTTATACCCTTGCAGAGGGTATTATAATTTTGGTCAGAAGCTTGTAACGCAGTATAGGAGACGTTTCCGACCCCATAAAGTATATATATTCTTGATCAGGATCAATAGGGGAGTCGATATAGCCATGTCCGTCTGTTTTAATACCGTTTGCGAGCTCAGTTTAAAAGATAGCGATTTGAAACTTTCACAGTCGTCCTAAAACATGTGTACGCAGATCAAGTTTGAAAACCGACCCGATCGAACGTCCATATCCTATAGCTCCCATAGGAACAATCAGATATACACAGCTTTCAAAAAATGAAGATTTTTCGCGCATTATAAAAGCTATTGAAATAAATCTTTCCAAATCGTATTTTTTTGCGCATACTTTGATCAGGGTAAAAGCGCGTGCCGATCGCACGTCTATATCCTATAGTTCACATAGGAATAATAGGGTGAAATCAGTTAGAATTTGACGTTTTTTAGGATATTTCGCGCATTGTAAAAGCTATTGACATGAGTCTTTCCAAATCGTATTTTTTTATGCATACCTTAATCAGGGTAAAGGCGCTTTCCGATCGGACGTCTATATCCTATAGCTCCCATAGGAATAATAGGGTGAAATCGGTTAAAACTTGACGTTTTTTCTGTTTTTTACCTTTTTGCAGTCTAAAAGCTATTGACATGAAACTATCAAAATCTAATTTATTTATGTATACCTTGCTCAGGGTAAAAGTTCTTTCCAATTGACTAAAATATATCTCAGCTGCCAATTAAAAATTTAATATGCTACATATAGGAAACCTTTTTATACCCTTGCAGAGGGTATTATAATTTTGGTCAGAATCTTGTAACGCAGTGAAGGAGACGTTTCCGACCCCATAAAGTATATATATTCTTGATCAATAGGGGATTCGATATAGCCATGTCCGTCTGTCCGTCTGTTTCAATACCGTTTGCGAGCTCAGTTTAAAAGATAGCGATTTGAAACTTTCACAGTCGTACTAAAACATGTGTACGCAGATCAAGTTTGAAAACCGACCCGATCGAACGTCTATATCCTATAGCTCCCATAAGAACAATCAGATATACACAGCTTTCAAAAAATGAAGATTTTTTACGCATTGTATAGGAATAACATTGGAATAATAGGGTGAAATGGGTTAAAATTTGACGTTTTTCAGGATATTTCGCGCATTGTAAAAGCTATTGACATGAGTCTTTCCAAAACGTATTTTTTTGTGCATACCTTAATCAGGGTAAAGGCGCTTGCCGATCGGACGTCTATATCCTATAGCTCCCATAGGAATAATAGGGTGAAATCGGTTAAAACTTGACGTTTTTTTCTGTTTTTTGCCTTTTTGCAGTCTAAAAGCTATTGACATGAAACTATCCAAATCTAATTTATTTATGTATACCTTGCTCAGGGTAAAAGTTCTTGCCAATTAGACTACAATATACCTCAGCTACCGTTTAAGAATTTAATTTTCTACATATAGGAAACCTTTTTTATACCCTTGCAGAGGGTATTATAATTTTGGTCAGAAGCTTGTAACGCAGTGAAGGAGACGTTTCCGACCCCATAAGGTATATATATTCTTGATCAGGATCAATAGGGGAGTCGATATAGCCATATCCGTCTGTTTTAATACCGTTTGCGAGCTCAGTTTAAAAGATAGCGATTTGAAACTTTCACAGTCGTCCTAAAACATGTGTACGCAGATCAAGTTTGAAAACCGACCCGATCGAACGTCTATATCCTATAGCTCCCATAGGAACAATCAGATATACACAGCTTTCAAAAAATGAAGATTTTTCACGCATTGTATAGGAATAACATTGGAATAATAGGGTGAAATGGGTTAAAATTTGACGTTTTTCAGGATATTTCGCGTATTGTAAAAGCTATTAACATGAATCTTTCCAAATCGTATTTTTTGCGCATACCTTGATCAGGATACAAGCGCGTGACGATCGGACGTCTATATCCTATAGCTCCCATAGGAATAATAGGGCGAATTCGGTTAAAACTTGACGTTTTTTTCTGTTTTTTGCCTTTTTGCAGTCTAAAAGCTATTGACATGAAACTATCCAAATCGAATTTATTTATGTATACCTTGCTCAGGGTAAAAGTTCTTGCCAATTAGACTACAATATACCTCAGCTGCCGTTTAAGAATTTAATTTTCTACATATAGGAAACCTTTTTTATACCCTTGCAGAGGGTATTATAATTTTGGTCAGAAGCTTGTAACGCAGTGAAGGAGACGTTTCCGACCCCATAAGGTATATATATTCTTGATCAGGATCAATAGGGGAGTCGATATAGCCATGTCCGTCTGTCCGTCTGTTTCAATACCGTTTGCGAGCTCATTTTAAAAGATAGCGATTTGAAACTTTCACAGTCGTCCTAAAACATGTGTACGCAGATCAAGTTTGAAAACCGACCCGATCGAACGTCTATATCCTATAGCTCCCATAGGAACAATCAGATATACACAGCTTTCAAAAAATGAAGATTTTTCACGCATTGTATAGGAATAACATTGGAATAATAGGGTGAAATGGGTTAAAATTTGACGTTTTTCAGGATATTTCGCGCATTGTAAAAGCTATTGACATGAATCTTTCCAAATCGTATTTTTTGCGCATACCTTGATCAGGATACAAGCGCGTGACGATCGGACGTCTATATCCTATAGCTCCCATAGGAATAATAGGGCGAATTCGGTTAAAACTTGACGTTTTTTTCTGTTTTTTGCCTTTTTGCAGTCTAAAAGCTATTGACATGAAACTATCCAAATCGAATTTATTTATGTATACCTTGCTCAGGGTAAAAGTTCTTGCCAATTAGACTACAATATACCTCAGCTGCCGTTTAAGAATTTAATTTTCTACATATAGGAAACCTTTTTTATACCCTTGCAGAGGGTATTATAATTTTGGTCAGAAGCTTGTAACGCAGTGAAGGAGACGTTTCCGACCCCATAAGGTATATATATTCTTGATCAGGATCAATAGGGGAGTCGATATAGCCATGTCCGTCTGTCCGTCTGTTTCAATACCGTTTGCGAGCTCAGTTTAAAAGATAGCGATTTGAAACTTTCACAGTCGTCCTAAAACATGTGTACGCAGATCAAGTTTGAAAACCGACCCGATCGAACGTCTATATCCTATAGCTCCCATAGGAACAATCAGATATACACAGCTTTCAAAAAATGAAGATTTTTCACGCATTGTATAGGAATATCATTGGAATAATAGGGTGAAATCGGTTAAAATTTGACGTTTTTCAGGATATTTCGCGCATTGTAAAAGCTATTGACATGAATATTTCCAAATCGTATTTTTTTGCGCATACCTTGATTAGGGTAAAAGCGCGTGCCGATCGCACGTCTATATCCTATGATTCCCATAGGAACAATCAGATATACATAGCTTTCAAAAAATTAAGATTTTTCGCGCATTATAAAAGCTATTGACATAAATCTTTCCAAATCGTATTTTTTTGCGCATACCTTGATCAGGGTACAAGCGCGTGCCGATCGGACGTCTATATCCTATAGCTCCCATAGGAATAATAGGGTGAAATCGGTTAAAACTTGACGTTTTTTTCTGTTTTTTGCCTTTTTGCAGCCTAAAAGCTATTGACATGAAACTATCCAAATCTAATTTATTTATGTATACCTTGCTCAGGGTAAAAGTTCTTGCCAATTAGACTACAATATACCTCAGCTGCCATTTAAGAATTTAATTTTCTACATATAGGAAACCTTTTTTATACCCTTGCAGAGGGTATTATAATTTTGGTAAGAAGCTTGTAACGCAGTGAAGGAGACGTTTCCGACCCCATAAAGTATATATATTCTTGATCAGGATCAATAGGGGAGTCGATATAGCCATGTCCGTCTGTCCGTCTGTTTCAATACCGTTTGCGAGCTCAGTTTAAAAGATAGCGATTTGAAACTTTCACAGTCGTCCTAAAACATGTGTACGCAGATCAAGTTTGAAAACCGACCCGATCGAACGTCTATATCCTATAGCTCCCATAGGAACAATCAGATATACACAGCTTTCAAAAAATGAAGATTTTTCACGCATTGTATAGGAATAACATTGGAATAATAGGGTGAAATCGGTTAAAATTTGACGTTTTTCAGGATATTTCGCGCATTGTAAAAGCTATTGACATGAATATTTCCAAATCGTATTTTTTTGCGCATACCTTGATTAGGGTAAAAGCGCGTGCCGATCGCACGTCTATATCCTATGATTCCCATAGGAACAATCAGATATACATAGCTTTCAAAAAATTAAGATTTTTCGCGCATTATAAAAGCTATTGACATAAATCTTTCCAAATCGTATTTTTTTGCGCATACCTTGATCAGGGTACAAGCGCGTGCCGATCGGACGTCTATATCCTATAGCTCCCATAGGAATAATAGGGTGAAATCGGTTAAAACTTGACGTTTTTTTCTGTTTTTTGCCTTTTTGCAGCCTAAAAGCTATTGACATGAAACTATCCAAATCTAATTTATTTATGTATACCTTGCTCAGGGTAAAAGTTCTTGCCAATTAGACTACAATATACCTCAGCTGCCATTTAAGAATTTAATTTTCTACATATAGGAAACCTTTTTTATACCCTTGCAGAGGGTATTATAATTTTGGTCAGAAGCTTGTAACGCAGTATAGGAGACGTTTCCGACCCCATAAAGTATATATATTCTTGATCAGGATCAATAGGGGAGTCGATATAGCCATGTCCGTCTGTCCGTCTGTTTCAATACCGTTTGCGAGCTCAGTTTAAAAGATAGCGATTTGAAACTTTCACAGTCGTCCTAAAACATGTGTACGCAGATCAAGTTTGAAAACCGACCCGATCGAACGTCTATATCCTATAGCTCCCATAGGAACAATCAGATATACACAGCTTTCAAAAAATGAAGATTTTTCACACATTGTATAGGAATAACATTGGAATAATAGGGTGAAATGGGTTAAAATTTGACGTTTTTCAGGATATTTCGCGCATTGTAAAAGCTATTGACATGAATCTTTCCAAATCGTATTTTTTTGCGCATACCTTGATCAGGGTAGAAGCGCGTGACGATCGGACGTCTATATCCTATAGCTCCCATAGGAATAATAGGGCGAATTCGGTTAAAACTTGACGTTTTTTTCTGTTTTTTGCCTTTTTGCAGTCTAAAAGCTATTGACATGAAACTATCCAAATCGAATTTATTTATGTATACCTTGCTCAGGGTAAAAGTTCTTGCCAATTAGACTACAATATACCTCAGCTGCCGTTTAAGAATTTAATTTTCTACATATAGGAAACCTTTTTTATACCCTTGCAGAGGGTATTATAATTTTGGTCAGAAGCTTGTAACGCAGTGAAGGAGACGTTTCCGACCCCATAAGGTATATATATTCTTGATCAGGATCAATAGGGGAGTCGATATAGCCATGTCCGTCTGTCCGTCTGTTTCAATACCGTTTGCGAGCTCAGTTTAAAAGATAGCGATTTGAAACTTTCACAGTCGTCCTAAAACATGTGTACGCAGATCAAGTTTGAAAACCGACCCGATCGAACGTCTATATCCTATAGCTCCCATAGGAACAATCAGATATACACAGCTTTCAAAAAATGAAGATTTTTCACGCATTGTATAGGAATATCATTGGAATAATAGGGTGAAATCGGTTAAAATTTGACGTTTTTCAGGATATTTCGCGCATTGTAAAAGCTATTGACATGAATATTTCCAAATCGTATTTTTTTGCGCATACCTTGATTAGGGTAAAAGCGCGTGCCGATCGCACGTCTATATCCTATGATTCCCATAGGAACAATCAGATATACATAGCTTTCAAAAAATTAAGATTTTTCGCGCATTATAAAAGCTATTGACATAAATCTTTCCAAATCGTATTTTTTTGCGCATACCTTGATCAGGGTACAAGCGCGTGCCGATCGGACGTCTATATCCTATAGCTCCCATAGGAATAATAGGGTGAAATCGGTTAAAACTTGACGTTTTTTTCTGTTTTTTGCCTTTTTGCAGCCTAAAAGCTATTGACATGAAACTATCCAAATCTAATTTATTTATGTATACCTTGCTCAGGGTAAAAGTTCTTGCCAATTAGACTACAATATACCTCAGCTGCCATTTAAGAATTTAATTTTCTACATATAGGAAACCTTTTTTATACCCTTGCAGAGGGTATTATAATTTTGGTAAGAAGCTTGTAACGCAGTGAAGGAGACGTTTCCGACCCCATAAAGTATATATATTCTTGATCAGGATCAATAGGGGAGTCGATATAGCCATGTCCGTCTGTCCGTCTGTTTCAATACCGTTTGCGAGCTCAGTTTAAAAGATAGCGATTTGAAACTTTCACAGTCGTCCTAAAACATGTGTACGCAGATCAAGTTTGAAAACCGACCCGATCGAACGTCTATATCATATAGCTCCCATAGGAACAATCAGATATACACAGCTTTCAAAAAATGAAGATTTTTCACGCATTGTATAGGAATAACATTGGAATAATAGGGTGAAATCGGTTAAAATTTGACGTTTTTCAGGATATTTCGCGCATTGTAAAAGCTATTGACATGAATCTTTCCAAATCGTATTTTTTTGCGCATACCTTGATTAGGGTAAAAGCGCGTGCCGATCGGACGTCTATATCCTATAGCTCCCATAGGAACAATCAGATATACATAGCTTTCAAAAAATTAAGATTTTTCGCGCATTATAAAAGCTATTGACATGAATCTTTCCAAATCGTATTTTTTTGCGCATACCTTGATTAGGGTACAAGCGCGTGCCGATCGGACGTCTATATCCTATAGCTCCCATAGGAATAATAGGGTGAAATCGGTTAAAACTTGACGTTTTTTTCTGTTTTTTGCCTTTTTGCAGCCTAAAAGCTATTGACATGAAACTATCCAAATCTAATTTATTTATGTATACCTTGCTCAGGGTAAAAGTTCTTGCCAATTAGACTACAATATACCTCAGCTGCCATTTAAGAATTTAATTTTCTACATATAGGAAACCTTTTTTATACCCTTGCAGAGGGTATTATAATTTTGGTAAGAAGCTTGTAACGCAGTGAAGGAGACGTTTCCGACCCCATAAAGTATATATATTCTTGATCAGGATCAATAGGGGAGTCGATATAGCCATGTCCGTCTGTCCGTCTGTTTCAATACCGTTTGCGAGCTCAGTTTAAAAGATAGCGATTTGAAACTTTCACAGTCGTCCTAAAACATGTGTACGCAGATCAAGTTTGAAAACCGACCCGATCGAACGTCTATATCCTATAGCTCCCATAGGAACAATCAGATATACACAGCTTTCAAAAAATGAAGATTTTTCACGCATTGTATAGGAATAACATTGGAATAATAGGGTGAAATGGGTTAAAATTTGACGTTTTTCAGGATATTTCGCGCATTGTAAAAGCTATTGACATGAATCTTTCCAAATCGTATTTTTTGCGCATACCTTGATCAGGATACAAGCGCGTGACGATCGGACGTCTATATCCTATAGCTCCCATAGGAATAATAGGGCGAATTCGGTTAAAACTTGACGTTTTTTTCTGTTTTTTGCCTTTTTGCAGTCTAAAAGCTATTGACATGAAACTATCCAAATCGAATTTATTTATGTATACCTTGCTCAGGGTAAAAGTTCTTGCCAATTAGACTACAATATACCTCAGCTGCCGTTTAAGAATTTAATTTTCTACATATAGGAAACCTTTTTTATACCCTTGCAGAGGGTATTATAATTTTGGTCAGAAGCTTGTAACGCAGTGAAGGAGACGTTTCCGACCCCATAAGGTATATATATTCTTGATCAGGATCAATAGGGGAGTCGATATAGCCATGTCCGTCTGTCCGTCTGTTTCAATACCGTTTGCGAGCTCAGTTTAAAAGATAGCGATTTGAAACTTTCACAGTCGTCCTAAAACATGTGTACGCAGATCAAGTTTGAAAACCGACCCGATCGAACGTCTATATCCTATAGCTCCCATAGGAACAATCAGATATACACATCTTTCAAAAAATGAAGATTTTTCACGCATTGTATAGGAATAACATTGGAATAATAGGGTGAAATCGGTTAAAATTTGACGTTTTTCAGGATATTTCGCGCATTGTAAAAGCTATTGACATGAATATTTCCAAATCGTATTTTTTTGCGCATACCTTGATTAGGGTAAAAGCGCGTGCCGATCGGACGTCTATATCCTATAATTCCCATAGGAACAATCAGATATACATAGCTTTCAAAAAATTAAGATTTTTCGCGCATTATAAAAGCTATTGACATAAATCTTTCCAAATCGTATTTTTTTGCGCATACCTTGATCAGGGTACAAGCGCGTGCCGATCGGACGTCTATATCCTATAGCTCCCATAGGAATAATAGGGTGAAATCGGTTAAAACTTGACGTTTTTTTCTGGATTTTTTGCCTTTTTGCAGTCTAAAAGCTATTGACATGAAACTATCCAAATCTAATTTATTTATGTATACCTTGCTCAGGGTAAAAGTTCTTGCCAATTAGACTACAATATACCTCAGCTGCCGTTTAAGAATTTAATTTTCTACATATAGGAAACCTTTTTTATACCCTTGCAGAGGGTATTATAATTTTGGTCAGAAGCTTGTAACGCAGTGAAGGAGACGTTTCCGACCCCATAAGGTATATATATTCTTGATCAGGATCAATAGGGGAGTCGATATAGCCATATCCGTCTGTTTTAATACCGTTTGCGAGCTCAGTTTAAAAGATAGCGATTTGAAACTTTCACAGTCGTCCTAAAACATGTGTACGCAGATCAAGTTTGAAAACCGACCCGATCGAACGTCTATATCCTATAGCTCCCATAGGAACAATCAGATATACACAGCTTTCAAAAAATGAAGATTTTTCACGCATTGTATAGGAATAACATTGGAATAATAGGGTGAAATCGGTTAAAATTTGACGTTTTTCAGGATATTTCGCGCATTGTAAAAGCTATTGACATGAATATTTCCAAATCGTATTTTTTTGCGCATACCTTGATTAGGGTAAAAGCGCGTGCCGATCGGACGTCTATATCCTATGGCTCCCATAGGAACAATCGGATATACATAGCTTTCAAAAAATTAAGATTTTTCGCGCATTATAAAAGCTATTGACATAAATCTTTCCAAATCGTATTTTTTTGCGCATACCTTGATCAGGGTACAAGCGCGTGCCGATCGGACGTCTATATCCTATAGCTCCCATAGGAATAATAGGGTGAAATCGGTTAAAACTTGACGTTTTTTTCTGGATTTTTTGCCTTTTTGCAGCCTAAAAGCTATTGACATGAAACTATCCAAATCTAATTTATTTATGTATACCTTGCTCAGGGTAAAAGTTCTTGCCAATTAGACTACAATATACCTCAGCTGCCATTTAAGAATTTAATTTTCTACATATAGGAAACCTTTTTTATACCCTTGCAGAGGGTATTATAATTTTGGTAAGAAGCTTGTAACGCAGTGAAGGAGACGTTTCCGACCCCATAAAGTATATATATTCTTGATCAGGATCAATAGGGGAGTCGATATAGCCATGTCCGTCTGTCCGTCTGTTTCAATACCGTTTGCGAGCTCAGTTTAAAAGATAGCGATTTGAAACTTTCACAGTCTTACTAAAACATGTGTACGCAGATCAAGTTTGAAAACCGACCCGATCGAACGTCTATATCCTATAGCTCCCATAGGAACAATCAGATATACACAGCTTTCAAAAAATGAAGATTTTTCACGCATTGTATAGGAATAACATTGGAATAATAGGGTGAAATGGGTTAAAATTTGACGTTTTTCAGGATATTTCGCGCATTGTAAAAGCTATTGACATGAATATTTCCAAATCGTATTTTTTTGCGCATACCTTGATCAGGGTACAAGCGCGTGCCGATCGGACGTCTATATCTTATAGTTCCCATAGGAATAATAGGGTGAAATCGTTTAGAAATTGACGTTTTTCAGGATATTTCGCGCATTGTAAAAGGTATTGACATGAGTCTTTCCAAATCGTATTTTTTTGTGCATACCTTAATCAGGGTAAAGGCGCTTGCCGATCGGACATCTATATCCTATAGCTCGCATAGATCGGTTAAAACTTGACGTTTTTTTCTGTTTTTTGCCTTTTTGCAGCCTAAAAGCTATTGACATAAAACTATCCAAATCTAATTTATTTATGTATACCTTGCTCAGGGTAAAAGTTCTTGCCAATTAGACTACAATATACCTCAGCTGCCGTTTAAGAATTTAATTTTCTACATATAGGAAACCTTTTTTATACCCTTGCAGAGGGTATTATAATTTTGGTCAGAAGCTTGTAACGCAGTGAAGGAGACGTTTCCGACCCCATAAGGTATATATATTCTTGATCAGGATCAATAGGGGAGTCGATATAGCCATGTCCGTCTGTCCGTCTGTTTCAATACCGTTTGCGAGCTCAGTTTAAAAGATAGCGATTTGAAACTTTCACAGTCTTACTAAAACATGTGTACGCAGATCAAGTTTGAAAACCGACCCGATCGAACGTCTATATCCTATAGCTCCCATAGGAACAATCAGATATACACAGCTTTCAAAAAATGAAGATTTTTCACGCATTGTATAGGAATAACATTGGAATAATAGGGTGAAATTTGACGTTTTTCAGGATATTTCGCGCATTGTAAAAGCTATTGTCATGAATATTTCCAAATCGTATTTTTTTGCGTATACCTTGACTAGGGTGAAAGCGCGTGCCGATCGCACGTCTATATCCTATGGCTCCCATAGGAACAATCGGATATACATAGCTTTCAAAAAATTAAGATTTTTCGCGCATTATAAAAGCTATTGACATAAATCTTTCCAAATCGTATTTTTCTGCGCATACCTTGATCAGGGTACAAGCGCGTGCCGATGAAGCTTGTAACGCAGTGAAGGAGACGTTTCCGACCCCATAAGGTATATATATTCTTGATCAGGATCAATAGGGGAGTCGATATAGCCATGTCCGTCTGTCCGTCTGTTTCAATACCGTTTGCGAGCTCAGTTTAAAAGATAGCGATTTGAAACTTTCACAGTCTTACTAAAACATGTGTACGCAGATCAAGTTTGAAAACCGACCCGATCGAACGTCTATATCCTATAGCTCCCATAGGAACAATCAGATATACACAGCTTTCAAAAAATGAAGATTTTTCACGCATTGTATAGGAATAACATTGGAATAATAGGGTGAAATTTGACGTTTTTCAGGATATTTCGCGCATTGTAAAAGCTATTGTCATGAATATTTCCAAATCGTATTTTTTTGCGTATACCTTGACTAGGGTGAAAGCGCGTGCCGATCGCACGTCTATATCCTATAGCTCCCATAGGAACAATCGGATATACATAGCTTTCAAAAAATTAAGATTTTTCGCGCATTATAAAAGCTATTGACATGAATCTTTCCAAATCGTATTTTTTTGCGCATACCTTGATCAGGGTAAAAGCGCGTGCCGATCGGACGTCTATATCCTATAGCTCCCATAGGAATAATAGGGTGAAATCGGTTAAAACTTGACGTTTTTTTCTGGTTTTTTGCCTTTTTGCAGCCTAAAAGCTATTGACATAAAACTATCCAAATCTAATTTATTTATGTATACCTTGCTCAGGGTAAAAGTTCTTGCCAATTAAACTACAATATACCTCAGCTGCCATTTAAGAATTTAATTTTCTACATATAGGAAACCTTTTTTATACCCTTGCAGAGGATATTATAATTTTGGTCAGAAGCTTGTAACGCAGTGAAGGAGACGTTTCCGACCCCATAAAGTATATATATTCTTGAACAATAGGGGATTCGATATAGCCATGTCCGTCTGTCCGTCTGTTTCAATACCGTTTGCGAGCTCAGTTTAAAAGATAGCGATTTGAAACTTTCACAGTCGTACTAAAACATGTGTACGCAGATCAAGTTTGAAAACCGACCCGATCGAACGTCTATATCCTATAGCTCCCATAGGAACAATCAGATGTACACAGCTTTCAAAAAATGAAGATTTTTCACGCATTGTATAGGAATAACATTGGAATAATAGGGTGAAATGGGTTAAAATTTGACGTTTTTCAGGATATTTCGCGCATTGTAAAAGATATTGTCATGAATATTTCCAAATCGTATTTTTTTGCGCATACCTTGATTAGGGTAAAAGCGCGTGCCGATCGCACGTCTATATCCTATGGCTCCCATAGGAACAATCGGATATACATAGCTTTCAAAAAATTAAGATTTTTCGCGCATTATAAAAGCTATTGACATAAATCTTTCCAAATCGTATTTTTCTGCGCATACCTTGATCAGGGTACAAGCGCGTGCCGATCGGACGTCTATATCCTATAGCTCCCATAGGAATAATAGGGTGAAATCGGTTAAAACTTGACGTTTTTTTCTGTTTTTTGCCTTTTTGCAGCCTAAAAGCTATTGACATAAAACTATCCAAATCTAATTTATTTATGTATACCTTGCTCAGGGTAAAAGTTCTTGCCAATTAGACTACAATATACCTCAGCTGCCATTTAAGAATTTAATTTTCTACATATAGGAAACCTTTTTTATACCCTTGCAGAGGATATTATAATTTTGGTCAGAAGCTTGTAACGCAGTGAAGGAGACGTTTCCGACCCCATAAAGTATATATATTCTTGAACAATAGGGGATTCGATATAGCCATGTCCGTCTGTCCGTCTGTTTCAATACCGTTTGCGAGCTCAGTTTAAAAGATAGCGATTTGAAACTTTCACAGTCGTACTAAAACATGTGTACGCAGACCAAGTTTGAAAACCGACCCGATCGAACGTCTATATCCTATAGCTCCCATAGGAACAATCAGATGTACACAGCTTTCAAAAAATGAAGATTTTTCACGCATTGTATAGGAATAACATTGGAATAATAGGGTGAAATGGGTTAAAATTTGACGTTTTTCAGGATATTTCGCGCATTGTAAAAGATATTGTCATGAATATTTCCAAATCGTATTTTTTTGCGCATACCTTGATTAGGGTAAAAGTGCGTGCCGATCGCACGTCTATATCCTATGGCTCCCATAGGAACAATCGGATATACATAGCTTTCAAAAAATTAAGATTTTTCGCGCATTATAAAAGCTATTGACATAAATCTTTCCAAATCGTATTTTTTTGCGCATACCTTGATCAGGGTACAAGCGCGTGCCGATCGGACGTCTATATCCTATAGCTCCCATAGGAATAATAGGGTAAAATCGGTTAAAACTTGACTTTTTTTCTGTTTTTTGCCTTTTTGCAGCCTAAAAGCTATTGACATGAAACTATCCAAATCTAATTTATTTATGTATACCTTGCTCAGGGTAAAAGTTCTTGCCAATTAGACTACAATATACCTCAGCTGCCATTTAAGAATTTAATTTTCTACATATAGGAAACCTTTTTTATACCCTTGCAGAGGGTATTATAATTTTGGTAAGAAGCTTGTAACGCAGTGAAGGAGACGTTTCCGACCCCATAAAGTATATATATTCTTGATCAGGATCAATAGGGGAGTCGATATAGCCATGTCCGTCTGTCCGTCTGTTTCAATACCGTTTGCGAGCTCAGTTTAAAAGATAGCGATTTGAAACTTTCACAGTCTTACTAAAACATGTGTACGCAGATCAAGTTTGAAAACCGACCCGATCGAACGTCTATATCCTATAGCTCCCATAGGAACAATCAGATATACACAGCTTTCAAAAAATGAAGATTTTTCACGCATTGAATTGTATTGTAAAAGCTATTGACATGAATATTTCCAAATCGTATTTTTTTGAGCATACCTTGATCAGGGTACAAGCGCGTGCCGATCGGACGTCTATATCTTATAGTTCCCATAGGAATAATAGGGTGAAATCGTTTAGAAATTGACGTTTTTCAGGATATTTCACGCATTGTAAAAGCTATTGACATGAATCTTTCCAAATCGTATTTTTTTGTGCATACCTTAATCAGGGTAAAAGCGCTTGCCGATCGGACATCTATATCCTATAGCTCCCATAGGAACAATCGGATATACATAGCTTTCAAAAAATTAAGATTTTTGGCGCATTGTAAAGGCTATTGACATGAATCTTTCCAAATCGTATTTTTTGCGCATACCTTGATCAGGATACAAGCGCGTGACGATCGGACGTCTATATCCTATAGCTCCCATAGGAATAATAGGGCGAAATCGGTTAAAACTTGACGTTTTTTTCTGTTTTTTGCCTTTTTGCAGTCTAAAAGCTATTGACATGAAACTATCCAAATCGAATTTATTTATGTATACCTTGCTCAGGGTAAAAGTTCTTGCCAATTAGACTACAATATACCTCAGCTGCCGTTTAAGAATTTAATTTTCTACATATAGGAAACCTTTTTTATACCCTTGCAGAGGGTATTATAATTTGGTCAGAAGCTTGTAACGCAGTGAAGGAGACGTTTCCGACCCCATAAAGTATATATATTCTTGATCAGGATCAATAGGGGAGTCGATATAGCCATGTCCGTCTGTCCGTCTGTTTCAATACCGTTTGCGAGCTCAGTTTAAAAGATAGCGATTTGAAACTTTCACAGTCTTACTAAAACATGTGTACGCAGATCAAGTTTGAAAACCGACCCGATCGAACGTCTATATCCTATAGCTCCCATAGGAACAATCAGATATACACAGCTTTCAAAAAATGAAGATTTTTCACGCATTGTATAGGAATAACATTGGAATAATAGGGTGAAATGGGTTAAAATTTGACGTTTTTCAGGATATTTCGCGCATTGTAAAAGCTATTGTCATGAATATTTCCAAATCGTATTTTTTTGCGTATACCTTGACTAGGGTGAAAGCGCGTGCCGATCGGACGTCTATATCCTATAGCTCCCATAGGAACAATCGGATATACATAGCTTTCAAAAAATTAAGATTTTTCGCGCATTATAAAAGCTATTGACATAAATCTTTCCAAATCGTATTTTTCTGCGCATACCTTGATCAGGGTACAACCGCGTGCCGATCGGACGTCTATATCCTATAGCTCCCATAGGAATAATAGGGTGAAATCGGTTAAAACTTGACGTTTTTTTCTGTTTTTTGCCTTTTTGCAGCCTAAAAGCTATTGACATAAAACTATCCAAATCGAATTTATTTATGTAAACCTTGCTCAGGGTAAAAGTTCTTGCCAATTAGACTACAATATACCTCAGCTGCCATTTAAGAATTTAATTTTCTACATATAGGAAACCTTTTTTATACCCTTGCAGAGGATATTATAATTTTGGTCAGAAGCTTGTAACGCAGTGAAGGAGACGTTTCCGACCCCATAAAGTATATATATTCTTGAACAATAGGGGATTCGATATAGCCATGTCCGTCTGTCCGTCTGTTTCAATACCGTTTGCGAGCTCAGTTTAAAAGATAGCGATTTGAAACTTTCACAGTCGTACTAAAACATGTGTACGCATGATCAAGTTTGAAAACCGACCCGATCGAACGTCTATATCCTATAGCTCCCATAGGAACAATCGGATGTACACAGCTTTCAAAAAATGAAGATTTTTCACGCATTGTATAGGAATAACATTGGAATAATAGGGTGAAATGGGTTAAAATTTGACGTTTTTCAGGATATTTCGCGCATTGTAAAAGATATTGTCATGAATATTTCCAAATCGTATTTTTTTGCGCATACCTTGATTAGGGTAAAAGCGCGTGCCGATCGCACGTCTATATCCTATAGCTCCCATAGGAACAATCGGATATACATAGCTTTCAAAAAATTAAGATTTTTCGCGCATTATAAAAGCTATTGACATGAATCTTTCCAAATCGTATTTTTCTGCGCATACCTTGATCAGGGTACAAGCGCGTGCCGATCGGACGTCTATATCCTATAGCTCTCATAGGAATAATAGGGTGAAATCGGTTAAAACTTGACGTTTTTTTCTGTTTTTTGCCTTTTTGCAGCCTAAATGCTATTGACATGAAACTATCCAAATCTAATTTATTTATGTATACCTTGCTCAGGGTAAAAGTTCTTGCCAATTAGACTACAATATACCTCAGCTGCCATTTAAGAATTTAATTTTCTACATATAGGAAACCTTTTTTATACCCTTGCAGAGGGTATTATAATTTTGGTAAGAAGCTTGTAACGCAGTGATGGAGACGTTTCCGACCCCATAAAGTTTATATATTCTTGAACAATAGGGGATTCGATATAGCCATGTCCGTCTGTCCGTCTGTTTCAATACCGTTTGCGAGCTCAGTTTAAAAGATAGCGATTTGAAACTTTCACAGTCGTACTAAAACATGTGTACGCAGATCAAGTTTGAAAACCGACCCGATCGAACGTCTATATCCTATAGCTCCCATAGGAACAATCAGATGTACACAGCTTTCAAAAAATGAAGATTTTTCACGCATTGTATAGGAATAACATTGGAATAATAGGGTGAAATGGGTTAAAATTTGACGTTTTTCAGGATATTTCGCGCATTGTAAAAGATATTGTCATGAATCTTTCCAAATCGTATTTTTTTGCGCATACCTTGATTAGGGTAAAAGCGCGTGCCGATCGCACGTCTATATCCTATAGCTCCCATAGGAACAATCGGATATACATAGCTTTCAAAAAATTAAGATTTTTCGCGCATTGTAAAAGCTATTGACATAAATCTTTCCAAATCGTATTTTTTTGCGCATACCTTGATCAGGGTACAAGCGCGTGCCGATCGGACGTCTATATCCTATAGCTCCCATAGGAATAATAGGGTGAAATCGGTTAAAACTTGACGTTTTTTTCTGTTTTTTGCCTTTTTGCAGCCTAAAAGCTATTGACATAAAACTATCCAAATCTAATTTATTTATGTATACCTTGCTCAGGGTAAAAGTTCTTGCCAATTAGACTACAATATACCTCAGCTGCCATTTAAGAATTTAATTTTCTACATATAGGAAACCTTTTTTATACCCTTGCAGAGGATATTATAATTTTGGTCAGAAGCTTGTAACGCAGTGAAGGAGACGTTTCCGACCCCATAAAGTATATATATTCTTGAACAATAGGGGATTCGATATAGCCATGTCCGTCTGTCCGTCTGTTTCAATACCGTTTGCGAGCTCAGTTTAAAAGATAGCGATTTGAAACTTTCACAGTCGTACTAAAACATGTGTACGCAGATCAAGTTTGAAAACCGACCCGATCGAACGTCTATATCCTATAGCTCCCATAGGAACAATCAGATGTACACAGCTTTCAAAAAATGAAGATTTTTCACGCATTGTATAGGAATAACATTGGAATAATAGGGTGAAATGGGTTAAAATTTGACGTTTTTCAGGATATTTCGCGCATTGTAAAAGATATTGTCATGAATATTTCCAAATCGTATTTTTTTGCGCATACCTTGATTAGGGTAAAAGCGCGTGCCGATCGCACGTCTATATCCTATAACTCCCATAGGAACAATCGGATATACATAGCTTTCAAAAAATTAAGATTTTTCGCGCATTATAAAAGCTATTGACATAAATCTTTCCAAATCGTATTTTTTTGCGCATACCTTGATCAGGGTACAAGCGCGTGCCGATCGGACGTCTATATCCTATAGCTCCCATAGGAATAATAGGGTGAAATCGGTTAAAACTTGACGTTTTTTTCTGTTTTTTGCCTTTTTGCAGCCTAAAAGCTATTGACATGAAACTATCCAAATCTAATTTATTTATGTATACCTTGCTCAGGGTAAAAGTTCTTGCCAATTAGACTACAATATACCTCAGCTGCCATTTAAGAATTTAATTTTCTACATATAGGAAACCTTTTTTATACCCTTGCAGAGGGTATTATAATTTTGGTAAGAAGCTTGTAACGCAGTGATGGAGACGTTTCCGACCCCATAAAGTATATATATTCTTGATCAGGATCAATAGGGGAGTCGATATAGCCATGTCCGTCTGTCCGTCTGTTTCAATACCGTTTGCGAGCTCAGTTTAAAAGATAGCGATTTGAAACTTTCACAGTCTTACTAAAACATGTGTACGCAGATCAAGTTTGAAAACCGACCCGATCGAACGTCTATATCCTATAGCTCCCATAGGAACAATCAGATATACACAGCTTTCAAAAAATTAAGATTTTTCACGCATTGTATAGGAATAACATTGGAATAATAGGGTGAAATGGGTTAAAATTTGACGTTTTTCAGGATATTTCGCGCATTGTAAAAGCTATTGACATGAATATTTCCAAATCGTATTTTTTTGCGCATACCTTGATCAGGGTACAAGCGCGTGCCGATCGGACGTCTATATCTTATAGTTCCCATAGGAATAATAGGGTGAAATCGTTTAGAAATTTACGTTTTTCAGGATATTTCGCGCATTGTAAAAGCTATTGACATGAGTCTTTCCAAATCGTATTTTTTTGTGCATACCTTAATCAGGGTAAAGGCGCTTGCCGATCGGACATCTATATCCTATAGCTCGCATAGGAACAATCGGATATACATAGCTTTCAAAAAATTAAGATTTTTCGCGCATTGTAAAAGCTATTGACATGAATCTTTCCAAATCGTATTTTTTGCGCATACCTTGATCAGGGTACAAGCGCGTGACGATCGGACGTCTATATCCTATAGCTCCCATAGGAATAATAGGGTGAAATCGGTTAAAACTTGACGTTTTTTTCTGTTTTTTGCCTTTTTGCAGTCTAAAAGCTATTGACATGAAACTATCCAAATCTAATTTATTTATGTATACCTTGCTCAGGGTAAAAGTTCTTGCCAATTAGACTACAATATACCTCAGCTGCCGTTTAAGAATTTAATTTTCTACATATAGGAAACCTTTTTTATACCCTTGCAGAGGGTATTATAATTTTGGTCAGAAGCTTGTAACGCAGTGAAGGAGACGTTTCCGACCCCATAAGGTATATATATTCTTGATCAGGATCAATAGGGGAGTCGATATAGCCATGTCCGTCTGTCCGTCTGTTTCAATACCGTTTGCGAGCTCAGTTTAAAAGATAGCGATTTGAAACTTTCACAGTCTTACTAAAACATGTGTACGCAGATCAAGTTTGAAAACCGACCCGATCGAACGTCTATATCCTATAGCTCCCATAGGAACAATCAGAATACACAGCTTTCAAGAAATGAAGATTTTTCACGCATTGTATAGGAATAACATTGGAATAATAGGGTGAAATCGGTTAAAATTTGACGTTTTTCAGGATATTTCGCGCATTGTAAAAGCTATTGTCATGAATATTTCCAAATCGTATTTTTTTGCGTATTCCTTGACTAGGGTGAAAGCGCGTGCCGATCGCACGTCTATATCCTATGGCTCCCATAGGAACAATCGGATATACATAGCTTTCAAAAAATTAAGATTTTTCGCGCATTATAAAAGCTATTGACATAAATCTTTCCAAATCGTATTTTTTTGCGCATACCTTGATCAGGGTACAGGCGCGTGCCGATCGGACGTCTATATCCTATAGCTCCCATAGGAATAATAGGGTGAAATCGGTTAAAACTTGACGTTTTTTCTATTTTTTGCCTTTTTGCAGTCTAAAAGCTATTGACATGAAACTATCCAAATCTAATTTATTTATGTATACCTTGCTCAGGGTAAAAGTTCTTGCCAATTGACTACAATATATCTCAGCTGCCATTTAAAAATTTAATTTGCTACATACAGGAAACCTTTTTTATACCCTTGCAGAGGGTATTATAATTTTGGTCAGAAGTTTGTAACGCAGTGAAGGAGACGTTTCCGACCCCATAAAGTATATATATTCTTGATCAGGATCAATAGGGGAGTCGGTATAGCCATGTCCGTCTGTCCGTCTGTTTCAATACCGTTTGCGAACTCAGTTTAAAAGATAGCGATTTGAAACTTTCACAGTCGTCCTAAAACATGTGTACGCAGATCAAGTTTGAAAACCGACCCGATCGAACGTCTATATCCTATAGCTCCCATAGGAACAATCAGATATACACAGCTTTCAAAAAATGAAGATTTTTCACGCATTGTATAGGAATAACATTGGAATAATAGGGTGAAATGGGTTAAAATTTGACGTTTTTCAGGATATTTCGCGCATTGTAAAAGCTATTGAAATGAATATTTCCAAATCGTATTTTTTTGCGCATACCTTGATCAGGGTAAAAGCGCGTGCCGATCGCACGTCTATATCCTATGGCTCCCATAGGAACAATCAGATATACACAGCTTTCAAAAAATGAAGATTTTTCACGCATTGTATAGGAATAACATTGGAATAATATGGTTAAATCGGTTAAAATTTGACGTTTTTCATGATATTTCGCGCATTGTAAAAGCTATCGACATGACTCTTTCCAAATCGCATTTTTTTGTGCATACCTTAATCAGGGTAAAGGCGCTTGCCGATCGGACGTCTATATCCTATAGCTCTTATAGGAATTATAGGGTGAAATCGGTTAAAACTTGACGGTTTTTTCTGTTTTTTGTTTTTTTGCAGCCTAAAAGCTATTGACATGAAACTATCCAAATCTAATTTATTTATGTATACCTTGCTCAGGGTAAAAGTTCTTGCCAATTAGACTACAATATACCTCAGCTGCCATTAAAAAATTTATTTTGCTTCATATAGGAAATCTTTTTTATACCCTTGCAGAGGGTATTATAATTTTGGTCAGAAGCTTGTAACGCAGTGAAGGAGACCTTTCCAACCCCATAAAGTATATATATTCTTGATCAGGATCAATAGGGGAGTCGATATAGCCATGTCCGTCTGTTTCAATACCGTTTGCGAACTCAGTTTAAAAGATAGCGATTTGAAACTTTCACAGTCGTCCTAAAACATGTGTACGCAGATCAAGTTTAAAAACCGACCCGTTCGAACGTCTATATCCTATAGCTCCCATAGGAACTATCAGATATACACAGCTTTCAAAAAATGAAGATTTTTCACGCATTGTATAGGAATAACATTGGAATAATAGGGTGAAATCGGTTAAAATTTGACGTTTTTCAGGATATTTCGCGCATGGTAAAAGCTATTGACATGAGTCTTTCCAAATCGTTTTTTTTTTGAGCATACCTTGATCTGGGTAAAAGCGCGTGCCGATCGCACGTCTATATCCTATGGCTCCCATAGGAACAATCGGATATACATAGCTGGCTCAAGGTCGAAGTGTTCTTAGTGCCTTTGTTTTTTGTTCTTAAAAGACACTTTATCCTCTTTTTTCCAATATATTTCAAACCCCTCCGGGGTCCGTCTTCAGGGCTGTACAAATATTAACAATAACACAGGCATTTAACATTTGATTAATTCTAATTTACATTTAAAGACCTACATGGATGACGCTGCGTCCGATCTTTACACAGCGGAGTTCTAAACTAATTTTTATTTTTATTTTGGTGTAAGTAAGTGATATGTGCGACTTTATCTGTGTCTGTTTTGAAGTTTAGTCTAGTGTGTGTGGGAGTATTGTTTATGTGGAGCATTTCAAGAGTGAAGCGTTTGTTGTAGTGATTCTCTTGTTGTAGGATGCTGACCGACTCAAAGTCTGGTGAGTGCCTAGTGTCCGCACAGTGGGCAGCAAGTGCTGTTTTTTGGATGGAGCTTTCACCTCTCCGTTTGATGTCCGATTTATGTCCTGCTAGCCTCGTTTTTAGTTTTGATTTTGTTGTGCCAACATACACTTTATTGCACTTTTCGTCACCAACCCCAGCGCATGGAATCTTATATACTACATTGTTTTTGTCAAGTATTTGTGTTTTAGATTTTGTGTTACTGAAAAATTGTTTATTGGTGAATTCGGGTCTGTGGGCTATGGTAATAATTTCCTTGTTGAAAAACGTTGCTTCACTGAGGCGTTCGGAAAACTGTGGTATATATATCACAGATTTGTAAATGGTTTTTGTCTTTTCTCTTGTTTGTGTGTTCTGATTCTTGTAATTTTTTATCAATGAATTTATCCGTGGTCGCGGGAAATCATTTAACTTTAATATCCAAAAAATTTTACGTTCATTGCCCATGTGAAACATTTCATCACTAGTCTCCAATACTCTTCTGATGAAGTTTTTAGCTGTGTTGATGATCATTTTCTTAGGGTGTTTTGAGTGAAAATTGATCAGTCTGCCTGAGGCCATAGGTTTCTGGTACCAATTCAGTTTTAGTTTGTCGTCTAGCCGGTAAACTATTGAGTCTAAAAATGGTAATTTATGATCGCTTTCTAGTTCATAGGTGAATCTTATGTCTTTGTGGAAGGAATTCAATGTTTGTAAGACTCCGTCGACATCTTTTTCTTTTACAATCGCAAATAAGTCGTCTACATACTTTGTCATTAATCTCGTTTTGTCGATCGTCCTTAAAATTTCTTCCATTACGATGTCAGCAATAATAGGAGACGCCGGGGATCCCATTGGAAGTCCTTTTAACTGTATAAAAGTCTTGTCTTCGTATGTAAAGTATCTGTTTTCTGTTGTTACAAACCGTAGCATTTCCATGAAGAGTTTTTTCGGAATGGTAGTGTGCTTTTCCAACTCGGGCCATCTTTTCTGGATGATTTCCAGCGCTAATTCTGTGGGGACGCTTGGGAAGAGGGACACTACATCAAATGATACCAGTTTTTCATCTTTAAAAATATGCGTGTCATTGACTCTTTCTTTAAATTCTATTGCACTTTTTACATTGAACACTGAATTGTTAGTCAAGTTTTTTAAAATGTTGGACAAATATCTACATAAATTGTACGACGGTGAGTTTATCATTGAGCAAATTGGACGTAACGGTGTGTTTTCTTTGTGAATTTTGGGAAGGCCGTATATTCTAGGGGCTATGGCTGTATTAATTGTTAACCTGTATTTTTCCCTCTGTGTAATAATGCCTAGCTTGAGTAGTTTTTCCACAAAACTGTTGTTCTTTGTTTGTAGTTTTAGTGTGGGATCCTGTCTTAGTATTCTATATGTTTCCGGCTCGTCAAGTATTTTGAACATTTTATCTTTATAATCTTCTTTGTTAACAGCCACGGTGACATTTCCTTTGTCAGAATTTAAAATAAGTATATCCCTGTTTTTGTTTAGGAATTCCTTAGTTTGCTCCACTGTCTTGGTTGTGTACCGATCTCTTGCACTTTCCTGTCTCTTTGAGATGCTCTCTTTAATTAAGAGAGAAAGTTGTGTTCTTGCTGCCTCTTGCTTTTCTTTGCACCTAACTGTTTGTACAAGTTCCTCGCCATCCGCAATGCAGTTGAAGAGCGGAAAGTTTTTTGTTGGCGTTGGGATAGCGAATTTTGGACCTCTCGCTAGCAGCTGTCTAACGTTTGTCGGAAACTCTGTTGTTGTTTTGTTCACGAACCAATCTTTGTTGTTGTCTTCTCTCTCAACCGTCTGTGTCTGTTCTTTTCTGAGTTTGTCATGTTTGTCTATCTGTCGTTGTTTTAGCTTCTTTACTGTTGCTTCGGTAAGGGTTTTCTCACTCTCAAAAAATGCTGTCGCGTCTTGTTTGTCCATCAGTCTGTAAAGTTTTTTTGTTGTATTATTTAACTGTTTTGTTTCTTTCTTTATGCTTTGGTGTTTTAATGTTATTAGAATGTTAAGTAATTTGGCATGATATAAATCTGTATGTCTTTTGATTTCTTTTTGTAACTTTAAAGGAATATTATTTTCTTGCTTGAAAATAATATTTTGTCTGGTTGAGTTTTGGATTTCCTACACTTTAGCAAAAACTTAACGTTACCCCAAAGTCTTGTCATTCTACTTGTTGTGGCTTTGTACTTTTTTATAGATGCTTGTGTGTTGTAGTTGTACTTCGTTTTGATGTCTGCGTAAACCATCCTGCTTGGTGTTTTCGCTTTCGGTGTGCCTTCCGTTTGGTAATATTTGTGGTGTTTGGTGACCTGTTTTTTAATAGATGGTGGGTTTTAGCTGGCTCAAGGTCGAAGTGTTTTTAGTGCCTTTGTTTTTTGTTCTTAAAAGACACTTTATCCTCTTTTTTCCAATATATTTCAAAGCCCTCCGGGGTCCGTCTTCAGGGCTGTACAAATATTAACAATAACACAAGCATTTAACATTTGATTAATTCTAATTTACATTTAAAGACCTACATGGATGACGCTGCGTCCGATCTTTACACAGCGGAGTTCTAAACTAATTTTTATTTTTATTTTGGTCAAGTAAGTGTCTATAGATATGTGCGACTTTATCTGTGTCTGTTTTGAAGTTTAGTCTAGTGTGTGTGGGAGTATTGTTTATGTGGAGCATTTCAAGAGTGAAGCGTTTGTTGTAGTGATTCTCTTGTTGTAGGATGCTGACCGACTCAAAGTCTGGTGAGTGCCTAGTGTCCGCACAGTGGGCAGCAAGTGCTGTTTTTTGGATGGAGCTTTAACCTCTCCGTTTGATGTCCGATTTATGTCCTGCTAGCCTCGTTTTTAGTTTTGATTTTGTTGTGCCAACATACACTTTATTGCACTTTTCGTCACCAACCCCAGCGCATGGAATCTTATATACTACATTGTTTTTGTCAAGTATTTGTGTTTTAGATTTTGTGTTACTGAATTAATACAGCCATAGCCCCTAGAATATACGGCCTTCCCAAAATTCACAAAGAAAACACACCGTTACGTCCAATTTGCTCAATGATAAACTCACCGTCGTACAATTTATGTAGATATTTGTCCAACATTTTAAAAAACTTGACTAACAATTCAGTGTTCAATGTAAAAAGTGCAATAGAATTTAAAGAAAGAGTCAATGACACGCATATTTTTAAAGATGAAAAACTGGTATCATTTGATGTAGTGTCCCTCTTCCCAAGCGTCCCCACAGAATTAGCGCTGGAAATCATCCAGAAAAGATGGCCCGAGTTGGAAAAGCACACTACCATTCCGAAAAAACTCTTCATGGAAATGCTACGGTTTGTAACAACAGAAAACAGATACTTTACATACGAAGACAAGACTTTTATACAGTTAAAAGGACTTCCAATGGGATCCCCGGCGTCTCCTATTATTGCTGACATCGTAATGGAAGAAATTTTAAGGACGATCGACAAAACGAGATTAATGACAAAGTATGTAGACGACTTATTTGCGATTGTAAAAGAAAAAGATGTCGACGGAGTCTTACAAACATTGAATTCCTTCCACAAAGACATAAGATTCACCTATGAACTAGAAAGCGATCATAAATTACCATTTTTAGACTCAATAGTTTACCGGCTAGACGACAAACTAAAACTGAATTGGTACCAGAAACCTATGGCCTCAGGCAGACTGATCAATTTTCACTCAAAACACCCTAAGAAAATGATCATCAACACAGCTAAAAACTTCATCAGAAGAGTATTGGAGACTAGTGATGAAATGTTTCACATGGGCAATGAACGTAAAATTTTTTGGATATTAAAGTTAAATGATTTCCCGCGACCACGGATAAATTCATTGATAAAAAATTACAAGAATCAGAACACACAAACAAGAGAAAAGACAAAAACCATTTACAAATCTGTGATATATATACCACAGTTTTCCGAACGCCTCAGTGAAGCAACGTTTTTCAACAAGGAAATTATTACCATAGCCCACAGACCCGAATTCACCAATAAACAATTTTTCAGTAACACAAAATCTAAAACACAAATACTTGACAAAAACAATGTAGTATATAAGATTCCATGCGCTGGGGTTGGTGACGAAAAGTGCAATAAAGTGTATGTTGGCACAACAAAATCAAAACTAAAAACGAGGCTAGCAGGACATAAATCGGACATCAAACGGAGAGGTGAAAGCTCCATCCAAAAAACAGCACTTGCTGCCCACTGTGCGGACACTAGGCACTCACCAGACTTTGAGTCGGTCAGCATCCTACAACAAGAGAATCACTACAACAAACGCTTCACTCTTGAAATGCTCCACATAAACAATACTCCCACACACACTAGACTAAACTTCAAAACAGACACAGATAAAGTCACACATATCTATAGACACTTACTTGACCAAAATAAAAATAAAAATTATTTTAGAACTCCGCTGTGTAAAGATCGGACGCAGCGTCATCCATGTAGGTCTTTAAATGTAAATTAGAATTAATCAAATGTTAAATGCTTGTGTTATTGTTAATATTTGTACAGCCCTGAAGACGGACCCCGGAGGGGTTTGAAATATATTGGAAAAAAGAGGATAAAGTGTCTTTTAAGAACAAAAAACAAAGGCACTAAAAACACTTCGACCTTGAGCCAGCTAAAACCCACCATCTATTAAAAAACAGGTCACCAAACACCACAAATATTACCAAACGGAAGGCACACCGAAAGCGAAAACACCAAGCAGGATGGTTTACGCAGACATCAAAACGAAGTACAACTACAACACACAAGCATCTATAAAAAAGTACAAAGCCACAACAAGTAGAATGACAAGACTTTGGGGTAACGTTAAGTTTTTGCTAAAGTGTAGGAAATCCAAGATAGTACCCAGGTTTATCCAAAACTCAACCAGACAAAATATTATTTTCAAGCAAGAAAATAATATTCCTTTAAAGTTACAAAAAGAAATCAAAAGACATACAGATTTATATCATGCCAAATTACTTAACATTCTAATAACATTAAAACACCAAAGAATAAAGAACGAAACAAAACAGTTAAATAATACAACAAAAAAACTTTACAGACTGATGGACAAACAAGACGCGACAGCATTTTTTGAGAGTGAGAAAACCCTTACCGAAGCAACAGTAAAGAAGCTAAAACAACGACAGATAGACAAACATGACAAACTCAGAAGAGAACAGACACAGACGGTTGAGAGAGAAGACAACAACAAAGATTGGTTCGTGAACAAAACAACAACAGAGTTTCCGACAAACGTTAGACAGCTGCTAGCGAGAGGTCCAAAATTCGCTATCCCAACGCCAACAAAAAACTTTCCGCTCTTCAACTGCATTGCGGATGGCGAGGAACTTGTACAAACAGTTAGGTGCAAAGAGAAGCAAGAGGCAGCAAGAACACAACTTTCTCTCTTAATTAAAGAGAGCATCTCAAAGAGACAGGAAAGTGCAAGAGATCGGTACACAACCAAGACAGTGGAGCAAACTAAGGAATTCCTAAACAAAAACAGGGATATACTTATTTTAAGTTCTGACAAAGGAAATGTCACCGTGGCTGTTAACAAAGAAGATTATAAAGATAAAATGTTCAAAATACTTGACGAGCCGGAAACATATAGAATACTAAGACAGGATCCCACACTAAAACTACAAACAAAGAACAACAGTTTTGTGGAAAAACTACTCAAGCTAGGCATTATTACACAGAGGGAAAAATACAGGTTAACAATTAATACAGCCATAGCCCCTAGAATATACGGCCTTCCCAAAATTCACAAAGAAAACACACCGTTACGTCCAATTTGCTCAATGATAAACTCACCGTCGTACAATTTATGTAGATATTTGTCCAACATTTTAAAAAACTTGACTAACAATTCAGTGTTCAATGTAAAAAGTGCAATAGAATTTAAAGAAAGAGTCAATGACACGCATATTTTTAAAGATGAAAAACTGGTATCATTTGATGTAGTGTCCCTGTTCCCAAGCGTCCCCACAGAATTAGCGCTGGAAATCATCCAGAAAAGATGGCCCGAGTTGGAAAAGCACACTACCATTCCGAAAAAACTCTTCATGGAAATGCTACGGTTTGTAACAACAGAAAACAGATACTTTACATACGAAGACAAGACTTTTATACAGTTAAAAGGACTTCCAATGGGATCCCCGGCGTCTCCTATTATTGCTGACATCGTAATGGAAGAAATTTTAAGGACGATCGACAAAACGAGATTAATGACAAAGTATGTAGACGACTTATTTGCGATTGTAAAAGAAAAAGATGTCGACGGAGTCTTACAAACATTGAATTCCTTCCACAAAGACATAAGATTCACCTATGAACTAGAAAGCGATCATAAATTACCATTTTTAGACTCAATAGTTTACCGGCTAGACGACAAACTAAAACTGAATTGGTACCAGAAACCTATGGCCTCAGGCAGACTGATCAATTTTCACTCAAAACACCCTAAGAAAATGATCATCAACACAGCTAAAAACTTCATCAGAAGAGTATTGGAGACTAGTGATGAAATGTTTCACATGGGCAATGAACGTAAAATTTTTTGGATATTAAAGTTAAATGATTTCCCGCGACCACGGATAAATTCATTGATAAAAAATTACAAGAATCAGAACACACAAACAAGAGAAAAGACAAAAACCATTTACAAATCTGTGATATATATACCACAGTTTTCCGAACGCCTCAGTGAAGCAACGTTTTTCAACAAGGAAATTATTACCATAGCCCACAGACCCGAATTCACCAATAAACAATTTTTCAGTAACACAAAATCTAAAACACAAATACTTGACAAAAACAATGTAGTATATAAGATTCCATGCGCTGGGGTTGGTGACGAAAAGTGCAATAAAGTGTATGTTGGCACAACAAAATCAAAACTAAAAACGAGGCTAGCAGGACATAAATCGGACATCAAACGGAGAGGTGAAAGCTCCATCCAAAAAACAGCACTTGCTGCCCACTGTGCGGACACTAGGCACTCACCAGACTTTGAGTCGGTCAGCATCCTACAACAAGAGAATCACTACAACAAACGCTTCACTCTTGAAATGCTCCACATAAACAATACTCCCACACACACTAGACTAAACTTCAAAACAGACACAGATAAAGTCGCACATATCTATAGACACTTACTTGACCAAAATAAAAATAAAAATTAGTTTAGAACTCCGCTGTGTAAAGATCGGACGCAGCGTCATCCATGTAGGTCTTTAAATGTAAATTAGAATTAATCAAATGTTAAATGCTTGTGTTATTGTTAATATTTGTACAGCCCTGAAGACGGACCCCGGAGGGGTTTGAAATATATTGGAAAAAAGAGGATAAAGTGTCTTTTAAGAACAAAAAACAAAGGCACTAAAAACACTTCGACCTTGAGCCAGCTAAAACCCACCATCCATAGCTTTCAAAAAATTAAGATTTTTTGCGCATTATAAAAGATATTGACATAAATCTGTCCAAAGCGTATTTTTTTTTGCGCATACCTTGATCAGGGCACAAGCGCGTGCCGATCGCACGTCTATATCCTATAGTTCCCATAGGAATAATAGGGTGAAATCGTTTAGACTTTGACGTTTTTCAGGATATTTTGCGCATTGTAAAAGCTATTGACATGAGTCTTTCCAAATTGTTTTTTTTTTGCATACCTTAATCAGGGTAAAGGCGCTTGCCGATCGGACGTCTATATCCAATAGCTCCCATTGGAATAATAGGGTGAAATCGGTTAAAACTTGACGTTTTTTCTATTTTTTGCCTTTTTGCAGTCTAAAAGCTATTGACATGAAACTATCCAAATCTAATTTATTTATGTATACCTTGCTCAGGGTAAAAGTTCTTGCCAATTGACTACAATATATCTCAGCTGCCATTTAAAAATTTAATTTGCTACATACAGGAAACCTTTTTTATACCCTTGCAGAGGGTATTATAATTTTGGTCAGAAGCTTGTAACGCAGTGAAGGAGACGTTTCCGACCCCATAAAGTATATATATTCTTGATCAGGATCAATAGGGGAGTCGATATAGCCATGTCCGTCTGTTTCAATACCGTTTGCGAACTCAGTTTAAAAGATAGCGATTTGAAACTTTCACAGTCGTCCTAAAACATGTGTACGCAGATCAAGTTTAAAAACCGACCCGTTCGAACGTCTATATCCTATAGCTCCCATAGGAACTATCAGATATACACAGCTTTCAAAAAATGAAGATTTTTCACGCATTGTATAGGAATAACATTGGAATAATAGGGTGAAATCGGTTAAAATTTGACGTTTTTCAGGATATTTCGCGCATGGTAAAAGCTATTGACATGAGTCTTTCCAAATCGTTTTTTTTTTTGAGCATACCTTGATCTGGGTAAAAGCGCGTGCCAATCGCACGTCTATATCCTATGGCTCCCATAGGAACAATCGGATATACATAGCTTTCAAAAAATTAAGATTTTTTGCGCATTATAAAAGCTATTGACATAAATCTGTCCAAAGCGTATTTTTTTTTGCGCATACCTTGATCAGGGCACAAGCGCGTGCCGATCGCACGTCTATATCCTATAGTTCCCATAGGAATAATAGGGTGAAATCGTTTAGACTTTGACGTTTTTCAGGATATTTCGCGCATTGTAAAAGCTATTGACATGAGTCTTTCCAAATTGTTTTTTTTTTGCATACCTTAATCATGGTAAAGGCGCTTGCCGATCGGACGTCTATATCCAATAGCTCCCATTGGAATAATAGGGTGAAATCGGTTAAAACTTGACGTTTTTTCTATTTTTTGCCTTTTTGCAGTCTAAAAGCTATTGACATGAAACTATCCAAATCTAATTTATTTATGTATACCTTGCTCAGGGTAAAAGTTCTTGCCAATTGACTACAATATATCTCAGCTGCCATTTAAAAATTTAATTTGCTACATACAGGAAACCTTTTTTATACCCTTGCAGAGGGTATTATAATTTTGGTCAGAAGCTTGTAACGCAGTGAAGGAGACGTTTCCGACCCCATAAAGTATATATATTCTTGATCAGGATCAATAGGGGAGTCGATATAGCCATGTCCGTCTGTCCGTCTGTTTCAATACCGTTTGCGAGCTCAGTTTAAAAGATAGCGATTTGAAACTTTCACAGTCGTCATAAAACTAGTGTACGCAGATCAAGTTTGAAAACCGACCCGATCGAACGTCTATATCCTATAGCTCCCATAGGAACAATCAGATATACACAGCTTTCAAAAAATGAAGATTTTTCACGCATTGTATAATAATAACATTGGAATAATATGGTTAAATCGGTTAAAATTTGACGTTTTTCAGGATATTTCGCGCATTGTAAAAGCTATTGACATGAGTCTTTCCAAATCGTATTTTTTTGTGCATACCTTAATCAGGGTAAAGGCGCTTGCCGATCGGACGTCTATATCCTATAGCTCCCATAGGAATAATAGGGTGAAATCGGTTAAAACTTGACGGTTTTTTCTGTTTTTTGTTTTTTTGCAGTCTAAAAGCTATTATACCCTTGCAGAGCGTATTATAATTTTTGTCAGAAGCTTGTAACGCAGTGAAGGAGACGTTTCCGACCCCATAAAGTATGTATATTCTTGATCAGGATCAGTAGGGGAGTCGATATAGCCATGTCCGTCTGTCCGTCTGTTTCAATACCGTTTGCGAGCTCAGTTTAAAAGATAGCGATTTGAAACTTTCACAGTCGTCCTAAAACATGTGTACGCAGATCCAGTTTGAAAACCGACCCGATCGAACGTCTATATCCTATAGCTCCCATAGGAACAATCAGATATACACAGCTTTCAAAAAATGAAGATTTTTCACGCATTGTATAGGAATAACATTGGAATAATAGGGTGAAATCGGTTAAAATTTGACGTTTTTCAGGATATTTCGCGCATTGTAAAAGCTATTGACATGAGTCTTTCCAAATCGTATTTTTTTGTGCATACCTTAATTAGGGTTAAGGCGCTTGCCGATCGGACGTCTATATCCTATAGCTCCCATAGGAATAATAGGGTGAAATCGGTTAAAACTTGACGGTTTTTTCTGTTTTTTGTTTTTTTTGCAGTCTAAAAGCTATTGACATGAAACTATCCAAACGTTATTTATTTATGCATACCTTGCTCATGGTAAAAGTTCTTGCCAATTAGACTACAATATACCTCAGCTGCCATTTAAAAATTTATTTTGCTACATATAGGAAATCTTTTTTATACCCTTGCAGAGGGTATTATATTTTGGTCAGAAGCTTGTAACGCAGTGAAGGAGACGTTTCGGACCCCATAAAGTATATATATTCTTGATCAGGATCAATAGGGGAGTCGATATAGCCATGTCCGTCTGTCCGTCTGTTTCAATACCGTTTGCGAACTCAGTTTAAAATATAGCGATTTGAAACTTTCACAGTCGTCCTAAAACATGTGTACGCAGATCAAGTTTGAAAACCGACCCGATCGAACGTCTATATCCTATAGCTCCCATAGGAACAATCAGATATACACAGCTTTCAAAAAATGAAGATTTTTCACGCATTGTATAGGAATAACATTGGAATAATAGGGTGAAATCGGTTAAAATTTGACGTTTTTCAGGATATTTCAGCATGGTAAAAGCTATTGACATGAGTCTTTCCAAATCGTATTTTTTTGTGCATACCTTAATCAGGGTAAAGGCGCTTGCCGATCGGACGTCTATATCCTATAGCTCCCATAGGAATAATAGGGTGAAATCGGTTAAAACTTGACGGTTTTTTCTGTTTTTTGTTTTTTTGCAGTCTAAAAGCTATTGACATGAAACTATCCAAATCTAATTTATTTATGTATACCTTGCTCAGGGTAAAAGTTCTTGCCAATTGACTACAATATATCTCAACTGCCATTTAAAAATTTAATTTGCTACATATAGGAAACCTTTTTTATACCCTTGCAGAGCGTATTATAATTTTTGTCAGAAGCTTGTAACGCAGTGAAGGAGACGTTTCCGACCCCATAAAGTATGTATATTCTTGATCAGGATCAGTAGGGGAGTCGATATAGCCATGTCCGTCTGTCCGTCTGTTTCAATACCGTTTGCGAGCTCAGTTTAAAAGATAGCGATTTGAAACTTTCACAGTCGTCCTAAAACATGTGTACGCAGATCCAGTTTAAAAACCGACCCGATCGAACGTCTATATCCTATAGCTCCCATAGGAACAATCAGATATACACAGCTTTCAAAAAATGAAGATTTTTCACGCATTGTATAGGAATAACATTGGAATAATAGGGTGAAATCGGTTAAAATTTGCCGATCGGACGTCTATATCCTATAGTTCCTATAGGAACAATAGGGTGAAATCGTTTAGAATTTTACGTTATAGTTCCTATAGGAATAATCGTTTAGAATTTGACGTTTTTCAGGATATTTCGCGCATTGTAAAAGCTATTGACATGAGTCTTTCCAAATCGTATTTTTTTGTACATACCTTAATCAGGGTAAAGGCGCTTGCCGATCGGACGTCTATATCCTATAGCTCCCATAGGAATAATAGGGTGAAATCGGTTAAAACTTGACGGTTTTTTCTGTTTTTTGTTTTTTTGCAGTCTAAAAGCTATTGACATGAAACTATCCAAATTTAATTTATTTATGTATACCTTGCTCAGGGTAAAAGTTCTTGCCAATTAGACTACAATATACCTCAGCTGCCACTTAAAAATTTATTTTGCTACATATAGGAAATCTTTTTTATACCCTTGCAGAGGGTATTATAATTTTGGTCAGAAGCTTGTAACGCAGTGAAGGAGACGTTTCCGACCCCATAAAGTATATATATTCTTGATCAGGATCAATAGGGGAGTCGATATTGCCATGTCCGTCTGTCCGTCTGTTTCAATACCGTTTGCGAGCTCAGTTTAAAAGATAGCGATTTGAAACTTTTACAGTCGTCCTAAAACATGTGTACGCAGATCAAGTTTGAAAACCGTCGGTATACCCATGTCCGTCTGTCCGTCTGTTTTGTGACGAAGTCACAAATTTGACATAAGCATATAAGCACATTAGCATAAGATTTAGTTTAATAGGGCACGAAGCCACACGTTATCTAATTTAAGAGGGCACGAAGCCACAAAGTCAGTTATATGTTAAGAGAACTAGAAGTACAAAGAGAACTAAGAGATGAAGAGCAAGCACCGATCAAAGACGGCAGCCGCGCCGCTCCCACAAGCCAAGGAGCGAAAGAGACCACCAACGACGCGAGCAGCTCTTCCGCCAAAGTTTCCAGCAGCACTGTCGCCGAAGTTTAAAACAGCGCTCTCGCAGGAATCACGATCAGAAAAAGGGAAGGGAGTCGAAAGTAAACCAGCGAAGTGATCGGACGCGAAAGTGACAAGTAACCAGAGGACACACATCGAGGCGCTCCGCTACGGATGAGCATGGCCGCCGGCCAACAATGGAACTGCTAGAACCTTTGGAACAAATAAAAGGACGAATAGATCACCCCTCTTCTTTTCCTCGCGTTCCCCGGAACCTTCAACTAGGACTCTTCGCCGGGGTGCCTGTGACCGCTGGACCATTTCCGGGTACAGGCTTGAGCGCTGACCGCTGGATTATTCCGGGTACAGGCTTGAGCACGGGCCGCTGGACAATTTCCGGGCGCCGACTTGCGTACACGCTTCGATAAGAAGAAAGAAAAAAAATTGCCCACGAGGAATATCGTCGCCAAGTCGAATTTCGCCGCCTATCACAGAACTTCGACGTGTACGTCGCCGCCAGCAGAGCAGCGCCCTCTGCCGCCATAGAACCAGCACTTACTTTCACACCAATATAAAGCCGGGGCCATTACGGGAATACGGACACTAGGAGACACCCTCTCGTCGGGACCACTTTACTAGCAAGATCTTTTTGGCAAGAACATTCTTCCGTATACCCTTTCGCGTACGACCTTCGCTCATACCGATATAGCTGTGGAATACCCAAGGAATCCTGCGTGATCCTACCAAGTGAACGTCCAAATCCTAACAAACCGTGCAAACACCGGACGCGCCGAATCAAATTTACACCTGGCCCTGCGAGGTCAACAAAACCCCTGACTGCCCGGTATTCAATTCTTTGGGCAGCTAGTCAACCTACTTGTGTCGTTTCCAGTTATTCGCGGCGTACCCACCAAATAATGGGAGTTACGTGGATTAGTTATCGCAAAAAGCACGAGCTGGAGACCATCCTCTGCGAGTTCGGTATTAATCCGGGCGGAACGGTAGAAGAGCAGCGTGCTCAACTGGTAGCGTTCGTCCGGAAGCCAGACAATTCCGAGGAGATCCAAGCCCGGCTCCGGGAACTGGAGAAAAGGTTCGGGAGTGCACCCATAGGGGACACCAAACTGCCCTCACCAATGCAACTGGACCCCGTTCTCAGCGTGCCCGTACCGCCTACCTCCGCACCGTCAGTGCCACTCACCCTCCTACTACCCCTTAGCCCTTCTCCAGCCGCAGGACGACACACGACACCGAAGACGGAAGAACCTTCTCGCACCGTGACCCACCATGCCGACTCCAACCTGGGAACCACCTTGATCGACAGGATGATCAAGTGGGGCCTTTCGTTTGACGGAACAACGGACCCGCTGGGATTCATCGAGGAGCGCGCCGATACCTGCCGGATCGACCGGAAGTATCTGGCTGAAGCCCTGGTGGTACTACTAGCCGGCCGAGCCGAAAGCTGGTTCCGGACCAGCGGCCTCCAAGACGCCAGCTGGGACAAAGTACGCCACGAATTTTAGGATTTCTTCCTGCCACCGCGCTACTATTAGCGGCTGGAGGACGAGATCAGGAACCACTTCCAGCGCCCCGACGAGCCGTTTAAGGAATACTTAGTGGACCTTCGACTACAAATGCGACCGATACCCGGGACCAACCAGATGACCGGGGCAGACCGGATAGCTACGCGACGGACCTCATTGGCATCTCAGCCGGGGAATACACACCACGAATCCGTCAGCCGGAACGCCTGCACGGGCCCGAGCGCCACCTCTGTTCCTACGCCAAGCCCGGTCCACTTTCGTGACGCCTGTCGCAACTGCAGCCACCCGGGACATTTTTCGGCAGAGTGCCAAAACCCACGCATCCTCTTTTGTTGGGATTGCGGGCGGCGAGGACTCAGGACCATCGAATGCTGCCGGCGTCAAGCGTCGGGAAACGGGAACGGGCCTCGTCTGACCGGGAATCAGCCGGGGAACCCGTCCAACCCACACAACCAGTAGGGAGTACCCTCCACCAACACCAGGGACGCATCCGAGCCACCATTATCATGGAGGGACGAAGATTTGGCGCCACCCTGGACAACGCAGCTACCCACAGCTTCATCAGTGAGAACTTAGCCCGTGAGTTAGGTAACCAGAGAAACATGCGGGACATCAGGATACAAGTTAAACTGGCCGACGGTACATGCCGAGAACTCACACGAGCCCTAGCCGCCAACATTCACCTCGGGATCAAACGGACACCCACTATCCTCCTAGTAATGTCGGAAGCCCTGGATGACGTACTCCTCGGAATGGATTTCCTCTGCGGAATTGGAGCCACTTTGCAGTGCGGGGGACAGACCCTCAGCCTACTACCGGACGCCCATACTGAGCCGCCTTGGGCCCGCACACGGGGCACCGCAACAAGCACCCGAGAAAGCGAGACGAGCCAGGGAACCGCTCATGGAACCTCGGGAAACCAGCCCATGGAGCCACGCACCACCCACCGAGGGGAACCTCGAGATCAGTCCCGGAGCACGGCCCCACAGTCGAATCGTAATACCACCAACCCGGCTTCGACGGGGGAAAGAGGAGACCCCGCCCCTCTAAGAACGGTGTCCAACCCGGACTCGGACCCGCCTTCGACGGAAAGCCAGGCGAGTAGTTGGTACCACGTTCTGCCAGTAGTCGATGCCACCGCCGCGCAACGGAATCCCTTCCGTAACCCCAAGAAACGTGTCCGCTTCAGGAACCACGTCGAGGAAACGCCAGAGCCAGAGCCGAGCACGCCAGAACAGAGCAACCCGGACCAGAGTACCCCGGAGCAGAGCCCGTCAGAACAGAGTTTGCCGTGGTGTGGCACCATTAAAGCTGAGAGTCTTCCCGGGGTAGACAGAGACCCATCCAAAGCTAAGGAGTCCGAGAACCACGGCTACCCAGAGTCGTGGGTAAAGGAGTTTCTGGAGCAAGAGCTAGCCAAGTTCGATGCCCTTGCAGGGATATCACATATCGCAGAGCACCGAATAATCATGCGCAACGAAAGGCCCCTCAAGCAACGATATTTTCCCCGGAACCCGGCTATGAGGGCCATCATTGACCAGCAAATCGATGAGCTGCTGCAAGACGAGCGCATCGAACCGTCGAGGAGTCCGCACAGCGCATGTGCGTGGATTACCGCCAGCTTAATGAGAACTCCGTGCCGGACGCCTATCCGCTCCCGAGAATTCAGCAAATCTTGGAGCGACTCCGGAACGCGAAGTTCATCTCGACGCTGGACCTAAAAAACGGGTACTGGCAAATACCAGTAGCCCCAGATAGCCGTGAGTGCACGGCTTTCACCGTCCCTGGCAGAGGATTATTTCACTGGCGGGTGATGCCATTCGGCCTTCATTCTGCCCCCGCCACATTCCAGCGCGCCTTGGACACGGTTATCGGCCCGGATATGGAACCCCACGCGTTCGCATATCTTGACGACATCATCGTCATAGGCTCCACTCTAGAGGAGCACGTCGCCAACTTACAAGAAGTCTTCCGCCGTCTACGCCACGCGAACTTACGCCTCAACAGAGGGAAGTGCCATTTCTTCCAGCGCCACATCGTATATCTGGGTCACGTGATCAGCGAGGCCGGAATCCGGACAAGGTCGCCGCGATCCGGGAACTCGGACAAGGTCCGGACAAGGTCGCCGCGATCCGGGAACTCGAGCCGCCGACATGCCTGAAGGAACTCCGGAGATGCCTGGGAATCGCATCCTGGTATCGCCGTTTTGTCCCCAAATTCGCCGACGTTGTGGAACCCATGACAGCGTTGCTGAAGAAAGGCCGAAAGTGGGAGTGGACGCAAAGGCAGGATAATGCTTTTCAGGAGTTAAAGAACTTGTTGACGAAGGCACCAATCTTGGCCTGCCCCGACTTCGGGGAGAGGTTCGTTCTGCAGACCGACGCCAGCGAATACGGCATAGGAGCCGTATTGACGCAGACCATCGACGGACACGAGAGGGTAATAGCCTACGCTAGTCGCCGACTCAATCCGGCCGAGATGAATTACTCGGTGAATTGCCGAGATGAATTGTCTCGCTATCGTGTGGGCAGTTCGGAAGATGCGATGCTACATTGAGAGGTATCGTTTTGACGTTCTCACGGATCATCACTCGCTGAAATGGCTGAACTCCATTGACAACCCGACGGGCAGGATCGCGCGCTGGACCCTCGAGTTACAACAATACCAGTATGACATTCACTTTCGGAAAGGAAACCAGCCAGGAAAATGTTTACGCGACAGGTTCAGGAGCGGTTTCACATCCTCTGCGCAGATTTCGTCGGCCCGCTGCTACGCTCAAAACAGGGCAACACCATGCTCTTAGTGTTCCTGGATGCATTCAGCAAATGGGTGGAACTGGTGCCCTTACGGAAGGCGACAGGAACCCAACTGGAACGCGCTTTTCGAGAGCGGATCCTGAGCAGATTTGGAGTACCAAGGACATTCGTCTGCGACAACGGAACGCAGTTTACGGGCCGGTCATTCCAGAACTTCTGTAAGTCTCTGGGCATGTAACCCGCAAGAAGTGCATAAGACCAGAACCAAGATCCTATGGCCGACGAAGAAACCCGACGAGTCCACCCACCCCATTCTAACCCGTGGCCGGACGATCGACCACCAACGCAAGCTACGATCAGGACCGAGATGGCCGGACTCATTATACCGGATTCTACCGCCGACTATGCGCAACGGGGAACCTCTGGCACGAGCCCGCCGCCAGGAGGCGACTGGTCGTGGCTGTCCACCACCATTGAAGAAATACGAGGGAGCCTTCACTTGGGTGAGAGTCATGGTCCCCACACTGGCGACGACCAAGCCGGACCACTGTACAGTTTCCGGTTGTTCGGAGACCGCCGGCCACCCCCGGGCCAAGGCGAATGCGAAGACGATGTACCACCGGATGGTCGTTTCGGCCCGCCGCGAACAGAACTAACCCCACCACGGCCACGGGAGCCCCAACCCAATCCGGCTACTGTCCTCCCAGGAGAGCTGCGGCCCCAGGGCTCTGAATTCCCACCACCCACAGTACCGTTGGAAGACCTCCTGGCACCCTCGCGATCCCGCCGGGGCGAGATAGAGGACACCCTCATCGAATTTTTCGATGAGTTACCGGAGGACCTCTTCGATTGCACGCCGGGCGACTTCCAAACCCGGCCCCCCAGCTGCCAGATGACCCCCTCAACGGTGCCGCGGGTGGTTCTGAAGCCCGATCCCCCGAGGGCCTAGTCGAGCACGCAGCGGATGGAGGCAGGTCCCCGACTCCAGGGCCGCTTGGGGCTACCTACGAGCTCATCTCCAGCGACGAGACAGGGTCGGAGCCAGACGATCGCATGGACGACAACGATGACAGCGATGCCACCGAGACCGAGGTCTCCACGCTGGAGGAGTGCTCCCTGCCCACCAGTGAAAGCGACACAATTGTAATCCTCGACTCCGAAGACGACAAGCCACCACCCTGGACCGCAAGCGCCCCCACCATCTTCGGACCGGGACCATACTCGCCACCCCCGGAAACCGGGCGACTCCCAGTGCGATGCGCAGCCAGTCAGGCGCAAGGGACGCAGCGACTCCGACGGCCCACGCCCAACGAAACCGCTGCTGACACCGTCCGCCGCAGAGCAGAAGGACCGGGACCATACTCGCCACCCCCGGACACCGGGAGACTCCCAGTGCGATGCGCAGCCAGTCAGGCGCAAGGGACGCAGCGACTCCGACGGCCTACGCCCAACGAAACTGCTGCCGACATCGCCCGCCGCAGAGCAGAGGAACTCAGCGACGAATTGGGCACCACGTCTTCCTCACTATGGAGAAGAGGCGGAAATCGGCCACCAACCCCACCCCTTGCTAGGCGAGGGCACAGACGTCGCGCACCTTGGGCCGACACCACGAGTGGTTCCTCGTCAGAGGAGGAACGAACCGCCGGGGGCGGAATCAACACACCAGGGACCAATCAACCTTTCATCGAACATGCCCAGTGGGTACCCGCACCCTCGGGCTGGGTCACCCCAAATGGCTCGCTACCAGCGCCATTGATCGAGCGGATCCAACGACGCCTCGGAGGAGGAAGAAGGCGGGCTTTACGCTATTTGGAGGAGGAACGGGGCCAACGATTCCGGGTCCAAATCAACCGGGACGATCGCGTCCTCATTTTTCTACAACCCACCAGGAAGTAAGGGGGGAGTGTGACGAAGTCACAAATTTGACATAAGCATATAAGCACATTAGCATAAGATTTAGTTTAATAGGGCACGAACCCGTAGCTTCCTTACAGTTTCAATACCGTTTGCGAACTCAGTTTAAAAGATAGCGATTTGAAACTTTCACAGAAGTCCTAAAACATGTGTACGCATTTCAAGTTTGAAAACCGACCCGATCGAACGTCTATATCCTATAGCTCCCATAGGAACAATCAGATATACACAGCTTTAAAAAAATGAAGATTTTTCACGCATTGCATAGGAATAACATTGGAATAATAGGGTGAAATCGTTTAGAATTTGACGTTATAGTTCCCATAGGAATAATAGGGTGAAATCGTTTAGAATTTGACGTTTTTCAGGATATTTCGCGCATTGTAAAAGCTATTGACATGAGTCTTTCCAAATCGTATTTTTTTGTACATACCTTAATCAGGGTAAAGGCGCGTGCCGATCGGACGTCTATATTCTATAGCTCCCATAGGAATAATAGGGTGAAATCGGTTAAAACTTGACGGTTTTTTCTGTTTTTTGTTTTTTTGTAGTCTAAAAGCTATTGACATGAAACTATCCAAATCTAATTTATTTATGTATACATTGCTCAGGGTAAAAGTTCTTGCCAATTAGACTACAATATACCTCAGCTGCCACTTAAAAATGTATTTTGCTACATATAGGAAATCTTTTTTATACCCTTGCAGAGGGTATTATAATTTTGGTCAGAAGCTTGTAACGCAGTGAAGGAGACGTTTCCGACCCCATAAAGTATATATATTCTTGATCAGGATCAATAGGGGAGTCGTTAAATCCATGTCCGTCTGTCCGTCTGTTTCAATACCGTTTGCGAGCTCAGTTTAAAAGATAGCGATTTGAAACTTTTACAGTCGTCCTAAAACATGTGTACGCAGATCAAGTTTGAAAACCGACCCGATCGAACGTCTATATCCTATAGCTCCCATAGGAACAATCAGATATACACAGCTTTCAAAAAATGAAGATTATTTACGCATTGTATAGGAATAACATTGGAATAATAGGGTGAAATCGGTTAAAATTTGACGTTTTTCAGGATATTTCGCGCATGGTAAAATCTATTGACATGAATCTTTCCAAATCGTATTTTTTTGCGCATACCTTGATCAGGGTAAAAGCGCGTGCCGATCGCACGTCTATATCCAATGGCTCCCATAGGAACAATCGGATGTATATATATTTTTCGCGCATTATAAAAGCTATTGACATAAATCTTTCCAAATCGTATTTTTTTGCGCATACCTTGATCAGGGTACAAGCGCGGGCCGATCGGGTGTCTATATCCTATAGTTCCCATAGGCATAATAGGGTGAAATCGTTTAGAATTTGACGTTTTTCAGGATATTTCGCGCATTGTAAAAGCTATTGACATGAGTCTTTCCAAATCGTTTTTTTTTTGTGCATACCTAAATCAGGGTAAAGGCGCTTGCCGATCGGACATCTATATCCTATAGCTCGCATAGGAACAATCAGATATACATAGCTTTAAAAAAATTAAGATTTTTCGCGCATTGTAAAAGCTATTGACATGAATCTTTCCAAATCGTATTTTTTGCGCATACCTTGATCAGGGTACAAGCGCATGCCGATCGGACGTCTATATCCTATAGCTCCATAGGAATAATAGGGTAAAACCTGTTAAAACTTGACGTTTTTCAGTATATTTTGCGCATTGTAAAAGCTATTGTCATGAATCTTTCCAAATCGTATTTTTTGCGCACACCTTGATCGGGGTAAAAGCGCTTATCGATCGGACGTCTAGATCCTATAGCTTCCATAGGAACAATCGGATATACATAGCTTACAAAAAATGAAGATTTTTCGCGTATTGTAAATGCTATTGACATGAATCTTTCTATATCTTATAGCTTCCATAGGAAAAATAGTTAAAAGCTGTCAAAATATCAATTTTTCTGTTTTTTGCAGTCTAAAAGCTATTGACATGAAACATGTAACGAACTGATTTTGATGTCTGCTCGCTACGAGATTCGTGCGGCTAGCTCAGAGAAGTTGTGTGTTCTTCCCACCAAATTTATAATAAACGTGACCGCCCAGGGGATCAGTGAAACGCACAGAATTAACGGGTTCGAATAGGGTTTATTGCGGGTGTGACTAAAGCGGGCTCAATGGCGGGTTGGGCCTGGATGTCGCCACTCGGGGTCCTCGGTGTCTCCGGGGATGCTCGTCTCCGCACGTTACTGCGTCGCCTCGTTGGTCGCTGGCCTCGTTGACTCCGTGCTCCGGTCCTGCAGATCCCTGTAGCTCCGTGTAGATGTTCGGCAATGCTCGACGACGCTCGTGCACGATGTATGGGCCCGACGACTACTTGTAGCGCCCCGGACTCACAAGGCGATCAGCCGTGTGGGCTTAGGGAAGCGTCTCCGTTCCCAGACTAGGGTGAACGGGTGCTGCGCTCTACAGGCTCACGCCAATAGACACACAACCGTCTGTCCCTTGCTCTGTCCCGGATGGTCCCACTAGGGTTTCGCTCGGATCGCGTTGACAGTCGAGGTAACATCAGGAATATGTCTAGCGCTCCACCTCGCTTTTACGCCTAGTGCAAACGAACGTTCCACCCTGGTCTGACCCTCTTGCTTATTGCCCGTGACGTTTCCGCGTAGCTCGGTGTCCCTTCTGGCGGGTGCTGTAGCTGACGATGTCCTGCGCCTCGCTCCTGGAGGTGCTGGTTGTGAGGCTGGACGTGGCGTGGCTTCTGGTACTCGGGGTTTGGACACACGCCGATCCCGGGTTCGTGAACCGTCAGGTTTCTCTAGGACAGCGCCTTGAGATGATAACCGGTTCGCCCTTTCTGCCTGGTCTCGCCAGGACCTGTTCGAGTTCCACTTGACGGACTGGGCTTACGCCGGGACCCAACAAAGGAGTATTTTAAACAAGGCACCCGGGGTTTAGATGGCTCTCGCCCCGAGTTTTCGATCTCTTGTCGCAGGACTTCACTGCTCCACTCTGATAGACACGCCAAGCGTAATGGGAGGACTTAGTCGTAACAGGAGTAGAAACGGTTCGTCTTGACTTAGCCGTGTGATGCCCTCTGGACCTCTGCTAACTGTGTCTCAATCCGGAGATTCCTGGTGGTCCAATCACGAATGTCTCGACGTAGCGATCTTGCTCCTTGAAGGCTCCCACGGCGCTGCTTCCGACGACTGGGCTTGTGTTTCACTTGTAGATTACTTTGCACTTGTTGACTGACTTATTCACTTTGTTATCTAGACTGATCTTTACGGGTTGACACCTTGTGATCGACTGATCCTGCTGCCAGCGCCCTGCGGCTTTATATAGGGCCTCCGGGTACCGTTATTTCCCTTTTGTGCTCTGGCCGCGGCATCTCTCCACTTCGGGTCCAAAGTCCGTGGATCCTGTTTGATCCACTTGTCCTTCACGCCTGGCTTCCAACCGCAGTTCCCCATGTTGCCACCGTCCCGCTGATTCCACTGGTGCATGTGGCACGCCTGTGCGCCACTCAGCCTCTGAGATGTGGCACTTCTTAATACCGGTCCAAAGTCCACGGCAGAGTCCAAAGTCCGGTGCTGTTCCGTTATTTCCATTTTGCACACGGCACTCTGGCTCTGCCTGCAAAGTCTCCACTCTCTCACTCTCCGCTCCTTGGTCTCCAAACTCTCTTTGCCAGAGTTCTCTCTCCCTGGAGTTGGATTCTCCACTCTCTCATTTGGTCTACAAACTCTCTTTGACAGAGTTCTCTCTCTCCAACTTGATGTCTCCACTCTCTCACTCTCCAAATTCTCATCCTCATCCTTGTTCTCCAAACTCTCTTCGCCGCACCGCTACTACGCAAATTCGCCGCGTAACTGGTAGGCGGCCGGCCATCCGTTATTCTTGCTGCAGGAATTTGTGGGGAGTTATTCAACTCCTCACATTCCTCCCTTACTTCGGGAAATTTTAAAATTTGGCTCCTATCGACACCCATCAGATCCCGATAACCCAGCGGAACTCCCCATGATATCGACACCCATCAGCTATCGATATCGCTGGGGCGGCGTTGCCACTTGGTCGCTTGCGATATTCACCTCACCATGATGTTTCCAAATATCGTGTGCGCATCGATCGCACTATCGTCCGTGCTAATCGACCGCCTTATCGAGGCGCCCCCGTCCCTAGTCGCACTATCGTCCGTGCTAATCGACCGCCTTATCGAGGCGCCCCCGTCCCTAGTTCATGGTGAGTTTGCACAATTGTTCTGTAAGTGCCGATTTCACTGGATTTGTTTTTGTGTTTCTTATTCATCCCTCTTCTTTCAGATGCTGCAACTATGCCCTTCCATGCCCTTGGTTTTGGGGTCAATGCCCTTAACAGGTTAGGCTGCGGCTGCGCCGTTGGTTGTCGCGCTCTGTCAGCAGCCAGGTTTCTTTACCCGTGGTGAGTTGCCAAATTTAGCTGGACCGGCATTTACTTGTGTTTGCATTTCAGGGTTTTTTTTTTCGGCGATTTGGTTGTGTTGTTCTCTGTCCGGGATTTTTGGCTGGCTACGGTATAGCCCTAAAGCTTTACCGTCTCCCCCCTTTCCTCGGGATAAGTAGAGAAGGTTTTCCGCGCATACTTTTTCCTCCCTGGCGTAATCTGGGATGACTCAAGCGTGATGCCTGACGCAGAATCCTGTGGCCGCGGAGTCGGAGTCCCTGTGCGGTAGATCCTTGTTGGTGTATCCTTGTGGTATCCTTGTTGCCTGGCGTGTCTTGGATGACTCTCGCTTAGGCCTGACGCATAATCCAATTGCCTCGCAATATCATTGATGTTATCCCTGTGCCGTATCCTTGTAACTGTATCCTTGTTGCCTGGCGTGTATTGGATGACTCTCGCTTCGGCCTGACGCATCATCCAGATGTCTCGCATCCTTGATGTTGTCCCTATGCCATATCCTTGTGTGTCCTTGTTGCCTGGCGTTATCCTGGATGACTCTTATGCTTCGGCCTGACGCATAATCCAGGTGCCTCGCAATTTGTGTCTGCCATTTCGTTAATATTCCGTGGTGTCTGCGGGTTGCTCGCTTGCGTTCTGCGTTTGTTGTTGTTTAAGCTCGCTAACGTGAATGTTCCGCTCTTTCTTCGTATTAATGTTTCTTATTTTGCAGATTACCGGCGAGACGAAATCCACGACTTGGTAGGGCCCGTCGTACATAGGAGCCAATTTTGCGGCAAATCCTTCTGCGGCTTTTGACAGCTGGTGTTCCTTAGCCCAGACTACGTCGCCCACCGCCGGCGTCCATTGCCTCCTCCTTAGGTTGTAATACCTAGCCTGATCCTGGGAGGCCTTCTCTAGATTTCGCCTTACGATCTCGAAGGTTTCGTGGAGTTTCTGGGCGTTTTCATCCGGGGTTTCCGTGGCTCGTCCGGTGCCTAGGGTTTCTCTGTCGTAAAGGGCGCTCGGTAGTCGTGGCTCCCTGCCTTGGGTAAGAAACGATGCTTTGTATCCAGTGGATTCTGATAAGCTGGAGTTGACGGCCAGCATGATCTCAGGCCACTTCTCGTCCCATGTTCCTTGGTCTTGCCCTGCGAACTGTGCAATCATAGTTTTGACCGTCCTGTTTGCTCGCTCCGTCGGGTTTTCTTGCGGCGTATAGGGTGCGGTGAATTGCTGTCTAATACCCATCTCCGCCAGAAAATTTTTAAAAACCCGACTCGCAAACTACACTTCATTGTCCGTTATGACCACCTTCGGGGCCCCATACCTTGCAATTATCCGCTCCCTTAACGCCTTTTTAAGCGATTAGGCTGTCGCACTGCGTAGCGGCACTAGTTCCGTCCATTTAGAGAACCTGTCTATAAGCACCAGCAGCATTGAATTGCCGTGCTTCGATCGCGGTAGGGGTCCAACAAAGTCCGCGCATACTGTGGCCCACGGTTCCTCTGGCACTTGGGTTAGCATTTTGCCCGCCGCCTGCTTTTGATTTGGCTTGAACCTCATGCAGGTTTCGCATTTCCTTACGTGGGCTCTGGCGTCTCTATGCATACCCGGCCAGTAGTATCGGGCTGCCTTCGACTTCCTACGTGCCCAGCTGCTGGTGAGTCGTGGTTTTCTTTCAGCACCGTTTCTCGTAGAGCCCTCGGGACGCACATCTTCCATGTAACGACATCCTCACTGCCCGCTCTATGTGGTATGCTTCTGTACAGATTATCGCCTTCCATAACGTAGTCCGGGTACTTTAGCGGTTGGGTCCTTATCTTATCGCACATCTCTCGAAACCAGCTGCACGCTGCTGAAGCTTCCGCTGTCGATGTCTCCTTTATGCCTCTGAGCGTTTCGGGCAATGACTGCCTTGACAGAGCGTCTGCCACCACGTACAGCTGTCCCTTCCTGTACGCTATCTCAAAGTCGTACTGCTGCAACTCCAGGGCCCATCTGGCGATCCTTCCTGAAGGGCTTTCTATTTTTGCCACTTCAGGGCCATATGGCCGGTTACTACTTTAAAGTGGTAGCCTTCCAGATATGGCTTGAGTTTTCGGATCGCCCAGACAATTGCCAAGCACTCTTTTCTGTCGTTGAGTAGTTCCTCTCCGCGCCGTTGAGCGTTCGGCTTGAATAGGATATGACCTTCTTTCCTCTATCCGTGTCCTGGGTTAATATTGCTCCGATGCCGTAGTCGCTGGCATCCGTTTGTAGGGTGATCGTTTTGTTGAAATCCGAGCACGCTAATATCTAATCTGCGACAAGTCTAGCCTTAACTTCCTCAAATGCCATCTGATGCTCCTGTGTCCATTCCCATTTACTGCCTTTGCGTAGTAAGTCATTTAATGGTTTGACTATTTTGGCAAAATCTGCCACAAATCGGCGGTACCACGACGCTACTCCCAGGTATTGCCGAAGTTCTTTGACGGTTGAGGGTGGTTTCAATTCGGCGATGGCCGCTACTTTTTCCGGATCAGTACCTATTCCTTCGCTAGTCACTCGGTGTCCTAGGCACAGCAGCTCTTCCTTGAAAAATTGGCACTTTTCCGGGTTGATCGTGAGGTTTGCTTCCTTTAGGCGTCGGAACACTTCTTTAAGGTTCTCTGTGTGTTCCTCCAGCGTGCGCCCAACCACTATGATGTCATCTTGGTAGGCGAATGCATGCGGTGACATTTCGGGTCCGATTACTTGGTCCAGAGCTCGTTGGATCGTTGCGGACTCCGTGCTCCGGTCCTGCAGATCCCTGTAGCTCCGTGAAGACGCTCGGCGACGCTTGTGCACGATGTATGGGCCCGACGATTACTTGTATCGCCCCGGACTCACAAGGCGATCAGCCGTGCGGGCTTAGGGAAGTGTCACCGTTCCCAGACTAGGGTGAACGGGTGCTACGCTCTACAGGCTCACGCCAATAGACACACAAGCGTCTGTCCCTTGCTCTGTCCCGGATGGTCCCACTAGGGTTTCGCTCGGATCGCGTTGACAGTCGAGGTAACACCAGGAATCTGCCTAGCGCTCCACCTCGCTTTTACGCCTAGTGCAAACGAACGTTCCACCCTGGTCTGACCCTCTTGCTTGTTGCCCGTGGCGTTTCCGCGTAGCTCGGTGTCCCTTCTGGCGGGTGCTGTAGCTGACGATGTCCTGCGCCTCGCTCCTAGAGGTGCTCCTTCCGAGGTCTCCACTCTCTCCTTATACCCTTCTCGGTCTCCAAACTCTCATTCTCCAAACTCTCTTTGCCGCACCGCTACTACGCGAATTCGTCGCGTAACTGGTAGACGGCCGGCCTGGAATCTTGCTGCTGGAATTTGTGGGAGTTATTCAACTCCTCACATTCCCCCCTTACTTCGGAAAATTTTAAAACTTGGCTTCTAATCTCCGGCGTTTCCTTGTATTCACTAGCCTTCGAGTCCTTGTCATGTTCTGGTCGTTCCCTCGTTGCTTCCCTCGACGCTCCCTCGACGCTTTAAACTCCGTGAGTTTCTACGGCGGCGGTCGTCCTCTTGCCGCAACTTTCAAACGCCCGCGCCGATCTTCCATCTGTTCCCACTGGTCATCGACACCCATCAGCTATCGATAACCAGCGGGCCTTCGTTCAAGTGTACTGCGCTGTTTTTCTCGTCTGGTCACACTGGGTATCGACACCCATCAGATCCCGATAACCCAGCGGAACTCCCCATGATATCGACACCCATCAGCTATCGATATCGCTGGGGCGGCGTTGCCACTTGGTCGCTTGCGATATTCACCTCACCATGATGTTTCCAAATATCGTGTGCGCATCGATCGCACTATCGTCCGTGCTAATCGACCGCCTTATCGAGGCGCCCCCGTCCCTAGTTCATGGTGATTTTGCATTTTCTTGGTCAGTTTTTCGAACTTTCTTTTCGTTTTCCTTTCTCTCTAATCCTTTCCTTTCTCTCTCTCTTCCTTGCCCTTGAAATGCCTTCAGAGGATCGAATGGCTTCATGCTGGCAATGCTTAAGAGAGTGCGACTAGATTACGTTTCATTTCTCGGCAGCCGACCAACAACAGGTAAGTATTTGGCATGCTGCTTTTTTCCTTTTTTTTTTTTTGACGCTAACTTTGTTTTTATTTCTTTCAGGTTGCTGCTGCCTATGTATGCCCCCTGTTTCGACTTTTCAGCCTGCCTCTCGTGCGTGTTCCGCGTCGGTTACCCCTTCAAAATACTCGGTCTCGCTTTTTTTCATGTTTTCGATGCGTTTTATTGTGTGAACACCCGCATGCCACCGGCACACAGGCGGACCCGGTACACTCGCCCACCTGCTTTTATCAGGACGCACCGTCTGCCGCCCTTCCTCCGCGCGCTGTCCACCGCTGCCGCCTCCGCGATTCCCTTCGGCCACTCGTCTTGGATGACCTCGGTTTCCTGCTGCTGCCCGCGACGGGTCTCCTCCTCCTGACGCCGGGCCTCCTGCTGCCGCCGCTCGTCCTGCTCCGCCTTCTTGCGGTGGGCCACCGTGGCCTGGTGGACAGCCATGGCATGGCCCACCGCCCTGGATTCCGGCTCCGGGACTGCCTCCCTGGAACTGGGCCGCGACCTCTTCGGCCTGGCCTGGCCCAAGACCCCGACCGGGATGCGCTTCAGGCCTGGGTCCATCGCTTTGTGGAGCCGCCACGCCCTTGCGTCGTCCTTGGCCTCGTCGACGATCTCCACATCGCTGTCGGAGCTGACCACGGGATCCGGCATGGGGTCCTTTTCCCTGGCCTGCGTCGGGATCCGCCGCGAAGTTTGGGTAGGCCGATGGATGGTCGACCATCCATGCCCCGGGCTGGATCCTTCCGGATGCTGCTGGGCAGCCATCCTCCGGCGCGCTTCAGATCGTGTTATTCTTGAACTCATGATGACTTTTTTCGAATGCCAGGCTATCGCTCGCTCCCCTTAGATGAAACCTCGGTTTCGAGCCGTCCTCTTTGTTCGATCCCGTTATTTTCCTGGGCGCCCATTGCTCTTACGGCACAGCTCTCTTTGCTGTGCTGTTTTCGCCCTTTCTTCGTTACAGCAATGGACTTGGCGATTCTTTCGTCAGTCTGGAACGAGACCTCGGCCGCCACGGTTCTAAGATCTTCCGTGGTTTGATGTGTATCTGTGTATCCTTGTGCTGTGTCCTTGTTGGTGTATCCTTTGAGGTATATCCTTGGTGATATATCCTTTGTTGTATCCCTTGTTGCCTGGCGTTATCCTGGATGCCTCTCGCTTCGGCCTGACGCACAATCCAGATGCCTCGCATCCTTGATGTTATCCCTCTACCATATCCTTGTGAATGTCCTGGTTGCCTGGCGTTATCCTGGATGACTCTCGCTTTGGCCTGACGCATAATCCAGATGCCTCGCATATCCTTGATGTTGTTCCTCTACCATATCCTTGTGAATGTCCTTCGTAGTGTCCGTGGGTTGCTCGCTTGTGTTTTGTGTTTGTTGTTGTTTAAGCTCGCTAACGTGAATGTTCCGCTCTTTCTTCGTATTAATGTTTCTTATTTTGCAGATTACCGGCGAGACGAAATCCACGACTTGGTAGGGCGTACATAGGAGCCAATTTTGCGGCAAATCCTTCTGCGGCTTTTGACAGCTGGTGTTCCTTAGCCCAGACTACGTCGCCCACCGCCGGCGTCCATTGCCTCCTCCTTAGGTTGTAATACCAAGCCTGATCCTGGGAGGCCTTCTCTAGATTTCGCCTTACGATCTCGAAGGTTTCGTGGAGTTTCTGGGCGTTTTCATCCGGGGTTTCCGTGGCTCGTCCGGTGCCTAGAGTTTCTCTGTCGTAAAGGGCGCTCGGTAGTCGTGGCTCCCTGCCTTGGGTAAGAAACGATGGTTTGTATCCAGTGGATTCTGATACGCTGGAGTTGACGGCCAGCATGATCTCAGGCCACTTCTCGTCCCATGTTCTTTGGTCTTGCCCTGCGAACTGTGCAATCATAGTTTTGACCGTCCTGTTTGCTCGCTCCGTCGGGTTTTCTTGCGGCGTATAGGGTGCGGTGAATTGCTGTCTAATACCCATATCCGCCAGAAAATTTTTAAAAACCCGACTCGCAAACTACACTTCATTGTCCGTTATGACCACCTTCGGGGCCCCATACCTTGCAATTATCCGCTCCCTTAACGCCTTTTTAAGTGATTAGGCTGTCGCACTGCGTAGCGGCACTAGTTCCGTCCATTTAGAGAACCTGTCTATAAGCACCAGCAACATTAAATTGCCGTGCTTCGATCGCGGTAGGGGTCCAACGAAGTCCGCGCATACTGTGGCCCACGGTTCTTCTGGCACTTGGGTTAGCATTTTGCCCGCCGCCTGCCTTTGATTCGGCTTGAATCTCATGCAGGTTTCGCATTTCCTTACGTGGGCTCTGGCGTCTCTATGCATACCTGGCCAGTAGTATCGGGCGGCCAGCCGTGCTATTGTCCTTCGGCTTCCTACGTGCCCAGCTGCTGGTGAGTCATGATTTTCTTTCAGCACCGTTTCTCGTAGATCCTCCCTGCCTGCTCTATGTGGTATGCTTCTGTACAGATTCTCGCCTTCCATAACGTAGTCCGGGTACTTCTGCGGTTGGGTCCTTATCTTGTCGCGCATCTCCTGAAACCAGCTGCACGCTGCTGAAGCTTCTGCTGCCGCTGTCTCTTTTATGCCTCTAAGCGTCTCGGGCAATGGCTGCCTTGACAGACCGTCGGCCACCACGTTCAGCTGTCCCTTCCTATACGCTATCTCAAAGTCGTACTGCTGCAACTCCAGGGCCCATCTGGCGATCCTCCCTGAAGGGCTTTCTATGCTGTTGAGCCACTTCAGGGCCATATGGTCGGTTACCACTTTAAAGTGGTAGCCTTCCACTATCGTCCGTGCTAATCGACCGCCTTATCGAGGCGCCCCCGTCCCTAGTTCATGGTGATTTTGCATTTTCTTGGTCAGTTTTTCGAACTTTCTTTTCGTTTTCCTTTCTCTCTAATCCTTTCCTTTCTCTCTCTCTTCCTTGCCCTTGAAATGCCTTCAGAGGATCGAATGGCTTCATGCTGGCAATGCTTAAGAGAGTGCGACTAGATTACGTTTCATTTCTCGGCAGCCGACCAACAACAGGTAAGTATTTGGCATGCTGCTTTTTTCCTTTTTTTTTTTTTGACGCTAACTTTGTTTTTATTTCTTTCAGGTTGCTGCTGCCTATGTATGCCCCCTGTTTCGACTTTTCTGCCTGCCTCTCGTGCGTGTTCCGCGTCGGTTACCCCTTCAGAATACTCGGTCTCGCTTTTTTTCATGTTTTCGATGCGTTTTATTGTGTGAACACCCGCATGCCACCGGCACACAGGCGGACCCGGTACACTCGCCCACCTGCTTTTATCAGGACGCACCGTCTGCCGCCCTTCCTCCGCGCGCTGTCCACCGCTGCCGCCTCCGCGATTCCCTTCGGCCACTCGTCTTGGATGACCTCGGCCTTCCTCTGCAGCTCTCGCCGATGTAACTTTGCCGCCTCGTGCCGCTGTATTTCCCGCAGGGCCTCCGCCTCCTGCTGCTGCCCGCGACGGGTCTCCTCCTCCTGACGCCGGGCCTCCTGCTGCCGCCGCTCGTCCTGCTCCGCCTTCTTGCGGTGGGCCACCGTGGCCTGGTAGACAGCCATGGCATGGCCCACCGCCCTGGATTCCGGCTCCGGGACTGCCTCCCTGGAACTGGGCCGCGACCTCTTCGGCCTGGCCTGGCCCAAGATCCCGACCGGGATGCGCTTCAGGGCTGGGTCCATCGCTTTGTGGAGCCGCCACGCCCTTGCGTCGTCCTTGGCCTCGTCTACGATCTCCACATCGCTGTCGGAGCTGACCACGGGATCCGGCATGGGGTCCTTTTCCCTGGCCTGCGTCGGGATCCGCCGCGAAGTTTGGGTAGGCCGATGGATGGTCGACCATCCATGCCCCGGGCTGGATCCTTCCGGATGCTGCTGGGCAGCCATCCTCCGGCGCGCTTCAAATCGTGTTATTCTTGAACTCATGATGACTTTTTTCGAATGCCAGGCTATCGCTCGCTCCCCTTAGATGAAACCTCGGTTTCGAGCCGTCCTCTTTGTTCGATCCCGTTATTTTCCTGGGCGCCCATTGCTCTTACGGCACAGCTCTCTTTGCTGTGCTGTCTTCCCCCTTTCTTCGTTACAGCAATGGACTTGGCGATTCTTTCGTCAGTCTGGAACGAGACCTCGGCCGCCACGGTTCTAAGATCTTCCGTGGTTTGATGTGTATCTGTGTATCCTTGTGCTGTGTCCTTGTTGGTGTATCCTTTGAGGTATATCCTTGGTGATATATCCTTTGCTGTATCCCTTATTGCCTGGCGTTATCCTGGATGACTCTCGCTTCGGCCTGACGCACAATCCAGATGCCTCGCATCCTTGATGTTATCCCTCTACCATATCCTTGTGAATGTCCTGGTTGCCTGGCGTTATCCTGGATGACTCTCGCTTTGGCCTGACGCATAATCCAGATGCCTCGCATATCCTTGATGTTGTTCCTCTACCATATCCTTGTGAATGTCCTTCGTAGTGTCCGTGGGTTGCTCGCTTGTGTTTTGTGTTTGTTGTTGCTTAAGCTCGCTAACGTGAATGTTCCGCTCTTTCTTCGTATTAATGTTTCTTATTTTGCAGATTACCGGCGAGACGAAATCCACGACTTGGTAGGGCGTACATAGGAGCCAATTTTGCGGCAAATCCTTCTGCGGCTTTTGACAGCTGGTGTTCCTTAGCCCAGACTACGTCGCCCACCGCCGGCGTCCATTGCCTCCTCCGTAGGTTGTAATACCTAGCCTGATCCTGGGAGGCCTTCTCTAGCATGATCTCAGGCCACTTCTCGTCCCATGTTCTTTGGTCTTGCCCTGCGAACTGTGCAATCATAGTTTTGACCGTCCTGTTTGCTCGCTCCGTCGGGTTTTCTTGCGGCGTATAGGGTGCGGTGAATTGCTGTCTAATACCCATCTCCGCCAGAAAATTTTTAAAAACCCGACTCGCAAACTACACTTCATTGTCCGTTATGACCACCTTCGGGGCCCCATACCTTGCAATTATCCGCTCCCTTAACGCCTTTTTAAGTGATTAGGCTGTCGCACTGCGTAGCGGCACTAGTTCCGTCCATTTAGAGAACCTGTCTATAAGCACCAGCAGCATTGAATTGCCGTGCTTCGATCGCGGTAGGGGTCCAACGAAGTCCGCGCATACTGTGGCCCACGGTTCTTCTGGCACTTGGGTTAGCATTTTGCCCGCCGCCTGCCTTTGATTCGGCTTGAATCTCATGCAGGTTTCGCATTTCCTTACGTGGGCTCTGGCGTCTCTATGCATACCTGGCCAGTAGTATCGGGCGGCCAGCCGTGCTATTGTCCTTCGGCTTCCTACGTGCCCAGCTGCTGGTGAGTCATGATTTTCTTTCAGCACCGTTTCTCGTAGATCCTCCCTGCCTGCTCTATGTGGTATGCTTCTGTACAGATTCTCGCCTTCCATAACGTAGTCCGGGTACTTCTGCGGTTGGGTCCTTATCTTGTCGCGCATCTCCTGAAACCAGCTGCACGCTGCTGAAGCTTCTGCTGCCGCTGTCTCTTTTATGCCTCTAAGCGTCTCGGGCAATGGCTGCCTTGACAGACCGTCGGCCACCACGTTCAGCTGTCCCTTCCTATACGCTATCTCAAAGTCGTACTGCTGCAACTCCAGGGCCCATCTGGCGATCCTCCCTGAAGGGCTTTCTATGCTGTTGAGCCACTTCAGGGCCATATGGTCGGTTACCACTTTAAAGTGGTAGCCTTCCAGATATGGCTTGAGTTTTCGGATCGCCCAGACAATTGCCAAGCACTCCTTTTCTGTCGTTGAGTAGTTCTTCTCCGCGCCGTTGAGCGTTCGGTTTGAATAGGATATGACCTTCTCCGGATCTGTACCTATTCCTTCGCTAGTCACTCGGTGTCCTAGGTATAGCAGCTCTTTCTTGAAAAATTGGAACTTTTCCGGGTTGATCCTGAGGTTTGCGTCCTTTTGGCGTCGGAACACCTCTTTCAGGTTTTCTGTGTGTTTCTCCAGCGTGCGCCCAATCACTATGATGTCGTCTTGGTAGGCGAATGCATGCGGTGACATTTCAGTTCCGATTACCTGGTCTATAACTCGTTGGAACGTTGCGGACGCTGAGTGTAGACCAAATGGCATTACCATCCACTGGAATAGCCCTTTGCCAGGCACTGTGAAAGCGGTGTATTGCCTACTGCTTTCCTCCAGTGGGATTTGCCAGTATCCATCCTTCAGGTCCAAACTGCTGATGTACCGCGCCTCCTTTAGCTGATCTAGGATCTAGTTTATGCGGGGCATGGGGTAGGCGTCCTTTACAGATTTCGCGTTGAACTGCCTGAAATCTACGCATAGCCTCCACTTGCCTGTCTTCTTTCTCACCATCACGATGGGAGAGCTGTATGGGCTCTTTGAATGCTCTATGAACCCCATTTGAAGGAGCTCGTCTACCTTCGCATTGATTTCCCCTTGAACTTTCGGATTCTTGGGGTAGTATCGCTGCTTGATCGGTTTGTCGTCCTTCATCGTGATCTGGTGCTCTGCCATGTTAGATGTTCCCGTCATGGTACTGAAGTCCGCCAGCTCTACTTCCAGGAATTTCATTGTGTCGTTGTCCTCGTGTGTCTCTTGCACGACTGCCACCGATAGCTTCTCCTCGAGCCATCCATTGTGTCGATTCCTGGCTGGTATTATTATTTCGTGCCCTGCACACTTTATCTCGGTTCCGACTTGTGTTAGAAAGTTGTCCGCCAGTTCCTCGCTTATGAAGCTCGCTGTTGCCCCGGTGTCGATTGTGGCTTTTTACGTGCCTCCACCAATCGTTACCGCTGCGGACAACTGCTGCTCCTCCTCAATCAGCTTGCCAGTTAGTTTGGAGAGGTAGAATTTTGCGATCCCCTTCCGCCTCTCTGCGGCTGGGATCGCCGGCCATTTCCCGCTTGCTGGCAGCATTCGACGCTCCTGACACCCACTTTGCCGCACACCCAGCAGAACAGCAAGCGTTGGTTTCGGCAGCCACGTTTCCAGTGTCCGGATCCGCCACATTTCCGACAGGCCTCCTGGGGGTCTGTAATGTGGGTATTCCCTCGTGGCCTCTGAGTTGTGTTTGGTGGCCTCCACGCGGCTTGGGTTGGCTGCCTCTGTTGGCTCTGGTGTTGTGCCCATTGGCGCTCATAGGCTGCGTCGGTCGCCTGATGCCGTTGACCCGACAAAGGAGTATTTGGAACAAGGCACCCTGAGTTTAGATGGCTCTCGCCCTGAGTTTTTGATCTCTTGTCGCAGGACTTCACTGCTGAACTCTGACAGACACGCCAAGCGTAATGCGAGAATTTAGTCGTAACAGAAGCAGAAACGGTCCGCCTTGACTTAGCCGTGTGATGCCCTCTGGACCTCAGCTACCTGTGTCTCAATTGGGAGATTCCTGGTGGTCCAATCCCGAACGTCTCGACGTAGCGATCTTGCTCCTTAAAGGCTTCCGACGACTGGGCTTGTGTTTCACTTGTAGATTACTTGGCACTGGTTCACTTTGTTATCTTGACTGATCTTTACGGGTTGACACCTTGTGATCGACTGATCCTGCTGCCAGCGCCCGGCGGCTTTATATAGGGCCTCCGGGTACCGTTATTTCCCCTTTGCGCTCTCTCCGCGGCATCTCTCCACTCCGGGTCCAAAGTCCGTGGATCCTGTTTGACCCACTTGTCCTTCACGCCCGGCTTTCAACCGCAGTTCCGCATGTTGCCGCCGTCCCGCTGATTCCACTGGTGCATGTGGCACGCCTGTTCGCCACTCAGCCTCTGAGATGTGGCACATCTTAATTCCGGTTCAAAGTCCACGGCAGAGTCCAAAGTCCGGTGCTGTTCCGTTATTTCCCTTTTGCACACGGCACTCTGGCTCTGCCTGCGAAGTCTCCACTCTCTCACTCTCCGCCCCTTGCTCTCCAAACTCTCTTTGGCAGAGTTCTCTCTCCTGATTCCGAGGTCTCCACTCTCTCCTTCTACCCTTCTCGGTCTCCAAACTCTCACTCTCAAAACTCTCATTCTCCAAACTCTCATTCTCCAAACTCTCTTTGCCGCACCGCTACTACGCGAATTCGCCGCGTAACTGGAATCTTGCTGCTGGAATTTGTGTTATTCATCTCCTCACAAACTATCCACATCTAATTTATTTATGTATACCTTGCTCAGGGGAAAAGTTCTTGCCAATTAGACTACAATATACCTCAGCTGTCATTTAAAAATGTAATTTGCTACATATAGGAAATCTTTTTTATACCCTTGCAGAGGGTATTATAATTTTGGTCAGAAGCTTGTAACGCAGTGAAGGAGACGTTTCCGACCCCATAAAGTATATATATTCTTGATCAGGATCAATAGGGGAGTCGATATAGCCATGTCCGTCTGTCCGTCAGTTTCAATACCGTTTGCGACCTCAGTTGAAAAGATAGCTATTTAAAACTTTCACAGTCCTCCTAAAACATGTGTACGCAGATCAAGTTTGAAAACCGACCCAATCGGACGTCTATATCCTATAGTTGCCATAGGAATAATAGGGTGAAATCGGTTAAAATTTGGCGTTTTTCAGGATATTTCGCGCATTGTAAAAGCTATTGACATGAATCTTTCCAAATCTTATTTTTGCGCATACCTTGATCAGGGTAAAAGCGCGTGCCGATCGCACGTCTATATCCCATAGTTCCCATAGGAATAATAGGGTGAAATCTGTTAAAACTTGACGTTTTTCAGAATATTTCGCACAATGTAAAAGCTATTGACATGAATCTTTCCATATCTTATTTTTTTGCGCATACCTTGATCAGGGTAAAAGCGCGTGCCGATCACACGTCTATATCCTATAGCTCCCATAGGAACAATCGGATATACATAGCTTTCAAAAAATTAAGATTTTTCGCGCATTATAAAAGCTATTGACATAAATCTTTCCAAATCGTATTTTTTTGCGCATACCTTGATTTTTTTCTATATCTTATAGCTTCCATAGGAACAATAGTTAAAAGCTGTCAAAATATCAATTTTTTTCTGTTTTTTGCAGTCTAAAAGCTATTGACATGAAACTATCCACATCTAATTTATTTATGTATACCTTGCTCAGGGTAAAAGTTCTTGCCAATTAGACTACAATATACCTCAGCTGCCATTTAAAAATTTAATTTTTATAGGAAATATAGGAAATCTTTTTTATACCCTTGCAGAGGGTATTATAATTTTGGTCAGAAGCTTGTAACGCAGTGAAGGAGGCGTTTCCGACCCCATAAAGTATATATATTCTTGATCAGGATCAATAGGGGAGTCGATATAGCCATGTCCGTCTGTCCGTCAGTTTCAATACCGTTTGCGAGCTCAGTTGAAAAGATAGCGTTTGAAACTTTCACAGTCGTCCTAAAACATGTGTACGCAGATCAAGTTTGAAAAACGACCCGATCGGACGTCTATATCCTATAGCTCCCATAGGAATAATAGGGTGAAATCGGTAAAAATTTGGCGTTTTTCAGGATATTTCGCGCATTGTTAAAGCTATTGACATGAATCTTTCCATATCGTATTTTTTTGCGCATACCTTGATCAGAGTAAAAGCGCGTGCCGATCGGACGTCTATATCCTATAGCTCCCATAGGAACAATAGTGTGAAATCGGCCCAAATTTGTCCCTTGTATTAAGAAGACTTCGTGCTTTTTTACCGAATTAGGATTCTTTTTGTTTTTTTGAGACATATAGTAGACTGAAGGGGAATTAAAACTTCGGCTTGCCAAAGTTAGCTTCCGTCCTCGTTTGGAGTTAAAAATGTAGGTACGGAGAATGGAGAATTTATTCATTGTTGGGAATCATGACTAGCCTGGGCTTTGCCGTGAGAACTACGATCTTATTAGTGGGTGAAAAATTTTTTACTAACCTCTTTATCGTTTTAATTTCTATTCTGTTTATTACATTTTGATACTATTTTTATGAATAAATAAATTCATAAAAAATTGTTCTTCTTCTTTGCGACTGTGTCGTATTGTTGCTGACAATCTTGACTTTGGGATTATTATACGCTTGACCTTTTTGATATTCTTAGACCTTGTAATATTATTAATAACTGTAGTTTTGGGATACAAGGCTAGCAAGAAGCGATATTGAAAAATTTTTGATGGGATCCGTGATACAATCCGAGATATATATAGGACGGAAGAATGAAAATAATAAATAGCTAAAATAATAATAACTGATATAATACGCTTGTGGATTTTTAAGATTTTTAAGGTTATGTTGTAAAATTTTTATTTATAGATATGTCTCTTTTTCTTCATCATCTAGTATTTTATTTAAATTTTCATCAGAATCGTCGCCAGAGTCTGAATCCACATTTTCCAGTTGTGAAATTATTTTGTAGTTCGGAACAGAAGGAGTTTTTAGAAGATTTAGTACTTCTGGCGGAAGATTTTTTTTTAAATTTCTTTTGCCTTTCGCCTAAACATATGCTGGATATTAATGGTTCAGAAGAATCAATAGCTCTATAAAAAAATCTGCCATGTTGTTTAATCGGCTATTTTTTCGAGCATGAGATTTCCGGTCGCTTTTATAAAACTTATTTTTTGCTTCTGAAGCATTTTCTCCCAAACATCCCACCGAAACTAAGGAGGAGTTCATTATTTGCCAGCCATGAACAAGTATTTTATGGACATAGGATACCAAGGACATCTGTTAATGTATAACAGAAATGTATTTTCACAAAAAACCTTAAATTTCTCAACATCAACAGAATGCTCGCATGAAATTGTTACCAAAATTACGTAGAAATTGTATAAAATATTCTTATCAAAGCTTGTAATTGTTGAAAACATTCCATAATCCGAAAATGCTTTTCTAGCTGTGTTTCCATCATTACTATTCTCACTTCCATTTTGTTTGGGAATGCTTATATGTAGACCCATTTTTGTCCACATCATTTCACGAATTTCTTTTTTCCGAGACATAAATTCGATTTTGTCAGCCTGTTTAATGTGAAACTTTTGAATTTCAAGCCTATAGGATACGTTCAACACAAATTCTAAAAATCGAATCCAGGCATGCAATGGACTTGCACCATATTTAAGAGTCCCATGTCTGGGCTTAAAACATTCGGAAAGGATCTCAGAGGTTTTGAGGAGCTTTGTGGGATTGGCACCACATATTGGGCAACACTGAGTTGATGACGTACCAGTTAAAGCGTTCAGTACCTTACCATCAATAAGCGTCATTTGAGTTTTATATGTAATGACAACTTCCTTGCCTTCCTTTCTATATATAAAGTCCTTTAGACCGGCGACTTGCACGTCCAAGCATTCTTTTTCTCGTAGAATTTTTTCATGGCTTTCCTTTGCATACTCAATTTTAATTGGCCTGCAGAATCTTACAGATTGTGGTGCTCTGTTAATCCAAATAATTCTTTGATTTGCATCTATCAGCTGTAGAGGTATCATTGTGGTCACAAATAGCGATAGATCTAGGGAAGCAGGCTCTTCTGATTGAAACTTCTGCTTATATAAACTTTGACCTGTAGATCCATCGAATCCGTAACTTGCTACTAAAGTGCAATATGATATGTTGTCCATTTGAGATATAACATCTTTTAGCATAACCAATAATCTTTCTGCTGTATGGTCCAAAATATTTTGCATTGAAACTTGGGCAAGACTTTCCGAAATTTCTATTTGAGATGGTCTACAAACAGTTTTGACTTGTTGAAGTGATGAATATGGGGGGAAAATGTCGCAGCCGCGATCTTTATTTACATGATGAATGCTAATATACTGCTGTTTAGTAAGTCTATTTTCCAACAAAAATGCCAATGCTTTATCAGGAGTAAGTGGAATAATCACCTGAGATTTCAAAGTTCCATTCGCGTTGCCAGTCTGTTGTTCTCTGACACCTTTTAATGCATTAACCAAATCATCCTCTCTAGCCCTCTTCGCTGAAACAAAAGCCGCATGTACTAAGTGATCTGTTGAATCTATTTCTGAAGAAAGATCGTTTGCTAACTTTTGTTTTAATCGTTTTCCAGCCTGTTCATAACTTAGTTTTGGCCTTCCCATTTTAGATGGACATGGATCCGTAAGCTGTTGCTCAATGGTCATAATGATTGTCTGCGAAAGCCATGCTGAGTGCTGAACCTTAAATCTAGACAACATTCGGTTGCATTTAGGCAAATATTTTTTGATGTGTGATATGAATGTGTTAACTTTTCCTCGATTTCGTTAACCTGTGACATGCTGTCTTCATTCACATTTAATTTTTCTAAAATCCACTTCTTTAAGGCAGAGGCGTCGCGTCCATTTCTTTCCCAAATCTCCAGCAATGTTAAGCGGCGAAACTCATATTCAGCTGCAACATGTCATTTTTTTCGAAAAGGGGCAAAAACGGGCAAAGGAAATTATAAACGCACTAATCTATATATTTTTACGAAGAACATACCATTTTTAGTTGCTCGCAGGAGCGCGCGGCAAAAAAGTTACACATCACGGAACACAGCTACAATTCTTTATTTTTAGTTATAAAAACACACGACCAACAATTGAACAGACACAACAAAGCACATAGAACATCTAGTTTAATCTACATACCTGTACGATTATTTTCCATATTTGAGAATTGTTTTTACTTTTACGAAAAAGCCACAACATAGATGCAATGTTTATAAATTTGTACGGTTGCATTTTTATAAATCAAGCTAGCAATCAATCAGCTGACTTTGTTGGCGCGGGAAATTCAAATCGCAGCTTTTAAAAATTGTTTAAAAATAGTTTTATTTTATCTAGAGTATGCCTAATTGGAAAATACATTCAATTTAGCATATTAAAAATATAACATAGTGGAATGGAAACATTTAATGATATTTATGATAAAATTATGAACGTGATATTTCGATTGTTTGCTTCAAACTTTCTTGTTTTTTGTTTCGATACAACAATGTAATGAGTATTGAGTCGGTGTAGGTAAAAAAGTATTTGATATTAATATTCTATCTGTATTTTGTATCCAGTATTCATTTATTAATTTTCTATGTTTAAGCAGGTAGGAATAATAACAATAATCTATAACCAATATAAGATTCGGATTAAAAAAAAGTCTAAGTGTCAAAATTCACCCAGAACGGATTGACATAAAAATCTAAAAAAATACATAAATTCGGAAATAATTAGAAGCCGAGTGCAGGATATAAATTAGAGCAATAAGCGGCCCCAAAGTGCCCCATAATTCGATTTGTTTTTTTCTTAATTTTTCTTTTGCAGTTTTTCCGTTATAAATGTTGTCTAAATGGTTTAAAAAATTACTCTTCATAATTTTATGGGATACCCGCAAATAACTGCATTTAAACTTTTTGAAATTCAACCCCCTTCGTGAAGGTCGCCAATTATTCCTTTTAATTTTTTTATTTTGACGTCATGGGCTCCCACACAAGTGTTGTTGTTTTTTCTATTCAGACGTTCCTCTAAGTGTGACCGTGCAAAGGCGAAGGAAAGTCACAAAATACCAAATTGCGCGCCTAAAAATGCGAATATATCGATTTTTTGTTGGTTCATTCTTTTTTTTGGAGGGGGGGGGGGGTTAAGTTTCCGCGACACCCGTGAATGCCGTGGGATTATTTGGCCGTCCTCGTGAACGTGGAAATTGCCAAGTAGTGTTGGTTCATTCTTTTAGCTAAACGTTAAATTTTAAATTATCGGTGGAGCTATTCAATTCCCTTTAAGCAAATTTCAAGGAAAATTCGTATGTATATAAATTTAAATTCTGAGTCGGATTTTAAATAATTTTACTATTTGCAAAATCATGCTGCTCTGATCAGATTTAGTTTTTGTTAACAGTTTTACAATTGAAGTTTCCCTTTAAAATTGTTTTTATTTTTAAAATCCAAAAACTCGATAAGTCGAAATGTTTTCAAACTACTTATTTCCTTTTTAAATGTTGAATTATTGATAAACTGTGGATTTGTAAAAACAAAATAAAAACATAATTTCGCCCCGCTGCGTACACACACACGCACGCTAAAATGCGTATTTTACTCCTCCCACCACTGATATGTGCACGTGTGCGTGTGTGTGTGCAATTCAGCTGACTAAGGAAGTGAGATTTGCTTAAGTTCAAATTCATGATAATACTGATATTCTTTTGGTAAAATAATATCAATATCATTTCCACATCAGGTTTAAGACATTTTCTAACCGATTTTTGTGTTTTAAAATTCAAAATGCATTGATAAAATTTAAAAAAAAACATAAATATTCAAATCAATTAATTTTTTTCTTTTTAATTATATTTCCTACACTTGCCTCATATTGTTTAAACAAATTGAAATGAAAAACTAATGAAAACAAAATACTGAAAACCAAATAATAATTCTAAAATGCGAATTAATTGATGTTCTTCTAAATCACATAAATATTTGCTTCTCTTTTGTTTTTGTTATTGTCAACCTAATCGTTCAAAAAATATGCTTCCAATCAGGTCGAAGACATTCACTTCAAATAACACAAAATATGTGGTTTTTGTAAAAAGAATTTAACTTCATTTGACTTTTAATTCTTCTTTTGCTCATCCCTAGCGAAATTGTAAAGTGATCATGGTAAAATTTTTGCTCCATATTTATTAACCGTTTGCTTTAATGTCAGCAAGAACTTCCAAACTGTAGCTCAGATGGTTATGTTGTTTGTAAACTATTTTTAGGTAGAGGGTAAAGAGCGGAATGCCAAATGAGTATTCCATAACCTCTCAGAACAAAGTAAAAAAAATTAATAGAGCTCCAATTTTGACTAGATCTTTGATTTGAACATGCTTCCTGTAGATTACAAGGCTTTAGATTTTGGTTTTACATTTGAAGTTTTCCTTAAAATTCTTTTATTTTTAAAATCCAAAAACCCGTTTAGCTAACACGAAATGTTTTGGAACTTTTGACAAACTATAGAGTTGTAAAAAAGAATAGAAAAAAAATATACTCACGGCAACAACATAAATATAAGCAAAAAATGCGTATTTTACAAACTAAATATATATAAGTGTGCATTGCAGCTGACTAAGGATGTAAGATTTGTTTTCTTACTGATTTTAATTAATTTAAATCGCATTGATAATATTGAGAAAAACATAAATATACAAACCAATAAATTCTCTTTCTCTTCCTTACACCATATTGTTTAAACAAATTGAAATGTTTAAACAATTTGATTCACGGCTTCTCCTTCAACCTGTTTTCCTTTTTTATTATGATAAAAAAAAAACATATTTGTAAAATTTTCAATCTTGACTTCCGCAGGCGAAGCAGCGGGCGACCCTGCTAGTATCTCAAATATTAGTATTATTCTGTAGTTTAAAGATTTCGATGTTATGTTTTTTGATAATTGTTAGCTAATCAATGACGAAAAAATGTGTTGAACTATGGTCTAACACTTATACATTACAATGGATAACAGTCAAAGTGGTTTAATAAGCCGAATCAATAATTTCACATCCCAATTTGGTGAGGACATTTTTAAAGAAGATTTAAAATATCTAATTGATACAAGGAATATGTTCATGGATAAAAAATAAGACGATCTTAACAAAACGTTATATGGCGATCATTTTACGTTTTGTAATAATGGATTCGGGGAATATGAATGTGCCTGCTTTTAATGTGCCTGCTTTTTTTTATGCTCATCATATTTAGTGTATAAGAAAAGCCTGTTACAAATTTCCAAATAAACATGACTTAAATTCAAATTTATATCTTCTTTTATTGGGGGTGGATGTTTGCTTCTCAGTGGCAAGCTAAGGGATCCCCTATTCAAGGGTGCTAATCAAGTAACCACGTCCACGTGTGAACGTGTCAACAGCCCGTGACATTTTTTAGATCTTAGTAACGGTCACCCGTCACACCCCGCTTAACTAGGATCCCGGATTTCTGGATATAAGAAACGGTTACCCGTCACGCACCCATTAACATCTTCTCCGCCTTATTAGGTTCCCTCCCCTCGTTTCATCCCATTTTCTAGATCTTAGTAACGGTCACCTGTCTCACCCCAGGAACTTCTCCCACGGATTTCTGGATAGGATTTCTAGATCTTAGCAACGGTCACCTGTCAACTTATCACCCTAAATAACGATCACCCGTCACGCACCCATTAACTTCTCCCCCGCTTAATTAGAATCCCGGATTTCTGGATAGGATTTCTGGATATAAACAACGGTCACCTGTCAACTTATCACCCTAATTAACGATCACCCGTCACGCACCCATTAACTTTAATTACCCCACCACCTGTCACCTTGACCTAATCTATTACCCTAATTAGCATAATTAAATCCCTTATTAGCCTAATTGGCATAATTAATTGCCTCCCCCTTCCACTTTTTGTATATAGAACCCGCATTATTAATCTACTCACACGAAAGACCGGCGCCACCAGAACACTATATTTTGTATTCAGCATCCATTTATTAGTTTCCTAATGTTAAGGTATGCATGAGTAATAATAATGTTAGTAATATTTGAAATACTTCTAAATTTCGTTTAACATAACAAATATATTCTTTAAAGTAGTCTGGGTCGATGGTTGTGTGTAGGTATAAGTTTATTTGGGACCATAAATGTCCAGTAAAAAGGTTAAAAAGGTTGATATATTAAATTTCTAAATTTTGTTTAACAAAAAAAACATACTTTATAAAATAGTCTAAGTCGATTTTTGTATTTAGGTATAAGTATACTTGGGACCATAAATGTCCAGTAAAAAGGTTGATTTACTATATTTCTACATTTTGTTTAAGAGAACATAGTCTATAATGTAGTTTGGGTCGATTTGTATGTAGGTAAAAGTTTACTTGGGACTATAAATTTCCAGTAAACATAGTCTATAAAGTAGTCTGGGTCGATTTGTATGTCGGTATATGTTAAGACTCATCGACCTACATAATATAAGTAGTATCGCGGTGTAACAGACGAGCAAAGAATCATATATCATAACTCTTACTGCCAATATTGCAATTCTAGAGCCAGACCGTCAGTTTGCTTAACAGTCATCAACCGGCCGACGCAGCAAAAATATCTTACCTCATAAATCGGAAGTAGAGCAGTAATTTGACTAGCACTGCATATAGCATTTTGGCCCACTGCGAATTAAGACGAATAGCTGTTATTTCATTTTCCCCTTCTACATATTTTGTTAACGTAAACTCTTTTGTACCTATAATACCGTTAAGTTTGTTGAATAAAATCAGTATCAATCGAAGAATACAACTGACTGATTACTCACTAACCAATCTCATAGTCCACCTAGTTCCAAGTGCTAGTTGCGACGACTACAGGCAGACAGTTCATGTTCTGTATGCCAGGCATCTAAGCCGAGTCTTAACATTTTGGTGACCCCGACGTGATCTCAACAAGAGATCACATCAAAGAACACTCCATTGTCTAAAAGACAACTAAGGAAGTCTGAGCGAAGTCAACTCAGAAACAAGGCTACCATCATCTATCAAACATTTGGTAAAGCGTTTGTGATCCCAGCAGGAAAGGATTCGTTAATCCAATCCCGGACACAATCTCAAAGTTGTCAACAGGCGACACTTTGAACAACCCCAACATCATCCTCACAGCAAGTGCCACCGTGGCCACAGAGGGACATCTGAGATCGAACCCATCGATTCAGGATCAATAAAGATCGGTCAACTAGGCGACCACCTTTATCAACCATTACTGATCAGTTTCTTGACCAAATTTGGTTGCGAATCGGAGCGTATCCTGCGTAAGCGAATAAAATACTCCCACCGGTTCAGAAGCAGAGAACAAGATCAAAATGGTGAACAGCAAGTGTGCCGAACATCCTTCAGCGGAAATAAAAAAAATTTTTAAATGCACAACAAGAAATAGGCAATGACATTGCCAGGTGCATCAATAACTTCAAAAAGGATGGATCCGCACGGAAACAAAGGCCTGAATATTTTGAAGATCGGCTATTGGCAATTCAAGAAGCCTGGGAGAGGTTCAAAGAAAATGATACCCGTCTGCCAGAATCACAAAAGGGAACTGAGTACAAAAAGTACGCGAACGATCTTCAAGGAACCTACGAGAAATACTGTTAGATCTTTCAGGAAGGTCGTGACTTACTCCTGGCAAGTAGCAGTAAGAACGATGAAAGTTCAATCAAAACTTGGCAGCCACCTATGACAGAAGTTAGCGACAAAAGGCTAGCATCACTATGCCGACGCCAAGGAGAGTGTTCGTGCAAATCACGAAGGCCAATACGGCAATTTATCTTTAACTAATAATTCGGACAGACAAGAATAATACTTGTAGACACTTTCGTTTCAAAATTGAGAGTGATCCAATCACATTTATTCAAACTCTTCTAGAGCCATTATATGAGTTTCAAAGTTACAATAGTGGTTCTCGCGAGTGCGAGCGAGCGAAAGCTCTTTTTAATACGAGAGGGAAAGTTCGACTTCATGAGATCTTAGGTACTAATTGTTACATTCTTTTACAAAAGTAAATCGCCACCGAATTGACTGAACATCGGCCGCGTTGACAGCATTAACATACAAATGCTTCAACTAATAGGAATAGGTGCAAGGCGGTGAATGGAGCGTTTATATAGACCCGATTTGGTTCTGACTATAGCCACGCGAACCTTCCCATCATGTCCTAGAACGGCCTCTACGACTATGCCTATTATCCACAGCTGGGGGGAACGTTGTCTTCGTGGATTGTCACCACTGTTCCGACCTGAAGATTGTCCACGCCTTTGGTCCATTTCCCTCGCTGCTGTAGGCTCAAAAGATAGTCCCTCGACCAGTCGCTCCAAAACCGCTGTTTGATTGCTGAGACTAGCTGCCATCTCTGCAAGTACGTGAGGTTGCCGTTTGCCTTTGGCTGCGCGGATGCGGGCGGCAGCGTTGTGCCTACTAGCAGATGAGCTGGCGTGACAACCTCTCCCTCGTTGGGACTGCCACTGTCTACGATGAGCGGCCTCGAATTTAGGACGGCTTCCACTTCCACTATGACGGTATGGAGTTCGTCCTCCTTCAGAATAGCGCTGCCCATGGCTCTGAGAAGAAGATGCTTGGCCGATTTTACGGCCGCCTCCCAAAGGCCGCCTATATGTGGCGCTCTGGGAGGGATGAATTCGATGGTGAATCGGTGGGCCGCAGCATACGACATGATGCTCTGGTCGTTGGTGTCGACAGGTTCCAAAAGCTCCTTCAGGATTCGAGCAGCTCCCACAAAATTCGTGGCGTTGTCGCAATAAAGTTTGACAACAGGACCACGACGACCCACAAACCTGGATAAGCATAAAATAAATGTATTAGACGTCAAATCTTTCACAATTTCCAAATGTACAGCCTTGGAAGCAAAGCAGACAAACACTGCTATGTACATCTTGATTGGCTGCTTTCCCCGAATTCCAAGTGAGACTTTAACAGGCCCAAAGAGATCCACTCCGCTTACTTCAAAGGGTCTGTTTCCATGCAATCGGTCTCTTGGTAAAGTACCCAATTTCTGTGATAGAAGTTTTGGTTTATAGTGAAAACAATGAACGCACTGCCGTACAATGGTACTGCACTCGCGACGTGCGTTAATAAGCCAAATCACTTGTCTGAGAAGCCCAACCAACGACCGTGGACCCGCATGACAGTTGGTTCTATGTAAGTGTCTCAAGTATAGGGTCACAAATTTGCAATTTTTAGGCATTAACAAGGGAAATTTAGCATTGTGAGCAAGGGGGGCATGTAGAAGACGACCACCTACTCGCAACAAAGAATATGACGACGTTCCAGACTGTTCAACTGATAGAAAAGGATTTAATTTTTGAATTCCAGCACGGATGTTAGCGGATTTTTCTAGTTTTACAATTTCTTCAGCAAATGCCGTCTTTTGAATAGCTTCAACTACTTTAAGAAACGCTTTACCAAGCTCGTCCGCTGAAGGACAAATTGAATTGCAAGACATCTTTTTTCTTCGGTTGATAAATCGATACATATAAGCCACAATGCGAACTACTTTTAGATACGACGATGACCTTTCTACAATATTTAACATCGGGCTTACTTCAACATCGGCCGCGATGAGAGCAACGTGTGCCTTTTTGGTTTCTAGTGCTGCGTCTATTTCTGATAGCTGAAAATGAGAATTTATTGGTCAGCACTCGGCTTCCTTCTGTAAAAAGCTAGGACCATTGTACCAAAATGAGGTATTTAGCTCATCAACAGAGCATCCTCGCGAGACTAAATCCGCAGGATTTTCCTTGGTTGGCACATGCCGCCAAACAGCTGATGACACAACGTCTTGTATATCAGCAATTCGATTAGAGACAAATGTAGCCAGCTGAGATGGATGAGTTTGTATCCAGTGAAGAACTACTTCAGAATCGGACCATAGGACACCACTATCGACTGGAAAGGTGATGATGGTGCGAACTTCTTCCCAAAGCTTTGCCAACAAATGCGCTGCACATAGCTCTAGTCTGGGCACCGTCTTTGTTTTTAAAGGAGCAATCTTAGATTTTGCTGTTAGCAACTGCACCGACACCCCACTTGGCTCAACCACTCTAACGTAAAGGCAGCACCCATAGGCCCGAGTAGAAGCATCAGCAAACCCATGAATTTGACACGATGCTTGTTTGCGTGTTCCAACGAATCTTGGAATAACCAATTTGTCCAAGAATGCATAGTCATTTTTTACTAGGTTCCACTTCTTTTCAAAGTCTTGGGGCACAGGGTCATCCCAGTTCAGACTCAAAAGCCAAGCCTCTTGCAGAAATATTTTCGATCTAGTTATTATTGGGCATAACAATCCCAAAGGATCAAAAAGTGTGGCTATAAAGGACAAGATCGATCTTTTTGTAACCACCTGATCTGTGGAAACTTTCCTAACGCCATACTTGAAAACGTCAGTCTGTGGATTCCATGTCAACCCCAGAGTCTTGAGATCTTGACGATCTCCTTGTAAAATTTCCGCATTCGATTTGTCGCTTTTACCTGTTTTGCAATTCGAAGCCCATTTTGTCAAAACAAAGCCCGCTGGTTCCAGGATCTCAATTAGCTCGCGACGAAGAACAGCCATTCCCTGCTCTGTGTCCGCTCCGGTGAGCAGATCATCGACGTAGAAGTCCGTGCTGAGACATCTTGCACCTTGAGGATGAGATTGCAAATGGGTCTCGCTAAGATACTTTAAGCATCTTACTGCAAGAAATGGAGCACTTGCTGTTCCATAAGTAACCGTATTTAGGTGATAAGTTTTTAAGGGGCTGGCAGCATCTCTTCTCCATACAATTAATTGAAAAATTCGTTGCGCCTCGTCAACCTCCACTTGACGGTACATTTTAGTTATGTCTGCAACAAGTGCGTATTTGCGACAACGAAACCTGAGGAGAGTGGAATACAAGCATGGCTGTATTGTTGGTCCTACCATAAGAAGGTCATTAAGCGATACTTGAGAAGTAGTTTTGCAAGATGCATCAAATACCACTCTAAGCTTAGTGGATGTGCTTTGTGGACGTTCTACACATTGGTAGGGTATAAAACAATGCGAATCTTTCGGAATTGAACCCTCGATTGCAGTCATATGTCCGAGAGCCAAATACTCTTCCATGAATTGATTAAACATTAACTGCGTGTTCGGATTTTTAGTTAATCGTCTCTCTAACGATAAAAAACGCCTTCTCGCCATCTCAAACGATGATCCGAGACACGTTGGGCTAGATTTAAACGGTAAGGATACTTGCAATCGACCTGAGGGTAAACGAACAATTGTTTCTCGAAAGATTTTCTCACAAAGCATTTCTTCTGGGGTATATAGTTTGTCGCCCGAAACATTTGGAACTTGTTCCAACTCCCAGAATCGTTTAACTAGTTTTTCAAGTGGACCAGACTCCTCAACTATGCTCACCAAAGATCACGCTTCAGTCCCTTGGGGTTGTTTTGATTTACACCGCCCTGACACCACCCAACCAAAAACAGTGTTTTGCAAAGTCAGTGTATTTTCTTGTTTAATTTGGCCATCTTTTAAAAGATCAAAAAACGCGTCTGCTCCGAGCAGCAGATCTACTTTTTGTGGCTTATAAAAGGCTGGATCAGCAAGCTGTATATTTGGAGGAATATTAATAGATTTAATTGAAACGCCTTTTTCTGGGTGATAAGAGGAAATAGATTTTAGAACGACGAAGTCAGCAACCATTTCATACTTTTGAATGCGAGAACTAATTGTTGTTTGCACAACTTGGTGCGCAGATAAGCTTGATTTTCCAATTCCCAACAAGTTAATTTCTTTTCGAATCCGCTTTAGCTGCAAACTTCTCGCCAACTCGTCCGTTATAAAATTGACCTGGGAACCTGAATCCAAAAGTACCCTGGCTGGCTGAATCTGACAAGAGCCACCTTTAATATCTACAATTGCTGTCGCCAAAACAACTTGCTGTGCATCGAGGGTGCTTGCATGATTCGACGACAACACGTTTGAGTGTTGAGCTGCTTGCATTCCTATGTGGCTTGCCGCTGGATCTAAATTTTGTTGTATGTTTGCGTCAGCAGTATAGCGATGTAACAATGTATGGTGGGGTTTAGAGCATACTCTGCAGTGAGCTGATTTGCAGGCGGATATATTATGCCCCTTTCCCAAACAATTTATGCAAAGTGGGACCCCTTTGGCAAATTTAAAACGAGCCATGACAGAAGCAGCTGAGAATGATGGACATGTCGTCATAAATGGTCATTAGACTTGCAGAACGAACATTTGGCTGTTTCCGGGGTTCTAATTGTTTGTGATACTGCCAGTGAAGTTTTGCCAAATTGCTTGTTTCTAGTATCTTGTTGTCCTTTGCGACCTTTTGAGCGTCCACTTGTAGCCTCTTCAGCCGACAAATGCTGAAAACGCTTATTAAGGGCAGTAACACACTCAGACCATAACGGGATTTTTTGGTAATCTAAATTCTCTTCCCACCTAGAGCGAGTCTTTCCGTCAACCTTTGACATGACAATGTGAATTAATAGTGCGTTTGCAATAACCTTTTCGTCGCCAACGGACAACAAGGACTCATATATTGCCGATACTGTATCAATAAGCGACCGCAATGCGCTTGCAGATGGACTTTGGATAGACTGTATCTCAAAAAGTCGAGATATGCCATCAAAAAATATAAGGCACTCGTTGTCATAAACTTGCTTTAGAGCAGCAAGTGCCTTTGCATAATTCTGATCCGTCACCTGAAAGGCTTTTACAGTACCTAACGCTTCGCTTTCTAAGCAACATAATAAATGATTAAACTTTTCAACGTTGCTTAGGGATGGGTCACTATCAATTATGCTCGAAAATAATCCAATAAAGTTTTTGAATTCAGAATATTTACCACCAAACTTGGGCAACTGCATTCGAGGAAGGTGTCTAGTATTCGATAGAGTTGTATTAAACACTGATTCGTTTAGATTGCTTGACGGGGCTGGATTTTTTACTGACAATAACAATGCTCTGCTTAGCACGCATAAATCTTCAAGTTCAGATCGCGATGCCAAGTCCGGATCGACATCCTCAATTTGCAGTTGTAACGAAAATGCGCGATCTATATACGTATCTAAAATACTCAAACGACAATCCAACTGTTCAGAGTTAAACGAAATCTTTTTATTTTCCACGGCTTTAGCTATACGATTTATATCCTTCTTAACTGAATCCAATTTTCTCAAAATATTTTCTGATTCAGCTTCTACAATAGAAGTATTGCTGTCAGAAGCTCCACGACGTTTAGGCATTTTAAGAAAATTACAAACAAAATTTTAATTATTTAGCAAAGCTATAATTGTTGAAATGTTCCACTGTAACTCTGAACCAAATTACTCAAAACAATCGAACTCCGTATTAGTGATCTCCAATTAAATAAGCGCAGTGATATCCAAAAATAATGTACACAATGTACCACTGTCACTCCAAACCAAATCACTTAAAAGGGCTCAATGTGGCTCGAATATAAGAGTGACTTCCAAATAGACGAGCGCAGTGCAAACAATGAGTGAAAAGCTACCATGCAAATCACTCAACTTTTTTGATGTATATAAGCTGGGCTTAGCTGCGGTCAAGGGGCTTAAATAACTGTATGCACTTATGTATGTATGCAGCCACAGCAAAACGAAACTGGCACAAAGAGAAGACGATTACCAACGATACGGTACTTCTTTTCTTGTGCCCTTTTTACTGGTACTTGCGAATTAGCGGTAATATATATTATGCAATGTGCATCTGCCTTTATAAAATATATTTTATTAGGGTTTTACCTTATTTGTTTGATGCCAACTATTTTTGTAATAAGGCATTCTCACTCTCAAACCAATTTTTGCGATGAGGGCTTTTAATCCAAATTTAATTGCCCGGCGTCCAGAAATCGGCTCCAACCAAATTTTCCAAATGACTCCAACGACCTGGCTCCAACGAAATGGGTCCGACGAAAGTGTCCAAAGATGTAAACTCGAAGTGTCCAATTTTATGTCACAAAATGTCCACCTGGGGGGCGCCAAAATGTTCGTGCAAATCACGAAGGCCAATACGGCAATTTATTTTTAACTAATAATTCGGACAGACAAGAATAATACTTGTAGACACTTTCGTTTCCAAATTGAGAGTGATCCAATCACATTTATTCAAACTCTTCTAGAGCCATTATATGAGTTTCAAAGTTACAATAGTGGTTCTCGCGAGTGCGAGCGAGCGAAAGCTCTTTTTAATACGAGAGGGAAAGTTCGACTTCATGAGATCTTAGGTACTAATTGTTACATTCTTTTACAAAAGTAAATCGCTTGTGGCTTGCCGCTGGATCTAAATTTTGTTGTATGTTTGCGTCAGCAGTATAGCGATGTAACAATGTATGGTGGGGTTTAGAGCATACTCTGCAGTGAGCTGATTTGCAGGCGGATATATTATGCCCCTTTCCCAAACAATTTATGCAAAGTGGGACCCCTTTGGCAAATTTAAAACGAGCCATGACAGAAGCAGCTGAGAATGATGGACATGTCGTGATAAAATGGTCATTAGACTTGCAGAACGAACATTTGGCTGTTTCCGGGGTTCTAATTGTTTGTGATACTGCCAGTGAAGTTTTGCCAAATTGCTTGTTTCTAGTATCTTGTTGTCCTTTGCGACCTTTTGAGCGTCCACTTGTAGCCTCTTCAGCCGACAAATGCTGAAAACGCTTATTAAGGGCAGTAACACACTCAGACCATAACGGGATTTTTTGGTAATCTAAATTCTCTTCCCACCTAGAGCGAGTCTTTCCGTCAACCTTTGACATGACAATGTGAATTAATAGTGCGTTTGCAATAACCTTTTCGTCGCCAACGGACAACAAGGACTCATATATTGCCGACCGCAATGCGCTTGCAGATGGACTTTGGATAGACTGTATCTCAAAAAGTCGAGATATGCCATCAAAAAATATAAGGCACTCGTTGTCATAAACTTGCTTTAGAGCAGCAAGTGCCTTTGCATAATTCTGATCCGTCACCTGAAAGGCTTTTACAGTACCTAACGCTTCGCTTTCTAAGCAACATAATAAATGATTAAACTTTTCAACGTTGCTTAGGGATGGGTCACTATCAATTATGCTCGAAAATAATCCAATAAAGTTTTTGAATTCAGAATATTTACCACCAAACTTGGGCAACTGCATTCGAGGAAGGTGTCTAGTATTCGATAGAGTTGTATTAAACACTGATTCGTTTAGATTGCTTGACGGGGCTGGAGTTTTTACTGACAATAACAATGCTCTGCTTAGCACGCATAAATCTTCAAGTTCAGATAGCGATGCCAAGTCCGGATCGACATCCTCAATTTGCAGTTGTAACGAAAATGCGCGATCTATATACGTATCTAAAATACTCAAACGACAATCCAACTGTTCAGAGTTAAACGAAATCTTTTTATTTTCCACGGCTTTAGCTATACGATTTATATCCTTCTTAACTGAATCCAATTTTCTCAAAATATTTTCTGATTCAGCTTCTACAATAGAAGTATTGCTGTCAGAAGCTCCACGACGTTTAGGCATTTTAAGAAAATTACAAACAAAATTTTAATTATTTAGCAAAGCTATAATTGTTGAAATGTTCCACTGTAACTCTGAACCAAATTACTCAAAACAATCGAACTCCGTATTAGTGATCTCCAATTAAATAAGCGCAGTGATATCCAAAAATAATGTACACAATGTACCACTGTCACTCCAAACCAAATCACTTAAAAGGGCTCAATGTGGCTCGAATATAAGAGTGACTTCCAAATAGACGAGCGCAGTGCAAACAATGAGTGAAAAGCTACCATGCAAATCACTCAACTTTTTTGATGTATATAAGCTGGGCTTAGCTGCGGTCAAGGGGCTTAAATAACTGTATGCACTTATGTATGTATGCAGCCACAGCAAAACGAAACTGGCACAAAGAGAAGACGATTACCAACGATACGGTACTTCTTTTCTTGTGCCCTTTTTACTGGTACTTGCGAATTAGCGGTAATATATATTATGCAATGTGCATCTGCCTTTATAAAATATATTTTATTAGGGTTTTACCTTATTTGTTTGATGCCAACTATTTTTGTAATAAGGCATTCTCACTCTCAAACCAATTTTTGCGATGAGGGCTTTTAATCCAAATTTAATTGCCCGGCGTCCAGAAATCGGCTCCAACCAAATTTTCCAAATGACTCCAACGACCTGGCTCCAACGAAATGGGTCCGACGAAAGTGTCCAAAGATGTAAACTCGAAGTGTCCAATTTTATGGCACAAAATGTCCACCTGGGGGGCGCCAAAATGTTCGTGCAAATCACGAAGGCCAATACGGCAATTTATTTTTAACTAATAATTCGGACAGACAAGAATAATACTTGTAGACACTTTCGTTTCCAAATTGAGAGTGATCCAATCACATTTATTCAAACTCTTCTAGAGCCATTATATGAGTTTCAAAGTTACAATAGTGGTTCTCGCGAGTGCGAGCGAGCGAAAGCTCTTTTTAATACGAGAGGGAAAGTTCGACTTCATGAGATCTTAGGTACTAATTGTTACATTCTTTTACAAAAGTAAATCGCCACCGAATTGACTGAACAGAGAGGTTATTAAATCCCTAAGAATGGCGCTAAAGGAGTACGCACCTGTAAAGTAAAGTACAAGAGGTCCATTTAAAAATTTATGAAGAATTTGACAACCCGATTGAAAAGGGCTACAACAAGCAAGCTTACGGGAAGTTACAAATGGAAGTGCAAAGAACACTCATGGCTGTGCCAAGCGCATCCACTACAAACACCACTGATGTGCAACTACCTAGAATCACAATCCCAAAATTTGATGGAGAATTGTTAAAGTTGAGACAATTTTTCGATTTGTTTTCATGCATGGTTCATGAAACAAACATGCCCGCTATAAAGAAAATGTGGTACCTCAAAACCGCACTTACCGGAGATGCTGAAAGGCTGATTCGTCATATATAACTCAAGGAAGAGAATTATGTACAAGCCTGGGAAATACTGGTTGATTCGTATGACAAGCCGAGACAGCTAGCAAATAAAGTAATACGCAGATTGCTGCATCAACAGGCATCCTGTGATAGTGCAAAGTCATTGCAGGAATTATATATAACAACAATTGAGTCTCTCGCCTCCTTGAAGGGTCTAGGCATCGACATATCTACATGGGTTCCAATTTTAGTCGTATTACTGACCGACAAGCTCGACATGAATAACCGGGCTTTGTATGAGCAATCACTTGGAAGCTCAACTGAGATCCAACCATTACATACGATGATAGATTTTTTGGATCAAAGAGTACGTGTCCTAAGCACAGGAAAATCGGAAAAATCGTCGAAAAGAGAGTCAAGGAACTCAACTTGTGCGTCGTCAACAACCGGAAAGTTATCGTCATGTGAATTCTGTAAAAAAGAATTCCATCCCCCATACAAATGTGAAGACTTCCAATCAAGGCCCACATCTGAGAGATTAAATTGGGTTCTGAAACAAAGAATGTGCGTCAAGTGCTTTAGCACTGATCACAAAACAAAGGAGTGCCGCAGTCGAAAGTGCTTCAAGTGCAAGAAAGATCACAATACTCTTCTTCATCTCGACACTACCGTAGAACCGCGTCCACCAATTGTTGGGGCGGCAAGTAATAAAAACTATAATTTAGTTGCTACGGTTAAGGTTGCAGTGCAGGCCAACAATGGACAGTGTGCTAATTTTTGAGCACTACTTGACTCTGGATCGCAAATAAATCTGATTACAGAGCTTCAATGTTATCACCGAATGCTAAATTACGAATTGAAGGCATTGGAGGATTTCCGAAAACTAGTAAAGCGCCAGTCAACATACTAGTTAAATCACTTCATAGTGGTTTCACACAACGGATTGAAGCTTTTGTATTACCGCAGATAATACCTGATTAGCCAGCCCAGCCACTTTCGCTAGCGGCTACAAAATTATCCAAGGGAATGGTCTTGGCGGACCCCAACTTTGACAAACCAGTAAAAATAGACCTGCTCATTGGTGCAGAGCACTATTATTCTTTGCTGCTTCCAAATCAGAAGAACGTTACAACCAAAGGTCCAATAATGCAAAACACAAAATTTGGTTGGATAGTAGATGGCAAAGTGACTACTGACAGTTCATCCGCCATCTGCGCGATTAATTCCATACAAGAAACCAACGATTTAATAGAAAAATGTTGGACATTGGAAAACATGGATACAACAGAAAAACATCCGTCTCCCACAGAAGCATACTGCGAAAACCATTTCGTTGGAAATTTAAGGACAGCAGCAGATGGAAGACTCATTGTAAAACTCCCGTTTTCTGAACACTCTTCAGCCCTGGGTAAGTCAAGAGAAATAGCAACCAAAAGGTTTCCTTCGTTGGAGTGAAGAACATCAGCAGACGTTTGGAAAGGGTATTCAGAATTCATGGATGAGTATGAAAAATTGGGACACATGAAAAGTGTAAGTCCAGCACAGATTCCCAAAGGTCATTACTTCATACCTCATCACTGCGTTCTCAAACCGGATAGCACTACCACAAAATTACAGGTAGTATTTGATGCATCATACAAAACATCGAGTGGAAAATCTCTCAATAATATCTTGCATGCCGGCCCAACCGTACAAAGTGAGTTATTCGCGATACTTCTGCGATTTAGAACTGACAAGTATGTGTTCACAGCGGACATAGAGAAAATGTACCGTCAAGACTGGATAAGTCCGGATGATCAGTTTTATCAGCTCATCGTAATCCATCAGAAGATCTCAAGTACTATCGCTTGAAGACTGTAACATACGGAACTACATCGGCTCCGTTTCTGCCAACTAAATGTTTAAACCAACCACAGAGTGCTATGTGAGGAGTTGAATAACTCCCCACAAATTCCTGCAGCAAGAATAACGGATGGCCGGCCGCCTACCAGTTACGCGGCGAATTCGCGTAGTAGCGGTGCGGCGAAGAGAGTTTGGAGAACAAGGATGAGGATGAGAGTTTGGAGAGTGAGAGAGTGGAGACGTCAAGTTGGAGAGAGAGAACTCTGTCAAAGAGAGTTTGTAGACCAAATGAGAGAGTGGAGAATCCAACTCCAGGGAGAGAGAACTCTGGCAAAGAGAGTTTGGAGACCAAGAAGCGGAGAGTGAGAGAGTGGAGACTTTGCAGGCAGAGCCAGAGTTCCGTGTGAAAAAGGGAAATAACGGAACAGCACCGGACTTTGGACTCTGCCGTGGACTTTGGACCGGTATTAAGAAGTGCCACATCTCAGAGGCTGAGTGGCGCACAGGCGTGCCACATGCACCAGTGGAATCAGCGGGACGGTGGCAACATGCGGAACTGCGGTTGGAAGCCAGGCGTGAAGGACAAGTGGATCAAACAGGATCCACGGACTTTGGACCCGAAGTGGAGAGATGCCGCGGCCAGAGCACAAAAGGGAAATAACGGTACCCGGAGGCCCTATATAAAGCCGCAGGGCGCTGGCAGCAGGATCAGTCGATCACAAGGTGTCAACCCGTAAAGATCAGTCTAGATAACAAAGTGAATAAGTCAGTCAACAAGTGCAAAGTAATCTACAAGTGAAACACAAGCCCAGTCGTCGGAAGCAGCGCCGTGGGAGCCTTCAAGGAGCAAGATCCCTACGTCGAGACATTCGTGATTGGACCACCAGGAATCTCCGGATTGAGACACAGGTAGCAGAGGTCCAGAGGGCATCACACGGCTAAGTCAAGACGAACCGTTTCTACTCCTGTTACGACTAAGTCCTCGCATTACGCTTGGCGTGTCTATCAGAGTGGAGAAGTGAAGTCCTGCGACAAGAGATCGAAAACTCGGGGCGAGAGCCATCTAAACCCCGGGTGCCTTGTTTAAAATACTCCTTTGTCGGGTCGCGGCGTAAGCCCAGTCCGTCAAGGAGAACTCGAACAGGTCCTGGCGAGACCAGCCAAAAAGGGCGAACCGGTTGTCATCTCAAGGCGCTCTCCTAGAGAAACCTAATGGTTCTACGAGCCCGGGATCGGCGTGTGTCCAAGCCCCGAGTACCAGAAGACACGCCACGTCCAGCCTCACAACCAGCACCTTCAGGAGCGAGGCGCAGGACATCGTCAGCTACAGCACCCGCCAGAAGGGACACCGAGCTACGCGGAAACGTCACGGGCAACAAGCAAGAGGGTCAGACCAGGGTGGAACGTTCGTTTGCACTAGGCGAAAAAGCGAGGTGGAGCGCTAGGCAGATTCCTGGTATTACCTCGACTGTCAGCGCGATCCGAGCGAAACCCTAGTGGGACCATCCGGGACAGAGCCAGGGACAGGCGGTTGTGTGTCTATTGAGGTAGGCCTGTAGAGCGCAGCACCCGTTCACCCTAGTCTGGGAACGGTGACGTTTCCCTAAGCCCGCACGGCTGATCGCCTTGTGAGTCCGGGGCGATACAAGTAATCGTCGGGCCCATACATCGTGCACAAGCGTCGCCGAGCGTCTTCACGGAGCTACAGGGATCTGCAGGACCGGAGCACGGAGTCCGCAACGTTCCAACGAGCTCTGGACCAAGTAATCGGACCCGAAATGTCACCGCATGCATTCGCCTACCAAGATGACATCATAGTGGTTGGGCGCACGCTGGAGGAACACACAGAGAACCTTAAAGAAGTGTTCCGACGCCTAAAGGAAGCAAACCTCACGATCAACCCGGAAAAGTGCCAATTTTTCAAGGAAGAGCTGCTGTGCCTAGGACACCGAGTGACTAGCGAAGGAATAGGTACTGATCCGGAAAAAGTAGCGGCCATCGCCGAATTGAAACCACCCTCAACCGTCAAAGAACTTCGGCAATACCTGGGAGTAGCGTCGTGGTACCGCCGATTTGTGGCAGATTTTGCCAAAATAGTCAAACCATTAAATGACTTACTACGCAAAGGCAGTAAATGGGAATGGACACAGGAGCATCAGATGGCATTTGAGGAAGTTAAGGCTAGACTTGTCGCAGATTAGATATTAGCGTGCTCGGATTTCAACAAAACGATCACCCTACTGTAGTATGCGCACATATCGGGTACATACTGTACATTAATAACGTTAAATACACAAAAGTCCAACGCTAGCACATTTTCAAGTGCATTGGTAATATGATCACCCCAGCAGACAACTGTCGCTGTGTTGGCATGTTACACACAGGCCGACTCACTCGAATATGATTTATATGTCGCGCACGCTGCATACCCCTTTGCGCTTAAACAGCGAATATTAATATATTCGCATACAAATAATGGGCAAGAAGTAGTCTATAAGAATATTGGCATCTCAAATGCACACTCAGCACAAGCCGCCTAAAGGGGCCGTGCTTGAAGTTAATTAGTTGCCAGCGTGGTGAATATATGAAGATCACCACGGTCAACATATTTCCCCGCTGCTGCCAAATGCCCAGCAATTAGACTTAAGCAGAAGCGAATGTACAATCAAAAGATGAACATGAATAAAATATGACCGTCTGCAACAACTTATATCGGCGTATGAATCTACTCTATATGGCGACCGTGACATATGTGACCTGGATCTGAATCAACATAGACTGCAACCAACAACTACAACAAATAACGGAAAAATTATCTGAGTGAGTAGAGATGGAGTTATGGCTAAAAGGGGGGGCGTGAAAAATAAAATAACTAAAAGAATAGCTCACATAAAGTGGCTCTTATTTAAAAATCAGACGCCACCCCCCTGGGCAACAGCCCAAAAGTTACAAGAAGAACTTGATTTTTTTAAGTTCAAGTTATACAAAATCAAAGCCAATAACTCCAGCTCACTCAGAAATTACAAATCTGTCTAAAGAAAAACTTATAACACCTCCTCCTCCTAAAAAGAAACTACCGAAGAAGATTAAGGAATGTCCCAAGGACTGCCCGGGACCACTGGAGAGCCCACACTGCGAGTCAACATGTATTACACCTGTGCGATGACCGGCACCGGTACCGCCTGAGCCCAGAGGCCCCGGACAGCGAAAATTCAACAAGTGTGGAAGGAATGGCAAATCCTTCTACACCAACGCTGGAAATATATGACAACAAGAGATGAAATAGCCTGTGCAGCCAGCACCGGTCCCGTTCGGCGCATCAAGCCAGACCAAGGACAAGTGAACCGACAGCGCTACCAAGAGCGCATAATTTTTTTTCCTTTGCACTGCGTGGCAAAATTTTTTTTAATTGCACTGCGATGCATATTTTTTCATTTACTATATAAAACAATTGTAAAATTGAGCGGAACCCCTTTCTGCCCGATTAGAAGTGTAGCCCGTAAAGCTATGCGAAACCATAGGCAGGAAAATTGTAAACTTAACAAAATACACTATAGAAAAATTTAATTCAATTTTGTCGCGTTAATGATTTTTAATAATAGCATAAGTAAAACATCCCCAATTGATAAAAGAAAGCCATACATAAATGACATAAGATTTCCATTAAAAGAATTGGAAAAAATTCCCAATATGGGATTAGTAGAAGTTAAGTCAGTGGATTCCACTGCTAATGTTATAAATAAAATTGAATCGCAAAATATCGATTTCAAACTAACCAATATTTTATTAGCAATAATTGTTTTTTTTATGAGCGCATTTATTTTATATAAGGCCTATATGTTCCACAATAAATGTGTAACAAAAAGAGCCATTAACAGAAGCCAGGCTAATGATCTGGATAAAATCTAATTTAACAAGCGCAAAACAATTGCTATAATAAAATATAACAACATTTTTTTTAATTAAAACAAAAAATAAAATTTTAACGAAAAATTGTATATGTATACCCGTATATAAATATGAGAAAATAAAATACCCGTTTAAATAAACAAATAAATAAAAATCATTTAAAAGAAAAATTTGTCAAAATGAATACAACAGAGTGCCTTAGAGTTACTTTGACCAACGAGCCAAATTTTGAGAATAGGGTATTAGCCTTAATTAGGAACAGAGCAGAGCCTCTTTTAATTGCAGATTTCGAGTACGAATATATGAATAGGTACGACCTTGAATTCTCTCCACTTGTTCATTGTAGCAAAACGCAAAAGGCAATTGTACTGTCTACCGTGAGAAACTGTAAAGTATTCTCCGAAATTGACATACACCCAATATTAGGACATATTAACGTGCTAAAAATTATGCACAAGTAAATAGTAAAAAAAAAAAAAAAAAAAAAATAGTGACTAAAAATTGAATATGGAATGGGAGCAATTAATACTCCATATCCGAGAATTAAAAGAAACATTTGAAAAGTCTTACAAATGTGTAAGCCAAAAAAGGCAAACACAAAAAGAAACAGTAGATAAACATGCAAAAATTCTTGTAGATTCGTATAATCAGGCTAGAACCCTAGTGCATGAAAATAGGGAAATAATTAACAAAACAAACTTATCAAAATTATCAAAAATATTGATAAGGTTGCGGGCAAACCTAATAGCTGTCAAGGATAAGTATGATTTGAAAATATATATCCCGACAATTTTGAATACGCCTTTAACATTAGACCAACAAAAAGCACTAGCAGAAGAAGAAGATTCAGATACAAGCAAAGATATCGAAATAAATGAAAAAGATCTACACGATCTCACAATCCCTGCATTTATTTCAGCAGAAGAGTCAGAAACAGAAGAAGACGAAAATATAGATTCAGATACAAATATATTAGAAAGAAAAGAAAACATAATGGCAGATCCAGCCGCCCAACGGGCATATATTAAAGATATATCAAGTGCTATTCCGGAATTCAACGGACAAAAACTACACTTGCATAGATTTGTAACAGCTTTGAAGCTGGTTGACCTGACAAAGGGAACGTTTGAAGATTTGGCTGTAGAAGTCGTCAAATCAAAAATTGTAGGATCTACACTATATAAGGTACAAAATGAACGCACAATTGATGCTATTATTAATAAACTACAAAGCACAATTGTTGGCGAAACCTCAGAGGTAATTAAAGCTAAAATGGCAAATATTTACCAAAGAGGAAAAACTGCAACTCAGTTCACAAACGAACTTGATAACTTGCGTAAACTGCTAGAAGCATCATATATCGATGAAGGATTAAATGCTGAACACGCTGACAAATTCAGCACAAAAGAAGCTATATCCACTCTGATAAAGAATTGCGAAAGCGGAAAAACTAAAACAATTTTGGAAGCAGGCTCATTTAATAATATGAATGACGCTATAACAAAATACATACACTGCAGTAATCAACAAACAAATAACCACAGTGTAATGTATACAAATAACCGAGGTAGTTATTATAGAGGCAATGGCAGAGGAAACTATCGAGGTAATTTCACACGAGGAAGAAATAACTTCTACCAGGGAAATTATCGCGGCAGAGGCCAATATTACCAACATAATAATTATCAAGGAAATTATGGCCGAGGCCAAAACCAAAATTATTACGGAAACCAAAACACAAATTATAACAGAAACAATAGAGGAAACTCAAATACTCCAAGAGGCACCTCTCAAAATAGTTCAAACAATAGAGGAAACTCGAATGCTCAAGTCAGAGCTATTGAAACTGAACAGGAAAACTAAGAAATTCCCTTAAGAAAAATAAGCCACACAAAACCACTATATATAAAATAAATCTTAGTCTCAACATTTACATTCAAATAAAAAATTATCAAACAAAAACCCCCTTAACCCTTTTAATTGATACAGGCGCTGATTTAAGTCTTTTAAAAATAAACTCTGATAACTATGATAACATAGACACATCAAAAATAATAACAATGTCTGGAATAGGAGAAGGTACTCTTAAATCCAAAGGTTTAGCATTTATAGAAATACAAACAGGAAAATTTATAATCCCTTTCAACTTTCAAATAGTTGATGATAACTTTCCGATACCCTGTGATGGTATAGTAGGAATGGATTTCCTAAAAACATTTAATTGCCAAATCGACTTTCAGACAGATCACGATTGGTTAATAGCTAGACCGGAAAACTTCGATCAAGAGATCAACATTCCAATTATACATTCGATAGACAATAACTTAATAATTCCTGCTAGATCCGAAGTTGTAAGACAAATTTATGTAAACACGTCTCACAAAGAGATACTTATTAAAAATCAATATATATCCGATGGCGTAATTATAGCAAGTACTATAGCCAATTCCAATAATACTTTTGTCCGCATTTTAAACACAACCGATACCAATAAAATTATAAACATTTCTAAAATAGATTACGAACCATTAAATAACTATCAAAAACCTCAAAGCATAGATTTTAAAATCAGACAAAATGAGGTCCTATCCAAATTATCAAAAAATTTTCCTGAAATGTTTAAAAGTACACTCACCAAACTATGCACCGAATTTACTGATATATTCGGATTAGAAACGGAACCAATATCCTCCAATAATTTTTATGAACAAAAATTAAGAGTAAAGGATGACATTCCGGTTTATATTAAAAACTATAGAACACCCCATAGCCAAAAAGAAGAAACAGATAAACAAGTCGAAAAACTAATTAAAGATGGCATTGTAGAACCTTCCGTATCAGAGTACAATAGCCCATTACTTCTTGTGCCAAAGAAATCACTTCCAGGAACAGAAGAAAAACGGTGGAGATTAGTTATTGACTACCGACAAATAAATAAAAAATTATTAGCAGATAAATTCCCATTACCAAGAATCGACGATATACTCGATCAACTTGGCAGAGCAAAATTCTTTTCATGTTTGGATTTAATGTCTGGTTTCCACCAAATACCTTTAGAAAAAGAATCCAGAGACATAACGTCATTTTCAACGAGCACTGGCTCATACCGCTTTAAACGATTACCTTACGGTGTAAAAATCGCCCCTAATTCATTTCAAAGAATGATGACATTAGCCTTTTCGGGACTCGAACCATCCCAAGCTTTTCTTTACATGGACGATCTAATAGTTATAGGTTGTTCCGAAAATCATATGATTAAAAACTTAACTAACGTATTTAACTTATGTCGAAAACACAATCTCAAGCTTCATCCAGAAAAATGTTCATTCTTTATGCACGAAGTCACATTTTTAGGCCATAAATGTACAAACAAAGGAATTTTACCTGATGATAAAAAATATGATGCAATAACTAAATACCCTGTCCCTTCTGATGCAGATGAATCGAGAAGATTCGTCGCTTTCTGCAATTATTACCGACGCTTTATACCAAATTTCTCTCATTACTCAAGACATTTAACCCACCTTTGCAAGAAAAATGTAACATTTAATTGGACACCCGAATGCCAAAAAGCTTTTGAATACCTTAAAAATGCATTAATTCAACCAACCCTACTACAATACCCAGATTTTAATAAAGAATTTTGTATAACAACAGATGCTAGCAAGCAAGCTTGCGGAGCAGTTTTAACTCAATCACACGATGGAGTTGATCTCCCGGTAGCATACGCCTCAAGAACATTCACAAAAGGCGAAAGTAATAAATCAACAACTGAACAAGAATTAACAGCAATACACTGGGCTATAAATTACTTCCGACCATATGTATATGGCAAACATTTCACTATTAAAACAGACCATAAACCGTTAACATATTTGTTTTCAATGAAAAATCCAACTTCCAAGTTAACAAGAATGAGACTAGATCTAGAAGAATTTCAATTTACAGCAGAGTATCTTAAGGGAAAAAATAACTACGTGGCAGATGCCTTATCAAGAATAAGCATAGAAGAACTCAAAGACATAAACAAACAAATTTTAAAAGTCACTACAAGATTACAAAACAGACAGAATAATAAAAACTGCGCAGTTTCAAAATCAGATTCGGATTTGCAAAAGCAACCGACAGCTTCTAAGCCCAAAATATTTGACGTCATTCGTAATGAGGATGTTAAAAAAGTAGTGACCTTGCATTTAACATCATCAAATTGTTCCCTTAAAAAAGGAAAAAAGATATATGCAAGAATAAGTGTGGATGATCTATATACCAATGGAATATTCGATTTAGATCAATTTTTCCAAAGGCTGGAAAGAACGGCCGGTATAAATAAGATTAGCCAACTTAAGATGGCACCGAGCGAGAAAATCTTTGAAATTATTTCAATAGATATATTCAAAAATATGGGCAATAAAATATTAATGAATCTAAGAGTAGCGCTACTCAAGCCGGTGACCACAATAAATGATAAAAAAGAAATAGAAGCTATACTGTCTAGACTACATAATGATCCAACACAAGGTGGACATACAGGAATTACAAAAACGCTAGCGAAAATTAAAAGACATTACTATTGGAAAAACATGACGCGTGACGTTGCAAACCACGTGAAAAAATGTATTAAATGCCAACAGGCCAAAACAACAAAACATACAAAAACCCCCTTGACTATTACAGAAACACCTCTGAAGGCATTTGATAGAGTGTTAGTGGATACGATCGGTCCATTACCTAAATCAGAACAAGGAAATGAATATGCAGTTACACTAATATGTGACTTAACCAAATACCTTGTTGCCATTCCAATACCGGATAAAAGTGCAAAAACTGTAGCAAAAGCTATATTTGAATCATTTATTCTAAAGTACGGTCCAATGAATACATTCATTACGGATATGGGTACGGAATACAAGAATTCAGTAATCAAAGATTTATGTAAATATCTAAATATTGAAAACATAACATCTACTGCACACCACCACCAGACTTTAGGTACAATAGAAAGAAGCCACAGAACTTTTAACGAATATGTTAGATCATACATCTCGTCAGACAAAACTGATTGGGATGTTTGGCTTTTATACTTTACATATTGTTTTAACACTACACCCTCGATGGTACACGATTACTGTCCATACGAGCTGGTTTTTAGTAAATCTCCCAAATTAAACATTTCATTTAACAGTAATGATAAAATTACACCTTTATATAATATAGATGACTACGCCAAAGAATCAAAGTTCAGACTCGAAAATGCATATAAAAGAGCAAGAATAATGATTGAACAAAATAAAAAACGGCAAAAAGAAATATATGATAAAAACATTAAAGATTTTGAAATAAAAATAGGAGATAAAGTTTTACTAAAAAACGAAACAGGTCATAAGTTAGATAAACAGTACTTAGGACCCTACGTAGTAATTGAAATTAATAAAAATGACAATATTAAGATAAAAGACAATAAGAACAAACAGCAGGTAGTACATAAAGACAGATTAAAAATGTTTAAAACATAGAACAACTAATTTCAATTAATTTCATTTATTGATTTGTTTAATTTAAAAAAAAAAAAAAAAAAAAAAAAACCTTACAATTTTATTAATTATAATTGATTCAACGTTAATTAATATAATCTCATATATATCATACGGTATGGCCATACCCAAAACAATTTTAATAATATTAATACAAATAAAATTTAAACAAAATAAAAAAAAAAAATGTTTATTAATAATAAGAAAATAAAATATACCTATATATATACATTTTTCTGATTTGAAAAAAAAAAAAAAAATTAACATATACAAAAACAACATTTTTCCAATTTCTTTATATTTTTAATCATACAACATTTTAAAATACAAAAAAAAAAAAAAAAACATAATCTTTAATATATATAAACTTTAGAAAATAACTCCACTATATTACGTTATTTTTCAAAAAGAGGGAGATGTAGTATGCGCACATATCGGGTACATACTGTACATTAATAACGTTAAATACACAAAAGTCCAACGCTAGCACATTTTCAAGTGCATTGGTAATATGATCACCCCAGCAGACAACTGTCGCTGTGTTGGCATGTTACACACAGGCCGACTCACTCGAATATGATTTATATGTCGCGCACGCTGCATACCCCTTTGCGCTTAAACAGCGAATATTAATATATTCGCATACAAATAATGGGCAAGAAGTAGTCTATAAGAATATTGGCATCTCAAATGCACACTCAGCACAAGCCGCCTAAAGGGGCCGTGCTTGAAGTTAATTAGTTGCCAGCGTGGTGAATATATGAAGATCACCACGGTCAACATATTTCCCCGCTGCTGCCAAATGCCCAGCAATTAGACTTAAGCAGAAGCGAATGTACAATCAAAAGATGAACATGAATAAAATATGACCGTCTGCAACAACTTATATCGGCGTATGAATCTACTCTATACTACAAACGGATGCCAGCGACTACGGCATCGGAGCAATATTAACCCAGGACACGGATAGAGGAAAGAAGGTCATATCCTATTCAAGCCGAACGCTCAACGGCGCGGAGAGGAACTACTCAACGACAGAAAAGAGTGCTTGGCAATTGTCTGGGCGATCCGAAAACTCAAGCCATATCTGGAAGGCTACCACTTTAAAGTAGTAACCGGCCATATGGATGCCAGCGACTACGGCATCGGAGCAATATTAACCCAGGACACGGATAGAGGAAAGAAGGTCATATCCTATTCAAGCCGAACGCTCAACGGCGCGGAGAGGAACTACTCAACGACAGAAAAGAGTGCTTGGCAATTGTCTGGGCGATCCGAAAACTCAAGCCATATCTGGAAGGCTACCACTTTAAAGTAGTAACCGGCCATATGGCCCTGAAGTGGCAAAACAGCATAGAAAGCCCTTCAGGAAGGATCGCCAGATGGGCCCTGGAGTTGCAGCAGTACGACTTTGAGATAGCGTACAGGAAGGGACAGCTGTACGTGGTGGCAGACGCTCTGTCAAGGCAGTCATTGCCCGAAACGCTCAGAGGCATAAAGGAGACATCGACAGCGGAAGCTTCAGGAGCGTGCAGCTGGTTTCGAGAGATGTGCGATAAGATAAGGACCCAACCGCTAAAGTACCCGGACTACGTTATGAAAGGCGATAATCTGTACAGAAGCATACCACATAGAACGGGCAGTGAGGATGTCGTTACATGGAAGATGTGCGTCCCGAGGGCTCTACGAGAAACGGTGCTGAAAGAAAACCACGACTCACCAGCAGCTGGGCACGTAGGAAGCCGAAGGACAATAGCACGTCTGGCAGCCCGATACTACTGGCCGGGTATGCATAGAGACGCCAGAGCCCACGTAAGGAAATGCGAAACCTGCATGAGGTTCAAGCCAAATCAAAAGCAGGCGGCGGGCAAAAAAAAAACCCTGAAATGCAAACACAAGTAAATGCCGGTCTAGCTAAATTTGGCAACTCACCACGGGTAAAGAAACCTGGCTGCTGACAGAGCGCGACAACCAACGGCGCAGCCGCAGCCTAACCTGTTAAGGGCATTGACCCCAAAACCAAGGGCATGGAAGGGCATAGTTGCAGCATCTGAAAGAAGAGGGATGAATAAGAAACACAAAAACAAATCCAGTGAAATCGGCACTTACAGAACAATTGTGCAAACTCACCATGAACTAGGGACGGGGGCGCCTCGATAAGGCGGTCGATTAGCACGGACGATAGTGCGACTAGGGACGGGGGCGCCTCGATAAGGCGGTCGATTAGCACGGACGATAGTGCGATCGATGGGCACACGATATTTGGATATATCATGGTGAGGTGAATATCGCAAGCGACCAAGTGGCAACGCCGCCCCAGCGATATCGATAGCTGATGGGTGTCGATATCATGGGGAGTTCCGCTGGGTTATCGGGATCTGATGGGTGTCGATAGGAGCCAAATTTTAAAATTTCCCGAAGTAAGGGAGGAATGTGAGGAGTTGAATAACTCCCCACAAATTCCTGCAGCAAGAATAACGGATGGCCGGCCGCCTACCAGTTACGCGGCGAATTTGCGTAGTAGCGGTGCGGCGAAGAGAGTTTGGAGAACAAGGATAAGGATGAGAGTTTGGAGAGTGAGAGAGTGGAGACATCAAGTTGGAGAGAGACCTCTTTGACAGAGGTCAAAGAGAGTTTGTAGACCAAATGAGAGAGTGGAGAATCCAACTCCAGGGAGAGAGAACTCTGGCAAAGAGAGTTTGGAGACCAAAAAGCGGAGAGTGAGAGAGTGAAGACTTTGCAGGCAGAGCCAGAGTGCCGTGTGCAAAAGGGAAATAACGGAATAGCACCGGACTTTGGATTCTGCCGTGGACTTTGGACCGGTATTAAGAAGTGCCACATCTCAGAGGCTGAGTGGCGCACAGGCGTGCCACATGCACCAGTGGAATCAGCGGGACGGCGGCAACATGCGGAACTGCGGTTGGAAGCCAGGCGTGAAGGACAAGTGGATCAAACAGGATCCACGGACTTTGGACCCGGAGTGGAGAGATGCCGCGGCCAGAGCACAAAAGGGAAATAACGGTACCCGGCCCTATATAAAGCCGCTGGGCGCTGGCAGCAAGATCAGTCGATCACAAGGTGTCAACCCGTAAAGATCAGTCTAGATAACAATGTGAATAAGTCAGTCAACCAGTGCAAAGTAATCTACAAGTGAAACACAAGCCCAGTCGTCGGAAGCAGCGCCGTGGGAGCCTTCAAAAAGCAAGATCGCTACGTCGAGATATTCGGGATTGGACCACCAGGAATCTCCGGATTGAGACACAGGCAGCTGAGGTCCAGAAGGCATCACACGGTTAAGTCAAGGCGAACCGTTTCTACTCCTGTTACGACTAAGTCCTCGCATTACGCTTGGCGTGTCTATCAGAGTGGAGTAGTGAAATCCTGCGACAAGAGATCGAAGACTCGGGGCGAGAGCCATCTAAACCCAGGGTGCCTTGTTCTAAATACTCCTTTGTCGGGTCCCGGCGTAAGCCCAGTCCGTCAAGGGAAACTCGAACAGGTCCTGGCGAGACCATCCAGAAAGGGCGAACCGGTTGTCATCTCAAGGCGCTCTCCTAGAGAAACCTAATGGTTCTACGAGCCCGGGATCGGCGTGTGTCCAAACCCCGAGTACCAGAAGCCACGCCACGTCCAGCCTCACAACCAACACCTCCAGGAGCGAGGCGCAGGACATCGTCAGCTACAGCACCCGCCAGAAAGGACACCGAGCTACGCGGAAACGTCACGGGCAACAAGCAAGAGAGTCAGACCAGGGTGGAACGTTCGTTCGTTAGGCGTAAAAGCGAGGTGGAGCGCTAGGCAGATTCCTGGTATTACCTCGACTGTCATCGCGATCCGAGCGAAACCCTAGTGGGACCATCCAGGACAGAGCCAGGGACAGGCGGTTGTGTGTTTATTGGCGTAGGCCTGTAGAGCGCAGCACCTGTTCACCCTAGTCTGGGAAAGGTGACGCTTCCCTAAGCCCGCACGGCTGATCGCCTTGTGAGTCCGGGGCGCTACAAGTGGTCGTCGGGCCCATACATCGTGCACGAGCATCGTCGAGCGTCGCCGAGCGTCTTCACGGAGCTACAGAGATCTGCAGGACCAGCCATCAAGCCCGCTGTAAACGCACCCGCAATAAATCCAATTCGAACCCGTGAATTCTGTGCTTTCTCACTGATCTACTGGGCGGTCACGTTTATATAAATTTGGTGGGACGAACACACAACTTCTCTGAGCTAGCCGCACGAATCTCGTAGCGAGCAGACATCAAAAATCAGTTCGTTACAACTCTTATCAAAGGCCACGTACCCTTTGGGATCAGCAAAACTCTGAGATGACTTCTATGTTGACGACTGCCTCACTAGGTCCAATTCCATTGCTGAAACCATACAAATTCGCGATGAGCTAAACAAAATCTTAGTTCCGACTGGCTTTAGACTCCGCAAGTGGTGCTCAAACAACGAACAGTTGTTAAAAGGTATTCCCAAGGAAGACATTGTTAGTGATGTCAAGCACGATGAGTCTTTTGAACATTACAGCGTAAAGACGCTGAGTCTGATTTGGATGCCAAAGAAAGATCACTTATGTGGACGGACACAAAAAAGCCACTCCACAAAGATTACGAAAAGAGTGGTTTGCTCAGAATTGGCGCAAATTTTTGACCCCTTAGGGTTGTTTGCACCAGTTGTAGTCAAAGCAAAAATCTTTTTGCAACAACTCTGGGAAACAAAACTGGAATGGGATGATGAGTTGCCAGAGCAACTCCAACACCAATCTACGTTCGGGCAACGTACAGAAATAACTAGGTATCAGTTAGGTTACTCTGTTCTAAAATCACGAGTAGCCCCAAAGGCTCAGCAGACATTGGAACTATGTGCTGCAGTATTAGGAGCAGAACTAAGCGAAGAGTCGCTGAAGAGTTAAGCCAGATGCAGCGCTACAGGACGGAGGACAAAAAAAGTCACTATCTCCCGTACTTGGCAATGATTGTCTTATAAGAGTCGGAGGAAGGTTAGAAAACTCTACACTTCTCACAATGCACATTGTTCCTATTGAAAAAATGTTGCTACGAGAGATGCATGAGGACAACATGCATTGCGGTGCTCAGGCACTACGAGCTATCGCGCGACAACAGTACTGGATACTCAACGAAAAGATTATGTCCAGAAGCATTATTCACAACTGTGTGAGATGCAGTAGAGCAAGACCCAAGCTGATGCAACAGATCATGGGAGATCTCCCAGCGGAACGTGTCACACAAGCTCGTCCATTTTTAATGTCCGGCGTAGACTATTGTGGCCCCTTTTGGATTCATCACAAGATCCGAGGAAAAAGACCAGACAAGGCATACATCGCCGTTTTTTGCTGCTTCTCCACAAAGGCAGTACATCTTGAACTGGTAAGCGATTTAACCACAAACGCATTCTTAGCAGCATTTAGGAGATTTCTGAGCCGCCGTGGCAGATATCAGACAATCCACTGCGATAATGCAACCAATTTTGTTGTAGCAAGCGGCAAGTTGATTTTAAATTCATACCGCCACGAGCACCATCATTCGGAGGCAGCCGTGAAATCCGCCAAAAAACTACTATTGACAACACCCTCTACGGCGTTATTGACGTTTGAAGAATTAAATACAGTGATAGTCGAAGTTGAAGCAATTTTAAACTCACGACCAATTACACCGATATCAAATGATCGCACAGACATGGCAGCCCTCACTCAAGGAATCTTCCTAATTGGCGAACCACTAACGGCTTCACCTGATATTAATGCCGATCGAAAGACAAATTCACTTGTAAAGCGCTGGGAATTGGTATCCAGGCTGAAGCACTTATTCTGGAATCAATGGTCAGCCGAGTACACAAGTGGAAGACAGAAGCACAAAACGTCAGGGAAGGACTAATGGTGGTGATAAAAGAAGACAATTTACCAGTAATGAATTGGCGACTAGGACGAATAGTTAAAACTTATCATGGTGCGGATAACCGCGTTCGGATGGGTGATGTAAAAACATCATCTGGGATATTTCAGCGGCCCATCACTCGGTTGCATGAAATTTGGAGCAGCATTTAGCAACCATCAACAAGGAACGAGGCAGATATCAAGGCGACCACTTGCAGCAAACATTCGTAGTCTTAACTACCCAGCTAACCCTGCTTGCAACTGGGATGCAGCGGATGCAAGCTGAAATTACCCGCGTTCTCACCGACGTTTGTCATCGAACCATCAGTCCCATGCTGGTAACTCCTAAGCAGCTAAGAGACCAATTAGATAAAATTCGGGATCATCTACTTCCGGATCAGATGTTGCCGGTCTCGTCGGAAAATGTAATGGAACTCTATGAAATCATGCGCGCTGAGGGAACCACAACTACAGATCATGTCATATTTAAAATGACATTGCCTCTGGTATCAACAGCACAACAGGAAGTCTTCAGGAGGCTGGAATCGATTCGACATTAAGACACCTATTATAGCTGTAAACTCCCAAATAGATCAATTCATTGGTCTTACTGAGGATGAGTTCGACCAATGTCTAGTACTATCCAACAACGAACACATTTGCTTTAACCATCAAGCCGCATTCAACTGAAAATCGGTGTGAGTTTCAGCTATTCAACAACAAATCTGAAACACTCTGTGAGATTATTAAGTCGAAGGCAGGCTTGATTTGGTTAAGAACGCATCAACGGAACAGATGGATGTTTGCGACTCACAACCAAATAGAACTTCAAGCTGTATGCAAGGGAATCCCATCCACCAATTACCTTAATGATCAGGGTAAAAGCGCGTGCCGATCGGACGTCTATATCCTATAGCTTCCATAGGAATAATAGGGTGAAATCGGTTAAAACTTGACGTTTTTCAAGATATTTCTCGCATTGTAAAAGCTATTGACATGAATCTTTCCAAATCAAATTTTTTTGCGCATACCTTGATCAGGGTAAAAGGGCGTGTCGATCGGACGTCTATATCCTATAGCTCCAATAGGAAAAATCGGATATACATAGCTAACAACAAATGAAGACTTTTCGCGCATTGTAAAAGCTATTGACATGAATACCTTGATCAGGGTACAAGCGCGTGCCGATCGGACGTCTATATCCTATAGCTCCCATTGGAATAATAGGGTGAAATCAGTTAGAATTTGACGTTTTTCAGGATATTTCGCGCATTCTAAAAGCTATTGACATGAATCTTTCCAAATCGTATACTTTGTGCATACCTTGATCAGGGTAAAAGCGCGTGCCGATCGCACGTCTATATCATATAGCTCCCATAGAAATAATAGGGTGAAATCGGGTAAAATTTGATGTTTTTCAGGATATTTCGCGTAGTGCAAAAGCTATTGACTTGAATCTTTCTAAATCTTATTTTTTTGCGCATACCTTGTTCACGGTAAAAGCGCGTGACGATTGGACGTCTATTTCCTGTAGCTCCCATAGAATAATGGGGTGAAATCGGTTAAAATTTGATTTTTTCAGGATATTTCGCGCAGTCTAAAAGCTATTGACATGAATCTTTCCAAATCGTATTTTTTGTGCATACCTTAATCAGGGTAAAGGCGCTTGCCGATCGGACGTCTATATCTTATAGCTTCCATAAGAACAATAGTTAAAAGCAGTCAAAATATCAATTTTTTCTGCCTTTTTGCAGTCTAAAAGCTTTTGACATGAAACTATCCAAATCTAATTTATTTATGTATATCTTGCTCAGGGTAAAAGTTCTTGCCAATCAGTCTACTATATACCTCAGCTGCCATTTAAAAATTTAATTTGCTACATATAGGAAATCTTTTTATACCCTTGCAGAGGGTATTATAATTTTGGTCAGAAGTTTGTAACGCAGTGAAGGAGACGTTTCCGACCCCATAAAGTATATATATTCTTGATCAGCATGACTAGACGAGTCGATCTAGCCATGTCCGTTTGTCCGCCCGTCTGTTTATTTTTACGCAAACTAGTCCCTCAGTTTTGAAGCTATCGAGATGAAACTTTACCAAAAGTCGTCTTTCTATTGCAGGTAGTATATAAGTCGGAACCAGCCGGATCAAACAACTATCACAATGGACGGCAGTCCATGTAGTGACGAAGCGCACAAAGAGTGTGCGAAGGCGACTACTATTATATAGCCGCAGAATTGAAAATCTGCTGTAATGGTCCGATTCTACCGAGTGATACACCAATGTAAAGGTATTGCAAAAACTAAAAGGATTGCATACCAATACCTCAAGAAAATCAATTGGTTTGGGGGAGAGAGCGGCTAAAGTGTAAAAGTGAAAATTTTTTGGGGCTAGTTGGAATAATTGGCCCCTCGCACTATGCTCGTTGTATATTTACTGTAAATGCGCTTAATATGAGGGGTCATATCAGAAAATCCGAAATTATAAATTATACCGAAAACAAGATTTTCTTCTTCTTCCCAAAATGAAATAATTTGTCCCTTTGTTTGTATGCATCAAATCGTGGTATTAGGGTCCTGAAATCAATTTTACTGTGTTTAGCAGGATATGAAAAACGTTTGTTTTACGACTTTTGAAAAAACCCGCTAGTTTGGCGGGAAATCATAAAAAAAAGCTGGGTTTTGACGGCCTATAGTTTCTTAACGACTAAAGCTACAGACTCGTGCTATACCTTGTTAAAAAGGTAATTTAATATGCTAATCGCGTTGCCTTTGGTAAAAATAGCTAAATGAAATGTTTTAAAATTTATGGCTAAAAGTTGTTTTTTTAAAACGCTTTTTGGCTATTTTCTCCAAAACGGCTCTAACGATTTCTTTTAAAAGTTAAAACTATATAGCCCTTGAGATTTCTCAACTTTTAGTATATAACACATTTTCTTATAAAAATGCGCGTTTGGATGTAATTGAGCGATGAAAAGTGGAACCTGTTTCAGATTAGTATGGAAAACACTTCAAGCCTACTTGAATGTCCAAAAACCAATTTGATGAGCAAAAATTCTTATTAGACATTTTCACGGTACAAGTCTAAGTTGTATATTTAATTTAAATTCCTTAAAAGTTTTTTTTAACTTTATTTTTAGATTTTTTTTTCTCAAAAACGACTTTAACGATATTCTTTAAAACTTTAAACATAAATTTAAGGAATCTCAGGAGATTTCTTGACTTTTTGCATTTAACACATTACTGTAATGTCATATTAAAAAGTTATTCAGAAACGAAAATAGCCACTTTTGCCAGCCCAAAAAAACTAACGCTGCCTAAGTATTGAATTTCGTATGTTTGGTTACAAACTGTATTTTAGGGTCAAGGAATCGTTAAAATTGTTTTAAGCCGTTTCACAAAGGAGTCTTTTGTTTTACGAATTTTAAAAAACCCGCTAGTTTAGCGAGATGAAAACGTGAATATTAAAACCTATGGCAGCAAAAGTATAAAGAAAAAAGTAGTAGATATATTTCATACTAGCAGGGTCGCCCGCAGCTTCGCCTGCGGAAATCAAGATTAAAAATTCTACTAATAATAAAAAAGGAATTTAGGTGAATAGAGAAGCCGTGAATCAAATTGTTTAAACATTTCCATTTGTTTAAACAATATGAGCCGCGTGTAAGGAAGAGCAAGATTATGGTTTGAATATTTATGTTTTTTTTTCCAATATTATCAATGCGATTTAAATTTTAAAACAGAAAAATCAGTAATAAAACAAATCTGTAATGCACACACATAAACACACTCACACACATATATATTTAGTTTGTAAAATATATTTTTCTCTATTCTTTTTTACAACCGTTTGTCAAAAGTTCTAAAACATTTCGTGTTAGCTAAACGGGTTTTTGGATTTTAAAAATAAAAGAATTTTAAGGAAAACTTCAAATGTAAAACCAAAACCTAAAGCCTTGTAATCTAAAGGTCGTTTGTCTTTAAATCAAAGTTCTATTCAAAATTGGAGTTCTCTTATTTTTTTTTACTTTGTTCTGAGAGGTTATGGAATACTCATTTGGCATTCCGCTCTTTACCATCTACCTAAAAATAGTTTACAAAGTGGAAAAGAAATAATTATGTCAACATCATTATTGGTAAGAATTGTGGTGGGTTTGAACCCACGACCTATAGACTATGTTTCCTTTACGTACAACATAACCATCTGAGCTATAGTTTGGAAGTTCTTGCTGACATTAAAGCAAACGGTTAATAAATAAGGAGCAAAAGATTTACCATGATCACCTTGCAATTTCGCTAAGGATTAGCAAAAGCAAAAATTCTCATTTTAGAATAATTATTTGGTTTTCAGTATTTTGTTTTCATTAATTTTTCACCTTGATTAGGATTATATTAACAATGTCAGAAAGGCAGGTAGGGGGAGAAGCCGTGAATGAAATTGTTTAAACATTTCCATTTGTTTAAACAATATGACGCAAGTGTAGGAAATAGCAAAAGAATTAACTGATTTGAATATTTATGTTTTTTTTAATATTATTTAATTTTAAAACACAAAAATCCGATTGAAAATGTCTCAAACCTGTTGTGGAAATGAAAATGATATTCTTTTAGCAATAGAATATCAGTATTATCATGAATTTGAACTTAAGCAAATCTTACTTCCTTAGTCAGGTGAAATGCACACACACACGCACACTTCCACATATCTAATGGTTGGGGGTGTAAATACGCATTTTAGCGTGCGTGTGTGTGTACGCAACGGAGCCAATTTATGTTTTTATTTTGTTTTTACAAATCCACGGTTTGTCAATAATTCAACATTTGAAAGGTAATAAGTAGTTTGGAAACATTTCGTCTTAGCTTATCGGGTTTTTAGATTTTAAAAATAAAAACAAATTTAAGGAAAACTTCGATTGTAAAACTGTTAGCAAAATCTAAAACTGATCGGAGCAGCATGATTTTGCAAATAGTAAAATCATTTAAAATCCGACTTTAAATGTATATACATACGACTTTTCCTTGAAATTTTCTTAAGGGGAATTGGATAGCTCCACCGATAATTTAAAATTTAACGTTTAGCTAAAAGAATGAAGCAACAAAAAAAAAATTATCGATATATTCGCATTTTTAGGCGCGCAAGTTGGTGTTTTGTGGCTGTGGAATTTTTCCTTGCCTTTGCACGGTAACACTTGGAGGAACGTCTGAATAAAAAAAACAACAACACATAGGTGGGAGCCCATGACGTCACAATAAAAAAAACCAAATTGGCGACCTTGACGAAGGGGGCTGAATTTCAAAAAAGTTTAAATGCAGTTATTTGCGGGTATCCCATAAAATTATGAAGAGCCATTTTTTAAACCATTTTGACAACATTTATAACAGAAAAATTGCAAAAGAAAAAATTAAGAAAAAAACAAATCGAAATTTGGGGCACTTTGGGGCCGCTTATGGCTCGAATTTATATCATACACTCGGCTCCTAATTATTTCCGAATTTATGGTTTTTTTCAGATTTTTATGTCAATCCGTTCTGGGTGAATTTCCACACTGACTTTTTTAATAGTCTTCAATTATATTGATTTAGATGACTCATGTTTAAAACAAAAAGTTCTGATATAAAAAAAAAACACCTTTTAACGAGGTAAAAAACTAGTGACGACCGCACAGTCAACATATAAAAGTTCTGATATTAACATTTGTGACGAAAAATGATTACACACATGATTAAATACACTTTTTAAAATTCACTTTTTCGGCACGCTGCAATATAAAATGCCTATAAAGGGAAAAAGGCTGAACTATTTTTTAAGATTTTAGCGTGCCGAAAAAGTGCACTTTAAAAAGTGTATTTAATCATGTGTGTAATCATTTTTCGTTGATATCAGAACTTTTATATGTTGAATGTACGGTCGTCACTAATTTTTTACCTCGTTAAGAGGTGTTTTTATTTGATTTCTTATAGCTCCCATAGGAACGATCGGAAAATGAATGGGAAATTATAGAAAACAATTTTTAGCTTCGTTAATTTTTATTGTAATCTCTTCTACTCTGGAATATAACTTTATTTTATTAATTCAGAATTTCGTATTAAATTTAACATAAATCGGACGAAAATATTATATAGCTTCCCTAGGAAGGTACGATCGAAAAATGTCAAAATAATAAAAAAACTGCTGTAATTTAGTTTGTTGCTACAAATACGCAAGTAAATCTAAATTTAATATTTTGGTATTTGTAATTGAATAGGAATGACCTGCAAGGCTAGCCGAAGTTAGCTTCCCTTCTTGTTTTCAATTATTTTTCCGATTATTCCTATGGGAGCTATTAGATATAATTTTCCGATCCGGCTGGTTCCGACTTATATACTACTTGCAATAGAAAGACGATAGTTTTACAACTGACGGACAGACGGTCATGGCTAGATCGACTCGTCTAGTCATGCTGATCAAGAATATACGTTCTTTATAGGGTCAGAAATGTCTCCTTCACTGCGTTGCAAACTTATGACTAAGCGAGGACGGAAGCTAACTTCGGCAAGCCAAAGTTTTAATACCTCTGCAGTCTGCTATATGTCTCAAAGTAACTAAAAGAATCCTAATTCGGAAAAAAAACACGAAGTCTTCTTAATACAAGGGACAAATTTGGACCGATTTCGCCCTATTGTTCCTATGGGAGCTATAGGATATAGACGTCCGATCGGCACGCGCTTTTACCCTGATCAAGGTATGCGATCAAGATTCATGTCAATAGCTTTTACAATGCGCGAAATATCCTGAAAATCGTCAAATTTTATCCGATTTCACCCTATTATTCCTATGGGAGCTATAGGATATAGACGTCCGATCGGCAAGCGCCTTTACCTAAAGACTCATGTTAATAGCTTTTACAATGCGCGAAAAAATCTTCATTTTTTGAAAGCTATGTATATCCAATTGTTCCTATGGGAGCTATAGGATATAGACGTCCGATTGGGTCGGTTTTCAAACTTGATCTGCGTACACATGTTTTAGGACGACTGTAAAAGTTTGAAATCGCTATCTTTTAAACTGAGCTCGCAATCGGTATTGAAACAGACGGACAGACGGACATGGCTATATCGACTCCCCTATTGATCCTGATCAAGATTATATATACTTTATGGGGTCGGAAACGTCTCCTTCACTGCGTTACAAACTTCTGACCAAAATTATAATACCCTCTGCAAGGGTATAAAAATTGGACAACTATATCAAATAGCATTGAAATTAATAGGAGCAAAATTATAGCATTGTTAATTATACCCGTTACTCGTAGAGTAAAAGGGTATATTAGATTCGTGCAAAAGTATGTAACAGGTAGAAGGAAGCGTTTCCGACCATATAAAGTATATATATTCTTGATCAGGATCACTAGCCGAGTCGATCTGTCCGTCTGTATGAACGCTGAGATCTCGAAACTATAAAAGCTAGAAGATTGGGATTTGGCATAAAGATTCTAGGGGTTAATACGCAGCGCAAGTTTTTCACCCGTCTAAATAAACGCTGAGATCTCAAAACTATAAAAGCTAGAAGATTGGGATTTGGCATAAAGATTCTAGGGGTTAATACGCAGCGCAAGTTTTTCACGCCTATGTGCCACGCCCTCCCTAACGCCCACAAACCACGAAAAACAGTGGCACCCGTCTAAATAAACGCTGAGATCTCAAAACTATAAAAGCTAGAAGATTGCGATTTGGCATGAAGATTCTAGGGGTTAATACGCAGCGCAAGTTTTTCACGCCTATGTGCCACGCCCCCTCTAACGCCCAAAAACCGCGAAAAACTGTGGCACCCACAGTTTTGAAGCTACATTCACGGGAAAAGGAATGTGTAGTCGTTTCATCAATACATATTGATAGACCAAAGTGGGAAACCCCCCCCTCCCCCCTAACGCCCACAAGCCCCGAAAAACTGTGGCGTCCACAGTTTTAAAGCTAGAGCAAAAGTGTAAACGCCATTTTGTTTGGGTTATTAATGCCTACGGAAATGTAGAAGAAAATTTTTAAATCGTCCACCTCAGTAAAAAGTTATAATCAAATTATGAAATGGCCGGTAGATGAGACTGCTTGAGACTGCTTGCTTTAGCTGAGTAACGGGTATTTGATAGTCGAGGCACTCGACTATAGCGTTCCCTCTTGTTTTTATTGTATTCACTTCTTTTCTGAAATATATTTTTATTTTATTATTTCAGAATTTCGAATTAAATTTAACATAAATCGGACGACTTATTATATGACTGCCTTAGGAAGCATCGATCAATTAATGTCAAAATAATACGTTTACTGCTATAATTTTGTTTGTTGCAAATCTAGGTTTAAAATTTTCGTAATTTCAAGTTGAATAGTAATGATCTGCAAGGGTATATAAACTTCGGCTGACCGAAGTTAGCTTCCTTTCTTGTTAGATTTTACTCTCTTAACTTTGTACGAGCGCATATGTCTAAAGTGGTCTCAACGCAAGAGCTGCTCTCTTTTGAGGACGTCATTTGTGCCGATCTCTATCTAGCTATCTCATTCTATCGCTTAAGAGAGACAGAGAGGTAAACATATTTAACGTTATCAGCAGAGCTGATGGGACCACCTATTTGCACTATGTGCGAGCGCACTCAGAGCGAAGAGAGAGAAGAAGAAGATTTTCGTGACGATCATGAATTGGTTTTACTCCGTCGTCGAAAATGCATAATGCGCCTAAAGAAGTTTCACTTCAATAACCTCCGAGAATTCTTCAATATCGCCAAAAAGGCAGATAATGAGAACATCAAGAATACAATGACCTACTTAGGGATTACAAGAAGGAATTACGTAGGTCACAGAGAAGCTCGTGGAGAAACTTCTGCTCCTGCATCGAGAATGTCCCGGAAACAGCTAGACCAGCTGCTTACGAAGCAACCTACCATACAGAATCAGCTAATGAGGTTTTCATGAGGTTTCTCCATACAAGGGAAAGGAACAAAACCTCCTTCACCCCTTACATTTCTTCCATCTCTGGTTTCAAAATACACGGGGGTGACACAAAAAAGTAAGGGGTGAAGGAGGTTTCTAGATGGTTTTCCAAAGGAAATTGCATTTTCCCTACACCGTTGCCTGCTAAGGGAAGCAAGTTTTCCATCACTCCCTGCTAAACGGAACAGGATTTCCAACAGTCTAAGAACCTCTTTCTTACTTTCCCGCTGGGTAATCCTCCTTCCATCTTGGAGCCGTCTGTGTATAAGTTGAGGTGTTGAGTCTGGTCCTGACCCGTTTTCCAGTCGTCTGTGCCCATGAACGAGATTGTTTTAACATCCGAGCACTCACAGCACTACGTCATGTCGCAGCAAGTTACATGACGACGCAAAGCTTTGGACGCATGTTTTCACGAGCAAAAAGAAGATACTTCTGTGCCCCAGTTCTGGCATCACTAGGAGACGCCTCCAGCAGGGAACGAGACAAACTTGTTGCCTTCCTTAAAAACACCTCGCTCCTTGTAGACACAAAAACCTCAAGGTTTATACACGTTAACCGGACAACTAAGGGCCGTATTGGTCTATGCGCGACCCCGTCCGTGAGGGCCGTCCGGGTTAACCTATCCTAACCTAACCTACTTATTCCTCTTGGATTTCAAATTATATTTAAAAAAAATCGGACAATTTTATCATATAGCTTCCATAGGAGGGATCGAAACCAGCTATCCTAACCTAACCTAACCTAGAAAAATCGGACGATTTTATCATATAGCTTCCATAGGAGGGATCGAAACATTATTGGGAAATTAATAGGAAACGGGGACGGAAGCTAACTTTGACAAGCCGAAGCTTTAATACCCTTCCAGTCTGCTATATGTCTCAAAGTAACAAAAAGAATCCTAATTCGGTAAAAAAACACGAAGTCTTCTTAATACAAGGGACAAATTGGGGCCGATTTCACCCTATTCTTCCTATGGGAGCTATAGGATATAGACGTCCGATCGGCACGCGCTTTTACCCTGATCAAGGTATGCGATCAAGATTCATGTCAATAGCTTTTACAATGCGCGAAATATCCTGAAAATCGTCAAATTTTATCCGATTTCACCCTATTATTCCTATGGGAGCTATAGGATATAGACGTCCGATCGGGTCGGTTTTCAAACTTGATGATTAGTACGACTGTGAAATTTTTAAATTAAATTTAAATCTTTTAAACCGAGCTCGAAAACGGTATTGAAACAGACGGACAGACGGACATGGCTATATCGACTCCCCTATTGATCCTGATCAAGAATATATTTACTTTATGGGGTCGGGAACGTCTCCTTCACTGCGTTACAGACTTCTGACCAAAATTAGAAATTTTAGAGATTAAGACAATTATTTCCCTAATTATTTTCCACCATTTTTTTTTTTGCTCAACACAAACTTTTTTATTTTCGACGATTCAAGTTACTATATTTATAATTTAACATATTTCTTTGATCAACACAAGCTTTGTTAGTTTCGTCGGATGTATCAGGGTTTTTTAACCGCACTAATTCTTTTTTGCATTAAACCTTTTTGCACTTTATTATAAAGCATTGTTTTTTAGAATTAAATATCGCGGTACCACGTTGTCCGCCAATTACCTTTCTCCTTAGTGAATTTGTAAAAAAATTGTTTTTAATTTTATTTTTCACTTTACTTATTTATTATTACAGAATTAGGACGAACATATTTAATTTAATGCTCTTATACTTTTTACTTTATCTTTGATGACTTCGACTTAGGAGATAGGCTTGGGTGGTCTGTGGAGGAACATTAAATGTTAGGCGTTCTACAAGTTTTACATTATCAATATCACCTTTTATAAGATTATGCATAAAAATAGTACCAAGCATTATTCTAGGACTTACAAGTGTAGGTAAATTTAGCATAGTAATGTGTCTGTGGAGGAACATTAAATGTTAGGCGTTTTACAAGTTTTACATTATCAATATCACCTTTTATAAGATTATGCATAAAAATAGTACCAAGCATTATTCTAGGACTTACAAGTGTAGGTAAATTTAGCATAGTAATATACTCTGGTAGAAGGTAGCCTTACGTTTTGATCCTAGTTAAAACTACGAAGGGCAACAAGGGCGACTCAATACGGCCAATGTGCACTTGGTATTGTGGACTCCAAACCGAAGAACAATATAAGGTTCATAAAATTGTTTTGACAAAATCTTAGTAAACCCAAGAACACTCATAGATTTGTTGACAGTCGACATTATGTAGTAGTCAAATTTAAATTTCTGGTCCCGGAGTACTCCTAAATCGTTAACTGAATATATACGGTCGAGTGGCGAGTTTTAAAGCTAATAACCTATTAATATAACGCCAGAACGTTGCATTTAATTCAGTTAAAATTTAAGAGGTTGTACTCACACCATCCCCGAAAACGATAAATGTATGGCACAATTTGTTGGTCAAAGAAAAACAAATACATTTCAGTTAAAACTTTTAGTCAAAACTGTTAGCATTACAGCTTTTTTCGGTGGCACATCGGCATTATAAACTTGACCTGAATAGGGAAATATGGAACCTCCTATAGTTTCAGGGATCTCAGCATTCACACGGACAGGCGGACATGACTGGATCAACTCGGCTAGTCATCCTTCTACAATGTAAAACAATCAAGAAAGATAGAATAAGATAAAAACAAGCGAAAATCTACAAGAAGTTCACAAATTTAGAGAGAGCGAGTATTACACCAACAAGCAGTTATAATATAGAGCGAGAGAGAGAGAGGAAATACAAGAGTTTTTGGAAGTTTAAAGAGTGAAAATTACACTAACAAAGCTAAAAGATTAAACAAATCTAATAGAAATGTTAAAATAACTATAATCATATATTATTAGACTGAGCTTTGTTGAATAAAAATCACAAGGTACTCGAAAAAATCACACGCGACGCTGAATCGAATATCCCGGAGACAGGCAGAGCTATTTGGAAATTAGCTCTGAACTCAAAGTTATTTATAAATTGAGTAATTGTTTCTTTATAATGCATAGTACTTAAAATGCCTTTTTAGCGACATATAGCACCAGTCTTTCGCCATAGTCGCTCAGAAGTTACGACCCTACAAAATGTATCTATTTATAGCTGATTTCCCTCTAAACAAGCGGGTTATCCAAAAGCTGTAGAACTAAAGTCTCTTGTAAAAACTGTAAAAAACAATTTAAATAATTCTATAACCCCAAAATGTCATACATGCATTACGCCTTGGCCCCCCACATAAAAAAATTCAATGCAAAGGCAGCGTTAGTTGTTCTAAGCTGGCAAAAGTGGCTATTTTCGTTTCTGAATAACTTTTAAACGTGACTATTTACAGTAACGTGTTATATACCAAACTTTAATAAATCTCAAGGGCTGTTTAGATTTTAGTTTATAATCAAAATTTTAGAGCCGTTTTTAAATGTATTTTCAGAATATGCCTATAGGCTAGTGGGGGGGCAATTATCACCGTTGGCTTGAACAGATCCAATTTTTTAAATTTTCCCTTTTACAATTTCAGTGCTCTTTCTTTCAAACCAATTTTTTTAAATTCCTGGTGTGCAATCATTTAAGCTTTACCAATACCTTTTGCATCACTCGCTCCTGCTATATATATGTAGTACTCGCCTATGCACACTCTCTTGGTCCGCTTCGTCTCTACGTTGACTACCGTCCACAGGAAAAAACAAACTTACTTTTTATTCGACCACAGTTCGGAAAAGGCTTTTCGATAAAACCAGTTTTATTCAGATCACTATTTATAGCTGAAATGTCCAACCAAACGTTTCTTACCATCCTTTCCCCACTCTCCCCTACCTGTGTTATTGTATTACGCTTGTTTGATTAGAATAAACTTGTTACCATTTTATGGTACATATTTTTCTAGTAAAATAAAATATCGGAAAAAAGGTAAACACCCTTTCTTTGTTTATGATTTAAGATTAAAAAGTGGTGTTATTAGATGTATCGATGTAGACCTGTAGAATTGCACATATGTGATTATTATCAAGTACATATGTATAAATAAATCAAGCCAAAAATAACAAAATTTAAGTTTTGTAAAAAATCTGTTTTTATAATAGGTTATGCATGTACTATTTATATATTTTGTGTTCCAAGTTGTAAACACAGTAATCTCCGCATTTATCAATAATAAAAAATAAAATTATAAAGAATAGAGATAATAAAAATAAAAACACAATCCTTAGTATTATAGTCATATATGTGTAGATTGGTTTTTAACATTAATTCTCAAATTCTATGATTTTTAAGAAAATTAGTTTTCTGCAGTTGTCAGTTAATATTAATTTAATTATAAGTAACATATACATTAACATATTTTTTTGTTTTGGATTTTTTTCTGAAAACTAAAAAAAGCTAACTGGGACTAAATATTGCTCATATACTCTTATCTACTCACAAACTCTAGATCGGTTATATAATATCATTAACCATTGCTAGAACCAGACAAGCAGATGTGCCTATATCATATTAAAAATAAAGATTTTTCAATACGTCTTCAACTTCAACTTAAATTTATAATACCCTATGTAAGGGAAAATGTAGGCTTTTAATGCATTTCCTATACAAAACATGTATTTATATATAATGTTTAGATACATGCAATATAAAAAAATGTTGCCAAAGTGTACGACTTTTAGTAAAAGGTGCAGCAAATTTAGTTAGTCTAAAGTAAGCTATTCCGAGGGTAAGGAGCCAATATTTACTAGTCAACAACATTAAAAATAAAATTACTATTTAAGGATACAAAAATATTTAAAATTTCTATAATAAATAATTGCATATATGTATATGTAAAATTATTTCATTTGTTATATATATATTAAATATTTCTAGTTACAACATTTTTATGAGGATTAACTTAAAGCAAATAACGTTATAATGGCTTATTCCTGGGATAACCGTGTCGATTTTGTTGTTCGATATATGTATGGTAAGTAATAACGAATATTATGCCTGGTATAGCTGCAAAACTATTGGTAGTGACCAAAGTAGGTCGAGCAAAACCCTAAAATATTTCTTATCATGATTGCTGAGATGGATTGCTGAGATGTGTTAGTGTTTCCAGGAAGATCATACAATATTGCTACACCCAAAAAAAAATTCGATACGAAACGTAGTTCAATTTTACATTATTTAATATCAATTTATATAGCCATATCGAATTTACAGGAACATGCTTTTTTTGTGTTTAGGCTAATACATTTTATCGATAACAGAAAGTCCGTCCGTCATGTCATACATGCATTTAAATCTATTAAACAATTTTAATAAAAAACAAAAAAAAACCACATGTTTGTTGGCCCATCTCCGAATTGCCTTGGGTTTCTCATGAGCACCAATAAACACTTTACACGAATTTATCGCTATTAATTTTCGAAATATACTACATAAATTTAAGTTTGATTGCGTTATCAAAAATTATACGAAGACATTGAGACTATAAGCGCAACCATTACAACGACCACTAGTTGTACCAACCACTAGAAGTCTTGTAAAAAAGCTTCGTAGTCTTAAATATTACCATCAATTAGCCCTTCCCTACAGAAAAAATTCTAAAGTTTTAATTTAAATACATAGTTTAACAAAACTTGCGACCAATGCTCTATAAAAGAAGTCAAACATAATGAAAATGATTTATTAAGTCTGACATTGACAGGAAGTATTTCGTAAATTCTTCAACTGGCGTCGTCAAATGTGTTTGTGAGAAAAACCGTCTAAAATGTTCTATATTAAAAAACAAGATTTTGGTCAATCAATAGGTATTGAAGAAACGAATACACATTCCTTTTCCCGTTATTCTAGCTTCAAAACTGTGGGCGCCAAAGTTTTTCGCGGTTTGTGGGCGTTAGAGGGGGCGTGGCACATTGGCGTGAAAAACTTGCGCTGCGTATTAACCAATAGAATCTGCCTGCAAAGTGCCAATTTTCTAGCTTTTATAGTTTCCGGACAGACGGGCAGATCAAGAATATATATAATTTATATGGTCAGAAACGCATCCTTCTAGCTGTTACATACTTTGGCAAGAATACAATATACCATATTCTACAAGTAATGGGTATAATGATAGCGAACATTGTCGTAACATTAACCTTCATTTCTACGACAATAACTTTGGCCTTTAATCTTTAAAAATATAATATATGTAGAACTCCTTTTTAGAGCGAGTTCCACAAAACAAGAACATCTCGTGTCTGGGATTGACACGGTATTATTTATTTGGAGACAGAAGCTCTACTTCTACTTCACTCTCTTATTCGAGCGCAAAAAAAGAATTGACAAGTTAAGAAAGGAAGAACACCTTTACGTGTTATACTAGTAATTTTACTGAAACCTTGGTACCGTTGCGCACCGCCTAAGCGTTAAAATATTTTTTTCGCGTAAATTTATTAGACACAGAAACCTACCATTTCAGATGCTGAGCATATTTGACCTTAAAAAGTCCACCCTAGTGTACATATATGAATTATTAACATGTCCCAAGAACTTAGTGATAAAAGGATTATACTCTGAATACCACAAGAATCTCGTTCTGCATCAGCGCCTCCTAATCGATAAATAAAACCCAGCCGCGTTGTACGTCTTTGGCATTGAGCACCCGGTAGTCCCGCCAAGACAGGTTGATGGCGTCTTTATAAAGGCCTGAAGAACGCGTTGTAGTTTTTAAAAAGTAAACAAATGCAAGTTAAAGAAAGATTAAGTTAATTGTAATGAATTAGACATACTAACATTTGCCAAATAAAATAAAAAGCACAGTGTTCTTTTTGTAACTTCAACTTTTCGAAAAATGCCATTGTTACCGCGGCGAATCAGGAAAGAAATAAGAAACAGCATAAATCTTTACAAATTTAGCATTGATTTCGAAGGCTTTTCGATGTTATTATTGATATTGAAAAAATATCAATTCTCTATGTAAAAAATATAATATGGCTCGTGCGTGTTACTTTTATATTTTTAGTTTCATTAAATTGTTGATATTTAAGTTTTTTTAATATCAATTTGTTTACTTGATTTTCGAGCGCTTTTTAGTGGCATTCCCAAATTAATTCATTACCTGAAAAATAAATTCTTTAACTAATAGCCGCTTCACACAGCCGCTTATAATAGCTGTTGCAATTTTTAGAGAATCGCTTAAGCGCCGCTAATCGGCATTAACAAACAAATTTAGTGTTTCTGAAAATAAAATGGATTACAACTCAAAATTATTAAGAATTTGATGACTAGCTTATAAAATATTTTCAGCGGTAAATTATTTGTTTATTGATATTAGCAAATAGGGCAAGAATAAGAAATCCATCCAGGCAAGCGTACTGACAACTATTTGGGGACCAACTTTGACGCCGCGAGAATTTCTACAAATTAGAAGTTTTCCTTTAAATATCTATAACCTTTTCCTCCCATACGATTCCTTAACTATTACCTTATTTTAGGGAAACATTTTGGGAATTAGATGCGCCTACAAAATTTCATAACGAGTGTTATGATTTTCTGCAACAGTTGCTAGAACTTGTCAAGGATATATAGGTACGTCAAAATAACGTCGACGAGTTAGCAACGAAAGTGGAACGGCGGAATTTGGAACAAGGGGGCGCTTTTTATTTTTAAATTTTCTCGCTATTTGGGGCCGAATAGAAAAATGTGCAATGCAGAATTTAAGGTTGGGGGAAAATCCGAGGCTTACAAGAGTTTTAAAAATATATTTAAAATCTGGTATTCACCATTTAATTGCTTCCCTCACAGAGATTGTGCCATTGCACGCTACGTTAAGCCAGGCTTTAAAAGTAAAAACGATAAATCGGCAAGTAAATGCTACGACCTAATAGCCTCTTCCCATTGAGTCCATCCGTGTGAAACGGTTGGGATTTTTGACAAATGTGAAATCCACCATCCGTTGAACGGATGGTCCATAAGGTTTTGCCGTTCCGAAAATTTTCCAGTTAGTTCCCCGTTAAAATTTGACGGACTTTGACGGGCTCTTTTATGGGATAGTTAGCCGATGATTTTTCGGTGCAACTCTAAATTCTTCCTCCTGACTGTGAAAATTGGAACGTTGACTACGAAAACATATTCAAACCAATGGCGGGAAAATATTTAAAAATGCTTAAGCTTATTGATTTTTGAAAATTTTTTATAAATATTTAGTTTGTTGTTAGCGGAAAGGCCATGGCAAACGAATAGTTATGAGTGGGCCAAAATTAAAACTGTTTTGGAGCCGAAAACATAAATTTTTGCTGAGAAGATGCAAAACATATTCTGCAATACTTATATAATAACAAATATTAGTTACAAGTGTTATATATACTCCTATAAAGTTATATTTGGCTTTAAATGACCAAACAGCACACAATTAGGTTTGTTTACAATTTTGCATTATTTATATTGGCTAGACAGTGGTGTAGTAAGAGCGGTGATTGGGGGGACGGGAGGTTAGGCTCTCCCCCGTCAGCAATTTGTATGCAGATTTTTGTAGGTTTAGTTATAACATTGGATATATGTTTTAAACTATTATCGTATGCTATTTATTTTGTTTTATTCTACAATAAGATTAGGAGAACAACATTATACAACTGTTTTCCCGAGTTGAGACCCCCCTTTAATTATTTTGACATGAGCAACTGCTCTTCAAGTCAGCTGTTATCGGATGGTGGAAGGTGGATGGTGGATGGAAGCTCTGTGGGAACACGAATTTAACATTTGTCAAAAATCCCAACCGTTTCACATGGATGGACTCTATGGGAAGAGGCTATTAGTAGCCTGGGAACAAGAATTAGTAACAATTTTGGATGTATATTATCGAGACCTATTGCACTGGATTTTATCATCACACTGACATCACAAACAAAACTAAAGCTAGTATCACAGTTGTTGGTTGGTAATGTGTTTAGGTACGCGTTGTTAGTTTGATCAGGTACTCCAGGTTGAGATTTCACAAATGTATTATTTAATTAATAAGCATTAATATGGCAAGCTGTCTCTTGTCGTTGTTTTCCTACTCCAATACTTTTTATGTTTTTCCAGAACTCTTTACCAGATGACACATTATTGCGTTTCTGTTGATAGAATTTCCTTTTAGCTAACCAGCATGACTTATTGGCTTTTATTCTCAGGGAACTGTATTGCTTGTGCAAGTATTCTGTTTTAGAGCGTTTCCACTTTCTATAGGCCATATCACACGCATTTATGGTATTTTTTATTTCCATGCTAATCCATGGGTTCTTATTCGGCCTAATTTTTTTTGTTCTGAGTTGTACATATTTGTTGTAGAGAAACTCAATATTATTGTTAAAGAACTCTGTGTGAACTGTTAATAAACATTGGGAATTGTATACAATGCTTGCCAGTTCTGAGTCCAGTAGGAGGAGTATTCTTCAGCGCTTAAATCTATGCTATACGTTAGGTAGATAAGATCATGCTGCGAGAAATTTGGTACAGATACCTGGTACAGATACCTGGTCATATACAGGGGTGCCACAGAATATCGAATATTGAATAATTCTCGAATTTTATTTGACTTATTTTTACCATTTTCTAATAAGTTTTAAACAAAATACAAAAAGAATATACAAAATATTGAAATTTGAAAAATCCCTAGAAGCGGTTTTACATGGTGGTTTATAGGCATTCAACCCCCTGGCCAGCTCCACCTAAGCAGTGTTCACCAGAGCGCGGTCGCCCATTGTATACCCTTTGGCGATATCCACATTTTCGCGAATGAATCGCACAATATCTCGTCTTGCTTTGGTGACCTATGTTTACATCTGAAAATTAGCAACGTTTATTAGTTTAAATTAATAATAAACAAAAATTGTATACTTTACTTACACGTCTTTTTCTTCTCCACAGCCGGCTTCTTATCCGGTAAAAAATAGGACAGTGCTGCCACTTTTTTGCAAAGGCGGCAAGTTTTTTAATAATTTCTCAATAACTACATCTTATTTTAACATGAAATTTTGACCTGTAATAAGTTTTATTTTTAACTACAACACTAATAGGGTCTTCCCACAGAGAGCCATCCACCATCCACCATCCGTTGAACGGATGGTCCATAAGGTTTTGCCGTTCCGAAAATTTTCCAGTTAGTTCCCCGTTAAAATTTGACGGACTTTGACGGGCTCTTTTATGCGATAGTTAGCCGATAATTTTTCGGTGCAACTCTGAATTCTTCCTCCTGACTGTGAAAATTGGAACGTTGACTATGAAATCATATTCAAACCAAGGGCGGGAAAAAATTTAAAAATGTTTAAGCTTGTTGATTTTTGGAAATTCATTATTAACATTTAGTTTGTTGTAAGCGAAAAGGGCATTGCAAGCCAATTAATATGTGTGGGCCAAAATTTAAGCTATTCTGGGACCGAAAACATTATTTTTTGCTGATAAGATTCAAAACATATTGTGCAATACTTAAATAATCACCAATTTTAGTTACAAGTGTAGTTCATACTACTTTAAAGTTGAATATTGCTTTAAATGACCAAACAGCACACAATTGGTTTTGTTTACATTTTTGCTCTATTAATATTGGCTAGACAGTGGCGTAGTAAGAACGGAGTGTGGGGGTCTGGAGGTTAGGTTCCCCCCCGTCAGCAATTTGTATGCAGATTTGTTGTAGGATATGTTCTAATATTGGATATATGTTTTAAACTATTATCGTATGCTATTTATTTTGTTTTATTCTACAATAAGATTAGAAGAACATCATTATACAACTGTTTTCCCGAGTTAAGACCCCCATTTAATAATTTTGACATGAGCAACTGCTCTTCAAGTCAGCTGTTATCGGATGGTGGAAGGTGGATGGTAGATGGAAGCTCTGTGGGAACACGAATTTCACATTTGTCAAAAATCCCAACCGTTTCACACGGATGGACTCTATGGGAAGAGGCTATAAGTACCTATAATTCGTTAACACAACATTTCGATAACTACTCCGAAAATTGGTATTTCAAAGTTTAAGCAGTTTGGTAATACTGTCAGGACAGGAGGTTTGCGGACGTTTTAATTTTACCTAATTTTTTCCACACGGTTTATAAAATGCTTATTTTTAAATATAACCTGAAATAAGTAAAATAAAATTGTAGTATGCTAATAGTTCGTAAATTTTATTAGTGTTGTCTCAAATAAAGTTTAATTCTTGTCAAGCATTTGTAAGTTGGTTTATTTTATCAAAACGTGAAAAACGGGGGATTTAGAAACCATCAAAAAAGACGTCTGTGACACCGAGATTTGCTTTTCGGGGGAAATCGGGTTGGAATATATTTCTGTCACACCCCCGTATATGTCGTTAAGGGCCTTCATGTTCTCAATGCATAGGACCTCATCATTGCCCGTCTTCTTAACGTGGACCATTGCTCGACAAGTGAAGACAGCCGATAGGACCTTCTGACGCTTTATGTGCATGGCTGCTTTAAAAATCTCGTAATTGGTTTCATTCAGCTGTTCGTTCAAATAGATTAGAGTGGGCAAATCTATTCCAACGTGACTTAGAGAAAGCTGGCTTCTCGCTTCACGCCGTAGTGCACCTATGGTACGCATTAAGTTAACCTTGTCTTCAATTCTATCGAACTTGATCATTATTATAGGGTCAACTATAAAACGACGAACGATATAGGCGGTTGACTTGATATCGCAAGGCCCGGATTTCCGCAACCTCACTCTCCAAACGCTCGACTCCCTTCATGATTTCCGACATATCACTGTTAATAGCATCCAGCGTAACAGAGATGTTGGTCGTAATGCGAAGTAATCAGTTTGCTCAGCAAACTTCTGGCTTCTTTTTCCCCAAAGATCATCTGTGGTGCTTCAGTGGAAGTTTTTTCCCTGGTTCTCTTTGCTAGCGGTTGTGGCATGTTTAGGCGGTTAGAATTCAAAAATGGTTATATTTGGCGAAAAAATAAGCTAGCTGCTACAGCATGAAATTTTTTAACAGTCACACTTCTGTGGTGGTGTGATCGTGCAGTGTGAATGCTGACAACAGCTGACCTGTTCCACCCCTAGCTTTTGGATTTCTATTGAAAAGCTTTCTGTGCTTAAGAGAGAGTTCTCCGCCTTTTTTGCCGTTTTCCACTGTTTTTCGACGCTTTGAGTGGTCTACAGGGATTTGAGTGGTTTTTCCGACGCGAAGAAAATAGTTTTATTTTACCAAAATCAGCAACGATATGGGATTACCTTCAGCATGTGCAGACGACTAAGGCACCGGGGCGATTTGTTGAGGCTTATTGTTCGCCGTAACAGTAACAGGAACTTAGAAAAAGCGACTCAACACGGAGCTTGAGGTATAGCACGTCATTCTCTTTACTTCCTACAGTATACTACTCTTTACTCTACGAGTAACGGGTAAAAAAAATGTCAGCGCTGAAAATGTAGAAGCACCAATTTTGTTGTAAAAATACCCGAAGTTTCAAGGGGACAATACAATATACCAGAAGTCGGCAGCGCCCTATTAAATGAGCATAGGGAATTGCTCTGCCCATCCGCTGCCTCTCACTTACAATGTAGAGCAGAGGTCTCCACACACACATCGATGAATTGCCCAGTGCAAATTAGACTCACAAACATAAAACAAAATGTCAAGATGTGTGTGCCGACCGCTGCAATATACCCTTTTACTCTACGAATAACGGGTATAAAAATGTCAGCGCTGAAAATGTAAAATCACTAATTTTGTTGTAAGAATACCCAAAGTTTCGGAAGACTTACTAAAGAAAAATAATAATTAAAAAACAAAGTATTTTACGGAAACTTAAAATTTTTTTTACTTTATTCATCAAATACAAAATTATTTTAATTTAATTTTAGCCCGGATGAATTATCCCAGTGTGCGTTGATTCAGACGGCGATAATTTATTTATGCCTCCATATCCGGATTTGCCAATAATGTAAAAAAACGTAGGGGAGAGGTCTGTAGGTTGGGACGGTCTCTAAGTTGGGACAGTCAATTTTCTCAAACCCTGCAGGAAAAATGCGAACTAGTCTGAAAATTAACTACTTGTACAACTAGTAAAAACGCTACCGGAATTTGTATGGATGCATTTGGACTACACAGGGCTTAGAAAATTTGTGCTAGTCGAAAAAATAAATAGTACAAAACTAGGGAAAAAGCAAATTGTCTCAAACTGGTACCTTTCTGACAAAAAAAACCAAAAAAAATTTTAATTGGTAAAACAAATACATTTTAAAGTATAGTAAAAAGACAACTGGAATTTAACTATTTGCACTTGAACTACATGTGATCCAAAAGTATAGCCTAGAGTGAAAATGTCTTGGGAAATTTAACACCAAACAAATCAAACAGTCGAAGTCCGCTATTCAATCCCCAGTCTTTGTAAATTATTATTTTGTTTTTTGTTTGCTAAGTGATGCTTCAGTTTTATTTTTAACTTAGTTTAATCTGTCGTAGGCAATAGAGGTATATGTGAGAAATCGCTGTTTTAAAAATATATCACACTAAAATGTATGAACCTTGTTAGTGCATTACAAAATGTGATGCGTATATGGCTTATTCATCTAGTGTGTCTACAAATCCAAAGGTACCCGGTTGAAGTCCTTACCTCGAAAAAAGTATGTTGGTTTTAATTCCATTTATTTATCATTTGCCTTATTTAATTACATAATAATAGTCATAATTCCTTTACGGGGCCGAGCCGTTCAATAAGCTACCAATTAGGAGAGTGTCAAATTAAACATCTTCAAGTACGAGTAAAATCAACAGCCACTAGTGCAAAACTAGTAGCAAATGGACTAGTTGTTTCCGATGACAAGCCTATGAAAAATGGATCGGTTCGTTACAAGGAAATGGACATAACTTGAACTAGTTAAGTTTCCTGACCCAACTAGTATTTTACTGGTCCAAAACTGATTCCGTTTCCTGCAGGAAAATTTTTCCGTTAAACAAATTTTTTTATTTTTTTTTTTTTGTAGTCCTTTTTAGCGACACAACTTTTGGGGAAAACATTATAAGCCAGGCTCTAGAGATTTAAGGGGGGACATCTGAGTAAAATTTTTAAAAAATCCAAAAATTTTTTTTTTGTTTAAAATATTCTTTAGGGTCTTAAAAATAACATACCAAAAGATAGAGTCCGGGAAATGTATCTAAGTATCGAAATTTTCCATTCTGCCGCGATGCCTCATATGTATATCCCAGGCACCTTGAAACTTTAAACGCGTTTTTCTCGAAACCACTTTTTTTGAGACTGCCGGAAACATATCTCGAACAAATCTTAATCGATCGATCTGAAATTTTCACAGTATATTCAAAATACTTATGTCTATCGACACACGTAGGATTTTTTTTTTATATTGCGTACTTTTTTTTTTATTAACACTTTTGTGACGTTTTTTTCCATCACTTTTATTCAATCTCTCACCATTTTGCAAAAAATCAATATATCGAAAAAATCCTACGTGTGTCGATAGCCGTTGATGTATAGAAACTAACAAAATTGGAATTTTTCCTCTAGATCAAAAATTACGGGCGATAGCTTTCCGGCCATGGACCCCCTTCAACCAAGAAGGGCCTACGAAGAAATGCTGCAGAGCCGCCATTTTGTTTTTGATTTTTTTGAAAAAAATTTATTTTGTACTTCGAACCTAATATTATTAAACCTAGTTTACACATTTTCGATTGGCCTTTTCATTTGGTCAAAAAAAATTCCTGAAAATCCGCTTTTTTTTGCCCGTTTACTCAGATGTCCCCCCTTAAGCTGTAAGAGTCGTATACCATTTTTCACCAAAAAAGTTGTTGTCCACTTTTTTCAAAATTCTATAAAACATTAAAAACGTACTTATAATAAATTGGTAAAAGGTTTTAAACATTAGTAATTTATCTGTTAACAAATTAAAAAAAGAATCAGATTAATTTGACAGTCAGAAAAGAAGTTATTCATTTTTTTCGAAAACTACCCATTTTGTGTAAGTTGGGACACTTCCCAGCGGGAAAGTAAGAAGGAGGTTCTTAGACTGTTGGAAATCCTGTTCTTTTTAGCAAGGTGTGATGGAAAACTTGCTTCTTTTAGCAGGCGACGTGTAGGGAAAATGCAGTTTTCTTTGGAAAACCATCCTTCACCCCCTTACTTTTTTGTGTCACCCCCGTATATTTTGAAACCAGAGATGGAAGAAATGTAAGGGGTGAAGGAGGTTTTGTCCCTTCCGCTTGTATGAGAAACGTCATGAAAATATGCTTTTTTTCCCGCTGGGTTTGAGCGTCTAAGTTGAGACACCCGACACCCCCAACAGAGGTCGCTTTCTGCAGAGTAAATTTTGCATTTGGATTTATTTGTTTTTTGATCAAAGTTCTTTAAAAATGGACGGGAAATAATTTAAAATGAACTAAAATTGATTAAACTAAACTAAACTAAATAAATACTTTTTTTTAAGTTTGGAGTACTTTTGGTGTGAGCTTTATTCATTTTTGAAAGACCTATTTTTCAAAATGCCGTTTTTTGACACTTAAAAAAAAAATAATTTTTTAATTTTCCCTAGGAAAAAACAAATTTTTTTGTTGCTGTTGCTGTAGTCAGACTGCTTATGTACTGTTCTTTGTTATTATTAAAACGTCTACCTTTGTTTTTTCTCTATTTATTTTATTTGGACCGGATATTGATCCATACTATTAGCAAAGAATTTATAGTAATAGACTGTAAGTTAATTATACCCGTTACTCGTAGAGTAAAAGGGTATATTAGATTCGTGCAAGTATGTAACAGGTAGAAGGAAGCGTTTCCGACCCTTTAAAGTATATATATTTTTGATCAGGATCAAGAATATCGATCTGGCCATGTTCTGTCCGTATGTATGAACGCTAGGTGTTAAGCGTAAGTTTTTCTCGCTGATGTGCTACGCCCCCTCTAACGCCCACAAACCGCGAAGAACATCACTGTTCAAGTTGGCGACCAATTTAACAGCTGTCATGTGATTTATTCTCAGTATGGTTTGGCAATTCATCATGAATAGACTCACGCCTGAACAACGCTTGCAAATAGTGCAATTTTATTTCGATTTATTGAAAGACACGTTTGGTGACCGCCTAATTTCCCGTTTTGGACCTGTAAATTGGTCTCCAAGATCTTGTGATTTAACACCGCTAGACTACTTTCTGTGGGGCTATGTAAAGTCATTGGATAAGCCACAAACGCTTGACCATTTGGAAGACAACATTCGCCGAGTGATTGCCAATATACGGCCATAAATGTTGGGAAAAGTCATCGAAAATTGGACGTCCAGATTGGACTACGTCCAAGCCAGCCGTGGCGCTCATATGCCAGAAATCATATATAAAAGGTAATGCCACAAGATTATCTTTCGAATAATAAAAATTCATGTCAATCGAATAATCCATCGTTGTTTTATTGCAACTTAAAGATCTATACCTCTAAAAAAAATACCCGTTAGATGCGATGACGTGCCTAAGGGAGGATTCAAGGAAACTAGCAACATCGAGTCCATTCTATCCATTTCGATTTGAAGTGTCGGCCCTCGGTAATCTGCTACTAAGAGGAACAAAGCTAGTGATCCCGAAAGATCTTAGAAGGAAAGTGTTAGACCTAGCACATGAGGGTCATCCTGACGAGAGGGCAATGAAGCGACGACTCCGCTCAAAGGTATGGTGGCCAAGAATGGATAGAGAAGCGGAAGAATTTGTAAAAACCTTTCGTAGTCCTTTCGTAGTTTTGGTGTCTGCATCGCTACTTCCGGCCCCAATGAAAAGACACTCATTTCCAAACGGTCCATGGAAGTATTTTGGCAACCGATCTGTTAGAGCCGCTACCCAACGGAGAATATATTTTAGTACTAATCGATTATTTCTCCCGATATATGGAGTACAAAATCACGAGGAGCATCACGTCAAAGGCCATATTAACCGAGATGGAGGAAATTTTTGCAAAGCTAGGTTTTCCTCAAACGCTAACAGCTGACAACGGACGCCAATTCATAAGCACAGAATTCAAAGAATTTTGTACAACAAACGGGATTGAGTTTCTTACAACTCCTCCATATTGGCCGCAAGCGAACGGCGAGGTGGAGAATATGAACAAATCTCTGGTTAAACGTCTCAAAATGGCATATGCTAGCAAAAGCAACAACAAGAAAGACCTGCAAAAGTTCGTTTTAATGTATAGCGTAACACCGCAACAACGGGTGCAACTTTAACAACGGGTGCAACTTTAAATTCCCGTAATTGAGGACATCTCAGATCAGGTTGTGGACTCGGAGGAAAGAGATAGGGGCATGTGCCAGAAAGAAAAGAGAAAGGAGATGCAACTAAAAGGGCGGGAGATATCGGATTAGCTGTAGGTGACAAGGTAGAACCTTAAAAATGTTATTTTTCCTCACAAGCTAACACCAACTTTCGATCCAACTGTCTACGAGGTGACCAGCAGAGACGGGAATGTAGCCCAGGTATCAGGAAATGGAAAGTCGTTTACAAGGAACGTAAGTTACCTTAAGAAAGTCGAATCCGCTTCTGCGGTTCAGCCAGAGCAAGACCAATTCCCGGAAAAGGACTGCTGAATCATCCCCAACTGAACCAAGTGATGGGGAGCCCACCTCACAGATGCCACAAGGAGGACTCAGACTGCGTCTGAAAAAAAAGGGAGAGATGTGGGAGCTTGCGTAAGCTGAGCCGGACTCAAATCTACCACGGGATCCAGAAATTGACCTCGACGCGAGGTGGATCGTGTCGTATGTTGAATTCAAGGATTAGTTAAAAGAAACTACGAAAGTATGCAGTCAGCGACTGAGTAAATAAATATACATAAACTGAAATTGTGTGCTTTACTCGGCTGTTACAACTCAGAAGTCAGGTTGGATTTAATTCCATTAAGGACCCCTTTCCGACGACACATAAGATCATTTTTATAAATAAAGTTGTCATTAGAAAAGACTTCACTATCATTTACAATCAGGGACCGAAAATAACAGTTATTTTATTATTTTTGAACGAAAAAATCATACGTTTAGGATAACACTAAAAATCTGAGAAAAAAATCACTTAACCAATTTAATGCGGTCTATTCATATTCGCAATGACCTAAATTTTTTTAACTTTTTTGAAATTGGTCATGAAGTAACTGTTATTTCAGACTTTTAAATTAAAAGTCAGAGAATAACAGTTATTTTTTGACAAAAAAAATAAAAGTCCTCCGTAACTTTTATTCATGACTTTTATAATAAAAGTCTAAAAATAACTGTTATTTCTAAAATATCTATTGCCAATGAAGTCACAGAATCTTATAAGTGGAAATTTGGTTGGAATTTGAACTTATGTACTTATGGTGGCAATTTGTATACATTAATTCTTTAATACAACGACACCGCGAATTCTTTAGGGCAAGAGGAACCAATATTGGCCATCGTAAAAAATTCGTTAGACTATTTTTTTTCTAACCAATTAAACCCATACATGAATTCATCAACACAAGAATACCGCGAATTCTTCAGACCAAAAGGAACCAATGGTTCGCCAAGGTAACAATTTTGCACCAAAAGTTTGGAATTCGTAGCTATGTACGTATGGTTGACATTGCAGGTTCCACCAGTGCTAAAGAATTCGCGGTCTCATTGTGTTAAACCCATACACGCTTTTAAAATGTCCCTCTTTTCAGATAATTTGTAAAATCATAATTGGTTCCTCTTAGTCTGAAGAATTCGCGGTCTCATTATATCGATGAATTCATGAATGGCTTTATTGGTTAGCACTAACAAAATTGTTACCATGGTCATTATTGGTTCCTCTTGGTCTGAAGAATTCGCGGTATTATTGTGTTGATGAATTCATGTATGGGTTTAATTGGTTAGAAAAAAAATAGTTTAAAAAATTTTTTACGATGGCCAATATTGGTTCCTCTTGCCCTAAAGAATTCGCGGTGTCGTTGTATTAAAGAATTAATGTATACAAATTGCCACCATAAGTACATAAGTTCAAATTCCAACCAAATTTCCACTTATAAGATTCTGTGACTTCATTGGCAATAGATATTTTAGACTTTTTTGTGTTTCATTCGCAAAAAAACAGTTATTTTTAGACTTTTATTATAAAAGTCATGAATAAAAGTTACGGAGGACTTTTATTTTTTTTGTCAAAAAATAACTGTTATTCTCTGACTTTTAATTTAAAAGTGTGAAATAACAGTTACTTCATGACTTATAAATAAAAGGTGGTGAATAACGATTAATCGATGACTTTTAAAGTAAAACTTATAACTGTTACGGTCCCTGTTTACAATTAAGTTAAGCCAGGTTTCAGAGAAAGCAATAACATCGTCTTCAAAAGTAGCTCTATCTTTAAATAGTTTAGAGAGCTTACATAGAAAAATTTAAACATTTTGATAAATTTAAACAGTTATGTGCGGTTTGTGGGCGTTAGAAGGGGCGTGGCACATCGGCGTGAAAAACTTACGCTGCGTACAAACCCCTAGAATCTGCATGCCAAGTCCCAACCTTCTAGCTTTTCTGAGATCTCAGCGTTCATACAGACGGAGAGACAGACGGACAGATGGACATGGCTAGATCCTTATATTTCAATCCTCTATAAAAAAAAAAAGTTTCGATTGATTCTGAGATTTTACCCAAATTGGCCTGTCACGTTTCACGTGGAATTAGTCAGCTATATGATATTCGGTCCTTTTCTAGTTTTCACTGGCGAAAGATTCACACGAAATCGAATTTCCCAGACCTGTTCCATGACTCACTTCCGAAAGAACTGCACGGATTTGAATTTCCATCTGTTGTTACTCTGTTAACTTCCGAAAAATTCACACGGAAACTTTCCGCCAAGCATTTAACAGGCGGATTTAAATCCGCCAGCATGAAAATTAATTTTTTAAAAAGTTAATTTTTTAAAAGTTATAAAGAAATAATGAATTGTCCGCCACCTTCAAGCGACTGCTTGCTTGCAAGATCAAGACGAACAAGCACGAATTTACCAATCTCAAGAAGAAGCAACAACTACATATGCAGTGAAACTTAATTAGGTAATATCTGGGAGAATATCTTCCCCTGGCTATATCCGGAAAATCCATAGTGGAACAGCGCACTTCATTGGAATCTGCACTTTGTATTGTTTCAAGTAAAATATTGCTTGAAACTAAAGCAGGCTATCCCCAGTCGAATTTGTTCGGCGAATATGTTCGTGTGTTCGTTGTTGGTGGTAGTGTTCACGTTGAAATTTAATAGAAACCCAGCGGGAACATTCCTTTGGAAAAAAAAAACATATTTTCATGAGGTTTCTCCATACAAGCGGAAGGGACAAAACCTCCTTCACCCCTTAAATTTCTTCCTCTGTGGTTTCAAAATACACGGGGGTGACACAAAAAAAGGGGTAAAGAGGTTTCTAGATGGTTTTCCTAAGGAAATTCCATTTTCCCTACACCGTCGCCTGCTAAAAGAAGCAAGTTTTCCAACAGTCTAAGAACGTCCTTCTTACTTTCCCGCTGGGAATTTGTTCGACGTTTTGTTCGAAAAAGATAGATACGATTCTATCTTGCATGTGTTCGCCAAAATGTTCGTCGAACAAATTCGACTGTGGATGGCCTGCTTAAGCTAAGAACCGAAAAAAGTCAGGAAAGCAGGGGCGAGTTGAGATCAGCTTGGGAAGAAAGAAACACGACTTGAAGTGGCAACCAAAAGCTGGTCACAGACGCAAGGAGTTGTCTAAAGCAAGCAAATTGTTATGGGTGGGCCAACATTTAAGCTATTCTGGGACCGAAAACATTATTTTTTGCTGAGAAGATTCAAAACATATTGTGCAATACTTCAATAACCACTAATATTAGTTACAAGTCGTTTATACACCCATAAAGTTTAATTTTGCTTTAAATGACCAAACAGCACACAATTGGGTTTGTTAACAATTTTGCAGTATTAATATTGGCTAGTCAGTGGCTTATGTGGCGTAGTAAGAGCGGAGTGTGGGAGGTTAGGCTTTCCCGCGGCAGCAATTTTTATGCGGACTTGTCGTAGGCTGTGAACATTGCATTTATGTTTTAAACTATTATTGTATGCTATTTTTTTTTTATTCTACCAAAAAGATAAAAAGAACAACATTTTACAACAGTTTTTCCGAGTTGAAACACCCCTTTCATTATTTTAAGATGGGCAACTGTTCTTCAAGTCAGCTGTTTTTGGATGTGGATGGGAGGTCTGTGGGAACACGAAATTCTCATTTGTCAAAAATCCCAAACGTTTTACACGGATGGACTCTATGGGAAGAGGCTATTATAGCCTCCTCCTCTATACGCCCCAATCACCGTTTTTACTACGCCACTGTCTAGCCAATATAAATAATGCAAAATTGTGAACAAACCTAATTGTATGCTGTTTGGTCATTTAAAGCCAAATTTAACTTTATAGGAGTATATATAACACTTGTAACTAATATTTGTGATTATTTAAGTATTGCACAATATGTTTTGCATCTTCTCAGCAAAAATTTATGTTTTCGGTTCCAAAACAGTTTTAATTTTGGCCCACCCATAACAATTTGTTTGCCATGGCCTTTCCGCTAACAACAAACTAAATATTTATAAAGAATTTTCAAAAATCAATAAGCTTAAGCATTTTTCAATTTTTTCCCGCCATTGGTTTGAATATGTTTTCGTAGTCAACGTTCCAATATTCAGTCAGGAGGAAGAATTCAGAGTTGCACCGAAGAATCATCGGCTAACTATCGCATAAAAGAGCCCGTTATAGCCTCTTCCCATAGAGTCCATCCGTGTGAAACGGTTGGGATTTTTGACAAATGTGAAATTCGTGTTCCCACAGAGCTTCCATCCACCGTCCACCATCCACCATCCGATAACAGCTGACTTGAAGAGCAGTTGCGCATGTCAAAATCAGGGAACGAAAATAACTGTTATTTTTGTATTTTCAAACAAAAAAATCAACCACAAGGAAGACTCCTAGAAAAAAACCAACTATACCACTGGCATTATAAAACATTGTATTTTACATATTCGCAATGATTTTTTTTATTTTGCAATTTTTATTTAAAACTCAAACTCAAACTCAATAAACGTTTTTCTGTGAGTTTTATATAAAACTTGAAGATGTTTAATTTGACACTCTCCTAATTGGTAGCTTATTGAACGGCTCGGCCCCGTAAAGGAATTATGACTATTATTATGTAATTAAATAAGGCAAATGATAAATAAATGGAATTAAAACCAACTTACTTTTTTCGAGGTAAGTCACCCTCTCTAGGACTTGAACCGGGTACCTTTGGATTTGTAGACACACTAGATGAATAAGCCATATACGCATCACATTTTGTAATGCACTAACAAGGTTCATACATTTTAGTGTGATATATTTTTAAAACAGTGATTTCTCACATATACCTCTATTGCCTACGACAGATTAAACTAAGTTAAAAATAAAACTGAAGCATCACTTAGCAAACAAAAAACAAAATAATAATTTACAAAGACTGGGGATTGAATAGCGGACTTCGACTGTTTGATTTGTTTGGTGTTAAATTTCCCAAGACATTTTCACTCTAGGCTATACTTTTGGATCACATGTAGTTCAAGTGCAAATAGTTAAATTCCAGTTGTCTTTTTACTATACTTTAAAATGTATTTGTTTTACCAATTAAAATTTTTTTTGGTTTTTTTTGTCAGAAAGGTACCAGTTTGAGACAATTTGCTTTTTCCCTAGTTTTGTACTATTTATTTTTTCGACTAGCACAAATTTTCTAAGCCCTGTGTAGTCCAAATGCATCCAGACAAATTCCGGTAGCGTTTTTACTAGTTGTACAAGTAGTTAATTTTCAGACTAGTTCGCATTTTTCCTGCAGGGTTTGAGAAAATTGACTGTCCCAACTTAGAGACCGTCCCAACCTACAGACCTCTCCCCTACGTTTTTTTACATTATTGGCAAATCCGGATATGGAGGCATAAATCAATTATCGCCGTAATTCATCCGGGCTAAAATTAAATTAAAATAATTTTGTATTTGATGAATAAAGTAAAAAAAATTTTAAGTTTCCGTAAAATACTTTGTTTTTTAATTATTATTTTTCTTTAGTAAGTCTTCCGAAACTTCGGGTATTCTTACAACAAAATTAGTGATTTTACATTTTCAGCGCTGACATTTTTATACCCGTTATTCGTAGAGTAAAAGGGTATATTGCAGCGGTCGGCACACACATCTTGACATTTTGTTTTATGTTTGTGTGTCTAATTTGCACTGGGCAATTCATCGATGTGTGTGTGGAGACCTCTGCTCTACATTGTAAGTGAGAGGCAGCGGATGGGCAGAGCAATTCCCTATGCTCATTTAATAGGGCGCTGCCGACTTCTGGTATATTGTATTGTCCCCTTGAAACTTCGGGTATTTTTACAACAAAATTGGTGCTTCTACATTTTCAGCGCTGACATTTTTTTTACCCGTTACTCGTAGAGTAAAGAGTAGTATACTGTAGGAAGTAAAGAGAATGACGTGCTATACCTCAAGCTCCGTGTTGAGTCGCTTTTTCTAAGTTCCTGTTACTGTTACGGCGAACAATAAGCCTCAACAAATCGCCCCGGTGCCTTAGTCGTCTGCACATGCTGAAGGTAATCCCATATCGTTGCTGATTTTGGTAAAATAAAACTATTTTCTTCGCGTCGGAAAAACCACTCAAATCCCTGTAGACCACTCAAAGCGTCGAAAAACAGTGGAAAACGGCAAAAAAGGCGGAGAACTCTCTCTTAAGCACAGAAAGCTTTTCAATAGAAATCCAAAAGCTAGGGGTGGAACAGGTCAGCTGTTGTCAGCATTCACACTGCACGATCACACCACCACAGAAGTGTGACTGTTAAAAAATTTCATGCTGTAGCAGCTAGCTTATTTTTTCGCCAAATATAACCATTTTTGAATTCTAACCGCCTAAACATGCCACAACCGCTAGCAAAGAGAACCAGGGAAAAAACTTCCACTGAAGCACCACAGATGATCTTTGGGGAAAAAGAAGCCAGAAGTTTGCTGAGCAAACTGATTACTTCGCATTACGACCAACATCTCTGTTACGCTGGATGCTATTAACAGTGATATGTCGGAAATCATGAAGGGAGTCGAGCGTTTGGAGAGTGAGGTTGCGGAAATCCGGGCCTTGCGATATCAAGTCAACCGCCTATATCGTTCGTCGTTTTATAGTTGACCCTATAATAATGATCAAGTTCGATAGAATTGAAGACAAGGTTAACTTAATGCGTACCATAGGTGCACTACGGCGTGAAGCGAGAAGCCAGCTTTCTCTAAGTCACGTTGGAATAGATTTGCCCACTCTAATCTATTTGAACGAACAGCTGAATGAAACCAATTACGAGATTTTTAAAGCAGCCATGCACATAAAGCGTCAGAAGGTCCTATCGGCTGTCTTCACTTGTCGAGCAATGGTCCACGTTAAGAAGACGGGCAATGATGAGGTCCTATGCATTGAGAACATGAAGGCCCTTAACGACATATACGGGGGTGTGACAGAAATATATTCCAACCCGATTTCCCCCGAAAAGCAAATCTCGGTGTCACAGACGTCTTTTTTGATGGTTTCTAAATCCCCCGTTTTTCACGTTTTGATAAAATAAACCAACTTACAAATGCTTGACAAGAATTAAACTTTATTTGAGACAACACTAATAAAATTTACGAACTATTAGCATACTACAATTTTATTTTACTTACTTCAGGTTATATTTAAAAATAAGCATTTTATAAACCGTGTGGAAAAAATTAGGTAAAATTAAAACGTCCGCAAACCTCCTGTCCTGACAGTGTTACCAAACTGCTTAAACTTTGAAATACCAATTTTCGGAGTAGTTATCGAAATGTTGTGTTAACGAATTATAGGTACTTAGTGTTGTAGTTAAAAATAAAACTTATTACAGGTAAAAATTTCATGTTAAAATAAGATGTAGTTATTGAGAAATTATTAAAAAACTTGCCGCCTTTGCAAAAAAGTGGCAGCACTGTCCTATTTTTTACCGGATAAGAAGCCGGCTGTGGAGAAGAAAAAGACGTGTAAGTAAAAGTATACAATTTTTGTTTATTATTAATTTAAACTAATAAACGTTGCTAATTTTCAGATGTAAACATAGGTCACCAAAGCAAGACGAGATATTGTGCGATTTATTCGCGAAAACGTGTATAAAAGTATACAATTTTTGTTTATTATTAATTTAAACTAATAAACGTTGCTAATTTTCAGATGTAAACATAGGTCACCAAAGCAAGACGAGATATTGTGCGATTTATTCGCGAAAATGTGGATTTCGCCAAAGGGTATACAATGGGCGACCGCGCTCTGGTGAACACTGCTTAGGTGGAGCTGGCCAGGGGGTTGAATGCCTATGAACCACCATGTAAAACCGCTTCTAGGGATTTTTCAAATTTCAATATTTTGTATATTCTTTTTGTATTTTGTTTAAAACTTATTAGAAAATGGTAAAAATAAGTCAAATAAAATTCGAGAATTATTCAATATTCGATATTCTGTGGCACCCCTGTATATGACCAGGTATCTGTACCAGGTATCTGTACCAAATTTCTCGCAGCATGATCTTATCTACCTAACGTATAGCATAGATTTAAGCGCTGAAGAATACTCCTCCTACTGGACTCAGAACTGGCAAGCATTGTATACAATTCCCAATGTTTATTAACAGTTCACACAGAGTTCTTTAACAATAATATTGAGTTTCTCTACAACAAATATGTACAACTCAGAACAAAAAAAATTAGGCCGAATAAGAACCCATGGATTAGCATGGAAATAAAAAATACCATAAATGCGTGTGATATGGCCTATAGAAAGTGGAAACGCTCTAAAACAGAATACTTGCACAAGCAATACAGTTCCCTGAGAATAAAGGCCAATAAGTCATGCTGGTTAGCTAAAAGGAAATTCTATCAACAGAAACGCAATAATGTGTCATCTGGTAAAGAGTTCTGGAAAAACATAAAAAGTATTGGAGTAGGAAAACAACGACAAGAGACAGCTTGCCATATTAATGCTTATTAATTAAATAATACATTTGTGAAATCTCAACCTGGAGTACCTGATCAAACTAACAACGCGTACCTAAACACATTACCAACCAACAACTGTGATACTAGCTTTAGTTTTGTTTGTGATGTCAGTGTGATGATAAAATCCAGTGCAATAGGTCTCGATAATATACATCCAAAATTGTTACTAATTCTTGTTCCCAGGCTACTAATAGCCTCTTCCCATAGAGTCCATCCGTGTGAAACGGTTGGGATTTTTGACAAATGTTAAATTCGTGTTCCCACAGAGCTTCCATGCACCATCCACCTTCCACCATCCGATAACAGCTGACTTGAAGAGCAGTTGCTCATGTCAAAATTATTAAAGGGGGGTCTTAACTCGGGAAAACAGTGGTATAATGTTGTTCTCCTAATCTTATTGTAGAATAAAACAAAATAAATAGCATACGATAATAGTTTAAAACATGTATACAATGTTAGAGCATATCCTACAACAAATCTGCATATAAATGGCTGACGGGGGGGAGCCTAACCTCCAAAACCCCCACACTCCGTTCTTACTACGCCCACTGTCTAGCCAATATTAATAGAGCAAAAATGTAAACAAAACCAATTGTGTGCTGTTTGGTCACTTAAAGCAATATTAAACTTTAAAGTAGTATGAACTACACTTGTAACTAAAATTGGTGATTATTTAAGTATTGCACAATATGTTTTGAATCTTCTCAGCAAAAAATAATGTTTTCGGTCCCAGAATAGCTTAAATTTTGGCCCACACATAATAATTGGCTTGCAATGCCCTTTTCGCAAACTAAATATTAATAATGAATTTCCAAAAATCAACAAGCTTAAACATTTTTAAATTTTTTCCCGCCATTGGTTTGAATATGATTTCGTAGTCAACGTTCCAATTTTCACAGTCAGGAGGAAGAATTCAGAGTTGCACCGGCAAACTATCGCATAAAAGAGCCCGTCAAAGTCCGTCAAATTTTAACGGGGAACTAACTGGAAAATTTTCGGAACCGCAAAACCTTATGGACCATCCGTTCAACGGATGGTGGATGGCTCTCTGTGGAAAGACCCTATAACTTACATAATACACCTTTTTAATACAGCAATAATATCTTCTACATTTCCAAAATGCTGGAAGAAAGTACTTCCTATACCAAAAAAAAGGTGAATATAGACCGATATCTATACTTTCCTTTTTATCTAAAGAATTCGAGCGCCTAGTCTCCACACAAATTAGTTTGTATCTGCAAGATAATTCCCTGTTGAATACACGACAGCATGGCTTTCGGAAAACCCGTAGTTGTAAAACAGCAATTTTAAAAATCTCATCTAGCAAGTTACATTTCTAACACTGCTCGACTATAGCAAGGCCTGTCGATCATTTTATTCTATGCACTAATTTAGAAAACTATATAATTTTTTAAACCCAGCTACAAGCTTGGTAAGAACATACCTAACATTCGGAGAATAAGCATGAAAACCATAAGCATGTAATAAGAGCGAGCGAGATGCACTACATGCTTTAGCGGGCGTTCATGGAAGAAAGGCGAGGGCTTGTTAAAAAACGTTCGATATTTAAAAAACTAAAAATGGCGAGATGCACTACATGCTTTGGCGGGCGTTCATAGAAGAAAGGCGAGGGCTTGTTAAAAAACGTTCGATATTTAAAAAAACTGAAATACATTTTTTTTTTTTTGTGGGGGCAATGGTTAAAATTTTTTTTTTTAATTTTAATTTGTTTTTATTTTTAAGAAATTAAAAAAAAAAAATTTTTTTTTAGAAATTTTTTTTTATTTGAAAGAAGAGGTTTAAAAGGAATTAATGAAAAAGACATGAAGTTAATCGGATTCATATAACCGGAGATACAGATTTTCAAAGAGAGGGTAGTTTTCCAAATTTGACGATTTTTGACAAACTTTAAAAAATTCTAACTAAAAAAATAATTTTTTTTCGGTCAAATCCTGATATACGTGTTTACTTATTTTCCGAATAGTACGTGTAAAAAAAGTTTCAGGCAAATCAAAAATTTGACCCAATAAAAAGTGTTCGGTTTGTAAAAGAATCGCCCATATGTATATAACCAACTTAGGCCTTTAGGCGCTTTCAGAAAAAATTTTAAAGATGTATAAAAATATTTTTTTTTTTATTGACTGAAATTCTATTTCGAAATATCAATTTTAAAAATCTGTAGTGGGGAACCATTCATCACAGTTTACTTTTTATACCCGTTACTCGTAGAGTACATTTTTTAAATCGGCCCACTCAGTAAAAGGTTGTAAACAAATAATGAATTGTCCGGTAGATGCCGCCACTTTTAAGCGGCTGCTTGGTTTGCATTGCTTGAGACTGCTTGCTTTAGCTGAGTAACGGGTATTTGATAGTCGAGGCACTCGACTATAGCGTTCTCTCTTGTTCTTTTTGATTTGTATAAAGAGTTCAATTGTTTTCTTAATCTAAATCTTAAAAGAAACATTTTGGCAGGCTTTTTGTTCTAGGCGTCCTAGTGTGCGTCGGCATCATGATGATAGCTGCTGTATTTGCAGCCGCTTTCTATGCAGACAGGCTCGATAGCTTTACCAGTGTGTCTGGTAAAATGTCCTGGATGCCCTCTAGGCTGTGCCTTTCCCTGCTGAAGAGTGGGCACCTGAAAAAAGAGTGCTCAGCGTCTTCTATATCCAAATCTATATGCAGATCTAGTGGTATCATACCGGATACAAACAGTGCAGCTTCCTCTGACACTGTGCAGAAATAACTGGAAACCCTGATGGCGCATCGCCCTTAGCTGCGTCTACACTTTTTGCTGTACGACTTCAGCTTCCTAGCTAATGCCTATATGCTCGATCCGTAGAGTAACACTGAGGATACCACTTCTCTGTCCCGGCCCTGATGTGTTTGCCACCATTCTGCTAATGGCACCTGCGGTTCTTACAGATTTTTCTCCGACGTATTAAATGTCAGCTGATCATGAAGCATTATGCCGACGTATTTTATGGACAGTCGCCTGCTCTACTTTATTCCTGCTGCTCACCTTTAGTTCCTTAATCTCTTTCCTCACCGTAACCATGACAGTGTCGTCCGCAAATCTAATGAGTGTACAGCCCTCAGAGAGTGGGAGCCGCAGGATATCATTGTACATCGCGTTCCATAGCGTCGGTCCGAGTACTGAACTTTTGGGGACCTCTCCGGGCACTCTCGATCCGTGAAGTGGCTGCGTAAGTTATCGATCAGGTACTGTGATATGTACCGCTTTGTGACAGCCTCCAGGATGCGACTCCAGTTGGCCGTGTTGAACGCTTTCTTAAAGTCTAGCGTGCACACAAGACAGTATTGCTTCTCCCATCCTGCCCAGCAAGATCTATCTTGCCTATTGAGTCAAGAATGTAAAGCGGGCGGTAAGCCGATGGTTCGCTGGGGTCTTTGCCTGTCTTTGGAATGAGAATCAGCTTCTGGAGTTTCCAGTCCTTTGGTACAACTCGCTCTGTGATGCAACAGTAGATAAGATTTAAAAAACATAAATATTCAAACCAATTTATTCTCTAGTTCTTTCTTACACGAGCCTCATGGTGTTTAAACAAATGGAAATGTTTAAATCATTTGATTCAAGGTTTCTCCTCTCACCTACCTTCCTTTTTCATTATTGATATAAGGAAAAAAGTTCTGATAAAATGATTTTTTCGGCTTATGGAACAAAATGAGGAAAGATTTAAATTAGCAAATAACATAATTTCAATTACCAATTACACTCATAAAAAAAATCGAATAATTTCCTTAGAATCAAGAAAAGTTTTTCTTGAATTTTTGCCAACTCAACATTAATTTAAGAAATGTTTTTTTATTGCGCTTTTAAAACAAGAAAACATATTTCTTGTTTAAAAAAGTAAAATTTCCTTTCAAAAAAGAAATATAAAATAAAAGTAACTCCGTTTTTTTATATTGCATATCTTATTTAATTACATTACAAACATTTAATACCTAATATTTAAAAATTTTAGAAAATCAAAATTTTGACATAAGATAAAATTTATTATTATTGGTGGAGTATTTAATTCATATACTTTAACTATTCAAGCCTTTTAAACTTCATATGAAATAGGATGATCACAAAACTGAGCATCTAGTTAAAGGCATCTGGAAAAATAGAGTTATTGGTATATTTAATATTTGTTTTAGATAAAAAACATTTTCCCCTTGTTCGGGGTCCCCTGTCTCTTGTGTCTCCTCCTAGAATCCTAAACGCATTTTACGATGATTAGCATGTCTTCCACCCTGAAGATTTCACAAAGAAGTTTATGTCCTTAAGCTTAATCTCCGATATTTCGGTCAGATCGCTAAAGAAGGGGTTTCCTAAGTGCTTCAGTCTAAGTCTGCAAAAGGCTGGGCAGAAGCAGAGAAGGTGTTCCACAATTTCTTCTTCTTCCCTGCAGATTCTACAAAAGTCCTTTTTTGGGGCTTTTAGCCTGCCGGCATGTGCGCCGACTAGCCAGTGGCCTGTAAGGGCTCGAACTAACATGCCAAACTCTGTGTGGTTGAGTTTGATGAATGCTCACATAATGTTAATAATAGCCAAAATGAAAGCACGTTGGTCAAAAGACCGAGAGAGAGAAACAAGGCAGATAGAACACGAAGTTTGAAGGGTTGAAAATCGAATTTCACAGAGAGTGAGAGAGACGAAAGAGCCCTTTAAACGAAGGAAGACCGAATGTAAGTAGGTCAGATCATGACAATATAGATAATCTTCTTATTCCTTAAATTGTCATGATCTAACCTGCTTACATTCGACGGTCAAGAGAGCGAGAGAGAGTAGCAAAAGATTGAAGGGTTGAAAATCGGTTTTCGGATCGGGAGAACCGCGTTCCTGCATACATATTTACATGCCTAAGGGCCGTTTTCTCGTTTGTACTTTAGTTTGCCTGCCGGTACAACGGAGCGATAAACAAAAAATGGTTTACTCGTCTTTATTTTAGCGCAGGTAGTGACAAATTTTGTTATGGTACTTCATCCACCGTGCAAAATTTGTGCGGTTGGATTGTGCGCAAGTTTTGCCAGACATTCGAGCGTTGACAATCTGGTTCCACTCTTCATTCGAAAACAGCTGATTCTATTTACAGTTAAATATGAATCAAAATTGTTCAAGTCATCTAATTTATTTTAAAATGAATTCTCGAGCGATTTATCTACAACCTCTGTGGGATATCGTCGAATTGTTTGAAGTGCGAACCTATCGGCGCAGATATCAAGACCAGAGAAATTACTTCGAATATTACAGTGATGAAGAATTTGTTAAAAGGTTTCGCTATATGTTTTGCAAAAAATTGTTTTGCGACTTGAATCTAAAGTAAAGAAGTAAGAGCATTCATTTGGTTTAACTAATTCCATATAAATAAAAACCATTATTACAGCGAAATGACAATACAGCCATGGGTTAAGCTTCTAATAGCTCTAAGATTCAACGCAAGCGGCAGTTTTCTTATAACTGTTGGCGATTTTGTGGTGCTAGCGTGGCCACAGCCAGTCGAGTTGTAAGGGAAGTTTCTTTATCAAAACAATTTATTAAGTTCCCGCGTATTAAAGATCTTCAAGAAAATGTTGTTGATTTTTATAAAATAGCCAAGTTCCCGAAAGTCATAGGAGCCATAGATTGCACGCACTTAAGAATTCAATCTCCCGGGGGCGATTCCGGAGAGATATATCGAAATAGAAAAAATTACTTTTCTATAATTATTATTAGTTTGAAATGTTGTTTATATCATCAGCTGTTAGTATGACTGTTTTATGGTATTTTTCGATTAATTTTTGAAAATTAGTTAACTCTTCTGATGTGGGGTCTCAAATTAGTGCGCCTTTTATATGGAGTTTTAAAAGACGGACGAGAAAACGAAAACCGATTTGCCACCAGGATAAATTTATCCTGCTATTAGCTAAATTGTACTTAGCAGGACGGACGAGAAAACGGCCCTAAGTGGGTCAAACACATACAACATATTTTTCTTTTAGATTTACTTGCGTTAGAAGGTTTTAAAACGAAATTACAGCTTCGCCAAACAAATTATTTGGCAGATGAAACTGCTCCCACTGCAGGTATTTTAACAATTAATCTGTCATGTTTCACTCTGAAAAATAAATATAATGCGAGTAATAAGGTGAAGTTATTATAGAACTCTACACTTACACATATGGGCGGTTCTTTTACAAACCGAACACCTTTTATTGGGTCACATTTCTGATTTGCCTGAAACTTTTTTTACACATACTATTCGAAAAATAAGTAAACACGTGTATCAGGATTTGACCGAAAAAAAAATTATTTTTTTAAGGTTGCCAAAAATTGTCAAATTTGGAAAAGTACCCTGTTTGAAAATCTGTATCTCCGGTTATTTGAATCCGATTGACTTCATGTCTTTTTCATTAATTCCTCTAAAACAGTGGTGGCCAGCAGAGGCAGCGCGCAGGGCCCACGGAATAGGCAATTTCGCTGCCGCTGCTCTGCCAGCGCGCTGCAGCGTTTCGACGCACATGTACGCTGTCAAGCTGCAAAACGTCACGCACACAGTCAAATTCGTGCATGCTCGCACTCTCACAAACGCAATGCGTTCTTTCATTGTCTGTGTGCTGCCTCTGCTGGCCACCACTGCTCTAAAACCTCTAGATCGACTCCCCTATTGATCCTGATCAAGAATATATATACTTCATCGGGTCGGAAATCTCTCCTTTACTTCGTTACAAACTTTTGACCAAAATTGTAATACCTTCTGCAGAATATAACAAGAAAGGTAATTTACTTCGGCAACCTTATTAGAGCTTACTTCTCTTTTCTGTGTATAGGTGTTTTTTTTGTGACCATTTTTTATTAAGTTTTGTTTTAAAATTTAAAAATTTAATTTGTTTTTTTTTTTTTGTATTATGTTTGCGATTTTCTATGGGAGTCATAAGAGCAATAACTTTAATAGCTCGCCATAGCTTTAAACTTGAGAGACTAGTTCGCATGGAAACGGACAGTGGCTAGATAAACTTAACTAGCGATCCTGATCAAGAATATATATACTTTATATGGTCGGAAACGTCTCCTTCACTGCGTTGCAAACATCTGACTGAAATTATAATACCCTCTGCAAGGATATAACAAAGGAGAACGCTGTTGTCGAGTGCCTTGATATTAGATACCCATGCAAGGCATAAATGGTTGTATATATTCATATTTATACCCACTATATAAATGTGAGTGTTAGAGTATGCTTGGCTCATTTTCTTTAGGTCAATCGATGTTTTCGCAAAAATGGCGTTATATTTTTGAAGCGCAGTTTTCTTCAGATTTCTATCTTTCACTCGCTTGCACTGCCCTTCGCTCTCCCTCTCAAACTCTCCGCTCCGCTCCGAAGCTTCCAAGCTAAGATTATTTTAATTAGTTCCATATTTTCAAGTGGCCAATAAACACACGCACGTCGCGTAAATCCTTAAAAGTTTCTACCGTGTTTTCCGTACCTATTTCTGCTCGGATTTTCACCCGTTTTCCTTGGGACTTAGCACCCAACAGTTTGGACCCGGATCTTTGGATTTCCTCTCTTGGATTTTCCTTGGATTTTAGCCAGCAGCAACGGTGGCTTAAACCGCTTAAGCTAAGTCTCATGTATTATTATTATTTGCCGGTCATACATCCAGTTGTTCGTACATGGGCATATAACCCATCCACAATTTTTTACTGTGCATCAGCTGTGTGAACATATTCACATACATATATATTCGCTAACACAGTCCACTTCGACTACTATTCGAGTATAGTCCACATTGACGACGATGTCTCCCAAAAATTAATCCTATTTCCGAAAATTAAATTGTGGAGCTGTTAAACAAAGCAAGCGAAGTCTTTTGAAATTCCCGCAAACATATTTACCATTTCTGAGCTATTCCGCTATTCGCAACACGGAGATACAGAGATCTCCAGAACTCCAGCAAACCAGAGACATTAGAATATGAAGATAAATAATGCTATACGATTTTTTTGCACACGACCAGCCGCTCTCATGCACGCATACAGCGACAGAACACGACCCAGCGGCGAAAATTGCCATTACAAAACGGATTACGAATGCATTACTTCTGCATTAAGTTCGTTAAACTACTCAAAATTAATGCTATTATTATTGAAATGTCAAAGCTCAAACGTGACGGAGGGGAAATAAATAACAAATACATGGGCAATAATTTGTATGTGTATTTGTGATCTTTGACGAAGGGAAATGGTTAGCGAACGAAAAAACGAAGTCATAGGAGCTCTGATTACAACTCCTCTGACGAAAAACAGTGACAATTACATTTTCTTCACTTGTATTGTATCTTATCCCCAGACCCCATTCGCCTGTTCGCCGCTGGGAACATGTGCACCCAAACGAACGTATGGCCGTTAATCATCTTAGACATTACATTGGTCTTTGAGGAAACAGTGCCCTGCCGCTCTTCAGCGGCAGAAAAAATACTATATTATTTACAAAATAATTTCGACTAAAACTATTACAGTAATATGGATTATTATTATTTATTTAATTAATACATTTCTAAATTAGATTTATTTTTATACCCGTTACTCGTAGTTTAAAAGGGTATATTGTATTCGTCGGAAACTATTTTACAGGGTGAAGAAAGCGTTTCCGCTTTAAGTATATATATTTAAAGTATATTTGGGCATTTCCATATTGTCGCTCGGGACATTGGTACAGCTTTAAAGTTGAAAAAAAATTGGAAAAAAAAGATTCTAATTTTAATAATGGGCTTTTCTTTTCACTCTTCCCAAGCTCTATTTTGTGTAAAAATCGTTAAAAAACTGCCGAATTCGCTCGGGACAAAAATGGATTTCGGGGAAGTTCATTCAACACCAGAAATTAGCGAATGCTGATGGAATTTGTGAATGCTTTTTTTTTAGAATGTTGTTCAAACATGTCGCTGTTAAATAGTTTTGGTTTTACTCAAAAATTGTTTGCCGTTTTTCAGTTTCAAACACATTCGCTAATCAAACTATACTCCAAATGTTTAGTTTAGCTCAGGATCCAACTAATTAGAAACTAATATGGCGCCAAAATCATGTGGAAATATGTTTTATTCAAGCTTAAGAGTTTTAAGCTTGGTGGACTTTTTGGTGGAAGTGCCTATATATTCTCGGCGTTACTAGCCGAATCGATCTAGCCACGTCCGTTTGTCTGTCGGTCTACCTGTATCAACGCTGGGGTCTCGGAAATTACAAAAGCTAGAAAGCCATTCTAACGCCCACAATCGTCTTAAAGGATAAAATAATAAAATCCTGGCGCCCAAGGTTTCGAAGATTTTGTAAAAGTGTAAATAAAATTTTGTTTGGTTTATTAATGCATATCGAAATGTAAAAGCATTTTTTATTAAGTAAATAATAAATTGTCGGGTCGATGGAGCCACTTTCAAGTGACTGCATGCTTTTCCTTGCCTGCGACTGTCTGCTTTAGCTAAGTAACGGGTATTTCATTGTAGAGACACTCGACTACAGCGTCCTGTCTTGTTGTCTGTGTAGTATCTATGAATTTTACAAACTATAACAGATTTCTAGTATGGCGCCAAAATCATGTGGAAATATGTTTTATTCAAGCTTAAGAGTTTTAAGCTTGGTGGACTTTTTGGTGGAAGTGCCTATATATTCTCGGCGTTACTAGCCGAATCGATCTAGCCACGTCCGTTTGTCTGTCGGTCTACCTGTATCAACGCTGGGGTCTCGGAAATTACAAAAGCTAGAAAGCCATTCTAACGCCCACAATCGTCTTAAAGGATAAAATAATAAAATCCTGGCGCCCAAGGTTTCGAAGATTTTGTAAAAGTGTAAATAAAATTTTGTTTGGTTTATTAATGCATATCGAAATGTAAAAGCATTTTTTATTAAGTAAATAATAAATTGTCGGGTCGATGGAGCCACTTTCAAGTGACTGCATGCTTTTCCTTGCCTGCGACTGTCTGCTTTAGCTAAGTAACGGGTATTTCATTGTAGAGACACTCGACTACAGCGTCCTGTCTTGTTGTCTGTGTAGTATCTATGAATTTTACAAACTATAACAGATTTCTAGTATACAGTGTTTTTAATTTACGTTTATTTTTAGATATCGACAACAACGGATTCTTGGACCAAAATGACTTTCTTTGCATGGCAGTAAGAGCATGTGTCGTTGAAGGAAAAGGTGATTGCAGTACTGCTCGATTGGATGACTATAAAAAACTTATGAAAAATTTATGGGAGGAAATTTCTGCAATTGCTGATGATGATAAGGTAAATCAAAATATACGGCGTTAAAATCTTCAACTATAATAAACTGCATGCTAAGATCCAATTAAGAATACAAATACTCAATTTGAATAAATTAAATAAAATACTCATATTCAATAAAATTAAAAATTCTCAATGATAACCTCAATTTTCCACATAAATAGTTTGCAAATTTTCACAGGAACCTTCTAAAGTGATGCCTAGGCAGAAAATGACCCTGACCATCAAATATTGGAAAGCTAATCTCATCCCGGTCGCGAGTTCAATCAACATACCGCTGACCACAAATACCTTTTTTGTTTTTCTATGTTTATACCCTTGCAGAAGTTTGCAACGCAGTGAAGGAGACGTTTCCGACCATAAAGTATATATATTCTTGATCAGTATCGTCAAAGTATTTCGAACTGGTCGTATACGGACGTGTTTTACATTCGCTCCCACATTTATTCGCTTAGTGTCGAAATTTTTGATTTTTATATTCTCAAAGTTTTCATTCTCAACTCGGTTGAGCCCTCCGTTTGAATGCAAATTATTGATTTGTGTTAAAATAATCGTCTTTATAAAGATATTGAAAAATAGTTAACGACGCGAGTGCATTTGTGCATTGTTGTTGTTTTTTATTTACATTGTCGTTTTGGCGCTCTCTCGCACCGTTTGCTCTGCTCATCTCCCTACTTCAGTCACCGGCTCTCATTTTCGAGTTAACGGTTCTTTGCTGATTTGGTCTTATCGCGCTCTTTCTTTCCACTTATTGCGCTCTTTCCTTCCTCGGCGCCCTCATAGCCACACAGCTGTTTGTTGGCACTCATCTAAAGCTTTCTATTTACATTTCTCTACATTCTACATTCTACATTTTTTGTCTTACTTTAACTTGTAAACAATGTCTGATTGCTGTGTTGTTGGTTGCCAATTTACTGGCAAAATCACTTCTCGGCAGCCGATTGTTAATTGCTGGTTGTGTGAGAACATTGCGCACGCTAAATGTGTTGACTTTGGGCATAGTGCGGCCCAAATTGCGGATCGTACTAGGTCTAATGCCAATCTGGACTGGACGTGCCCTACATGCCTACACATTAAAATTGATATTAAATCATTTATGAGGCAAATGGAGCTGGATTTCCAGGCTTTACGTGCTGGATTTACGGACTTATTAAGTCGGTTTAATGTTTTCGACTCAAACTTTAAAGGTCGTATTCTTCTTAATCAATTATCATTAAATACAAATCATAGTCCTACACTGCCTAATATCTCTCTACATGTTCCAGATCTCTCGAGCAACCTCTCTGTTCCCAGCCCCACTGCAAGCTATATGTCGTGCGATGAGGAAGATCCCAATGGGAGCGAGTCATCAACGACTGATGTCAGGGTGCAATCCCTGCCAGATTCTGCCAATCGGTCACCGGCTGTTGCCACTTCGGGGCCTCTACCGCACCTCGTATTGCCTATAGATAATACCCTTGCACCTCCTCCTGTCCCACTTTCTAGTATGATCCCTAGGAAGAACAGAAATAGCCCCGCTCCCTCTTCTCCGGTACCACTCACTCTCATGGTACCTAGGAAGTCTATTTTTGTGTCAAGATTGAATGCAGCACTCACAGTCAACGATGTGATGCATCATATTGTCTCAAAACTCTCCCTTCCCAATCAAAAAGGTATTGACATCACTAAATTTAATTTTAAACAAATAAGAGATTATTCTTCATTTAAAATACTTGTTCCGGATGGACTGTTCTCCAAACTTCTTGACCCTAATTTTTGGCCTGCTGAAATAATTGTTCATGAATATATAAAAAAAAATAGTTCGCATTCCATGACTTCCTTGTCGGCGCCCAGCTCGGTTTCAAATTCAAAAAACTAGATTTCATAATCCACTATCAAAATGTACGGGGGCTTCTTAGTAAACTCTCAACGCTCTATAAAAACAGCTCACTTTTTGAAGCCAATGTTATTGTATTCACTGAGACCTGGCTTAACCCATCTGTACACGATAGTGAGATTTTGTCAAATAACTTTTTTGTTTATCGGAATGATCGTCATACCCGTCGAGGTGGAGGCGTTCTTATTGGAGTCAAATCCAATTTAACTTCTGAGATTGTTGATATTTCTGGTTCATCATGTATTGAATTTATTTCCGTGAAATTATCTTTCCCAAAAAATAACATTTTTTTAACTTGCTCCTATATACCCCCTAGCTCCGAATTTAACGTGTATTTATTGCATCTGTCCGCCATACAGTCTATCTCCTTGTTGCTTGCTGAAACTGACCAACTCATTGTGCTCGGTGACTTTAATCTTCCCAATATTTCTTGGTTGGAGAGTAATGACTCAATTGCAATGATTACTAGAATGCAACATGACTTTGTTGATGGTCTTGTTGAACTATCCTTGCAGCAAGTAAACTGTATTCCCAATCATATTGGTCGTCTCCTTGACTTAATCTTCGTCTTTGATGGTATCGATGCTGAAGTTAGTCGAATTCTGCCACTATCTCTACCTGAAGATTCTCATCATCCTACCCTTCAGCTCTGTATTAATGGATTTTTTAATGCTCCTAGGACTGCAATAAACGCACATCCTAGTTTGTGTTTTAAAAAGACTGACTATGCTAAACTAGTTGAATCTTTATCGACAATTAATTGGTCCTATCTTGTTGACCTTCCTGTTGATGATGCAGTTGGGTATTTTTATAAAGTCCTTTACCGTCTATTTGATGTTCATGTCCCTCTTTCCTCCTTGAAGAATTCTTATAGCTCTCCATGGTTTACTCGTCAACTATCCTATCTAAAAAATAAAAAAAACAGACTTTTTAAGCGGTTCAAAATTTCTGGCTTGCTGACAGACTGGGCCAAATATAGTTCTGCTAAGGCGGAATTTGTCCAGCACAATTCTGACTGTTATCAAAATTACCTGTCTCGTTGTAAGCGTGATTTCAAAAGTAACCCTAAACTTTTTTATTCTTTCGTCAATTCTAAACGGAAATCTAATTGCTTCCCTCATTCTCTTTTTCTTAATAATAATATAGCATCTGATGACAATGATATTTCCAACCTATTTGCTGATTTTTTTCAATCGACTTATACGGAATGTAATGGTGTTATTGATAATGATTATCCATACCCACTACCTCATCTGAACTCTATCTTCAAACCAGTGATTAATGTATCTGATGTTCTTCAGAATCTTGATACTCTTAAACTCTCTTTTTCACCGGGTCCTGACAAAATACCAAGTTGTATACTGAGGAATTGTTCGTCCTATTTAGCTTTTCCCTTAACATTAATATTTAATCTGTCACTAAGTCAAGGAAAATTTCCATCCATATGGAAAGAATCGTTTATTGTTCCATTGTTTAAAAAAGGGAACAAGTCCGACATCTCAAATTATCGTGGTATTGCTAAGCTCAGCGCAATTCCTAAACTTTTCGAAAAAATTATTACCTGTCAGTTGCAGCATCACTGCCGGTCTATTATTTCACCGTGTCAACATGGCTTCACTAGACGTCGATCTACTTCTACAAACCTACTAGAATTTACATCTTTAATTTCTAGAGGCTTCCTGACACATCATCAAACTGATGTGATTTATACCGATTTTTCTAAAGCTTTTGATTCTGTGAACCACAAACTTCTTATTTATAAATTGTCCCTTTTAGGGTTTTCTCCAAACTTACTTGACTGGATACTTTCCTACCTTTCTAATAGAACTCAAATGGTCTGTTTTAACAATAGAATTTCCAAAATAATTAATGTTACATCTGGAGTGCCACAGGGTAGCCACCTGGGTCCTTTACTCTTTGGCTTAATGATTAATGATTTACCTAATGTTATAAAATCGTCTACCGTATTAATGTATGCAGATGATGTCAAGCTATGTTTGTCCATGTGTTTACCTAGCTCATATAATGACCTTCAATTAGATCTTGATTGTTTGTATACGTGGTGCATGATTAACATGTTAAATTTAAACTATTCTAAATGTAACTTTATGACCTTTCATCGCTGTAATCCATCTCTGTTTTCTTATTCTATTGGAAATAACGGCCTTGAACGAATTTTTTCGGTTCAGGATCTTGGCGTTTTATTTGATCATAAACTTAGTTTTAAAGACCATATATCTACTATATCTAATAAAGCCAGAAGTCTTCTTGCATTTATGAAACGTTGGTCAAAGGAGTTCGATGATCCTTACACAACAAAGCTTTTGTATGTTTCTCTTGTTCGTCCGTCTATGGAATATTGCTCTTGTATATGGTCTCCTCAAATTAGCTGTTACCAAAATATGTTAGAGTCTGTCCAAAAACAATTCCTTTTATTTGCTCTGAGGGGATTAAACTGGGACACAGGTAGTCGATTGCCCTCTTATCTTGCGAGGTTGCGCCTGCTCGACTTACCAACCCTCTACCATCGTAGAAAGTGTCATGGAGTTATGTTCTTACACAAACTTATTAATGGTGATGTCGACTCCCCTTTCCTTCTTAGTTCACTTAACTGGAATGTACCCTGTAGAACAGTTCGCCGTTTTCGTCCGTTGTCCCTGCCAATATGTAGATCTAATTATGCCCTGCATGATCCTTTTCGTGTTCTCTGTGACGACTATAATTCACTATGCCACGTCTTACGGTTTGATACCCCTAATGCTACTAATTATAATAAACTTATGTATTTTCTGTCTTCAAATAATTTGTAAATTTTTTGTGAGCATGTATTTTAAATTGTATATTGTTAGATCGTATTTTTTCCATGTCCGCGATTCCGCTTACTTGCCCAAAACGGTTTAGGGCTCCGCGCGTAACAAGCTTTGCTTGGTGTCGTAAGGGCCACTTGTTTGTACTGACCATAGTGCATCAACGTCCAAGAAGAGATCACTAGACGAGTCGTTCCGCCTGTCCGTCCGTCTGTCCGTTTGTCCGTCTGTCCGTCCCTCCGTTTCAACGCAAACTAGTCTCTCAGCTATAAAGCTATCGGGGTGAAACTTTACAAAAAGTCGTCTTTCTATTGCAGGTAGTATATAAGTCGGAAACAGCCGGATTGGACCACTATAGTGTATAGCTCACATAGGAGGAGTCGGAAAAAAATGGGAACAATTTAGCTTCAGTGCTTTTTGATGTATTACTTAATGCTTTTGGGAATATCTTTTTTTATATTAAATTTTAAATTTTAGAAAAATCGGACGACTATATCATATAGCTCCCATAGGAACGTTTGAAAAATGAATGGATAATTAATAGGAAAATAAAGACAGCTTCGTTAGAAAAAATAAAGATATTTTTGATCGGAATCACTAGCCGAGTCGATCTAGCTATGTCCGTCTGTCCGTCTGTCCTTCTGTCCGTCTGTCATCTAACGCCCACAAGCCGCGAAAAGTTGTGGCGCCCACAGTTTTGAGGCTAGTCTGACTGGAAAAGGAATATGCATTTGTTTCTTCAATACCTATTGATTGTCAAAAAAAAGGTAGTCGAGGCACTTGACTATAGCGTTCTTTCTTGTTTTTATTGTAGTCTCTTTTACTTTGGAATATAACTTTATTCTAACAACTCAGAATTTCGAATTAAATTTAACATAAATCGGACGGCTATATTATATAGCTGCTATTGGAAGGATCATTCAATTGATGTCAAAATAATACGAATACGCAAGTAAATCTAAATATAACATTTCACTAATTTGTCATTGAAAAGAAATGATCTGCAAGAGTATATAAACTTCGGCTGGCCGAAGTTTGCTTCCTTTCTTGTTTTTTTTTATTATAAATAATTTTAATATGGTATAATACGGTCAATACCTACATTAGGGGAGTGTAGAGTAATGTGACGAGCTCGTCGAATCTCATATATGACGTCACATTCATTCAACAAAAATTCCAAATAAATGTAGTCGTCTCCCCTTATAGTGTCAACAATGTATTTACAGTAATATTAATAAGTCCCGTAGTTTCTTCGTGAGATAATTTTCGCTAAAAATGTGGTGCCCTAACTAGAAAAGCTATTCAATTTACTTGTTTTTCAGGAGTGCCAGAGCTAAGATGAGTGGAAAATAAAATCATGTTATTATATGCACGTATAAATGTCATCTTTATCAACAGTTTTTAGTACTTGACGTTTTTTTCTTTTGCGCCGTTTGAGAGGGACACCATTTTTGTCCCAAGTCTACCTTGTAGGGTATCGTGACGAACTTTTTGTAGGGTATGGTGACGAATTTTATTTATTCAAGAATTTGAATTTTTCTCGTTGATTTTGTTAGGAAGACATATAATATTACCAGATAACATTAACTGCTAAAGTTTTATTGCTTTTTCGTATGTTTAAACATCTGCATCGAGTTTAAATGTGTATTTATCAGTTCCTCACCTTATCTGGCAGTTTTGAAAGTGCAAAAAGGACGGTTCACGCCAAATGTCAGCAACTTTCTGCTTTTACACTTTTAACAAATATTGATTTTTGGGGAAGTCACATTAAAAAACAAATCGTTCGTCACATTACCCTACAACTTTTGAAAGTGCAAAAAAAGAATGGTTCACGCCAAACGCTGTAAGATTCAGCTCCGTTGGAATTTCGAATCCAAATTTTACAGAAATGTGCTTAGTAGATGTAAGCAACTTTTATACTTTTAAAAAATATTGATTTTTAGAAAAATTACATTCAAAAAACGAATCGTTCGTCACCCCACCCTACACTCCCCTAACATTTTAATATTACACGTGGTTTGGACATGTGATGTGTGCTTTGCGAAGCAAAGTGAAGGTGAAGGCGACTTGGGTCGAAAAAAAAATTATTTTTATACCCGTTACTCGTACTTGTTGTATTCGGGGAAAAGCATGTAGCAGGTACAAGTAAGTGTTTCCGACCCCGTAAATATATATCCTTGATCAGGATCAAAAAAAGGTTCTAATAGAGGACAAATGTATGGCAAGGTGCGGCAATGATAGTTACAAGTAGTTTGTAACGCTGGCGGCTAAACGGTTTACTAAAGATGCGCTCTGTTTTTTGACATTGGGGTGCAATACTGAAAATTTGAACCCCAGATGTCACCAGTTGAAAAAGTGTGGAGGTGAAAACTGTTAGAAGTCGGATTTGAAAAAAGAAGTCCATTCTCTTTGGTCCACCTTATTAAACATTGGTTGAAAGCGAGTTTTTGGCAAAATAAATACGATAATAACAATAATAAATAATAATTACTAATTACTGAAAATATTTTTCGATAAATTGATATATTGATGAGCCAGTATGTCAAACTGAGCAAAATGGTTCAAGTCGCTGTAAATGGCAAAATGGGGTTATTAAGGAAAAATCGTAATGCAGAAATCGTGGAGGAAACATAATAAACTTATAGACTCATAAATATGAGCCTCCACGTCAAGAAGATCTATTTCATTTTAGATTAAACGATAGATTACACTAGTTTACATCTTTTGATTTTTTATATATAAACGCTGGCACCATATTTTTTGGTTTAATTTAAAGTCACTGATCACGGTGAAGAGCATAAAAAAATTTTCCAAAGAATTGTTTTGGAGATATTCGAGATAGCCAGATTTTTTCTCAAAAACCGATAGCCAACAAATTTTGTAACTGGCACCATTTTGAAGGAAATAGATGCACCTCTCCGAAAAGGTAGGTCGCTTTGTGATCGCTTATCGCGAAGGATATCGGCGGTTGTCCCTTGCTTGGCTAGCTCGTCTGCTATGCAATTGTCCCCAATACTTTGGTGTCCAGGCCCCCAGAAGAGGTTGATTATAAGATGGCATACAAAAATAGTCACAACAAATAAGGGGAGACATATTGGACGGAATACCTTTGAGATGATGTGAAGGGATTTTTCGGCCCTCGGAATAAATATTACTTTAGCGTCTAGCCACCTGGATGGTATGTGGTTTAGTGCTAGACAGCTGTGGAAGCTGACTGTCAGCCAAGGGAGGGCTGTATTTAGTGTCCGTTGTATTTTAGGGGTTAAAAGAGTTGATAGCCCACATGGTGCCGTCAGGGCTTGAGATATTGTGTATGCTCTGATCGTCGAGGTTCTCCTCTATGTAGAGGTTCTCCACTGGTTTTTAGGTGGCCAATGGTGGCTGGAGATTTTGCTAAGATTCTTTTGAGTCTGGATGCCTCCGCGGTAGATTCTATACGACTGCAGAAGTTATCCCATTCCTTCGTTTTGATATTTTAGTTTCTTTTTTGTATTGGCCTTACTTTGTATGGTATATGTTTCAGGAAGCTTTGCTGTTTTTGCACTTAGCTCAATTGAAGTAAATTCTGCACATGTTTTTAGGATTTTCTAGGGTTATGTTCCACCAAGGCGGTTCGTGTTTTGTTTTGACTCTTCTGCGAGGGCCAGCTTTTTGTGGCCTTACTGCAGGTGTAAGTGAAAGTATTGACGAGGTTGTCCAATTCTTGACTGCTGCGTACGTGCGTCGGTGGGGTGCGTGGGGTTTCTACTTAAAAGTAACCCCAGTTAGTTAATCTAAGATTTTTAATATTCTCGGCTGAAGGGCATTCTAGAGATATTGTAAATTCTATGTACAGGTGTACACTTTGCACGCTTCAAGTTGATTGAGTACGGTATTAGATATTAGGGAAATGTCTAATACTTCCCTTCTATTACCAGTGATGAAAATGGGTCATTACCTTTGTTGCAAGTAAATATATTTGATTAAAGGAGATAGTTATAGAGTAAATCACTTCACTGCTCATTGTAAAAATTTAGGAGCTGAACTATTCGATTTGAAAACTTTTGTGAGCTGATTTACTCGAGCTGTTTTTTGAAATGGGAGAAAAAGGGCTCTACGAGTATACTCGTGCAGGGCTCTAACACGTATCCTGTTTTGTTGTTTTCCTCGTGACATTCGGGTGTTCATAGGACGTTTAAGCAGCCAGGTGACAACCGTTAGCTTTTCGATGTCGTGTATGCGGAGTTGCACCTTATTAAACCTGTAACTCACCCGGTTTTGAGTCGCTGCGAGGTGTTCCTGGCATGACTGGTTGAGCAGGATGACCACGTTCATATTTTTTTTTTTTAATATAACACATAGAGTTTAATACATTGATCAGCCAATTTAATGGGTATAAAATGTAGAGTACAAATAGAACAAATAACATGAATACATAACAGAACGGCGATTAACAAATTTTTATAACTTATGACTTATGATACTAAATTCAGGACGCGTGTGACATGACGTCCTCTTGTCCAGAGATCGCCGGGATGCCTTCGCTTTAGCCTCCTCCTAATCGTCGGGTTGGTCATAGTGACGCGCTGAGTCTTATCTACCTTCCCCACTTTCCAATCTTCTGTAGGAAGCTCCGGGTTGAATCCTGTCAAGGGGCGAATAATAGGTTCAGACGGAAACCACACTCTCACCCTTGGTCCCGACGGGGTGTCCGTTACCTTGCAGACAGTCAACTTGGCCCCGGGGTAAACCTCGCCAACCTTGCTATTGGCAGCCTTGTAAATCGCTTCAAAATTTTCGTCCTCTCAGGCGATCAACTTTACGTTTCCTTGGTACCACTCTGCATCTGTGCAGTCAGGGTAATGTCTTGGCTTTTTATCCAGAATTTTTAGTGCCACTGTCGCAAGAGCCGTTCTAATCAGACCCCACTGCATAGTGGATCCGCTTGTATGGAAGAGTGGGCAAAAATACTAATAATTACCATAGCGTGCTGAAATTTCTACCAAAAATATAGAAAATTTGTCTAAACATATAACATAAAAATGGTACATATCGAACGGCTATATTTTATAGCTGCCATAGGAACAATCGGCACAAAATTAAAAAAAATATTTGTTTCATGTTAAGATTTTATTATTTATGTACAAGAAAGTAATAAATTAAGAAAGAATGGAAGATATTTTACATATTAATACATATTATCAAATAACTAAAATAAAAATCAACAAACAAAATATTAAAGAAACAAAAAGTATATAGTATCATCAAGTAATTCATACACAGATGTAAGCAAACTCGACCTATATTTTTTTGGAAGTTGTCTCTGTCCTTTTAAAAATGGATCTGAACGCAATAACAGGTTGTTCATGACACCTGTGCTTGTTAAAGTACGAGACACTTTCCGACTGTGCTGAAGTCTACATTTTTTTATTTCCTTGTTAGTGAACTCTGCAGCTTCCTCCGAAAGCTCTCCAATCGATACTAAAGCATGCTCTATTACAGCTGACCCATGAATTAATACTTTATGGATGGTAGCCGGTAAATAGTACCATGGATATGCAGCTATTACATATTTAGCTGTATCCAGCGAGTAATTTTGAAACTTGGCCACATTAATTTTGTATCCCGATGCCATGGCTTGCAATAATGTTGCACATCTGTGAATCAAAGATGGATCAATTCTTCTTATTTCGGAGCTCAAAGCTGCATTAGAAAAGAATTTTCTTGCGATATTTCCGTCGTTTGACGATCCCCTACCTCCATCTCTAGGTTCGTCCACTAGTATTCCCATTTTTTTGCGAAATTGCTCCTGAATGTGTTTCTTTCTGTTCAATACTTGTATCTTTTTTTCCTCATCTCGTACTTGCTAAAGTATTCAAAGAAGCGTATATATGAATGAAGTAGAGATAAGCCAAATTCATAGAATCTCTTGCGAACTTCTTTACTCAAACATTTTTGTACATTGTTCATTTCTGTGGAGTCAGATCTCACCATATGTATCACGTTGCCGAGGATGATTCACTGATAGCGTTGCACATCTTTCCATCTACCATAGTAAAATGCAAGCTATGCGTAATAAATATGTTTTTATTGGAGACGCTCAATTCTTTTGGCTTTAATTGTTTAATTTAGTGGTCTCTTTTTTAAATTGAAATCTGATTGGTCGACAGTAACGAGTCGATGATGGCCGGGGGTTTTTCCAAATTATTGTATTATCTATTTAAAGAGGTATGAAAGATATTACAAATAAGCTTCTGTCGTCCGAATCACCGTTTGAAAACTGTTGCTTACTTCCATGGGATCTGCTGGCACGACATTTTGATTTTGGTTATTATTGCGTAGAGCAGAAAGCCTTCTCAAAATCAAGTTTAGGACGGCCCCGATTAGCACTTTCCTATATTTGATTTGATTTGCGTTTTATTGAAATTGATTCTTTTTTATTAAGCCATCCAGATTGATATTGAATTACTGAACTGAAATTACTGAAATTTCCCAAAAAGTTGCAATTGTTTGGCAGAGGTTCTCAATTTTGTTTAACACTTCGCTCAACTCTAGAATATTGTAGCCGTTGTTTTTAATGTTCGCTTGCATATCAGAAATCAATTTCTTCAATTTTTCAGCGTTTGTCCAACTTTCTGTGCATTACATATTAAAAATATAATGACGTGGAAACACACACTTTTGAGATGCACCTACCAAAATCAAATATGATTCAAAAGGGAAAAGTAAACCAAATTTAAATAGTAATTTATAAATTAATAGTTTTGCAAAAATACAAATCACAAAAGACGAAGACTAAGCAACACATCTGCAAGTTTCTGCAGCTAATTCTAAAACATTTAACAGCTTAAAAGCAAGACAAACACAATGACGTACATACCAAGAGCCGAGCGAAGCAAATTATCGGGCCAAGAGAAAGGTGCTGAAGAACGCCATCTAAGCTAGTAAGGCCAGATGCTTCCAGGAGTTGTGCGAAGCGGCCGACGCAGAACCATTCGGGGCAGCATACAGGATGGTCATCGGTAAGCTCAACAGGCAGCCGACCCCTACTGACCACGTGCAGCTTGGCCAGATAGTTTCAACTTTGTTCCCCGCACAGCCGCCCCTTACCTGGCAAGCTACTGGGGTAGGCGAGACTGCTCTCACCAGCGAAGCCGAAGTACTGGCCGCACTTAGGAAAACCAAGGTTGGTAAGGCCCCTGGCCCCGATGGCATTCCCAATGTTGCGCTGCACACATTGATGGCAGCTTACCCTGGTATATTCACGGAGATGTACAACAAGTGTCTCACCCAACGGACCTTCCCCACTGGATGGAAACGCCAAAGATTGGTGCTCATCCCAAAACCCGGCAAGATGACGCATCCGCATACAGACCCCTATGTATGCTAAATACGATGGGTAAGATATTCGAGCGCATAATCTGCACCCACCTCGAAAAGGAGCTCGACGATCTCAGAGCGTTCTCGGACCATCAGTTTGGTTTCCGGAGGAAAGGAAGCACAATTGACGCAATCCGAGCGGTCACCCAATTGGCTGCTAACGCAATTGAAGGAGAAAGATGGCTAGGCGGCTCCAAAGAGTACTGCCTCGTCTGCACTCTGGATGTCAAGAATGCCTTTAACTCAGCCAAGTGGAACCTTGTCCTCCAAGCGCTTCATAGAATGGGAATCTTTGACTACCTGACCGACCTCGTAGCGGATTACTTCAAGGACAGAGTACTCACATACTCCTCAGACGTCGGAGAGCATGAGTACCAGGTGACAGGAGGAGTACCCCAGGGCTCAGTCTTGGGCCCGATCCTATGGAACGCCATGTACGACGGGATCCTAAGACAGGCACTACCCGAAGGATGCACGGTGGTGGGCTTTGCGGACGACATAGCGCTTGTAACAGTTGCGAAAACCCTGGAAGAGGTCACGGATAGGTGCAGCCTCTCGATAGACACCCTTATGTGCTGGCTCGCAGACAACGGGCTATCATTAGCCGAGCACAAAACGGAGGCAGTGCTCATAAGCAGCAGAAAGATTGTTGAGAAGGCAAAGCTGTCTACAGGCGCTGCGCACTGCGCATCACAAGCAGCTTCTGCACGGTATCCGAGGAAGCCGCGCTAGTGATAGCCGGTACTATCCCAATAGACCTCTTGGCGGCAGAACGAAGGACGGGGATTACAGGAAGCAGGTCCCAGCGCAATAGCACGATTGAGGCTTGGCAAAGGAGGTGGGACAATGGGAGCACAGGTCGGTGTACACGCAGGCTAATCCCCAGGCTAAACTCTTGGCTGCAGAGAAGGCACGGACAGGTAGATTTCTACCTCACGCAGATGATCTACGGGCATGGATGCTTTAAAGAGTACCTGCACAGGTTTAAGCACGAGTCGAACCCCTGCTGCGACCACTGCGGCACAGCTAGCATCGAAGACGCGGAGCACGCTTTCTTCATATGCCCCCTATACGCGAGGAACCGAGCCGAAGCTGAATCGATAACCGAGTACAACCTGACAGCGGATAACGTGATCGACTGCATGCTAGGAAATCAGAGGAATTGGGATGCGGTAGCCAATATGGCTGCTGGCATCTTGAAGAATTTAAGGCGTCGAGAGCAGAGTCGACGCAACAACCAATAAGGACGAGTGGCATCCTGACCGCCATCCGTCCCGCGAAGTATAGCTTTGCGGCGGTCCCGCGGGAACGGAACTTTTCTACCCCTTCTTTTCTTTTACCTTTTCTCCTGTATATATTTAAGCTTTTCTTAATAAAAAAAAAAAAACATACCAAGTTCTGGACTTTCTTGGAACACAACTAAAACTTTAACTAAACATAAAAAAGACTTCCACAAAATACAAAAAAAATGTTTATTCGATCAAATTAGTTGTGGGAATAAACTTTGACAGGAAAGTTAACTATTAATATATAGTTTTAAAGTAAATACCTTCAACTTCAGAATATTAATTTGGACACGAAATATAAGAAATGCACTCTTTCAAAGTTTGTGATGCGCGCAGTTTTGTTTTGCAACTAAACACATGCTTACGACTTTAGGTCCATTTTTAAAAAATGTCGATAGTTTTCCAGAAAAATCTGGTATGCCACGATCAAGCTTTGGCATTTAAGAGAAAAACTGCGTAAATAGAGTTTAAATATTTTATGATCGGTTTTTATTTTTATTTTTGGCCTCTGTCGGAACCACTGTGCACTGGTTTCTTGGGATCTTGCATCTTCATCGATCTGGCCGATGACGCCAATGATCTTCTGATCGTTTACTACTTCCGCAATGGACCTAGACCATGTGCCGTGTTTGTTTGAGAGAGAAATAAAAAGAATGCGACATAGCCAAAAACTACAGATTGAACCAGTATGCCCAAAAGTATGCTCTAAAAAATAGATGTCAAATGAATATAATAACACAGGTACACAGCCAAAAAATTCCACGATCTATTTCTTGTTTTTCATGATATTTGGGTGCTACTAAGTAAAAGTCTCATACGAGTGATTCTTTGTGAAACGTATCGAGATTTTCTTCATGGTCCCAAAACGATTTCTCATTTTTATCACAATATTACATAATATAAAATAGATTTTTAAAAATGTAAAAAAAAAAATTCAATTTAAAAAATAAAATTTTCAATCGCGTTTTTCTGCAAATCGGCATTTTTAATTTTTGTAAAAAAAATAGTATAATGTTCCATACGTAATCCTTGTTGGTCCCTGAAAGTTTTGTCATGGGACCTCCATTACTTTCTGCATGATTTAATAAAACAATAAAAAACAAAGGAGTCTTTCGTTGTTATACATATCTAATTATGTTAGACGAACTGTTATCATTCTTTATGATTTTCGGGAGAACGACCGAACGATCAAGTATTTTAGTGACGGCGCTGTCCAACATTTCAAGAACAAATATAATTTTATTAACCTCACAAAACACTATGAAGACTTCGAAATTCAAGCTGAATGGAACTTTTTTGGGACTGCTCACGGAAAAGGTGCATGTGATGGCATTGGTGGTAGCTTAAAAAGGCAAGCGGCTTGGGCCAGTCTGCAGGCAGGAAGACCATCCGACCAAATTTTGAGTCCCAAATCTTTGTTTAAATGGGCAAAGAAAAATTTTGTTAAATCCGAAATTATATTTAGTACTAAAGTAGAACACTCCAAGGTGGCAGAATTTTTAGCAACACGTTACATCCACGCTAAGACCATTCCAGGTACTCAAAAATACCATCATATTGCTCCAACACTTGATAGCAAACTCATTTTAAAAAGATATTCATTCGCTGAAGACTTTCAAATTTTCCCAAAACACAAATCATTATAAGGAGGTTTAAGACAACAGCGGAACACCGCCGCAGAGGGTATCACGGAGCGACATGAACCGAAGGAGCGTACCCGGAACCTGCTGACGATAAAAACAATTCCAGTGACAATAAAGTTTTCCGATCTGCTCCAATCGGATATCTGGCATTTTCTTGTTTGTCAGGCGATCGCGCATTATAAATTAGGTGGGACGAATACATATACATATATTCTGAGCTAGCTGCATAGTTAACGTAGCGATCAGAACGGTAGCAGTTAAGTAGAAGTTAATCCTTGTCCCACGTTGAAGTTGGTAGGGATTTCTTTGTTATACCAAACTGCATTTTTCTTATTAGTTTCACATAAATGGGAACGGTCGTTCTCCCGAAAATCATAAAGAACGATAACAGTTCGTCTAACATAATTAGATATGTATAACAACGAAAGACTCCTTTGTTTTTTATTGTTTTATTAAATCATGCAGAAAGTAATGGAGGTCCCATGACGAAACTTTCAGGGACCAACAAGGATTACGTATGGAACATTATACTATTTTTTTTACAAAAATTAAAAATGCCGATTTGCAGAAAAACGCGATTGAAAATTTTATTTTTGAAATTTGCCTATAATTGCATTGAAACCACGTTGAAGTTGGTAGGGATTTCTTTGTTATACCAAACTGCATTTTTCTTATTAGTTTCACATAAATGGGAATGGTCGTTCTCCCGAAAATCATAAAGAACGATAACAGTTCGTCTAACATAATTAGATATGTATAACAACGAAAGACTCCTTTGTTTTTTATTGTTTTATTAAATCATGCAGAAAGTAATGGAGGTCCCATGACGAAACTTTCAGGGACCAACAAGGATTACGTATGGAACATTATACTATTTTTTTTACAAAAATTAAAAATGCCGATTTGCAGAAAAACGCGATTGAAAACTTTATTTTTTAAATTGGCTTATAATTGCATTGAAACCATTGTGGGTCCTATTTTTATCTGAAAGCTTGGTAAAAACAATAATTTTTGTGTATTTTTATTTTTTTTTTAACCCACGTAATTTTAAGTTATAAATTAATTAAACAAAAAAAAGCATCGCCATATCTTCGCTTCTGTCAAATGAATTTTTTTTTTTACATTTTATGTAATATTGAGATAAAAATGAGAAATCGTTTTGAGACCATGAAGAAAATCTCGATACGTTTCACAAAGAATCACTCATACATACAAATTAACTTTTTCCTAAGCGAGTTGGTTAAAAAAATTTATTTTTATTTTTAACTTCACTTATTACTAACATTTCATAGGCTTTATTTAAATTAGTTCACTGCTCCGATCTTTTAGTAATTTTACTTTAGTTGTACTTATTCATTCGGGTCTTAAAAAAGGGACTGCCTGCAATTGGGCTCAATGATTAGTAATCAAACCTCGGCTTAAGAGATTTTATCTTCAAAAATTGATTAAGAGAGTGACTCAAGAGAGTCGGCAAAAATAGGATGATGAAATTTGGCAATTAAATCTCCAATCGAGATTCTGCCGGAAATCGGTGTTTACATTATTGAGCTTCGAGGATCGCTTAGGGGCTCCGATGTTTAGAATATCGGCTGAGGATGTTTACAAAATCCGTTCAATGCGGAGTGTGAAATGATATGGGTGGGAACCGCTTGAAGGCGTAGTTGAATAAAATAGCTGACTACGGGTTTTATCTCGGAGTCAGTTCTGAATAATTTGGAAATTGGGCTGGGCTCAAAGTTGTTTATAAATCGGATAAGAAGCCCTAAGTAATACGTTATATAACTTACATATGTTCCATTACCTACAGGTTCCGCACTATAGCTAAGAACATTTTGAATTACGTGGCCTATGTTATTGGACTTTCCTTAATTATGTTCGCTGAAATCTACTCTCAATACATCACGGCACTAATAAAAAAAGTCCCCATAGTGAACCATTGCCAATGCCTTTGAAATTCGACGCCAAAGTTGAAACTTCCAAAATGTTTACAATTTTTCTGATGACAAAACAATTCTGATAATTAAATCTTTAATGGAACTAATTTTTATTGCATTTCAGCGTTCGTTCAAAAGTTATACCGAAAAGAAAATTTGATTTTTTCTTCCCAAATCGAAAATTTAATTCTTTTTGTCAGTTTGTCCAAAACATGGTTTTAAAGTCCTGAACATTTTATATGGTGCTCAACAGCTTGATATAAGAAACTTTAGTTCTACCACTTTTGAAAAATCTCGGAAAAACAGCTAGAAATAGCTGAAACACGGAAGGCCGTAACCGTAAAGGTATTTTAAAAAACTATAGGCAGCCCCTGCAGTTAATTTGTGTAAATAGTTTTTTTATTTTTCTCAAAAACGGCTCCAACGATTTTCTTTAAAACTTTAAACTTTATAGCCCTTGAGATTCCTTAAACTTTAGTGTATTAAAAGTCACGCTTAAAAATTAGTTAGAAACGAATATAGTCACTATTGTCAATATATTATTCACAAATAGTCAAAATACCTTACGCTGCCGAGGCATTGAATTTAGTATGTGCGTATCGAAACTGTATTTTAAAGTCAAGGAACCGTTATTATACCCGTTACTCGTAGAGTAAAAGGGTATATTAGATTCGTGCAAAAGAAGGAAGCGTTTCCGACCATATAAAGTATATATATTCTTGATCAGGATCACTAGCCGAGTCGATCTAGCCATGTCCGTCTGTCCGTCTGTCTGTCTGTCCGTCTGTCTGTCCGTCTGTCTGTCCGTCTGTCTGTCCGTCTGTCCGTCTGTATGAACGCTGAGATCTTGGAAACTATAAAAGCTAGAAGATTGAGATTTGGCATGCAGATTCTAGGGGTTAATACGCAGCGCAAGTTTTTCACGCCGATGTGCCACGCCCCCTCTAACGCCCACAAACCGCGAAAAACTGTGTCACCCACAGTTTTGAAGCTATATTAACGGGAAAAGCAATGTGTATTCGTTTCATCAATACATATTGATAGTATTAAGGTTTCTAGTGAGGAGTTTTTTGTAGTAGCCCCAGTTAGTAAGTCTTAGAGTTGTAATATTCTCGGCGGGAGGGCATTCTACAGATTTTGTGAATTCTACCTATGGGTGGTCGTAGTAGGGATGTTCAACTCGACAGATATTAGGGTACTGTCATCTTCCTCCCCTCCATTCTAGTGATGAAAGTTTGATCATTACCTTTGTTGCTGATAAATAAATTGGATTTCGCCATTGTGTGTGGTGAGAGTTGGCGTCCCCACTCAGGATGAGTTCCTTAGATGAGTGTGCGTGTATGAGTCGTTTTGTTATGATGTTTAAGAATGGCCCCTCGTGGTCATGAGCCAGGTAAAAGGATGCTATGGTGTGATGTGTGTGCGTGTCTAGCTTCAGCCTGACCGTGGTGAGGTCGCCTTCGCTAAACTGTGGGATTAGAAATACGTAATTGTGTGTTTTAGTAAGAATTCTGATCCTAAGTTTACTCTTTTCCTTGATGTAAAAAAACTTGTATGTGCGGGTTGATAAACCACAGATGTTGTTTCCAACAATCAATGGCTCTTGGATGAGGACTCTTTTGCCCATTGCCAGGCGGATAAGAAGGGCAGCAGATACTGTCTTGCTGTGGTGCAGATTAATCTGAAGGTACTGCATCATTTTAAGGGTTGAATTCGGACTCGGTACCCCCTGCTTCATCCACTATTTCCTGAAGCACACCGCGTCCCAGTCGGGTCGTATCGTGGGTGCACAGCTGCTTCAGATTTTCGGTGAGCTCCGAATCGGTCGACACATACGCCTCCTCGTGCTCCATCTCGTCGTCATGGGGTGTTCATAGGACCCGTAAGCAGCCAGGTTGTCTTATGGTCGTCGCTGGTGGCGACTTCCGACTTTTGAAGAGTGTCGGACTCTACCGTTTCTTGTTTATTTATTTGATTCTCCATACTTGTTTCCACGAGCTGCGGAGAAAGGACAGGTCCACCCGGGCAGGCGGTCGCCACTTGCCTGAGCCCACCGTTATAGACTGAGTTATTTGTTAGCTCGAGCTACCAGCCTAATTGACTCTCGACACGGTACGAGTATCGCATTACTTCAGCCCGGGGTGAGATTAATGTTGGAGGATAGGGGAGACGTAAAAAGAGGGAGGGGCGTGTGAGTCATTTTAATTTTTAATTTTTAATGCCTAGCCGTAGCTACCCTGGACAATCAGGGCCCTAGCCATGTCGCAGTGTTGCACAGAGAAAACAGCTTAGTGCACGTGGAATTACGCCGGGGCCTTCAGAGAGAGGAAGATAAAAGATCGGCGACAGTGACCTTTTCCCGCGCTTTTCTGCAGTCGGACAATCGTTGGTATTGCGTAGAGAAAACGGCACGGAGACGAAACACGATAACTTTACCGACACAAATTAGTGCACGGTGGGTCCTTCTCTGACCCAGTTGACACGAAAACATTGCAAGTAGTTTCACCGAATTATTCCCAAGCCTTAGGGTTTCTTTTCACAAATTCTGTTCTTTATTTACACTTTGATTTTCCTAATCTTCGCACTAAAGTGGCTATTCTAACCTTAAATCTTACTTAGGGAACCCTTGCGACACTGCCCCCGCCGTCTCCTTCCGTTCTTTGCCGCTGAGGTCCGTTCAGTTCCGCTTCCGTCAAAGAAGGAGAGCAAGCTTAGCCGCTCGCCGTTCCGGTTTTCCCTTAGCAGCACGCTTTTTGTGCTTTACAACACACTTGCACCTAACAGTACGAAGTGTGCCCTTAACAGCTCGTTTCGTACTTAACAGCATGGTTTGCGCCTAACAGCACGTTTTGACTCACCACGGCTGATTACGATAACTTATCGATACTATGTATTTGCCCCGACTGGCCAGCTGATCGATTCTGCTGACCGACACTGGCAAGCCTTGCGCGCCCATCTTTACAATGGCTTTGACTTAAATTCTAACTTACATATATTCACAATAATAATATTGGCATTCGCCCCGATTGGTCAGCTGAACGATCTTGTTGGTAACCTTTGCGGGCGCATATTTAAATTGGGATGACTTAGATTTTAAACTTAAATATATACAAGGTGAGTTCCAAACTAAACAGGACTTTTTTAATCTAGCGCCCTCCGCCTATATGTCAACTGGTTCGTTAGAATCTGCTATCGTTTATCGACTTCCAGTAAAAATTTCATGACATTTTATCTATTGGAAGTGAGGTTATTGAGTTATAAGTGTCAGTATGTTTTTGTCATCGGTGCGAAATTGAGCTTCGACAAAGAGCCAAAATTAGTGCGCCGTCTCATCGATCGACGCTTGTGTCCGATTATTTGTCAAAAAATCACATTTTAACCATCAACCACTCCCCGTATTCACCAGGTGCGGCTTTTACCTTTTCGGACAAATGCATTTGCCGATGAAAGGAAAACGTTATGCAGACGTAGAGGCAAATCAAAAGGCTTGCACCGACATAGTGGCGGCCTTACCGGGCAACGAGCTAAAACACTCGTTCGACATGCTTTTGGACCGTGTAAAACGCTGTATTAAAGCAGAAGGAGACTATTTTGAATAAAATAAATTGATTTGGCCGAAAAAACTATTCTGTCTTTTTTTTTAAGGTCCTGTTTACTTTGGAACTCAATTTGTATATGATATTTTTTATTTTGATTTGATTGATTTTGTGATTTCGGCGTTCAACTCCACCTTGATTTACCACAATCCTTCTTCGTATTTCTTACCTGTAAGTTGGTGCAATTAAGCTGATATGCCTACAGCCCAAACTGGAAGAGCTAGAGCAGCGAAATTTTTACAAAATGTTCCATGGTACCCCAGCCGACCTCTAAGAACCCACATGACCCCGTGTACCTAACCAGTTCTTAAATGTTGGATTTGAAATGGCCTAATCGTAAGTAAAAAATAAATTTCCTAGTTTAAGGGTCAAATAAAAATTAAATTTTGATTTTAAAAATCTATGATCTGATTATGACTAAAAAGAATTTTTGTAGACTAGAATTTTTGTAACAAGACGTGTCTAACGGTGCCTGGTGTTTAAATGCATTTTGCAAAAATCAAAAATTCACATTTAATGTTCAGAACTGCAAATTAAAGAGGGATAAAACCTTGAAAAACGTTTGGGAATTCAGAGTCGAGGCCTATTTAAACTTTAACTTGGAGACAAGAAAACTGGCCCTTATATTTCATAAATAAATATGTTACCTTCTACACAGAGAAAATCTGAGAACGAAAAAATCAAGAGCGAATCTTGATTTCATTTTTTTTCTTCTCACTTTCTTAAGGAGAAGTGTTCTTAAATCAAGAGTAAAGTACTAATGATTCGTTTTTTTTGAGACATTCGTAAGCCCCACTTCGTCTCATCATTTCCTGTTTCGTTTGTTGAGCATGAATAACACTGCTCGACAGTGTTTTTGGTGCAGGCCAATGGGCATTAAATTGCGTTAATATAGACGTGTATAAGCATATCTGCATACTTAGTTTTTGAATTTAACGAGTGGTATTTGTGAAAATAGCAACACTTAATGTTTTGATATGTGGCTCAAAATATTGTACAGATATCTAGAGGCGTCTTTACCCGAATTTTTGAAATAAACATCAGCCTTGTACGTCGAAGGATCGAATTTATAGAATTTTTTCCATAAGATCGTAAAAAGTAACAAGTATTTTTAAGTTACTCTTTTATAACGAGTTGGTCGCTATTTCACACAGTAGGTTTTTTAAATATAATTGTGGCGTAGCCTTAAAATTGTGAGGGGGAGATTTTTAAAAGTCATACTAACCCCTTGAAAATAAAATTTTTCGATGTCCGGCGCCTACTGCTAGTCAAATTAAGAGGTCAATTTTTACGAATCTGTCAAATATGGGCCGTTCTTTTACAAACCAAACATATTTGGCCAAAAAAAATTTCACATTTTTGATTTGCTTGAAACTTTTTTTACACGTACTATTCGGAAAATAAGTAAACACGTGTATCAGGATTTGACCGGAAAAAAAATTTTTTTTAGTTAGAATTTTTTTAATTTTGCCAAAAATTGTCAAATTTGGAAAAGTACCCTCTCTTTGAAAATCTGAATCTGAGACCTCATGTCTTTTTCATTAATTCCTCTAAAACCTCTTCTTTCAAAAAAAAAAAATTAGTTTTTAATTTTTTAATAATAAAAACAAATTAAAATTTTAAAAAAATTTTAACCATTTCCCCCACATATGTGCCACGCCCCCTCTAACGCCAACAAACCGCGAAAAACTGTGGCACCCGTCTGTATGAAAGCTAGAAGATTGGGATTTGGCATGAAGATTCTAGGGGTTAATTCGCAGCGCAAGTTTTTCACGCCGATGTGCCACGCCCCCTCTAACGCCCACAAACCGCGAAAAACTGTGGCACCCACAGTTTTGAAGCTAGATAAACGGGAAAAGGAATGTGTATTCGTTTTTATACTCTTGCAGAGGGTATAATGATTTCAGTCAGAAGTTTGCAACGCAGTGAAGGGGACGTTTCCGACCCTATAAAGTATAAATATTCTTGGTCAGCATGACTAGACGAGTCGATCTATCTATGTCCGTCTGTCCGTCCGTCTGTCCGTCCGTCTGTCCGTCCGTCTGTCCGTCCGTCTGTCCGTCCGTCTGTCCGTCCGTCTGTCCGTCTGTCCGTCCGTTTCTACGCAATCTAGTCCCTCAGTTTTTAAGCTATCGAGCTGAAACTTTACCAAAAGTCGTCTTTCTATTGCAGGTAGTATATAAGTCGGAGCCGGCCGGATCGGACAACTATATCTTATAGCTCCCATAGGAATAATCGGAAAAATAATTGAAAAAAAATTATAACTTATGTGCTTTTTGCCATATTACCTTATGCTCTTGGAAATATCATTTTTTTAACTGTTCTGAATTTCGAATTAAATTTTCGAAAAATCGGACGACTATATCATATAGCTCCCATAGGAACGATCAGAAAACTAAAGGGAAATTAATAGGAATAAAATTATAGCTTTGTTAATTTTTATTGTATTCTCTTCTACTTTGGAATATAAGTTTATTTTATTATTTTAGAATTTTGAATTAAATTTAACATAAATTGGATGACTATATTATATAACTGCCAAAGGAAGGATCGATTAATTAATGTCAAAATACTCCGTAAACTGCTATAATTTTGTTTGTTGCAAATCTAAATTGAACATTGTTGTAATTTCAAATAGAATAGGAACGATCTGCAAGGGTATAAAAACTTCGGCTGGCCGAAGTTAGCTTTCTTTCTTGTTTCAATACCTATTGATTGACCAAAGTGGGAAACCCCCCCTCCCTCCTAACGCCCACAAACCGCGAAAAACTGTGGCGCCCACAGTTTTAAAGCTAGAGCAAAAGTGTAAACGCCATTTTGCTTGGGTTATTAATGCCTACGGAAATGTAGAAGAAAATTATTAAATCGTCCCACTCAGTAAAAAAAATCAAATTATGAAATGACCGGTAGATGACGCCACTTTAAAGCGGCTGCTTGGCTTGCCTTGCTTGAGACTGCTTGCTTTAGCTGAGTAACGGGTATTTGATAGTCGGGGCACTCGACTATAGCGTTCCCTCTTGTTTTTCTTGCACTCAGCCGACGAGCAGTTTTTTCGGCTTTCTTTTGCTCGGCTCGCTTACAGACCGATTGCTCTTGAACCACGATTCAAAAAGTCTTTTGCGCATGTGTTTGTGCATAGTTCAATTTTAGAAGGTGGTCCCGTCGGTGGTAAACTCTTACCTACACTGATAGTACGCGCGAGTGAAAGGGAGATATCGACAAAACCCGTCAACTGTCTAAAAGCCGAACCATCAGGCAGCCGCCGGGACTACTTCGTATTGTTGTATTCGGGAAAAGACCGTTTGAGATAACTTTTTTAGTCAATCGGTCTTTTAATAAGTCTCCCTGTGTAAGCGACATTCGTATCTCTCATTGAACGATGTTCGGTAACAGAGCGTTTCACGAACAGTTCAACGTAAAGGGCTCAACCGAAAACCAAAACGAAAGGAAACGAAGTCTGCTGCGCAGAGAGAGAACTAAGGGGAATGCTATTTTTCGGTTGTTCTCGGGAGTAGAGCGTAAGGAAAAAAACGGTCAACTGTTATTTGCATGCCTTGATTTATAATTTTTTTTGTTGCTTCATTCTTTTAACTAAACGTTACATTTTAAATTATCGGTGGAGCTTATCAATTCGCTTTAAGCTAATTTCAAGGAAAATTCGTATGTATATACATTTAAATTTTGAGTCGGACTTTAAAAGATTTTACTATTTGCAAAAACAAAATCGGTAACAGTTTTACAATCAAAGTTTTCCTTAAAATTTTTTTTATTATACCCGCTACGCATAGAGTAAAAGGGTATATTAGATTCGTGCAAAAGTATGTAACAGCTAGAAGGAAGCGTTTCCGACAGAAGACTGGGACTTGGCTTGCAGATTTTTCACACACACGCAAAAATGCGTATTACACCCCCAACCACTAGATTTGTGTGTGTGTGCAGCTGACTAAGGCAGTGAGATTTGCTGAAATTCAAAATCATGATAATACCTAAATATATATCCTTTTGCTAAAAGAATATTTTATTTTCATTTCTTCAACAAATTTAAGACATTTTCTAACCAATTTTTGTGTTTTTAAATTCAAAACGCATTGATAATATTAAAAAAGTACAAATATTCAAATCAATTAATGCTCTTGCTATTCCTTACACGTGCCTTATATTGTTTAAGCAAATGGAAATGTTTAAACAATTTCATTCTCGGCTTTTCCTTCCACCTGCCTTCCTGTCTTTCTTAATATAATCCTAATCAAGGTGAAAAATTAATGAAATTAAAATACTAAAACAAAAAAATAATTCCAAATTGCGCTTAATATTTAATTAATTTTCTTGATGCCTTTTTAAAAGTAGGCAACAAACAAAGCACCAACACTGCCTCACATAAATATTTGCTTCTCTTTTGTTTTTGATATTGTCAACCTAATGTTTAAAAATTATGTCTCCAGTCAGGTCGTAGACATTCACTTTAAATAACACAAAATACACATGTGCTTTTTGTAAAAAGAATTAAACTTCTTTTGACTTATTATTCTTCTTTTGCTTATCTTTATCGAAATTGCAAAGTGATCATGATTAAACTTTTACTCCTTATTTATTAGCCAGCTCAGATGGTTATGTTATTCGTAAATGAAACATAGTTTTCGTTTTTACTTCTTAAACTATTTTACCCTTTATAAAGGGGCGGTCGGTCAAATGAGTATTCCCCAGCCTCCAAGAATTTGTTAGGTTAGGTTAGGTTACACGGACGGCCCTTAGTTGTCCGGCTAATCTGTATGAACCTCGAGATATTTTATTAGGCTTTAATGTCCACAAGGATCGAAGTGTATTTCGCGAAGGCAAGAAGTTTGCCTGGTTCCCTGCTGGAGGCGTCTTCTAGTAGTGCCAGAACTGGGGCACCGAGGTATCTTGTACTTGCTCGTGAGAGAGCCGGGCAGTTGCAGATAAGATGTTCCAGGGTTTCGATAGCCCCGGTTCATCGCATTTCCTGCAGGTGCGGATGTTCAGTATTCCGATCGTAGTTACGAGTGATGTGGCCGGAGAGTGGCGTGTGAGGATTTCCACTAACAGTCTGCAGTCTTTCGCAGGAAGATGCAGTACATACTGCCTGAGTTTTTCATTGCGCTCTTTGCACATTGTTCTTGCAATTCAGCAAGTCTGGGTAGTTCTCCACCTGCTTTTTGCTCGCGTGTCCGCCTGGTTCTCCAGGGCGCTTTGTAGCGTTCTGAGGGACACCAGAACGTTCTCCGTTCTGTCGTTCGTCAGCTCTACGCCCTCCTTTGCAAGAACGTCAGCTGCCTCGTTGCCAGCAATGCCCTGGTGGCTGGGAACCCAATAGATCCGCACTGACTTCGTCGTGCTAAGGTTATCTAGTGCCTCCCTGCTCGCCATTACATTTTTGGAACTGACCGTTGACGACTGCATGGATCTTATCGCCGCTTGGCTGTCCACGAACAAGTTGACCACATCGTATGATCGGTTTATAGTAGAAATCTGCATGACTGGAATCAAACAGGCTTTGAATTGATTCAATTCGAATAGAATAGAAGTAAATAAGTGCTAAGCAAACTATGAATAGAGTGCATTGAATCTTAGTAGGTTTAGAGTATAATAGCAAAAGCCTAGAGTGAAATGAGTGATACAAAAAGGGTGATTGTCAAATTCGAGTAAGCTGAAATTATCTGAGTTATTCGAATTATTTGAATTATTTCGTGCTGTTAGTAAAATCGAACGGAAAAAAATGGAAGGGATTTAGGCAACCAATGCTGTAAGTACTTTTAAAGCAAATATTAAGTCCTTGCTTCGTTGGAGCAGTTTAGTTAAGCTAGGCTTAACGTTGCATAACAACCACAAGTTTTGCCGTGTCTTTCGTTAATATTTCCTAATGGGGATTTTCACCAGTTTTCCTGGGATATCCGTATTTCCACGATTAAGCCACCCCCAATAAAATAATTTTTGTTTGAATGTGTATACTACATTTAATGGGTTTAATAATTGTTTTTTTTCTTTTATTCGCCTTAGACTGATAGCTGTGTATTTCCATTTTTTTAGTGATTTTTTCAGTATTTAATCCATTTTATTTAAATATATAGGTAGCAGTTTCCCTACATATTCCAACTCATTCAACTCATTTTGAACATTGTCAATTCGAATATGTATTTTTTGTTATTCATGCAGATGTCTAGTTTATACTTTGAGCCACTTCTGCCGCTTTTCTTATGGCGAAGACTTTTGCCTGGAATATGATACAGTCGCTGGGTAGCTTATATGACAGCCTTACTTCAGGGTCCGTACAGTATAAGCCCGCTCCTACTCCTCCTTCCATCTTGGAGCCGTCTGTGTATATGTTGAGGTGTTGAGTCTGGTTCCGACCCGTTATCCAGTAGTCTGGGCCCATGAACGAGGTTGTTTTAACCTCCGGGCACGTTCTGGGGGTCATGTAGTCCGTTTTATTGATCATGCTTCGGCCGATTGAACTGTGTCCGAAGCTATGCGTCGTCATATTGCCTGATGTATCTAGACTTTGTGCTGCCTTTTCTGCATGATTCCGAGGATCGCTTCCAGAGCTTTAGTTGGGGTTGACCTCAGCGCCAGAGTTATGCAGACCATTGCCTGCCGCTGAGTTCCCTCCATAAGCTCGGTGTAGGTCTTCTTTTCAGTATTGTTTCGAGGTACTTGACCTGTGTCGGGGTCATCCTGGTTGCGCCAATTTTTGGGGTGGCCCAATTTGGTACTTTGTATCTCTTAGTAAAGAGAATGAGCTTCGTCTTGTCCGCATTGATACTGAGTCCCACCATTTCCTCCCACTCACATATCTTCCTGAGTGTTGATTTCATTAAGGAGCTGAGGGTCGATGGACAGACTCCCGTAATAATTATGCCTATGTCGTCCGAGTAGGCACGTATTTTTGTGGCTCTCTTCTCGAATCTCTTAATTAGATCGTCGACCACCAAATTCCATAGCAGAGGCGAGAGGACCCCACCTTGTGGGGTGCCTCTGTGTGTCCCCTTTACCATGGAAGCAGTGCCCCACTCTGAAAGTACCCGTCTGCAGCTAACCAGGTTTCTTATTCAGACGCTTATCGCGGGGTGCGTGTTGGTTGCTTTTAGGCGTTCTATTATAGCATCCGTCTTGACATTGTTGTCCGGATATATCTACGAATGCTCCAAGCGCATATTCCTTAATGTGTAGGGCTCTCTCAACGGTTGCTACTAGTGAGTGTAGTGCCGTCTCCACAGATTTTCTTTCGGTGTAGGCATGCTGATTGGATGACATAAGTCTCCCTATATCACTCCTGATGTGTAGATCCAGCAGCTTTTCCAGAGTTTTGAGTATGAAAGAGGTAAGACTTATCGGCCTGTAATCCTTGGGGCTCGTGTGACTGCACTTTCCCACCTTTGGGAGGAAAACAATCCGAGAGGTCCTCCATTGGATGGGGATATAGCCCGTGCTTAGACATGCCGAGTATATTTCATATAAGTATGGGGTCATCCTTTTCTTGGTCGCCTGCAACATGGCTGGAAATATTCCATCAAGTCCTGGTGCCTTATAGCCCGCAAAGGAGTCTATGGCCCAGTTGATTTTCATTGGTGATATTAGATCGTTTGGGGGGCGTTCTTCGCCAGCTGCTATGTCCTAGGAAGTGCGATTGCATAAGTGTTGTTAGGGCCTCTGCATTGCCCTCAGTCCACTGTCCGTCGTCGCGCTTTAGCTGACTCTGTATGGTAGGCTGCTTCGAAAGCAGCTTCCGGAGCCTAGCTGTTTCCGGGACGTTCTCGATGCTGGAGCAGCAGTTTCTCCACGAGCTTCTCTGTGCCCTGCGTGATTCTTTCTTGTAATCCCTAAGTAGGATTTTGTATTCCTCGTTGATGATCTCATTGTTTGCCTCTTTGGCGATTTTGAAGGTTATTTCTTTTGAGTGTCAGTTCCCGATTCCACCATGGTGGCTTGGTCTTCATCCTTGTTCTTGATGTTAGGCATGGCAGGGTTTCTAGGGACGTTTCTATGTCTTTCACGGATTTTACTGCGCCCGGGCTAGTCGCTAGTTTTGAGGCGACTGTCCTTGTAAACTTTTCCCAGTTCGTGTTCCGGGGGTTTCTATACACAGTTACCTTTGGGGTACTTTTAAAATCGTATCTGAACTGAATATACCTAAGGTCTGAGAAAGATGGCGTTTTTAGGACCCTCCATTCGGAGACCAAAGTACTCTGTCCCTTTACAAGTGTTATATCTAGTACGTTTGACGAAGTGCCTCCTACGAAGGTGTGTTCCTCCCCCACGTTTGCTATATATAATTTTGTAGATAGAATAAAGTCTAAGAGTGACTCACCTCTGTCGTTGATGTGGGTGCTTCCCCACACGCTGTGGTGTGCATCGTCATCTGCACCAATGAGGAGTTGGTCATCCTTCGAGCCGAATTCCACTAAGTTGCTCAGCTCTTCTGATGGCGACGGTCTATCGTGTGCCACGTAGCAGGACGCTATTAAGAGGCGCTTCTCCTCGATTTCTAGCATCGCCGTAGTTAAATCGTCAGAGCTGTAATGAGGCATAAGGTTTGCATAGATACCCTTCCCTACAAGTACGGCGCTCCTATTCCTGTATACCGCTGGTGAGTAGAATGTGTTGTAGTTTGAGGACCTTAGTCCGGCCACTATATTGCCCTAGGCAATCCATGGCTCCTGAACCAAGGCTATGCCGACGGGCACTTGCTCCAGGGCAATCAGGAGCTCCGACGATGCGATTATGCTTCTATGAAGATTGAGGTGCAGCATCCTCAGAGACATGGGCGGCTGGCTCATCTACGCTCAACGGGTTGGCTATAACTGTCCAGTCACCGTCTTCTTCGACTTCCGAGTAATCCAGAGCGAGATTCTGGGCGGCATCCACGATGGCCTCAGGACCTATGTCCTTCTCCATCTCGCCTGCCTGCAGGATGTGTGCGCCCTTGCCTTCGGGGTTGCGCTTCTTGAGACGCAGGTAGACACCTCCCATGCCCCACGCCATCTTCCCGCATCTTGGGTACAGCAGATCCTCCGCCTCCTTGTTGATTGGTGGATCTCCACACTTTGGCCCCCCTCACTAGGTAGTGGGTTGGCCATGTGCAGAATCTTCCAATCCACCGTTGGGACGTCTGGATTCTGCCGTTGAAGCAGCTTGGATTGCGATGGGCAAGACCACTTTCGCCTTTAGTGAGGATGGGACTAATTCCCTGTCCACTAGAGGTGGTGGCTTGGCCACCTCCCACAACGCCTCCAGTTGGCCGACCGTTTGCGTCAGCCATTTTCTGGTCGGATCGTCGTTGCACTTCAGGATTCTAACACCGTTCTGACACCCTGCACCATCGAATCTGGGCATGGGGGCTGTGGGTGCCTCTTTCATATGTTCACAGAGAGACTCAACGAGTCGCGGATAGGCGATCTTTCAGCGCGTCTCCGTCATCTTCCCATTCTCGTCGTTCCTGTCAATGAGTGCCACGATCAGGCCTTTTTGTTGAGCTTCACTGCTACTTTGGGTGGCGGAGGGACTGCTTCCTTAGGCCCGCGTTTCCGCTTGCTCATCGGAGTGTCCTTGGCGGCACTCTCGTGTGACCGTTGCGTTTTGTTGGCAAACTCCTCTACCTTGCTCGCAAATCCGCTTGTCGACGCCATCGCAGGTTTGCTTGCGAAGTTCAGCCTTCCATCCTCAACCTTTTGCTCTGCCCAGGCTAGCCTTTCCTTCTCCTCTTGGGAAAGGGTCGCTTAATCCTGGAGCCGGCTCTTCATCTTGAGGGCTGCCTTGTATTGCGCCTTAGCCTTCATACCCTCGCTTCTACGACTCGGCCCTTTCCTACGATGGGAGTTGGAACCGGGTTCAGGCAAACGGGTATGGCTTGTTTTGGCTTCGTTTAGCATGCTCTCCGAGTCCAAATCTACTACGACAACGGCACCGGTGCGATTTAACTTTGCCTGAGATGTTATGGCAGTAGCATTACCGCTGAGATGACCTGCTCCCGTCATTCCAGGGGTTCGACAGCTGGCGACACGCAGAGAGGATTGCTCCTCTCCGTGCCCGCCGATGGTAGCAGTCGTACTTCCCATCGACGTTTGGGCTGACATCCCAGCCCGGATTTGTTCAACCTCGTCGCTCATGGTTTGTTTTCAGGGGAACCACCCAATTGCGTTTTATGCCTACCGCCAGGCGAAAAGCTGTGACGCCCACAGCTTTAAAGCTAGAACAAGAGTGTAAGCCATTTTGTTTGGGTTATTAATGCCTACCGAAATGTAGAACAAATTTTTTAAATCGGTCCACTCAGTAAAAAGTTATAAGCAAATAATTAAATGTCCGGTAGATGGCGTCACTTTTAAGAGGCTGCTTGCTTTCCCCTGCTTGAGACTGCTTGCCTTAGCTGAGTAACGGGTATTTGATAGTCGAGGCACTCGACTATTGCGTTCTCTCTTGTCTATAGTAAATTAGACCAAAAGTTTCTTCAAACGTAATCATTAACGACCGTTGGGATTTGTTCTCAAAACAATTTAATCGTGCTGATGCATAAGGAGTAGAGTTGCACTTTTGCTTCAATAGCATCTTCAGTTCTATGCCATAGCTTGTTTTAAAACTGTTTCCAATGACTTCATGCAGGGGCCAATCTCTGCAGGCATCCGCCGTTGATGCTGCAGACGAAATGAAATATAGCACGAGCTTAATAATTTTAAATAATCATGTCTAACTTTCATAGTTTTTAAACTTACCGACATCTTTGCAGTAGTTTAACATCTGTTGAGTTTAACTCAAATTGCAACATTCATTGTGCATTCTTTCGAGAAAAAAAGTAAGTAAAATCCTTCTTGAATGGTTTAATGGGCGCTATAATACAAAAACGCTTTTAATACGTTCCCTAGCGGATCTAGGGTGAAACCAAAACGCGTGCAGTTAGTTTGCTGGTCTGATTTCAAGTCGTTTATTGATCGGGAAGCCCTTAACTTCGAGCCGAAGGTTAAGGTCTCCAAATTCTACAAATTAAGATATACATGTTGAGAATCGGTAATGTTTACAAGAGATACATGTTGCGAGTAGGTAGTGTGTACAAGAATGTTAATAGAGGAAATTATACAGGAATAGGTTCCAAGAAAAGATAACTTCATACAATAAAATAAATTAAACTCGAATATAATACAAGGTCCAAATATACTCCGCCCGTTGAAAGGTGTACGACCTTTCAAGCACCATATTAATTCGGCAGAGGTGCGATCTTGCAGATTGGTCGTCGTATGACTCCTTTGGCCTGTTGAACATTGACCACACGAACTTTGTTGTCCTCTCCACTGATCGAGTCGATGATGCGTTTAGTTAGCCAGTGCTGGTGAGGGCTATTGTCTTCATGTATGAGAACAATCTGACCAGGTTCCAGGCTTGCCATTGGAGAAGTCATTTTTGCTCGCATCTGAAGCGTGTGCAGGTAATCCCGCCGCCACAGGTCCCAAAGGCGTCTTTTTGTGTATGGTATGCGTTGGAATCGTGTTAGATACGATAACTTGCTGTCATCTACTGCTGGTTCAGGGAGTGCCTTAAGGGACGAACCAGTGAGGAAGTGACCAGGGGTGAGAGCTTCCCCGTCATTGGGATCCTCTGAATGACCAGCAATTAGCCGAGAATTTAGAATGGCTTCGGCCTCAATTGCGATCGTCTGCGGTTTCTCGTATGTCATCCCGCTGTCCGACATACATTTGATGAGTAGGTTCTTCATAGATTTAACCGCCGCCTCCCAGAGTCCACCGAAATGTGAAGCTCTTGGCGGAATAAAGCAGAATTAAACTCCAGTGTCGTTGCTGAAGTTTTCCAAATCTTGTTTAGTTTGCTGACTAAAGAGTTCTTGCTTGGAGCGGTTGAGTTGGACGCTGGCTCCAGTGAAATTTGTCGCGTTATCACAATATATGTGACAAGGGCTGCCACGACGAGAAACAAAGCGCTTCAACGAGAGAATGAATGTATTAGTTGAAAGGTCTGAATGCAGCTCTATGTGTACCGCCTTTGATGAAAAGCAAACATAGATCGCCACCTTGCTGCGTATGCGATTTCCTAATTCCTGGCAAGCTGTGAGATTTCCTTTGAGAACGAAGCATTTTGAATTGCAGCAACGATGTGTGTGAATGCCTGATTTAGTTTTGTGGGGGCGATGGCCATTGCGTCTTGAACTGAGAATTTCCTGTTGGCTGGAGCTCTGTTGAATACGTATGCTACTATTCTGAGAATACGTCGATAGGACCCAGTGCAATTCACAATTTCTAGCATAACGCTTCCGAGATGTGGATCATCCGCTATCTTTGTTTTGTCATCTGTTGATCAAATGCTGCTGCATGCGAATGATACTGCCTTCCGCTTTTCCAAGTAGAGGTCATCAAATTCACAATCTGGAGGTGATTGTGGCTAGAACTCCAGATCTAATCTGAGGAATTCAGGGCCAGAGAATCAAATTGTGTCCGATAATTCCGAAGCTGCGCAAGTTTCATTAATCGATTGTTCTTGAATTGTAGATACTCTATTGGCAATAAAGCATTTGAGCTGTGACGAATGTAGATTTATCCAATGAAGCACAATTTGCGAATCTGTCCAAAAGATTGTCGAGTTGATTAAGTTTGTGAACTTGTGCTTAATTTTTTGCCATACGTTGCAGAGCAGACTTGCTCCACATAACTACAATCTCGGTAGCGAGGGTGCCTTAGTTGACGCTACATTTGACTTTGAAATTATCAAGCGTGATATAAACTTGCCGTCGATTGTTGTGCGCAGATAAATGCAACAGCCATATGCATGCTCTGATGCATCTGAGAACCCATGGATCATAATCTAGGACAAGATGTGGCGACGAGTTTACAAATCGAGGTATTTCGACTTGGTTTACGTTTTGGAGATCCGACTCAATTCGATGCCAGTCCCCGTTGGGGTTAGATGGGAGAGTGTCGTCCCATCCAACTCCTTGCAACCAAAGTTGTTGAGCGAAGATTTTACAGCGAACGACCAGTGGGCTGAGCAAGCCAAGTAAGTCGTAGAGCGCATATTGAAAACAAAATACGTCTGATAGAGACTTCCAAGACATACCGAGGGCCTTTGTCGCATTGTCTCCGTTCGGCTTGATATGAAACTCCGTATTTGTTTCAATGAGATGACTTGCGTTCCATTTTGCAAGTGCCAGCCCTGCGTCCGCGAGAATCGTGATAACTTCGAAGACCTTCTGCTGTAGCTCTTCGATGGAATCTGCCCCTGTCAGCAGATCGTTTACGTACATGTCTTCGAGGAGTACAGAGGCGCCAACAGGATGCTGCTCTTGTTTTCGTTGAGCGATGAACTGAAGACTCCGTATTGCTAAGAATGGTGCGCATGCCATTCCATAGATCACCGTATTGAGCTGATAGATTTTCAGTGGCTGCTCAGCTGAAGACCTCCAAAATATCAGTTGAAATTTGCGATCGTTGGGGTGTTCCATAAATTGTCGGTACATTTTAGAGATGTCTGCAGTGAGAGCGTGTCTGGACTGTCTGGCTAGAAGGGATACTGCGTGGGTTGTGCAGTGATCCGCTTGAGAAGTGTCATCCATTGGCGATGATGTGATGACCTGATGAGAAGGCTGTGTGTATCGGTGCAAACAAATGTGGTGCAGTCCCCGGCATACCCGGCACTTAAATTTGGAACTGCACTTGCCTGCCATGCGCCCTTTTCCGAGGCAATTTATGCACAAGGGTAGTTGCTTGGCGATGTTGAACCGCTCATCCACGGTGAGTGCAGCAAATGATGGGCATTTACCGATGTTGTGATCCGTTGATTTGCATTTCAGACAGCTGTTCTGGGCGGCAACAAATGTCTTGCATAGATTGCCTTGGCGTTTGTCGGTTGGTTTCTCCTGGCGCTTCTTTAGCAGCCGCTCCTTAATGATGCAGGGCGCGCTGCAGTCCAGCAATTCGCTGTGTCGGCTTAGCGTTTTATAACAGTTGTCCCAAGATGGCAACGTGTCATAATCTTGAGATCGATTGTAGGCTTGCCGAGCATCTGAATCCACCTTCAGGAGAACATTGTGGATTAGAATTGCGTTGAGAATATCAGTTTCTGAGCCAGGTGATAGCAATGACCCGCGCAGTGCTCCATCGCTCCTTAAGGCGATTAATGGCTTTGGAATAATTCTCCTCCGAAATTTGAAAAGACGAAATGAGCGTCTAGCACCTGCGCTCGGCAATCCAATTCTGCGGCATTCATCCGAGTATCACCTTTCACATGTTTCTTGAGGTTCTTTTTGGCCAGAAGTAGGCTGCTCTTTTGTTCTAAAAGAGTAGCTAAACGTTCTTCCGGCTTGGTCATCTTATTGCGTCGTAATTATTTCCCAAGTACCGCTTTCCACTAAGGATGTGTTTCCAAAAGCCCTTGCTGAGTGTGACCGTTTGTTGGAAGTATCGATAAGTCAGTACTTGAATTCCACTTTCCAGTGAACAGAGTTGCCAGATGAAGAATGTAGATCAAAAGGGAGACCCAAATGATTAGGTTCCACTACGAATGTGTGGGTTATGAGACGGTTACATAACTAGGGTTATGTAACACCAGTTTACAAAAAAAAAAATGATGAAATTCGCACTTCATGAAACTATGATTTTCGGTGCCCTGAGTAAGAAAAGGGCACTTTTAATTTTTTGTATAGTACAGTTTTTTTTTAAAGTGTAAAAAACGTTTTTTGCACTCTTTTAATTTCTAACTAGAGTTGTGGTAAACCGATTTCGGTCATCAAGGACTCATTTTAAAGGTAAAAGAATGCCCTTTAACTTTCTTATACATAGCATTGAGTTCCATTCATTGGTTTAGAAGCTACACTTTGTCAAAGCTGAAAAAGTTGAAAAAAATGCAAAAAAGCTGACATAAATGGCTTCTTTAAAAATACACGACTAAAAATCGAAATTATTTTTATAACTTATACTTAAAGATACATTTTTAAGCAAACAAACAAGACCATCAACTCAATAAACAACCAAAGGTTCGATTTTATATAGATTATTTCAGTTGGAAAAAAGGTGTATTACAGCCCTTGTAACGAACTGATTTTGTTGTCTGCTCGCTACGAGATTCGTGCGGCTAGCTCAGAGAAGTTGTGTGTTCGTCCCACCAAATTTATAATAAACGTGACCGCCCAGGGGATCAGTGAAAGGCACAGAATTAACAGGTTCGAATAGGGTTTATTGCGGATATAATTACAGCGGGCTCACTGGCGGGTTGGGCCTGGATGTCGCCACTCGGGGTCCTCGGTGTCTCCTGGGGATGCTCGTCTCCGCCCGTTGCTGTGTCGCCTCGGTGGTCGCTGGCCTCGTTGACTCCGTGCTCCGGTCCTGCAGATCCCTGTAGTCCCGTGAAGACGCTCGGTGATGCTCGACGATGCTCGTGCACGATGTACGGGCCCGACGACTACTTGTAGCGCCTCGGACTCACAAGGCGATCAGCAATGTGGGCTTAGGGAAGCGTCACCGTTCCCAGACTGGTTGTGAGGCTGGACGTGGCGTGGCTTATAGTACTTGGGGTTTGGACACACGCCGATCCCGGGTTCGTGAACCGTTAAGTTTCTCTAGGATACCGCCTGGAGATGATAACCGGTTCGCCCTTTCTGGCTGGTCTCGCCAGGACCTGTTCGAGTTCCACTTGACGGAGTGGGCTTACGCCGGGACCCGACAAAGGAGTGTTTGGAACAAGGCACCCTGGGTTTAGATGGCTCTCGCCCCGAGTTTTGATCTCTTGTCGCAGGACTTCACTACTCAACTCTGCTAGACCCGCCAAGCGTAATGCGAGGATTTAGTCGTAACAGGAGTAGGACGGTCCGCTTTGACTTAGCCGTGTGATGCCCTCTGGACCTCAGCTACCTGTGTCTCAATTCGGAGATTCCTGGTGGTCCAATCCCGAACGTCTCGACGTAGCGATCTTGCTCCTTGAAGGCTCCCACGGCGCTGCTTCCGACGACTGGGCTTGTGTTTCACTTGTAGATTACTTGGCACTGGTTCACTTTGTTATCTTGACTGATCTTTACGGGTTGACACCTTGTGATCGACTGATCCTGCTGCCAGCGCCCGGCGGCTTTATATAGGGCCTCCGGTTGCCGTTATTTCCCCTTTTCGCTCTCTCCGCGGCATCTCTCCACTCCGGGTCCAAAGTCCGTGAATCCTGTTTGACCCACTTGTCCTTCACGCCCGGCTTACAACCGCAGTTCCGCATGTTGTCGCCGTCCCGCTGATTCCACGGGTGCATGTGGCACGCCTGTGCGCCACTCGGCCTCTGAGATGTGGCACTTCTTAATTCCGGTCCAAAGTCTACGGCAGAGTCCAAAGTCCGGTGCTGTTCCGTTATTTCCCTTTTGCACACGGCACTCTGGCTCTGCCTGCGAAGTCTCCACTCTCTCATTCTCCGCTTCTCGCTCTCCAAACTCTCTTTGGCAGAGTTCTCTCTCCTATCCTCGAAGTCTCCCAACTCTCATTCTCCACTTCTCGGTCTCCAAACTCTCACTCTCCAAACTCTCTTTTGCAAGAGTCTCTCCAAACTCTCTTTCTCCAAACTCTCTCCTTGCAAGAGTCTCTCCATTTGCTCTTCGCCGCGCCGCTACCCCGCTAATTCGCCGAGTAATTGGTAAGCGGCCGGCCATCGGTAGTTTTGCTGCGGGAATTTGTGGGGAGTTATTCAACTCCTCACATTCCTTCCTTACTTCGGGAAACTTTTAAAAACTTCGCTTCTACTCGCCAGCGTTTTTTCGTGTATCCTAGCCGTTGAGTCTTCGCGATGCTTTTGTCGATTCCCTCGGCGCTCCCTCGTTGCTCCATCGTTGCTCCCTCGACGCTCCCTCGACGCTTTCAACTCCGAGAGTTTCTACGGCGCCGGTCGTCGTCGTTGCAGCAATTTGAAACTCCCGCGCCGATCTTCCATTTGGTCCCACTGGTCATCGACACCCATCAGCTATCGATAACCAGCGGGCCTTCGTTCAAGTTTCCCGCGCTGTTCTTCTCGTCTGGTCACACTGGGCATCGACACCCATCAGATCCCGATAACCCAGCGGAACTCCCCACGATATCGATACCCATCAGCTATCGATATCGCTGGGGCGTCGTTGCCACTTGATCGTTCGCGATATTTTCTTCACCATGATTTTGCCATATATCGTGTGCCCATCGATCGCACTATCGTCCGTGCCAATCGACCGCCCTATCGAGGCGCCCCCGTCCCTACTTCATGGTAATTTTGCAATCTTTGTTTTTGTAAGTGCAAGTTTCGGTGTTCGTGTTTTTGTTTCTAACTTGTTTCCTTCCAGATGCGGCAACTATGCCCTTCCTTGCCCTTGGCTTTGGGGTCAATGCCTTTAACAGGTTAGGCTGCGGCTGCGCCGTTGGTTGTCGCGCTCTGTCAGCAGCCAGGTTTATTTACCCGTGGTGAGTTGCCAAATTCAGCTTGACCCGGCATTCATTTGTTTGCATTTCAGGGTTTTCGGCGACTTGGTTGAGCTTGTTTTCTGTTCGGGATTTTCGACTGGCTACGGTATAGCCCTAAAGCTGTACCGTCTTCCCCCTTTCCTCGGGATAAGTAGAATAGGTCTTCCGCGCATACTTTTTCCTCCCTGTCGTAATCTGGGATGACTCAAGCGTGATGCCTGACGCAGAATCCTGTGGCCTCGGAGTCGGGGTCCCTGTGCGGTAGATCCTTGTTGGTGTATCCTTGTAGTATCCTCGTTGCCTGGCGTGTCTTGGATGATTGTCGCTTAAGCCTGACGCTTAATCCAATTGCCTCGCAATATCCTTGATGTTATCCATGTGCCGTATCCTTGTGACTGTATCCTTGTTGCCTGGCGTGTATTGGATGACTCTCGCTTCGGCCTGACGCATAATCCAGGTGCCTCGCAATTTGTGTCTGCCATTTTGTTAATATTCCGTGGTGTCTGCGGGTTGCTCGCTTGCGTTCTGTGTTTGTTGTTGTTTAAGCTCGCTAACATGGATGGTCCGCTCTTTCTTTGTATTAACGTTCCGAATTTTGCAGATCACCGGCGAGACGACCCCGTCGTACCTAGGGGCCAGTTTTGCGGCGAACCCTTCTACAGCTTTGGACAGGTGGTGTTCCTTAGCCCAGACTACGTCGCCCACCGCCGGCGTCCATTGCCTCCTCCTTAGGTTGTAATACCTAGCCTGATCCTGGGAGGCCTTTTCTAGATTTCGCCTTACGATCTCGAAGGTTTCGTGGAGTTTCTGGGCGTTTTCATCCGGGGTTTCCGTGGCTCGTCCGGTGCCTAGGGTTTCTCTGTCGTAAATGGCGCTCGGTAGTCGTGGCTCCCTGCCTTGGGTAAGAAAGGATGGTGTGTATCCAGTGGACTCTGATACACTGGAGTTGACGGCCAGCATGATCTCAGGCCACTTTTCGTCCCATGTTCTTTGGTCTTGCCCTGCGAACTGTGCAATCATAGTTTTGACCGTCCTGTTTGCTCGCTCCGTCGGGTTTTCTTGCGGCGTATAGGGTGCGGTGAATTGCTGTCTGATACCCATCTCCGCCAGAAAATTTTTAAAAATCCGACTCGCAAACTGCACTCCATTGTCCGTTATGACCACCTTCGGGGCCCCATACCTTGCAATTATCCGCTCCCTGAACGCCTTTTTAAGCGATTCGGCAGTCGCACTGCGTAGCGGCACTAGTTCCGTCCATTTAGAGAACCTGTCTATAAGCACCAGCAGCATTGAATTGCCGTGCTTCGATCGCGGTAGGGGTCCAACGAAGTCCGCGCATACTGTGGCCCACGGTTCCTCTGGCACTTGGGTTAGCATTTTTCCCGCCGCCTGCCTTTGATTCGGCTTGAATCTCATGCAGGTTTCGCATTTCCTTACGTGGGCTATGGCGTCTCTATGCATACCTGGCCAGTAGTATCGGGCGGCCAGCCGTGCTATTGTCCTTCGGCTTCCTACGTGCCCAGCTGCTGGTGAGTCGTGGTTTTCTTTCAGCACCGTTTCTCGCAGAGCCCTCGGGACGCACATCTTCCATGTAACGACATCCTCGCTGCCTGCTCTATGTGGTATGCTTCTGTACAGATTCTCGCCTTCCATAACGTAGTCCGGGTACTTCTGCGGTTGGGTCCTTATCTTGTCGCGCATCTCCTCAAACCAGCTGCACGCTGCTGAAGCTTCTGCTACCGATGTCTCTTGTATGCCTCTAAGCGTCTCGGGCAATGGCTGCCTTGACAGAGCGTCTGCCACCACGTTCGGCTGTCCCTTCCTGTACGCTATCTCAAAGTCGTACTGCTGCAACTCCAGGGCCCATCTGGCGATCCTCCCTGAAGGGCTTTCTATGCTGTTGAGCCACTTCAGGGCCATATGGTCGGTTACCACTTTAAAGTGGTAGCCTTCTAGATATGGCTTGAGTTTTCGGATCGCCCAGACAATTGCCAAGCACTTCTTTTCTGTCGTTGAGTAGTTCTTCTCCGCGCCGTTGAGCGTTCGGCTTGAATAGGATATGACCTTCTCTCCTCTATCGGTGTCCTGGGTTAATATTGCTCCGATGCCGTAGTCGCTGGCATCCGTTTGTAGGGTGAACGATTTGTTAAAATCCGGGCACGCTAATACGGGATCTGCCACAAGTCTAGCCTTCACTTCCTCAAATGCCATCTGGTGCTCCTGTGTCCATTCCCATTTACTGCCTTTCCGTAGTAAGTCATTTAATGGTTTGACTATCTTGGCAAAATCTGGCACGAATCGGCGGTACCACGACGCTACTCCCAGGTATTGCCGAAGTTCTTTGACGGTTGAGGGTGGTTTCAATTCAGCGATGGCCGCTACCTTTTCCGGATCTGTACCTATTCCTTCGCTAGTCACTCGGTGTCCTAGGTACAACAGCTCTTTCTTGAAAAATTGGCACTTTTCCGGGTTGATCCTGAGGTTTGCGTCCTTTAGGCGTCGGAACACCTCTTTCAGGTTTTCTGTGTGTTCCTCCAGCGTGCGCCCAATCACTATAATGTCATCTTGGTAGGCGAATGCATGCGGTGACATTTCGGGTCCGATTACCTGGTCTAGAACTCGTTGGAACGTTGCGGACGCTGAGTGTAGACCAAATGGCTTTACCCTCCACTGGAATAGCCCTTTGCCAGGCACTGTGAAAGCGGTGTATTGCCTACTGCTTTCCTCCAGAGGGATTTGCCAGTATCCATCCTTCAGGTCCAAACTGCTGATATACCGCGCCTCCTTCAGCTGATCTAGGATGTAGTTTATGCGGGGCATGGGGTAGGCGTCCTTTACAGATTTCGCGTTGATCTGCCTGAAATCTACGCATAGCCTCCACTTGCCTGTCTTCTTTCTCACCATCACGATGGGGGAGCTGTATGGGCTCTTTGAATGCTCTATGAACCCCATTTGGAGGAGCTCGTCTACCTTCGCATTGATTTCCCCTTGAACTTTCGGATTCTTGGGGTAGTATCGCTGCTTGATCGGTTTGTCGTCCTTCATCGTGATCTGGTGCTCTGCCATGTTAGATGTTCCCGTCATGGTACTGAAGTCCGCTAGCTCTACTTCCAGGAATTTCATTATGTCGTTGTCCTCGTGTGTCTCTTGCACGACTGCCACCGATAGCTTTTCCTCGAGCCATCCATTGTGTCGATTCCTGGCTGGTATTATTATTTCGTGCCCTGCACACTTTATCTCGGTTCCGACTTGTGTTAGAAAGTTCCACCCCAACACCAACGAATCTACTACCCCTGGTAGTATTAGCAGGCTCATTGTCAGTCTTTTGTTCCCGAATTCGACTTCCACATCGAGCTGTGCGTTGATCCTGCCGCATCTTCCGTCTGCCAACCTAACTTGCCGCCTCGTCCTCGTGATTTTTCCGAGGGCAGCCAGGTTGTCCGCCAGTTCCTCGCTTATGAAGCTCGCTGTTGCCCCGGTGTCGATTGTGGCTTTATACGTGCCTCCACCAATCGTTACCGCTGCGGACAACTGCTGCTCCTCCTCAATCAGCTTGCCAGTTAGTTTGGAGAGGTAGCATTTTGCGATCCCCTTCCGCCTCTCTGCGGCTGGGATCGCCGGCCATTTCCCGCTTGCTGGCAGCATTCGACGCTCCTGACACCCACTTTGCCGCACACCCAGCAGAACAGCAAGCGTTGGTTTCGGCAGCCACGTTCCCAGTGTCCGGATCCGCCACATTTCCGACAGGCCTCCTGGGGGTCTGTAATGTGGGTATTCCCTCGTGGCCTCTGAGTTGTGTTTGGTGGCCTCCACGCGGCTTGGGTTGGCTGCCTCTGTTGGCTCTGGTGTTGTGCCCATTGGCGCTCTGAGGGCAATTCTGAGATTCGGCGTGCAGTTTTCTTTTATGATGTTGAGCGTTTCTTTTGTCGAATACCCAAGCGGTCTCATCAGCGTCTGCATGTCGATCATATAGTCTTTGAACGACTCGCTGTAGCCCTGCTTCCGTTGCTTGACCTGATCTGTAAGTTTCGTAAAGAAATCTCTTGGCAGGAAATAGGTGTGAAAGCTCTCGATGAATTCCGCCCAAGTTCTCCAGTGCTTGTTATTGGAGATGAACCACTTCAATGCCCTTCCCTTGAGTAGTTCTGGCATAGCTCGGGGAATCATGTCCAAGTCTAAGCTGTATGTGTTGGCGGACCATTCCACTTGCTCCAGGAACTCGAATGGTTTCTCGACACCGTCGAATCTGAAGGACCATTCGCGTACTTGTTTGGCGACCTTGGCATAGTCTGGTTGGCTAGGTGTCGGTATCGGCGCTGCGGTTTTCCTCTCCTGGCTTCGCTCTCTCTTTTGACTCTCCTTTTGCATGTTGTCAAAACTCAGACTCTCCAGTAGGTCTTCCCCTTCGGCGGGTGTCAGTGTGATGCTTGGGCTTATTTTCTCGGGGTATGCTGCCTCCAACTCGCTCCAGATCGCGGCAAGTTTCGGGTCGTTCTCTGTCTCAGAGTATTATTCGGACAGTGCCCTTCTCTTGTCTTCCGCTTTGCCTTTCAGAGCGATGCCTAGCCTCTGTGCGACGTAGGCGAAGTCCTCTGTCTTAAGGCGGTAAATCCACTTCTTTCCCATTCTGCTTTAAGTCGCTTTCACTGCTGGGACAATCACGTTTTGGGCGCCAGATGTAACGAACTGATTTTGTTGTCTGCTCGCTACGAGATTCGTGCGGCTAGCTCAGAGAAGTTGTGTGTTCGTCCCACCAAATTTATAATAAACGTGACCGCCCAGGGGATCAGTGAAAGGCACAGAATTAACAGGTTCGAATAGGGTTTATTGCGGATATAATTATAGCGGGCTCACTGGCGGGTTGGGCCTGGATGTCGCCACTCGGGGTCCTCGGTGTCTCCTGGGGATGCTCGTCTCCGCCCGTTGCTGTGTCGCCTCGGTGGTCGCTGGCCTCGTTGACTCCGTGCTCCGGTCCTGCAGATCCCTGTAGTCCCGTGAAGACGCTCGGTGATGCTCGACGATGCTCGTGCACGATGTACGGGCCCGACGACTACTTGTAGCGCCTCGGACTCACAAGGCGATCAGCAATGTGGGCTTAGGGAAGCGTCACCGTTCCCAGACTAGGGTGAACAGGTGCTGCGCTCTACAGGCCCACGCCAATAGACACACAGCCGCCTGTCCCTTGCTCTGTCCCGGATGGTCCCACTAGGGTTTCGCTCGGATCGCGCTGACAGTCGAGGTAACACCAGGAATCTGTCTAGCGCTCCACCTCGCTTTTACTCCTAGTGCAAACGAACGTTCCACCCTGGTCTGACCCTCTTGCTTATTGCCCGTGACGTTTCCGCGTAGCTCGGTGTCCCTTCTGGCGGGTGCTGTAGCTGACGATGTCCTGCGCCTCGCTTTTGGAGGTGCTGGTTGGTCTCGCCAGGACCTGTTCGAGTTCCACTTGACGGACTGGGCTTACGCCGGGACCCGACAAAGGAGTGTTTGGAACAAGGCACCCTGGGTTTAGATGGCTCTCGCCCCGAGTTTTGATCTCTTGTCGCAGGACTTCACTACTCAACTCTGCTAGACACGCCAAGCGTAATGCGAGGATTTAGTCGTAACAGGAGTAGGACGGTCCGCTTTGACTTAGCCGTGTGATGCCCTCTGGACCTCAGCTACCTGTGTCTCAATTCGGAGATTCCTGGTGGTCCAATCCCGAACGTCTCGACGTAGCGATCTTGCTCCTTGAAGGCTCCCACGGCGCTGCTTCCGACGACTGGGCTTGTGTTTCACTTGTAGATTACTTGGCACTGGTTCACTTTGTTATCTTGACTGATCTTTACGGGTTGACACCTTGTGATCGACTGATCCTGCTGCCAGCGCCCGGCGGCTTTATATAGGGCCTCCGGTTGCCGTTATTTCCCCTTTTCGCTCTCTCAGCGGCATCTCTCCACTCCGGGTCCAAAGTCCGTGAATCCTGTTTGACCCACTTGTCCTTCACGCCCGGTTTCCAACCGCAGTTCCGCATGTTGTCGCCGTCCCGCTGATTCCACAGGTGCATGTGGCACGCCTGTGCGCCACTCGGACTCTGAGATGTGGCACTTCTTAATTCCGGTCCAAAGTCCACGGCAGAGTCCAAAGTCCGGTGCTGTTTCGTTATTTCCCTTTTGCACACGGCACTCTGGCTCTGCCTGCGAAGTCTCCACTCTCTCATTCTCCGCTTCTCGCTCTCCAAACTCTCTTTGGCAGAGTTCTCTCTCCTATCCTCGAAGTCTCCCAACTCTCATTCTCCACTTCTTGGTCTCCAAACTCTCACTCTCCAAACTCTCTTTTGCAAGAGTCTCTCCAAACTCTCTTTCTCCAAACTCTCTCCTTGCAAGAGTCTCTCCATTTGCTCTTTGCCGCGCCGCTACCCCGCTAATTCGCCGAGTAATTGGTAAGCGGCCGGCCATCGGTAGTTTTGCTGCGGGAATTTGTGGGGAGTTATTCAACTCCTCACACCCTGTTAGACCCCTGTTAACAGCAGTTAACAGCTGTAAACGGCCAAAAAACCACCTTTGTTCCGAGCTTAAAAATTTCATATCAAAAAAATTTACTGGCGAATTTTAACGATCATTAGCTTGTTTTCTTTGTCGAAGTTCAATCTAACCATATAAGCTATTATTATATATTATATATTATATATTATATATTATATATTATATATTATATATTATATATTATATATTATATATTATATATTATATATTATATATTATATATTATATATTATATATTATATATTATATATTATATATTATATATTATATATTATATATTATATATTATATATTATATATTATATATTATATATTATATATTATATATTATATTATTAAGCGATTATAATCGATGCGACGAAGCTCCAATTTTAGTTCCTTTAGGGTAATGATTCTGCCGCTCGGACAGATCGAAATGGTGCGAGGAGGAACACGAAATTGGTGGCACTATGATTTGATTACTTTCGGCGATGACGAGTATATTGTCAGGGAGAAATGTCACGAATTAGGTACCGGGTCGTAGATGCGCGAACAATATCTCGCCACAAACGCTGTGTGTTGATCCGATTGATCAAATCTACGGTTGACTTTTCTTAAACGAGTTCGCCGAAGTATGCGAATTGAACTTTAAATTAAACTTGATACAGAACGTGAGTCCTGTCACGGTCGCCAAAATGTACGTTCCCTAGCGGATCTAGGGTGAAACCAAAACGCGTGCAGTTAGTTTGCTGGTCTGATGTCAAGTCGTTTATTGATCGGGAAGCCCTTAACTTCGAGCCGAAGGTTAGGCTCTCCAAATTCTACAAATTAAGATCTACATGTTGCGAATCGGTAATGTTTACAAGAGATACATGTTGCGAATAGGTAGTGTGTACAAGAATGTTGATAGAGGAAATAATACAGGAATAGGTTCCAAGAAAAGACAACTTCATACAATAAAATAAATTAAACTCGAATATAATACAAGGTCCAAACAATACACATTTTAGGAAAATATAAGTATACGTACATTGTATTTATAAATTCCTGTGCAAAAACATGAGGTTTTCAACATTTGAGGGTTTTTGAAGCGTACGTCTCTTCCGAACTGATTCACCTGCTTCTTCAAATGTCACAGATGTAGCGACTATGCAAAGCCGACTCAGCATATAAGAGTATAGGACAGGATATTGCATTTTACGTAGATTCCACCAATCCAATGGATCATCTTTTCGCATAACATATTCCTCGGCTAAGTACTTGTCCAGTTCTCTAATGACTGCGTCAGTGCCGTTGGTGACTTTGACTTTCTGGAACGTGTTGTCAAAATATTTCCTCAGAGAGGGCAAGTGTGTTGAAATGCTAGACTGTTGAAATAACAAACTCAACTTCTAAAAATGACCTCGAGTCCACTAAAAAGCACTCAAAAATAGTAAACACAGGTCGATTAAATCACAAACTCACAAACTAATTTCCGAATATCATCATCTTGTTTGTGTTTGGTTTGCCAGGCATCAGCTTTTACGGCAGATTCATACTGAGCAGTGGCCAAAACCATTGGCATCAATTTATTTTTCAAGCCATCTAGTGCCTTTTTGTAGACGTCTTCTGATTTAAATACTCGTCCTTTGAATCTGGGGTCCATTATAGTGCTTTCAGCGTACAAAATGTTCGATTCATGAAAGGGACCGTTTGTTTCTTCTTGTATGCACGCAATGTAACTCACAATTTCTTTGTTTGTGGTTACTCGCAATCTTATGTTGCAAAATGCCAGATAGCACAAAAACTTTCGACAGTATCACGTTCGATTCAGAGGATATTTCCGTTGTTATTTGGAAAAATGGCTTCAGTACTGGAAGCACTCCTTTAATAGCTTCCCAATCTTCTGAAGAAAGTAGCAAGTCTGTCCTCAGAGTCGATAGCGTGGCTATAACTGCGTCTTTTAAAAGTAACAGACGCTCGAAAATTTTGAAAGTTGAGTTCTAGCGTGTTGGGACGTCTTGCTTTAAGCTCTGGCAATTGAAGCATATCCTGCGTCTCCTCTAACTTCTTAGGACCAGCTGAGCTACAGTTAAAATATAGGGCGATTACTTTTGCTTTTGTCCGCACACTGCCAATTTCGTCTAGAGCCTTCTGGGCAATTAAATTTAGCGTATTAGCAAAGCATACAATATGTTTCCAATTGCCATTATGAATGGCTTTAACAATGTTTGCTGCATTGTCTGAAGCTATCGCCACCATTGTATTTTTTAAATTCCATTCTAGTATGACTCCTTCCAAAAATCCGCAAAGATTTTCCGAAGTATGCCTCAGTGGGAATGATCGACAAGCTATCAGGTATGAGCAAAGGCTTGTTGACTCTTTGTCAATGAGAAGCACAGTGAGAGCCATATAGCTTTCATTTATTAAGGATGTCCATCCATCTGAGGTCATGCAAACCGTTGTTGCCTCACGAAGCTTTTCCGATATTTTTTCCTTATCTTCATCACGTAGTTTCGGAATCAACACATCGGTTAAAGTATTCCTGGTTGGAAGGCTATAACCAGGCCAATTTGAAACATCAGAAATAAATTTTTTGAAATCCGGCTCATCCACCAATCGCAAAGCGTGTTGACTTTTGGCAATCATGCGAACCACCTGCTTGTCAAGTCACTGCATTTTGCTCCTGCTCCCCTTCGTTTTGCCGAACTACGAGCTCGAGTGCAGCCGGATGCCTGTTCCTAAGGTGTCTGCTTAAATTGCTTTGCGACTTGCAGCTTAGTGTTGTCTTGCAATATTTGCACTTCGCCTGCCGGTCTCCCAAAACCTCAAAGTGGCTCCAAATTTCGCTATATTTTTTAGAGGACATCTTATTGAGCGTTTGAAAAAAAACTTTTCGGAAGAATTATCAGGCTTGCACGCTCTGAGAAAGCAGCTGTAGGACTTAGGACCGTATGCACAATGCATGCAAAAAATGTAAAAAAGGAACACCAGAGAGCAACTTAACAAGTGAACAAAAAAGAGCAAGTAAGAGAGCCAAACTGAAGAAGTGAACAAAAAAGAGCAAGAGAGGAAAACTAAGCAAGTGATCAAAAGTGGAGTGGGGCGGTTCTTCCAGCAGGGGTGTGTAGATTAATTAAAAACGCGGGCCGAATTTCTCTTCACGTTATAAACAAAACTTTACGGTTTATTCACCGATGGCGTTGTTGCGGTTACACTGATAAATTAGAACTAACTTAAAACTACAGGGTGGAAGTTCCAAGAACCGCTTGGAGAGCGGAGTGGAGACACTTAACAGTGCGAGAGAGCGGGATGCGAGCGATCTGGAAAAACTGCTCTCACGACTGTTAAGGCTCCAGTGCCGGTTGAGTGGGAACGGGAAAGCGACGCTTTGGCGCACCCCTCCCCCCCCCCCTTGCGAGGGCGAAAGTAGCAACGTATTAATCCTTATGCTCCAGACACGACCCATCCAAACACCGTGCCCTGTGCGACGAGCAACCCATCACGTATATTTAGGAACCCGGGCCGGATTACGTCCGGGTAAACGTCTGAGCCCAACAGCAGCGAGACTTTTGCTGGCCGATGTCGTATGCCATCGAATTGGGCTCGCATAGTATCGCTAAGCGCGTCCAAAGTTTGGGCACTGCGAGGACGTGGAGCCATGGTTTTGATGCTTTTATAAAAAAATGATACGTGAATTTAGTATCAATTGTGAACGGATTTTAAAACATAAGGACAGAAGACACTATTTTGGAAAAGCGGAAGTTGCCTTGGCCTCCATAAGAAGAAGTACTAAAATGAGAACAGAATTTATTATTGCGGAAGTGTGGAGGTTGCCTTGTCCTCCATTGGAAGAAGTACTAGTTTGTGGATGGGACGTGTTATTGTCCCTCAAGCAGTAAGGACCTCTACTACGCGAACTCTACTATCGGCTCCTGGAAGAACATATACAACTCTCCCGAGCCGCCATTCGTTTGATGGCATATTGTCTTTTTTGACGACCACCATATCATCGACTTGGATGTCTCTGGAACGATTCTGCCACTTATTGCTCTTGTGAAGTTCTTTTAAGTGATCAGCGATTTATAATTGACTTATAATGTACTTCCGACTTGACGTTGACTTGTAGAAGAGTGCTTTGAAGCTTTTTACTTCAGTCTCCCACAATCCTCCCATATGTCGAGCTCCTGGTGGAATGAACCGCCACAAGAGTCCCTGTTGGCTATAGGTTTCACTTACAGACTCTTTGATCGTCTGCATGAAATCCCGAGAAAGTAGAATCGCTGCCCCTACAAAGGTTTTGCTATTATCAGAATGGACCCGCTGAGGACACCCTCTTCTCGCTACGAATCGGGCAAATGCCGCGAGGAACTTCTCCGTTGTCAGATCGGACGTAGGCTCTAATTGGATAGCCTTCGTGGAAAAACACACAAACACGCAAACATATCCCTTGGTAGTAAGACATGCTCTGCCAGTATAGTTCTCAATGCCCGTATGTGTAAATGGCCTGGAGAAGGAAACTCGATCGGTCGGGAGATCGCCCATTAATTGCATCTGTACTCTCTTCTTGTAAATAGTGCACACCTTGCAGGAGTTCTGCACAACTTTTACCAGATTCTTGATTTTAGGAATCCGCTCGTCATACTGAAGGGCCGTTGAGGCTTTAATGCGACCACATGCCCTTAACAGGCCTTGTTGGTCTAGAAATGGAAACAGGTTGGCGATCGGGCTAGAAACTGGAATCGGACGCTTTTCGCTTAGGAAGTTGATCTCATGGGTATATTCTCCCCGCTGAGCATACCGAATGAGGACTCTTTCAGCTTCCCGGCCCTCTTCCTTGGTGGGTAGATCAGCAGAGTCCCTCAGCATCTTGCGGAAGCGTTGAATGAACCGTAATACGTACACAAGGACCCGCAGAGCCTTTTCCAACGTGGAGAATTGTTCCAGCAAATCTTCGAATGGGGCCTTTGCAAAATTGACCTTCACAGCACGCTGCTCTAAATCTGTAACTGGAGGTCCAAGACCCTGTGCTGGCCACTTGTCCTTTGGCTGTTTTAACCAGTCAGGTTCTTCCCACCAGAGTTGACTATGCACCAGCTCCCGCAGCGAAACGCCTCGACTGGCCAGGTCCGCGGAGTTGTGCTCAGATCGCCCAATGCTCAGCGCTCGTCACCTGAGTAATCTTGGTCACTCGGTTGGCTGCAAAAGTGGTTCTACCATGCAAGGACGATGGTGGAATCAGTCCAGCAGAAAATGTCGGAATTGGAAAATGGCATATTCGGAAGGATAGCTGCAATCATCTCGGACAACAGCAATGCCCCACACAGCTCGAGCCGTGGAAGTGACACCGTTTTAACAGGGGCGACTCGGGTTTTGGCGGTAAGCAGACGTGTCATAATGTTTTGGCCTACTTCCACCCGCAAGTATATAGCGGCCCCATATGCCTTCTGCGACGCATCACAAAACCATGATGATCTACCTTCACCACTGGCTGGAGACCAACCCACCTTGGAATACGGATCTGCTCAAGCTCGGAATAGCTGCGCAAAAAATCTTGCCATTATTGATTAATTTCTGTGGTGATATTTTCATCCCATTCATTCATTTTTTCCTGCAGCCAGATTTCTTGCATAAAGATTTTTGAGCGGACAATAAACGGGGACAGCCATCCGTCTGGGTCAAAAAGCTTCGCAATTTGGGAAAGAACCTCTCTCTTCGCATGATTGGATTAAATCGAAACTGGCGGTGGAACAAAATAGAACTCGTCCGAGGTCGCATTCCAACGAATACCAAGTGTTTTGGCAAAGCTTTCGGAATGAAGATTTCGAAAGTCTTCGTGGAGTAGATGCTCGTTTGGGATATCTTCGAGTATGCGTTTCTAGTTAGCTGTCCACTTTGTCAACGGGAAACTGGCGCGGCTGAAAGCGTGGCGAAGCTCGCTGATTGCAAGTCGAACCTCTTTTATGGAAGTGGTCCCTGCCAGAACGTCGTCTACGTACATAAAGTGACGAATAATGTTGCCTGCTGTAGGGAAGTCCTTTCCTACGTCGTCTGCCAATTGTTGGAGTACGCGGAATGCCAGAAATGGTGCACAGTTGACGCCAAAGGTAACGGTTTTTAATTCGATATCGCTTCTTTATTCCGGAATAAGATTCTTTGGAATAGCGTATGCTTGGGATCGACCCAGATTTGACGGTACATTTTGATAATATCTGCGCTAAATACGTAAACGGAAACGCCACTTCAAAATCTGAATGGTTAAATCAGATTGTAGGACTGGACCAGCATGAAGAATATCGTTCAAGCTTGTCCCATTTGCTGAAGGGCTGGATGCATTGAATACCACGCGAAGTTTGGTGGTGGTACTCTCGGGCTTGATCACCGCGTGGTGTGGAAGATAATAGTTTGGAGAATCGCATGACGGGGGAATTTGCCTCATGTGACCCAGATCCAAATACTCTTGAATGACTGAGTCATACTGCTCCACCTCCCAAAACTTAGTTAGAAGTTTTTCCAAGACCCTCGATTCGGTTATCTGGCTGATATCGAATGTTGGCTAGCTGTTCTCGAAACTGGGCCAGTAAGCACCCAGCCAAAAATAGTTTCCTGACCTAGGAGAGAGCCACAAATGATCAGAACATCTATCTGGGAGCTCTTTAAAAATTTTGGATCTGCCAGGGGAATAGCAGCTAAATCAATCAGCTCATCTCGTGGGGTTGGGTAAGATGGTAGCTTTCCGGCCAATTCAGGCAAAACGTAAGCTGCGGTTTCTAGCTGAAGGCCTGGCTTATTAGGGGCTCGAATGGAAAAATGGCAGAGCCTGAGCGGAAACCGTCTGATTTAAGCCCGAAACTTGGGCTTGGATGAGGCGGAATGGCAGCTTAATTAGATTGAACAGGCGTTTCGTAATAAACGTAGCCTCAGAACTCGAGTCTATTAGAGCGCGAGCCCTGTAGTTCGTGCTCAAGTGGCATATATCAATAATGGCCGTGCCTAACAAAACCGGTCTAGCACCAGTTGTGAAATAATTCTGCACACCGGACAGTTTTTCTGAACCATTGGCGGCCCTCTATAAAGTTGGATTTTGGGGGCTTGCAGAAGAACTATTTCCGGCAGTTGACCCACTGGAATTGGGGTTGCCTTTATGCAGCAACGTATGATGCCGCGCTCGACATGTGAAACAGCTGTGAGTGCTAGTACATTCACGTAGCTGGTGGCCTCTCGCGACACAATTTAGGCAAAGCTGTTTTATTTTTATGTAGTTCGTTCGCACATCCACAGACTTCTGGAGGTAAGCGTACTGGATGACTCTCCTTTGAGCACAGATCGCAATTCTTTGGTTTTGTGACCACCTTAGCTTCGAAGTAGTTGAGCTTCCTGGAGACGGGTTGACTCTTAGTGGTAGAATGATTGCCGTGGCTTTGTTTCATATCGGTATCGGTCACCAAGAAATGTGTTCATCTCATCCCACGTCGGAATGTCCGACTTGGATGAGAGGGACTGCTCCCATAAGGAAGGGGTCAGTTTTGGAAATCTACTGGCGCACACGAATACCAGGAGACAGTCCCAGTTCTCTGTGGAAATATTGAAATGGGCCAGAGCGTTTAAACACCCTTGGATTGTGCTCTGAAGATCTTTCAGAGCCTGGCCTGATTTAGAAGAGAGAGAGGGGAGAGGGGACTTGGCTACGATTGCCTTAGCCTCGCCGCTAGTTTTAGCGTTGAGATGAAAAAGTTTTTGGACCGGTGTCAACCTAGGATTGTTGACATAAACTTCTGTAAAAGGGTCCCTAAATGTTGTCCATTTTAGATAATCTCCCTCGAATACTTCTGTATCACATGGAGGCAACCGGCACCCAGACGGAATGTAAGTGGTGCTCGTTGTTGAATGCTTGGTCCATTAGCTCGCTGAGCTGAACCGATAGCTCCTCGTACACCGAATAGCACTAATCATATTTTCGGTGCAGAGTCGCCAGAATTTCCTCCGCTCCTTCAGTCGTCATGCTGGAAATCTTTCTCAGCTTTGTCCCAGAGAGAGCGGACTTGTTCCTTACGGACTTTGCAGGTGTGGACGGACGGTCCTGGAGTTTCTATGGTCGCTCTGAAATGGGTCATACGGTCGGACACCGTGATGAACCGCGCGAGGGCTGCGATTGCAATGTCGTTGCTCATTTTTACTTGAGAACGAGTTGCTAGCGACTTTACGGACTTGGTCTGGATTTGTGACCTAACTTTAGGCGTAAGCGGACTCACAGACAATCGTTTCTTATCGCTCGTAGGAACAGACAACTTCTTGTCGCCTTCTTGGGTGGCTAATGAAGTTTCGCTCCTTGCCATCGTTATTGATTTTGGGGCTACTGGGCTTGAGGAGAACGCGCGAGGATAGCGGATAGCGATCGCGTTTTATTTGCAGACGGAACCGATAACCTTGTTTTGTCTCCTGGCATTCCAGAAATCAGATTAACTGGGCAACCGGGGTTGGATTTGTAGAAATTAGACCCGCCCGGAAAAGTCTGCCCTGGAATGTGGCCGCGCTGAATTTTCGGACAAAAATCAGAGAAAAATTATGACAAAATTATTTAAAAAATACCAAAAATACTAAAAATAAAATTATAAGAAAAACTGGGGGTGTTGTTCGCTTGTCAGATGTCGTCCTTATTTCCGATCTTCTCAACTGGTCTGATGATATTGGATCAGATCCTTGCTAACCAAAAGTTCTTTTTTTTTATATTTAAGAAAAATAATTTTTTGAGTGTAATGATATTTTGCAAAACCGACCTTAACTATCTCTGTAAAAATGTTGTATGCTGTTGGTGCAATCGTCACTATTTTTTTTACTTCGTTAAGAGGTGTTTTTATTTGTCTTCAAATAACTCTGACAGACTACGGGACAAATCCGTGATCAGCTATTTCTTTCATCTAGCCTCAGAATTATTCCCACCTAGAGCAGTTTAGTGAAAATACCAATAAAGTAAGGACTAAAAGAGCAGTAAAATAATTAAGTTTGACCGAACACTGGAATAGTATATAAGTAAAGTAAAAAAAAAATCCAATTTATTTTAAAAATTTACAAGGCAATATGGCCGTTAGTTGTCCGACTAATCTGTATAAACCTCGAGATCTTTTATTAGGTTTTAATGTCCACAAGGATCGAGGTGTATTTCTCATAGGCAAGAAGTTCGCCTGGTTCCCTGCTGGAGGCGTCTTCTAGTGATGGCAGAACCGGGGCACCGAGATATCTTCTTCTTGCTCGTGAGAGAGCTCTGCAGGGTTTCGATAGCCCCTTGTTCATCGCATTTCCTGCAGGTGCGTGTGATGCGGCCAGACAGTGGCCTGTGAGGATTCCCACTAGCAGTCTGCAGTCCTACTGCCTGCGTTTTTCATTGCGCTCTTTGCACATTGCTCTTGCGATTCGGCAAGTCTCGGTATTCCTCCAAGTGCTTTTTGCTCTCGTGTCCGGGCGCTTTGTAGCGTTCTTAGGGAAACTAGCACGCTCGTTAGCTTTTCGCCCTCCTTTGCAAGAACGTCAGCTGTCGATGGCCTGGTAGCTAGAAACCCAATAGATCCGCACTGACTTTGTCGTGCTAAGGTTATCTAGTGCCTCCCTGGTCGCCATTACATTTTAGAAACTGACCGTTGACGACTGCAGGGATCTTATCGCTTGGCTGTCCACGAACAGGTTGATCAAATCGTATTATCGGTTTATATTTTGAGCCGCTTTACTTATGAAAAAGCCTTCCGCCTGGAATATGCTACAGTCGTGGGTAGCTTATATGACAGCCTTATTTCAGGGTCCGTACAGTATAAGCCCGCTCCTACTCCTCCTTCCATCTTGGAGCAGTCTGTGTATATGTTGAGGTGTTGAGTCTGGTCCCGACCCGTTATCCATGAACGAGGTTGTTTTAACCTCCGGGCACATTCTGGGGGTCATGTAGTCCGTTTTGTTGATCATACTTAGACCAATTGAACTGTGTCCGAAGCTTTGCGTCTTCATATTACCTGATGCAACTCGACGTTGTGCTGCTTTTCCTGCAATTAGTTGAGTGTGGATATCTATGGGGTCGATTCCGAGGATCGTTTCTATAGCTTTAGTTGGGGTTGACCTCAGCACCCCCGTTATGCAGTGTCTACCGCTGAGTTCTCTCCATAAGCACGGTGTGGGTCTTCTTTTCAGTGGCTTGCCACCACTCTAGGCTCCATGCATCAGAGCCGGACGCACCAACAAGATGTAGATCCAGTGCATCATCCTGGTGCGTGCTGGCGTCTAGGACATCCGTGCATCCTGGGAAGTGCGATTGCATAAGTGCTGTTATGGCCTCTGCACTGCCCTCAGTCCACTGTCCGTCGTCGCGCTTTAGCTAACTCTGTATGGTTGCTGCTTCCGGAGCCTACACTCATAAAAAATCCTGAGAATTTCCATAAAATCTAGAAAAAACTTTCTTGAACTATTGCCAAAGGTGACCCCGCCTTTGTTTTAAGAAATTTTCTTTTAGAAATGCACCATTAAAACAAAAACAAATATTTCTTAAAACAAGAAATGTAATTCTTGATCTAAGGGTGGTTTTTTTTTTGTTTGAAGAAAATGCATTTCTTAAAACAAATAATGTTCTTTTAGAAAGACGCCTTTAAAACAAGAAAAAATTATTCTTCTTCCAAGAAAGAACATTTCTTAAGTTTTGGGCTTAGACTCCACAAAGACTCCAGAGCTAGAACTGTTATTGGAAATTATTTTTCGTCAGAGCGGGATGTTCGCCATTAAAAACGTAGTCAGTTCAGAGACAGCCCCAAAAAATGAAAGATTTGAATTTTTATATTTAAAAAAAATTTCTTTCTTGAAATGTTTTATCAAGAAAGAATTTCTATATTTAAGGGCGAATTTTCGAAAAACAAGAAATATTTTTTCTAAATTTAAAGGCTGACCGATTCGAAGGCGAGATTACTAAAATTTAGTAAGAAAATTTTATGTGTGTAGCTGTTTCCGGGACGTTCTCGATGCTGAAGCAGAAGTTACTCCACGAGCTGTGCCCTGAGTGATTCTTTCTTATAATCCTCAAGTAGGATTTTGTATTCCTCGTTGATGATCTCATTGTCTTCCCCTTTGGCAATTTTGAAGGTTATTTCTTTTGAGTGTCAGTTCCCGATTCCACCATGGTGGCTTGGTCTTCTTCCTTGTTCTTTATGTTAGGCATGGCAGGGTCTCTAGGAACGTTTCTATGTTTTTCACGGATTTTACTGCGCCCGGGCTAGTCGCGAGTTTTGAGGTCACTGTCCTTGTAAACTTTTCCCAGTTCGTATTCCGGGGGTTTCTATACTCAGTTACCTTTGGGGTACTTTTAAAATCGTATCTGAATCTAGTACGTTTGACGAGGTGCCTCCTACGAAGGTGTGTTCCTCCCCCACGTTTGCTATATATAATTTTGTAGATAGAATAAAGTCTAAGAGTGACTCACCTCTGTCGTTGATGTCGGTGCTTCCCCACACGCTGTGGTGTGCATTGGCATCTGCACCAATGAGGAGTTGGGCATCCTTCCAGCCATATCCACTAAGTTGCTCAGCTCTTCTGGTGGCGACGGTCTATCGTGTGCCATGTAGCAGGACGCTACCAAGAGGCGGTTCTCCTTGATTTCTAGCATCGCCGTAGTTAAGTCGTCAGAGCTGTAATGAGGCATAAGGTTAGCTTGGATACCCTTCTCTACAAGTACGGCGCTCCTATTCCTGTATACCGCTGTTGAGTAGAATGTGGTGTAGTTTGAGGACCTTAGTCCGGCCACGATATTGCCCGAGGCAATCCATGGCTCCTGAACCAGGGCAATCATGGCTCATCTACGCTCAACGGGTTGGCTATAACTGTCCAGTCACCGTCTTCTTCGACTTCCGAGTCATCCAGAGCGAGGTTCTGGGCGGCATCCACGATGGCCTCAGGACCTATGTCCTTCTCCATCTCGCCTGCCAGCAGGATGTGTGCGCCCTTGCCTTCGGGGTTGCGCTTCTTGAGACGCAGGTAGACACCTCCCATGCCCCACGCCATCTTCCCGCATCTTGGGTACAGCAGATCCTCCGCCTCCTTGTTGATTGGTGGATCTCCACACTTTGGCCCCCCTCACTAGGTAGTGGGTTGGCCATGTGCAGAATCTTCCAATCCACCGTTGGGACGTCTGGATTCTGCCGTTGAAGCAGCTTGGATTGCGATGGGCAAGACCACATTCGCCTTTAGTGAGGATGGGACTAATTCCCTGTCCACTAGAGGTGGTGGCTTGGCCACCTCCCACAACGCCTCCAGTTGGCCGACCGTTTGCGTCAGCCATTTTCTGGTCGGATCGTCGTTGCACTTCAGGATTCTAACACCGTTCTGACACCCTGCACCATCGAATCTGGGCATGGGGGCTGTGGGTGCCTCTTTCATATGTTCACAGAGAGACTCAACGAGTCGCGGATAGGCGATCTTTCAGCGCGTCTCCGTCATCTTCCCATTCTCGTCGTTCCTGTCAATGAGTGCCACGATCAGGCCTTTTTGTTGAGCTTCACTGCTACTTTGGGTGGCGGAGGGACTGCTTCCTTAGGCCCGCGTTTCCGCTTGCTCACCGGAGTGTCCTTGGCGTCACTCTCGTGTGACCGTTGCGTTTTGTTGGCAAACTCCTCTACCTTGTTCGCAAATCCGCTTGTCGACGCGATCGCAGGTTTGCTTACGAAGTGCAGCCTTCCATCCTCAACCTTTTGCTCTGCCCAGGCTAGCCTTTCCTTCTCCTCTTGGGAAAGGGTCGCTTAATCCTGGAGCCGGCTCTTCATCTTGAGGGCTGCCTTGTATTGCGCCTTAGCCTTCATACCCTCGCTTCTACGACTCGGCCTTTTCCTACGATGGGAGTTGGAACCGGGTTCAGGCAAACGGGTATGGCTTGTTTTGGCTTCGTTTAGCATGCTCTCCGAGTCCAAATCTACTACGACAACGGCACCGGTGCGATTTAACTTTGCCTGAGATGTTATGGCAGTAGCATTGCCGCTGAGATGACCTGCTCCCGTCATCCCAGGGGTTCGACAGCTGGCGACACGCAGAGAGGATTGCTCCTCCCCGTGCCCGCCGATGGTAGCAGTCGTACTTCCCATCGACGTTTGGGCTGACATCCCAGCCCGGATTTGTTCAACCTCGTCGCTCATGGTTTGTTTTCAGGGGAACCACCCAATTGCGTTTTATGCCTACCGCCAGGCGAAAAGCTGTGACGCCCACAGCTTTAAAGCTAGAACAAGAGTGTAAGCCATTTTGTTTGGGTTATTAATGCCTACCGAAATGTAGAACAAATTTTTTAAATCGGTCCACTCAGTAAAAAGTTATAAGCAAATAATTAAATGTCCGGTAGATGGCGTCACTTTTAAGAGGCTGCTTGCTTTCCCCTGCTTGAGACTGCTTGCCTTAGCTGAGTAACGGGTATTTGATAGTCGAGGCACTCGACTATTGCGTTCTCTCTTGTCTATAGTAAATTAGACCAAAAGTTTCTTCAAACGTAATCATTAACGACCGTTGGGATTTGTTCTCAAAACAATTTAATCGTGCTGATGCATAAGGAGTAGAGTTGCACTTTTGCTTCAATAGCATCTTCAGTTCTATGCCATAGCTTGTTTTAAAACTGTTTCCAATGACTTCATGCAGGGGCCAATCTCTGCAGGCATCCGCCGTTGATGCTGCAGACGAAATGAAATATAGCACGAGCTTAATAGTTTTAAATAATCATGTCTAACTTTCATAGTTTTTAAACTTACCGACATCTTTGCAGTAGTTTAACATCTGTTGAGTTTAACTCAAATTGCAACATTCATTGTGCATTCTTTCGAGAAAAAAAGTAAGTAAAATCCTTCTTGAATGGTTTAATGAGCGCTATAATACAAAAACGCTTTTAAGACATGTACGTTCCCTAGCGGATCTAGGGTGAAACCAAAACGCGTGCAGTTAGTTTGCTGGTCTGATTTCAAGTCGTTTATTGATCGGGAAGCCCTTAACTTCGAGCCGAAGGTTAAGGTCTCCAAATTCTACAAATTAAGATATACATGTTGAGAATCGGTAATGTTTACAAGAGATACATGTTGCGAATAGGTAGTGTGTACAAGAATGTTAATAGAGGAAATTATACAGGAATAGGTTCCAAGAAAAGATAACTTCATACAATAAAATAAATTAAACTCGAATATAATACAAGGTCCAAATATACTCCGCCCGTTGAAAGGTGTACAACCTTTCAAGTACCATATTGAATCGGCAGAGGTGCGATCTTGCAGATTGGTCGTCGTATGACTCCTTTGGCCTGTTGAACATTGACCACACGAACTTTGTTGTCCTCTCCACTGATCGAGTCGATGATGCGTTTAGTTAGCCAGTGCTGGTGAGGGCTATTGTCTTCATGTATGAGAACAATCTGACCAGGTTCCAGGTTTGCCATTGGAGAAGTCCTTTTTGCTCGCATCTGAAGCGTGTGCAGGTAATCCCGCCGCCACAGGTCCCAAAGGCGTCTTTTAGTGTATGCTATGCGTTGGAATCGTGTTAGATATGATAACTTGCTGTCATCTACTGCTGGTTCAGGGAGTGCCTTAAGGGACGAACCAGTGAGGAAGTGACCAGGGGTGAGAGCTTCCCCGTCATTGGGATCCTCTGAATGACCAGTAATTAGCCAAGAATTCAGAATGGCTTCGGCCTCAATTGCGATCGTCTGCAGTTTCTCGTATGTCATCCCGCTGTCCGACATACATTTGATGAGTAGGTTCTTCATAGATTTAACCGCCGCCTCCCAGAGTCCACCGAAATGTGGAGCTCTTGGCGGAATAAAGCAGAATTCAACTCCAGTGTCGTTGCTGAAGTTTTCCAGATCTTGTTTAGTTTGCTGACTAAAAAGTTCTTGCTTGGAGCAGTTGAGTTGGACGCTGGCTCCAGTGAAATTTGTCGCGTTATCACAATATATGCGACAAGGGCTGCCACGACGAGAAACAAAGCGCTTCAACGAGAGAATGAATGCATTAGTTGAAAGGTCTGAATGCAGCTCTATGTGTACCGCCTTTGATGAAAAGCAAACATAGATCCCAAATAAGTCTTATATGGCACCTTGCTGCGTATGCGATTTCCTAATTCCTGGCAAGCTGTGAGATTTCCTTTGAGAACGAAGCATTTTGAATTGCAGCAACGATATGTGTGAATGCCTGATTTAGTTTTGTGGGGGCGATGGCCATTGCGTCTTGAACTGAGAATTTCCTGTTGGCTGGAGCTCTGTTGAATACACGAAGGACGTATGCTACTATTCTGAGAATACGTCGATAGGACCCAGTGCGATTGACAATTTCTAGCATAACGCTTCCGAGATGTGGATCATCCGCTATCTTTGTTTTGTTTTTTTTATGTTGGGGCACCGGTGATGGCTGCACAGGTGTACTCGCAATGGGGCGAGCACAGTGGTTCCTCACAGTCGTTTGGGCACTTCTTCGTTAATTTAGGTACTTCTTTTTTCTGTGGCGGAGGTAATTTCAGATTAGCTTTAGCGAGACTTGTAATTGCATGGTAGGTGGATGTGTGTGTGGCTGTGGTTTTTCTTTCCCTTAATAAATTTTTTATTTGTGGTGTTTGGTGACCTGTTTTTTAATAGATGGTGGGTTTTAGCTGGCTCAAGGTCGAAGTGTTTTTAGTGCCTTTGTTTTTTGTTCTTAAAAGACACTTTATCCTCTTTTCTTTCCAATATATTTCAAACCCCTCCGGGGTCCGTCTTCAGGGCTGTACAAATATTAACAATAACACAAGCATTTAACATTTGATTAATTCTAATCCACATTTAAAAACCTACATGGATGACGCTGCGTCCGATCTTTACACAGCGGAGTTCAAAACTAATTTCTATTTTTCTTTTGGTCAAGTAAGTGTCTATAGATATGTGCGACTTTATCTGTGTCTGTTTTGAAGTTTAGTCCTGTGTGTGTGGGAGTATTGTTTATGTGGAGCATTTCAAGAGTGAAGCGTTTGTTGTAGTGATTTTCTTGTTGTAGGATGCTGACCGACTCAAAGTCTGGTGAGTGCCTAGTGTCCGCACAGTGGGCAGCAAGGGCTGTTTTTTGGATGGAGCTTTCACCTCTCCGTTTGATGTCCGATTTATGTCCTGCTAGCCTCGTTTTTAGTTTTGATTTTGTTGTGCCAACATACACTTTATTGCACTTTACGTCACCAACCCCAGCGCATGGAATCTTATATACTACATTGTTTTGTCAAGTATTTGTGTTTTAGATTTTGTGTTACTGAAAAATTGTTTATTGGTGAATTCGGGTCTGTGGGCTATGGTAATAATTTCCTTGTTGAAAAACGTTGCTTCACTGAGGCGTTCGGAAAACTTTGGTATATATATCACACTTGTTTGTGTGTTCTGATTCTTGTAATTTTTTATCATTGAATTTATCCGTGGTCGCGGGAAATCATTTAACTTTAATATCCAAAAAATTTTTCGTTTATTGCCCATGTGAAACACTTCATCACTAGTCTCCAATACTCTTCTGATGAAGTTTTTAGCTGTGTTGATGATAATTTTTCTAGGGTGTTTTGAGTGAAAATTGATGAGTCTGCCTGAGGCCATAGGTTTCTGGTACCAATTAAGTTTTAGCGTGTCGTCTAGCTGGTGAACTATTGAGTCTAAAAATGGTAATTTATGATCGCTTTCTAGTTCATAAGTGAATCGTATGTCTTTGTGGAAGGAATTCAATGTTTGTAAGACTCCGTCGACATCTTTTTCTTTTACAATTGCAAATAAGTCGTCTACATACTTTGTCATTAATCTCGTTTTGTCGATCGTCCTTAAAATTTCTTCCATTACGATGTCAGCAATAATAGGAGACGCCGGGGATCCCATTGGAAGTCCTTTTAACTGTATAAATAGTCTTGTCTTCGTATGTAAAGTATCTGTTTTCTGTTGTTTCAAACCGTAGCATTTCCATGAAGAGTTTTTTCGGAATAGTAGTGTGCTTTTCCAACTCGGGCCATCTTTTCTTGATGATTTCCAGCGCTAATTCTGTAAGGACGCTTGGGAACAGGGACACTACATCAAACGATACCAGTTTTTCATCTTCAAAAATATGCGTGTCATTGACTCTTTCTTTAAATTCTATTGCACTTTTTACATTGAACACTGAATTGTTAGTCAAGTTTTTTAAAATGTTGGACAACTATCTACATAAATTGTACGACGGTGAGTTTATCATTGAGCAAATTGGACGTAACGGTGTGTTTTCTTTGTGAATTTTGGGAAGGCCGTATATTCTAGGGGCTATGGCTGTATTAATTGTTAACATGAATTTTTCCCTCTGTGTAATAATGCCTAACTTGAGTAGTTCTTCCACAAAACTGTTGTTCCTTGTTTGTAGTTTTAGTGTGGGATCCTGTCTTAGTATTCTATATGTTTCCGGCTCGTCAAGTATTTTTAACATTTTATCTTTATAATCTTCTTTGTTAACAGCCACGGTGACATTTCCTTTGTCAGAATTTAAAATAAGTATATCCCTGTTTTTGTTTAGGAATTCCTTAGTTTGCTTCAATGTCTTGGTTGTGTACCGATCTCTTGCACTTTCCTGTCTCTTTGAGATGCTCTCTTTAATTTAGAGAGAAAGTTGTGTTCTTGCTGCCTCTTGCTTCTCTTTGCACCTAACTGTTTGTACAAGTTCCTCGCCATCCGCAATGCAGTTGAAGAGCGGAAAGTTTGTTGTTTTTTTATACCCGTTACTCGTAGAGTAAAAGGGTATATTAGATTCGTGCAAAAGTATGTAACAGGCAGAAGGAAGCGTTTCCGACCATATAAAGTATATATATTCTTGATCAGGATCACTAGCCGAGTCGATCTAGCCATGTCCGTCTGTCCGTCTGTCCGTCTGTCTGTCCGTCTGTCTGTCCGTCTGTCCGTCTGTATGAACGCTGAGATCTTGGAAACTATAAAAGCTAGAAGATTGGGATTTGTCATGCAGATTCTAGGGGTTAATACGCAGCGCAAGTTTTTCACGCCGATATGCCACGCCCCCTCTAACGCCCACAAACCGCGAAAAACTGTGGCACCAACAGTTTTGAAGCTATATTAACGGGAAAAGCAATGTGTATTCGTTTCATCAATACATATTGATAGACCAAAGTTGGAAACCCCCCCCCCCCCCTCCCCCCTAACGCCCACAAACCGCTAAAAGCTGTGGCGCCCATAGTTTTAAAGCTAGAGCAAAAGTGTAAACGCAATTTTGTTTGGGTTATTAACGCCTACCGAAATGTAGAAGACATTTTTTAAATTTTTTGAAGCGGCTGCTTGGTTTGCCCTGCTTGAGACTGCTGACTTTAGCTGAGTAACGGGTATTTGATAGTCGAGGCACTCGACTATAGCGTTCCCTCTTGTTTTATTTTTTATTTATTCAAGTTTGGCATGTAATTTTATCGAATTTTTCCAGTTTAATTTACTTCCGCTATTTAGTAACTTCAGTAATTCAGCCCTTCTGGCTTCTAACTTTTTCACCACACCACCGCGTTTAGCACACATCACACTTTACTCACTGCGATTATTATTTTCCGTTTGTCTGCTGCTAATGTTGTTGTGTTACCATGTAATAGATCAGCCATATAATAGTTGTAATGTTTCCATTTCCATTTCCTTTCCAATTGCGGTTCTTGATGTCCTCCACAAATTTACATCAGATTCACGGTCGCCATGTAAAGGTGTATAGTTTCCCCCGCCATCAATAATAAGATAGGAGATCCATGTAATGTTCCAATTCACTTATTTATTTATTTATTTATTTGAGTTTTTCACAAATTTATTTTGGGTCTTTAAGGAGCAGCCGTTGTTGCCGCTCCAAGCTCATAAGAGGTTCTGTTTGAGCTCAATTTACTTAGGAGGTAAAAAGGTCTAAGTCCCGTAGCGGCGCTGCCAACAGCGGCAGCGGAGAGACGGCCTATATATTCTTATATTCTAAAGTATATAGCTATGCTCACTTAGTCTGGAGCGCGGAGATATATGCACATGCATGAGGTCCGCTCGTGTTGCAATTATGCTGACACTTGCACTTTCAGCGTGCGGGCCAAGGCACAGCGAGCGGTTCGTATTTCGGGCTTTTATGTTGATGACCGAGACCTTGAATTGTATAAACATTGTACTCTTGGTACAGTGGGTGCTTGATACATATATTTAATATGTGTGCATACTACAATGGTCTGAGAGGGATGGCGTTTTTAGGTCCCTCCATTCGGAGACCAAAGTACTCTGTCCCTTTACAAGTGTTATATCTAGTACGTTTGACGAGGTGCCTTTTACGAAGGTGTGTTCCTCCCCCACGTTTGCTATATATAAATTTGTAAATATAATAAAGTCTAAGAGTGACTCACCTCTGTCGTTGATGTGGGTGCTTCCCCACACGCTGTGGTGTGCATTGGCATCTGCACCAATGAGGAGTTGGTCATCCTTCGAGCCGAATTCCACTAAGTTGCTCAGCTCTTCTGGTGGCGACGGTCTACCGTGTGCCACGTAGCAGGACGCTATCAAGAGGCGCTTCTCCTTGCTTTCTTGCATCACCGTAGTCAAGTCGTCAGAGCTGTAATGAGGCATAAGGCTAGCATGGATACTCTTCCTTACAAGTAAGGCGCTTCTGTTCCTGCTTACCGCTGGTGAGTAGAATGTGTTGTAGTTTGAGGACCTTAGTTCGGCCACGATATTGCCCAAAGCAATCCAAGGCTCCTGAACCAAGACTATGTCGACGGGCTCTTGCTCCAGGGCAATCAGGAGCTCCGCCGATGCGATTATGCTTTTATTAAGATTGAGCTGCAGCACCCTCAGAGACATGGGCGGCTGGCTCATCTCCGCTCGACGGGTTGGCTATAACTGTCCGGTCACTGTCTTCTTCGATTTCCGAGTCATTCAGAGCGCGATCCTGGCCGGCATCCACGATGGCTTCGGAACCTATGTCCTTTTCCATATCGCCTACCTGCAGGATGTGTGCGCCCTTGCCTTAGGGGTTGCGCTTCTTGAGACGCAGGTAGACACCTCCCATGCCCCACGCCATCTTCCCGCATCTTGGGTACAGCAGATCCTCCGCCTCCTTGTTGATTTGGAGAACCAAACCTTGGGCCCCCTCACTAGGTAGTGGGTTGTCCATGTGCAGAATCTTCCAATCCACCGTTGGGACGTCTGGATTCAGCCGTTAAAGCAGCTTCAGCGCTCCTTTAGTGAGGATGGGACTAATTCCCTGTCCACCACCTCTGGCTTGGCCTCCTCCCACAACGCCTCCAGTTGACCGACCGTTTGCGTCAGCCATTTCCTGGTCGGATCGTCGTTGAACTTCAGGATTTTGACACCGTTCAGCCACCCTGCACCATCAAATGTGGGCATGGGGGTTGTGGGTGCTTCTTCCATACGTGACGCGCATTGACGATCTTCCAGCCCCGTCATCTTCCCATTCTCGTCGTTCCTGTCAATGAGTGCCACGATCAGGCGTCGGTTGACTACATCAGTGACCCTGGCCTTCTTGTTGAGCTTCACTGCTACTTTGGGTGGCGGAGTGCCTGCTTCCTTGGGCTGCCTTGTATTGCGCACAAAGTACGCATTCCTTTTCCCGTTATTCTAGCTTCAAAACTGTGGGCGCCACGGACGGAGCGAAAGACGAACGGAGCGACAGACGGACAGACTCAACGAGTAACGGGTATACAAAGTGAGGGACGGGAGGACTACTGCCATTAGGCTTTTACGTTTTATGCCTATGATTTATTTAATTATTTTCTTAAATTATATTCAGTAAGGAGCTTAAAAGATAACGAGTGGTAATTTTAAAATACTTTCACATTACAACAAATTTAAAATCCGTTTGCCTGCAATGCTTCCGGAAAGTGAACAATTTGAAGCATTTTTTCAAGTTTGAGGTTCTTTTGTCCAGAATCCGTGCGTTGGGGAACTTTTTGATATAGCCATGTCCGTCTGTCCGTCTGTTTCAATACCGTTTGCGAACTCAGTTTAAAAGCTAGCGACTTAAAACTTTTACAGTCATCCTAAAACAAGTGTACGCAGATCAAGTTTGAAAATCGACCCGATCGGACAACTATATCCTATAGCTCCCATAGGAACAATCGGATATAACTTGCAAAAACTCAATATTTTTCGCGCCGATTGGATGTCTATATCCTATAGCTGCCATAGGAATAATAGGGTGAAATCGGTTAAAATTGGATGTTTTTTAAGATATTTCGCGCAGTGTAAAAGCTATTGACATGATCAGGGTAAAAGCGCGTGCCGATCGGACGCCTATGTCCTATAGCTCCCATAGGAATAATAGGGTGAAATCGGTTAAAGCTTGATGTTTTTCAGGATATTTCGCGCAGTGTAAAATATATTGACATGAATTTTTCCAAATCGTATTTTCTTTGTGCATACCTTGATCAGGGTAAAAGCGCGTGCCGATCGGTCGTCTATATCCTATAGCTCCCATGGGAATAACAGGGTGAAATCTGCAAAATTTGTCCCTTGTATTAAGAAGACTTCGTGTTTTTCTTACCAAATTAGGATTCTTTTTGTTACTTTGAGACTTATAGCAGACTGCAAGCGTATTAGAGCTTCGGCTTGCCGAAGTTAGCTTTCGTCCTCGTTTGAGTTCGTATTTGTTTTTTTAATTTGAGAATTCGTAACGAATTCAAATTAATCGGATCTATCGAGGTAAATTGAAAAACCATTAATTTTGTAACACAGCATTGTTAATGAATAATTTTTTTATTTTTTCATAATTCATAATTTAAGAATAATGAATGAAATTTAAATGCTTATTAATTATTAGTTTGAAGTAAAAACACTATATATTATACACAATAGTTCACTGTGACTTGTGCGATAAAAATTAGTACGCATTAAATTAAAAATATTTATAAAAAAAAATTGTTAGTAAACTACAATCCGTGGCATCGGTCAACTTTCCTCCAACTGTTGGAGTTTAATAAATGAACAGTTTTCAATTTATTACTACATTTATTTTGTTCATATGTTCTTTTTTTGTAGGATGGAAAAATTTCTAATCAAGAGTTCAAAGATGCAGTAAAAAAAACATGTGTTGGAAAAAAATACGAGGAATTTCCACAGGTAAGAAGGAATCTTTACAGAAATTAATAGCGCCCACATTTAACATTATCATGGCCAGTGATACCAATGCTTTGCGATAGGCGGCGCAATCATCACGTCTATTGTTAAATTAAATTGTATTTTAAAATTAATCAATCATGTGCTAAAAAATTTGCAAAAAGTTTCCATAGAAAACCAGCATTTTTTCGTTCCTGACCCCTTGAATTTCCAACTGAAATGGTTAGGTTAGGTTAATCCGGACGGCCCTCACGGATGTGCATAAAGTTAGCAGTGCAACTTTGTATTTTCAAAAACTTTTTTTCCTATAATTTGCCGTTAATTATCCGTAAATTATTTGTGAAAGAAACAAATTTGCCGCTTAATTTTTTTAAAAGTTATTAGTGCACTTTCTCAATCTTCGACTTTTCCAACTTTTTTTTTCTCCTAATTTTATGTTAATTATCCGTAAATTATTCGTGAAAGAAACAAATTTGTTGCTCCTGTCTAAATATTTTTTTTTAAACAATATTATTGGTCTGCTAAGTTGATATGAAGTTAGCAGTGCACCTTCTCAATCTTCGACTTTTCCAACTTTTTTTTTCTCATAATTTGCTGTTAATTATCCGTAAATTATTCGTGAGAGAAACAAATTTGTTGCTCCTGTCTAAATATTTTTTTAAACAATGTTATTGCTCTGCTAAGTTAATATCAAGTTAGCAGTGCACCTTCTCAAGCTTCGACTTTTCCAACTTTTTTTTTCTCATAATTTGTCGTTAATTATCCGTAAATTATTCGTGAAAAAAAATTTGTTGCTCCTGTCTAAATATATTTTTTTTAAAACAATGTTATTGCTCTGCTAAGTTGATATCAAATTAGCAGTTCACTTTCTCAATCTTCGAATTTTCCAAAATTTTTTTTCTCATAATTTGCCGTTATTTTATCCCTAAATTATTCGTGAAAGCAAAAAATTGTTTGCTTCTGTCTAAATATTTTTTTTTTAACAATGTTATTGCTCTGCTAAGTTGATATCAAGCTAACAGTGCACACCACCCAATCTTCGACTTTTCCAACATTTTTTTTCTCATAATTTGCCGTTAATTATCCGTAAATTATTCGTGAAAAATAACAGTTGGTTTACATATATTAATTTAAGTTTTTAATGCAGTCACAAAGAATAAGATCTTGCTTTTAAGAATTATAATAGTTAATAAAATAAAACCTTAATATAATTATAAAATAAAAGAGCTTTAAAGTTTTGCATATATGGGCGGTTCTTTTACAAACCGAACACTTTTTATTGGGTCACATTTTTGATTTGCCTGAAACTTTTTTATACAAGTACTATTCGGAAAATAAGTAAACACGTGTATCAGAACAGAAATGAAGAGATCATTTATATTTCCATGTTCGTCATTTAAATAAAGAGCACGTTTTCTTTTATGCGTTTTTTGTCCAAAACCTCTCCAGTTCTCAATTGCGTTTAGAGCTACTCTTGGTGAATTCACCGAGCTATCAAAACATTCCTGGCAAACAATAATGTCCTTGCCGTCTTTCTCCAAAAACTTTCCGAACTGAACTTCTTTTTGACACAGGTAGCATGTTCCAGACGGTTCAGCTCTGACGCTCTTTACGTTGATAATATCCTCTTGATTTCCTCTTTATTTTCGGAACTCCTTCATTGTCAATTTCCGAATAATGTGTATTTTTTTCTTCAAGGGAGCAGTCTATAAGCTTTGTACTTCCGTTAAAATACTTTATAAGCTTTTCTACACAAAGGTCAATTCTGCATCTAGATTGCAGAACTCTATTTTTAATAGAGTTGAATTCGACTTCCACCGGAGTGCTGCTCGCTGGTATCCTACCATATCCAAGACGGGGTTGGACAACTGAAGACCACATAGGAATGGTTCTAATATGTCTTAAAACACTCATAGAAATTTTCCGGTAAAATCGCCCTAAAAACAAGGAAAATCGCCATAAAACCGGGGTCAATGGCAAAAATTACCCTAAAAAGACGGGTGCCTTAGTCATACATTTAAGGTGATTTTTCTTAAATCTAGGGCTACTTTTCTGTTTTCAAAGGCAATTGCCTGGAAATAAGAAAAAAGACCTTTAAACTAAAGGCAGTTCTTCATATATTTAGGGTGTTTTTCTTATATTTAGGGTTATTTTTCTGTTTTCATAGGCGAATCGCCCTAGAAATCCATCCAAAAAACTATTTTTTCTCAAATGCCTGGGAAAGAGTCTACCGCGTATTTCCTGTGATCTGGACTGACTTCAACACACACATACTTTAACACCGTTTCAGATCATTTAAATGCACTTTTTTGTTGCCATATGTTGCCCTTAGAACTGAAAAATCACCTTGATAAAGTAATTAAGGAGATATATATGAGGAGAAAAAACCACTTACTTGAGAAAAACTGTTGGTCGCTCCGAGGATCGAACCCAAGGCCTCTCGGGTTGGAGTCTAACACTCTACCGCTGCACCACAATCCCATCGCGCCAAACGACGTAAAAATTTATATTTCGACTAAAGGCAACCAAAACATGTATTCTTGTTGCTGATGATTGGAATATTTTGGCCGTTTTCTAGTCCACATGTTTAACACAAAGTAGTCCTTTACTAAGAGTATCCATACAGAATTAAGGTAAAGACTACTTTAAATTTAACATGCGGACAAAAAACGGCATTATTAATATTATCATTTAAAAAAAATAAAAGGAGTTGACTCACCCAGGGATTGAACCCACTACCTTAATTTTCAAACAGCAAAGCTGAAAGTACGAGTGCTTAGACCGCTGGGCTACCCATTTGGTTCGATTTTTAAGGCGATCGCCCGTGAAGTTTGGTCGATTCTCACATGCTCACATACATACTCACATGCTTTGATCTGTCAACTACACACACATACATAACACGCATTACATGTATGCATCCATCTATTGTGTCTTAAATTTTCGTTTGAATCTTACCCTAGATTTTATGGCGATTTTTGATGCTATTTTGTTCCACATTTTAGGGCGAATTCGCCCTTAAAAGAAGAAATTACTATCAGAGAAGACTCATAAAAATTCGCCCTAAATAATATAGGCAATTTTGCCGTTTTAAAAAAACTAACCCTAAAAAATATTTTCTATTGCGATTTTTCGTATATTTAGGGCTAATCACCCTTAAAATAAGAACAATTTTCGTAGTTTTAGGGCGATTTTTCTAGTATTTAGGTAAAAAATTTTATGAGTGAAGGCGGATTGAAAGTGTTAAGCACTCTCGAGGGTTTGGGTCGTCGGCTTCTTCGTTTTGAAGAATATTGTCGACTTCTTCTTAAAGGGAAGCAGCCCATTTTGCAAGGTATCCGTGTTTTGACTCTGGAATGTTATTCTCAAAAGTATTTTGATACAAACCTGAAGCTGTGGAATATATATACACATTAATGTCTAATTAGTTAATAAGCTATATATATTTAATTTACCTGAATTATTATTCTGTTCAGTTTCTGTGGCGTCCACGATGCTTTCAACTTCTTTTTGAAGAGGTGATGGATTCTTGGCACGGCTTTCAATTAGTTTTACCGATTCCTTCAGAATTGTGGCTCCTTCCCCGCCTTTTTTTGACAATGATATTATAAGCAGAGCTTTAATAATAATTCCAGCTTCTGTCTGATTATAATACATAATTAGCTGGCCGATTCCAATCAAGTAAAACCGTTTTACTGTTTTTTTCTCATTTTTTAGAAAGTCTGCCCAGTTCTTAAGATAGTGTGCAACGTCGATTCGAATGTACGATCTGGGTAAATTTTCTGACATACAGGCGTCCGCGTACCCTTCTATTGTTTCGTACGTAGCAAATGCAAGGCAAGATGCTGAAAGCAATGCCCTGGAATAGTCGCATACCTGAAAAGAATTTATAATTATTGTAATGCTTTACTTTAAAATGATTGTTAATTTTTGTTAATTACCACTTCTTTCGGATACTGCGCTCCCGATTGAATCCAGCTCAAGAGCCAAGATAGTATCGTCACTGTATCTTGCTTTTTTGTTATCATTGATGATACCACAAACTGTCCAAAAGAACCGTGTATAACGGCAATATGCAGAAATATATGCTGCGATTACTGTCCGTCCACATGCATATACTCCACAAATCTACTTCCAGAGGCATCAATGCACAGTCTATTCGTTTTTCTCAACTTGTGGTAGACACGAATTTGGTGTGGATACCAAAAATGAACTTTAACGGGATCCTTTCCAATTTCACGAATTTCTTCTTCACCGCTTGGACTTCGTTTAAGATTCGAAACGGCATCTAGTGGATCGGATTTTCAGTGCATCCTTTTAGAGGCTTCATGTTTTGCAGTCCTGCAAACCGAGAGGTGTGGGGGCTCGACAGTATCATTCTCTCCCATCATGTCGTCAGCATTCCTTGCTTTGTAAAACACAGTGGATTCCGTTTCTAAAGTTGAAACCACTTGCTGCCGAGTTTTTCCACGAAGCTGTCGCTTTCCACATGTCTTATCACCTTCACTCTCTGAACAGATGACTTTCAGGACTTTGTCACTTTCAAGCTGTGGCAATATTTCAGCTTTCAGTCTGCTACCACATTTGCAATGACCTTATAAATTATAAAAAAATATTATCGTTATTTTACTTTGGAATCCAAAGGAACAGTTCAAAAATAAAATGTAATTCACTCACCCTGAAAATTCCCTGATTTCTTGTCAGAGCTTATAAAATGGTTTTGAAAATGATAACCGTGCGACAGGCGAAATTCGTCGTAGATTCGCTTGGAAAATAGTTCCGTCCATTTTTTTGGTTGAAGGATATTTATAATCCTTTGCTAAACTCCGCCCTTTTTATTCTTACAATTTCGAACAGTCTGGATAATCCAGTTGTCGGATTCCGTTTTTTAAAACGACAATATGAATTTAAATTCTTTTACGTGCTCAACCGACTGATCAGATTCGACTTCAGAGTCATTGTTATCCTCTTGGTCTAAATCACTTGGTGGTTTCTTACCAGTTAAGAGTGCTTTCAAGTCAAAACGATTGTTAACCACGTAGGAATATAAAGTGTCCGATTTGATTTCATTATCAAGATCCTTGGAAATTTCCTTCCACACCGGATTTGAAGCAGAGACAATATTAAAATCGGAGGAAGTCATTTCCTCCTTTCGTTTTAATATTGTGCTAACAACCAAGTCGCTGCCGACTGCCGGTGGTCGGCCTGCAGGCATTATGATCAAGCAAACAAGTTGTTTCACGAATATCACTCTATGTTATGTTCAAACACTTTTTTAATACTTTTTGCACTTTACACCAAAAATATATTGAAGACTTCTATATTTAAACTAAATTTTAATATCACTCGCGGCAAAATGGATATTATATAAATATATATATGAATGTAAATAATATTAAACAGTATTAAAAACTCTTTAAAAGGATTTGTTCTTATATTTTTATTAATAACATATGTAAATACTATAAATAAATATTTAGGGTATACTTGCAGCTTTCTTAGTCAAGTTCCTTGCACAGTAAAAAAAGAGTTAAAAAAGAAAAAAAATAAAAAATTTTATTTTAAAAATTTAAAAGATAAACCCATTAAACTTGAACCAAATTCACAGAAAAAAATTTTTTATTTACTTTCAAAAATTGCTCAATCAAATTTTTCAAATTTGCAAGTTCTTAAAAGCAAAACAAAAAGCAAAACAGAATAAATGTAGGTCTTAGAAAAATCAAGAAAATATATTTTAAAATTTTTATTTAAACAAACTTGAAAAATAGTAAGTCTTTAAAAAGACTCTAAACCAATTTTACAAGGATGCGCAAAATAAAACACAACGCCACTTCACTTTTTTTCCTTGTGAAAACTTAACACCCTTATGCACCAGCACTAATGACAGTACACGAAATTTTGCAAGTCTTAAAAAAGACTGTCAACAAAATTCTCAACGATGAACAAAACACAAAACACTGCATAGACTTTCGTGCGATGCCTCTTCGCTTTAATTTACTGTTCACAATTATACTGGTACACTGTAATCGTTTTCATATAGCGCGCACAACTTTTCACTTCAATTTTCATAACAAAATAGACTAATCGTGCGTTCTGGGTGTCGTTTTTATACCTAATATGAGATTCGAGGAGGAAAGCGATTTTCCAAATTGCGACAAGTGGTTCAGGTTTAAAATTGGAGCACACAGGTACCAACATATTGAAACCTTTGAAACTGGCGATCCATTCATATTTATAAATGTATTTAAATATTACCTGCTGGAAATATTGTCGTTTGAATTACCTGATTTAGATTTGCACGATCGCAGTTACTATTTTTAGGATGTGGGCAATCGAATTAAGTTTTTCTTGTAAACAAACTTAGCCAGTTTTAAGAGGTGGACAAACGTTTTTGTTTGAAAAATATTTAGACAAGAACAACTGTTAGCTTGATATCAATTTAGCAGAGCAATAAAATTGTTTAAATAAAAAAATATTTCGACAGAAGCAAGAAATTTTTTTCACGAATAATTTACGGATAATTAACGACAAATTATGAGAAAAAAAAGTTGGAAAAGTCGAAGATTGAGAAAGTGCACTGCTAACTTGATATCAAGTTAAGAGGGTTTTGTGTCCACAAGGATCGATGTGTTTTTGGCGAAGGCAAGAAATTTGCCTGGTTCCCTGCTGGAGGCGTGTCCTAATGATGCCGAAAATGGGGCACCGAGGTATATTCTTCATACTGTAGCAATATCCCCGGTTCATCGCAGTTTCTGTAGGTGCGGCTGTTGAGTATTCAGAGTTTGGTTGCGTTTGATGCGCCCAGACAGTGGCCTGTGAGGATTCCTACTAACAATCTGCAGTCTTTTCGTGAAAGGTGCATTACATACTGGATGAGTTTATCGTTGGGCTCTTTGTACATAGTTCCTGCAATTCGGCAAGACTTGGTATTCATCCACCTCCTTTTTGCTCGCGTGTCTGCCCGTTTCTTCAGGGCGCCTTGTAGAGTTTTGAGGGAAACTGGCACGTTCTCCGTTCTGTCGTTTGCCAGGTTTACGACCTCCTTTGCAAGAACGTTAGCTGTCTCGTTGCCCTGGTGGCTAGAAACCCAATAGATCCGCACTGACTTCGTCGTGCTAGGGTTATCTAGTGCCTCCCTGCTCGCCATTACATTTTTGAAACTGACCGTTGACGACTGCATGCATCTTCTTGGATGCATATATACGGTGGCTTTTTCACCCTTTCCAATACATTGGGTCTCCATGCCAGCTTGCCGTCTAGTACTGTGCCGATGTACTTGACTTGTGTTTTCGGGGTCAGCCTGGTTGTATCTCTTAGTAAAGAGAATGAAGTTCGTCTTGCCCGCATCGATACTGAGTTCCACCTTTTTCGCAGACTCACATATCTCCCTGATTGTTGATTCCTTTATAGAGCTGATGGTTGATGGACAAACTCCTGTAATAGTTATGCCTATGTCGTCCGCATAGGCAGTTATTTTTGGGGCTCTCCTCTTGAACCTCTTAACTAGATTGTCGGCCACCAAATTCTATCGGGGAGACATGAGGACCCCATATTGTGATGTGCATCTGTGTGCCCCCTTTACCATGGAAGCAGTGCCCCACTCGAAAGTACCCGTCTGCAGCTAAGTAGATTTCTTATCCAAAGGCTTATTGCGGGGTGCGTGCTGGTCGCTTCTAGGCGATCCATTATAGCATCCGTCTTGACATTGTTGAATGCTCCGGATATATCTACGAATACTCCAAGCGCATATTTTTTAATGTGTAGGACTCTCCCAACGGTTGCTACTAGCGAGTGTAGTGCCGTTTCCACAGATTTCCCTGTGTAGGCATGCTGATTGGATGACATAAGTCTCCCTACATCATTCCTGATGTATAGATCCAGCAGCTTTTCCAGAGTTTTGAGTATAAAAGAGGTAAGACTTATCGGTCTGCCATCCTTGGGGCTCGCGTGACTGCACTTTCCCACCTTTGGGAGGAAAACAATCCGAGAGGTCCTCCATTGGATTGGGATATAGCCCGTGCTAAGACATGCCGAGTATATTTCATATAAGTATGGGGTGATCCTTTCTTTGGTCGCCTGCAACATGGCTGGAAATATTCCATCAAGTCCTGGTGCCTTATAGCCCGCAAAGGAGTCTATGGTCCAGTTGATTTTCATTGGTGTTATTAGATCGTTTGGGGGGCGTTCTTCGCCAGCTGCTATGTCCTAGGAAGTGCGATTGCATAAGTGTTGTTAGGGCCTCTGCATTGCCCTCAGTCCACTGTCCGTCGTCGCGCTTTAGCTGACTCTGTGTGGTAGGCTGCTACGAAAGCAGCTTCCGGAGCCTAGCTGTTTCCGGGACGTTTTCGATGCAGGAGCAGAAGTATCTCCACGAGCTTCTCTGTGCCCTGCGTGATTCCTTCTTTTAATCCCTAAATAGGATTTTGTATTCCTCGTTGAAGATCTCATTGTCTGCCTCTTTGGCGATTTTGAAGAATTCTCGGAGGTTATTTCTTTTGAGTGTCAGTTCCCGATTCCACCATAGTGGATTGGTCTTCTTCCTTGTTCTTGATGTCGGGCATGGCAGGGTCTCTAGTGACGTTTCTATGTCTTTCACGGATTTTACTGCACCCGGGCTAGTCGCGAGTTTTGAGGCGACTGTCCTTGTAAACTTTTCCCAGTTCGTGTTCCGGGGGTTTCTATACACAGTTACCTTTGGGGTACTTTTAAAATCGTATCTGAACTGAATATACCTATGGTGTAAAGGTGTATAGTTTCCCCCGCCAACAATAATAAGATAGGAGAAACATGTAATGTTCCAATTCACTTATTTATTTATTTGAGTTTTTCACAAATTTATTTTGGGTCTTTTAGGAGCAGCCGTTGTTGCGGAGAGACGGCCTATATATTCTTTTATTCTAAAGTATATAGCTATGCTCACTTAGTCTGGAGCGCGGAGATATATGCACATGCATAGGTCCGCTCGTGTTGCAATTATGCTGACACTTGCACTTTCAGCGTGCGGGCCAAAGCACAGCGAGCGGTTCGTATTTCGGGCTTTTATGTTGATGACCGAGACCTTGAATTGTATAAACATTGTACTCTTGGTACAGTGGGTGCTTGATATATATATTTAATATGTGTGCATACTACAATGGTCTGAGAAGGATGGCGTTTTTAGGTCCCTCCATTCGGAGACCAAAGTACTCTGTCCCTTTACAAGTGTTATATCTAGTACGTTTGACGAGGTGCCTCCTACGAAGGTGTGTTCCTCCCCCACGTTTGCTATATATAAATTTGTAAATATAATAAAGTCTAAGAGTGACTCACCTCTGTCGTTGATGTGGGTGCTTCCCCACACGCTGTGGTGTGCATTGGCATCTGCACCAATAAGGAGTTGGTCATCCTTCGAGCCGAATTCCACTAAGTTGCTCAGCTCTTCTGGTGGCGACGGTCTATCGTGTGCCATGTAGCAGGACGCTATCAAGAGGAGCTTCTCCTTGCTTTCTAGCATCACCGTAGTTAAATCGTCAGAGCTGTAATGAGGCATAAGGTTAGCATGAATACCCTTTCGTACAAGTACGGCACTTCTGTTCCTGTATACCGCTGGTGAGTAGAATGTTTTGTAGTTTGAGGACCTTAGTCCGGCCACGATATTGCCTGAGGCAATCCATGGCTCTTGAACCAAGGCTATATCGACGGGCCCTTGCTCCAGGGCAATCAGGAGCTCAGCCGATGCGATTATGCTTTTATGTAGATTGAGCTGAAGCACCCTCAGAGACATGGGCGGCGTGCTCATCTCCGCTCGACGGGTTGGTCCAGAGCGAGGTCTTGGGCGGCATCCACGATGGCTTCAGCGCCTGATTCCCTTTGGATTGCGATGGGGAAGACCACTTTCGCCTTTAGAGAAGATGGGATTAATTCCCCTGTCCACCATCTCTAGCTTGGCCCCCTCCCACAACGCCTCCAGTTAGCCGACCATTTGCGTCAGCCATTTCCTGTGGGCATGGGGGCTGGGGTTGCCTCTTCCAACGTGTCGCACATGTGCCGGTAGAGATCAAACAGACCTATTCCATATGTCTGGTTTATGGGAGGCTGCAGACCTCTGATTAATAAGGCCAGAAATGTTTTTGACACTTAAATACTCTTTCAATTTCTTTATACAAAAATTGTACAAATATGCCTCTAAAACTATGAAAAGTACATAAGAGTTGGGGCCTAATAACCAAAAAAGTGCAGTCTTAGGCATGTAACCAGTATAGTCATCCTAAAAAAAAGATAATAAAGGGGTCCAAAAAATAAATCTAGCAGCCGCTAAGTTTTGATTCGAAAAGATGAGATGCACTAAAGATACTACGCAAAATTACTTGAATATTTGCCTATAGATAAGTTATATCATATAATTGTGTACAATTTTTTTTTCTCTTTAAAGGCAATGAGAGCATTTATTGAATCAAACTTCAAGCTTCTTGATATTGACAGCGATGGAATAGTTGGTGTAAAAGAATACCGCTATAACTGCATAACTAGAATAGCCATCGACGATATTACTCCTATTGATAAAGCCTTCGAAACATTGCTGAACGTAAGTTATACACATATTAGATAAATATAATATAATATAATCATTTGGTGAACTATTCTCTTTATTTAGGACGAAGATCGGAAACGTGGAGGGCTTTCATTAGATCGCTACAAAGAACTATATGGCCAATTTTTGGGTAATACAGCCGACAACCACCCAGCAGTAAATCTTTTTGGACCTTTATAAATAATTTGCTTAATTTTAAATGTCTTCGCTGTTGTTCAACTACTATTTATTAAGTTTTATTTGTAATTACTATGACTTTAAATTGATTGCCATATAGAAATAATACATTCATATCATTTTGTGTAGAATCGTCAGATGACCAGTTCGTTATTTTTAATGTTTTATATTTAGTTAAGTACAATTGCTCTCAGAAGTTTAAAATAGGTTTCGATGTTGACTTGCTCTCCTAAAATGGCTCTTAAGTTATGAACCTCTCTCTCAAAGCCTTCTAGATTTCGAATAATTGTTGTGTTAAATAAAAGTTACAATATATTCAATTACTAATTAATGAATTAAACCATTGCTTTAAAACATTTCAAAAATAAGCGTTTTTTGGACAATAAACAAATGTTAAAATGTGTATACCCTCTAAGTGTATTTTGAATATGTTAGGAGTTACATCCGCAATGGAGAAAGGCAGATCTGTTAAATGGCTTCGGTCCACGAGTGCTTTTTAAAGCTATTTAGCCATCTCTTGAAAGTTGAAATGCATTATTTGCTCATAGCTTTTTAATAGAATCTATGTGTTTAATCCAATTTAATCCGCACATGAGCCGACATCCCTGCAGTGTTTTGCCCAAGGAGCGCGGATAGGACCAATGGCCTTCACTGGCTTCCAAAGCCGCGTCGAAACAATCCCCGTTGTAGGGATGGACCAGACGGGACGGGATGAGGTGCTGGAGTGTGGTGGAGTGTGGCCACCAGCTTAACTTCCGATATGGCCGCATCACCGTGAGCGGTCTGAAAAAGACAAAGAAAACTCCTGAAGAGGCGTCCAACGGGAACACATTCGAGCCTGCCGAGAATAACCTCGAACCACTGAATGTGAAGCCGACGTCGCAGAGTGGACAGCTGGACAGTCAATCTGCTGCGAACATGGAGATTGGGAACGACCAAGGGGATGGACATCCCATGTCATCGCAAGAGCTGGCCCAGGAACTCTTTCTGGATGACCGTGACATATTACCAGACATCACGGCGCACCAAACCCCGAACTGATGGCTGCAACTAGCAGGACCATCCATCGAGCAAAAGCAGCATCTGCTGTCTTGGTCAGGATGTTCACCTCCCAACACCTTGGGCTAGCCCTTGTACAGGAACCATGGTGGCACCATGGTATAATGCAATCCAGGAGGACTAACTCTCAAATCATTTATTGTTATAAGGGAAAATATCAATTACAGTATATTTTTAGAGTTTCTGCGGTGCCCTGCGGCTTTATATAGGGCCTGTGTGCCTCTCTGCTTCCGAGATGTGTCCTTCTGGTCCAAAGTCCACGGCAGAGTCCAAAGTCCGGTGCTGTTCCTTTATTTCCCTTTTGCACACGGCACTCCTGCGAAGTCTCCACTCTCTCACTCACTCCGTTCTAACTCTCCAAACTCTCTTTGTAAGAGTTCTCTTTCTCCGGAGTTATACTCTCCACTCTCTCATTCTCCATTACTTAGTCTCCAAACTCTCACTCTCCAAACTCTCTTCATCAGAGTTCTCTCTCCAATTCTTGTTCTCCAAACTCTATTCGCTGCTCCGCTAATTTAACGCGTAACTGGTAAGCGGCCGGCCATCCGTTATTCTTGCCGCTGCTATTTGTGTGGAGTTATTCAACTCTTCACATTCCCCCCTTACTTCGGGAAACTTTTAAATGCTCGTTAGTACTCTCCGGCGTTTCCTTGTACTTTCTAGCCTTTGAGTCCTTGATGTGTTTCAGCATACTCCCTCGGCGCTCCCTCGTTGCTCCATCGTTGGTCCCTCGACGGGACGGGGTCACGCATAGGCCAATATGGCTATTAGTTGTCCAACTAATCTGTATGAACCTCGAGATATTTTATTGGATTTTAATGTCCACAAGGATCGAGGTGTAATTCGCGAAGGCTGGTTTCCTGCTGGAGGCGTCTTCTAGTGACGGCAGAATTGGGGCACCGAGATATCTTCTTCTTGCTCGCTAGAGAGCCGGGCAGTTACAGAAAAGATGTTCCAGGGTTTCGATAGCCCCCGGTTCATCGCATTTCCTGCAGGTGCGGCTGTTGAGAATTCCGATCGTAGTTGCGTGTGTTACGGCCAGACAGCGGCCTGTGAGGATTCTACCTAACAGTCAGCAGTCTTTCCGAGGAAGATGCAGTACATACTGTCTGAGTTTTTCATTGGGCTCTTTGCACATTGTTCTTGCAATTCGGCAAGTCTCGGTAGTCCTCCACCTGCTTTTCGCAAGAACGTCAGCTGTCTCGTTGCCATTGATGCCTTGGTGGCTGATAATCCAATAGATCCACCTTGACTTCGTCGTCCTAAGGCTATGTAGTGCCTCCCTGCTCGCCAGTACATTTTGTGAACTGCCCGTTGACGACTGCATGGATCTTATCACTTATCGCTTGGCTGTCCACGAACAGGTTGTCTACATCGTATGATCGGTTTATATTTTAAGCCACTTTCACCGCTGTCCTTATGGCAAAGACTTCTGCCTGGAATATGGTACAGTCGCTGGGTAGCTGACAGTCCTGTTTCAGGGTCCGTACAGTATAAGCCCGCTCCTACTTCTCATTCCATCTTGGAGCCGTCTGCGTATATGTTGAGGTGGGCTCAAGAACGAGGTTCTTTTAACCTCCGGGCACGTTCTGGGGGTCATGTAGTCCGTTTTGTTGATTATACTTCGGCCGATAGAACTGTAGCCGAAGCTTTGCGTCGTAATATGCAATTATATTATGCAACTAGACGTTGTGATGCCTTTCCTGCAGTTAGTTGAGCGTGGATATCTATGGGGTCGATTCCGAGAATCGTTATGCAGACAAGTGCCTGCCGCTGAGTTCCCTTCATAAGCTCGGTGTAGGTCTTCTTTTCAGTCGCTTGCCACCACACTAAGGCTCCATACATAAGAGTCGGACGCACCACCGAGATGTAGATCCAGTGCATCAGAGTAGGCGACTGGCTCCATGTGCTGCTAAGCATCTTTTTGGATGCATATAGCGCCACGGTGGCCTATTCCCCCCTTTCCAATATGTTCGGGGGCCACGTATTGGGCTACAAGTCACGCTTGAGCACAAACAAACTCATTGTCTGCCTTTTTGGCGATTGTGAAGAATTTTCGGTGGTTATTTCTTTGAGTGTCAGTTCCCCATTCCACCATGGTGGGTTGGTCTTCTTCCTTGTTCTTGATGTCGGGCATGATAAGTGATGTGCGTCCAGTAATTTCTTGGTCAAGTCTCTAGGGACGTTTCCATGTCTTTCACGGATTTTACTGCGCCCGGGCTAGTCGCGAGTTTTGAGGTCACTGTCCTTGTAAATTTTTCCCAGTTCGTGCTCCGGGGGTTTCTATAGACAGTTATCTTTAAATTCGTTTCTGAACCGAATATACCTAAGATTTGAGAAGGATGGCGTTTTTAGGACCCTCCATTCGGAGACCAAAGTACTCTGTCCCTTTACAAGTGCTATATCTAGCACGTTTGACGAGGTGTTCTCTACGTTTGCTATATATAAATTAGTAGATAGAATAAAGTCTAAGAGTGACTCACCTCTGTCGTTGATGTCGGAGCTTCCCCACACGCTGTGGTGTGAATTGGCATTTGCACCAATGAGGAGTTGGTCATCCCTCGAGCCGAATTCCGCTAAGTTACTCAGCTCTTCTGGTGGCGCCGGTCTATCGTGTGCCATGTAGCAAGACGCTAGCAAGAGGCGCTTCTTCTCGCTTTCTAGCATCACCGTAGTCAAGTCGTCAGAGCTGCTATGAGGCATAACGTTAGCATGAATTCTCTTCCGTACAAGTACGGCTCTTCTGTTCCTGCCTACCGCTGGTGACTAGAATGTGTTGTAGTTTGAGGACCTTAGTCCGGCCACGATATTGCACCAGACAATCCATGGCTCCTGAACCAAGGCTATGTCGACGGATCCTTTCTCTATGGCAATTAGGAGCTCCACCGATGCGATTATGCTTTTATGAATATTGAGCTGCAGCACTCTCATCGTCATGTGATAAGTGGCGGCTGGCTCATCTAAGCTCGACGGGTTGGCTATAACTGTCCGGTCACCGTCCTCTTCGTTTTCCGAGTCATCCATTCCACCATGGTGGGTTGGTCTTCTTCCTTGTTCTTGATGTCGGGCATGATAAGTGATATGCGTCCAGTAATTTCTTGGTCAGGTCTCTAGGGACGTTTCTATGTCTTACACGGATTTTACTGCGCCCGGGCTAGTCGCGAGTTTTGAGGTCACTGTCCTTGTAAATTTTTCCCAGTTCGTGCTCCGGGGGTTTCTATAGACAGTTATCTTTAAATTCGTATCTGAACCGAATATACCTAAGATTTGAGAAGGATGGCGTTTTTAGGACCCTCCATTCGGAGACCAAAGTACTCTGTCCGTTTACAAGTGCTATATCTAGCACGTTTGACGTTTATATATAAATTAGTAGATAGAATAAAGTCTAAGAGTGACTCACCTCTGTCGTTGATGTCGGAGCTTCCCCACACGCTGTGGTGTGAATTGGCATTTGCACCAATGAGGAGTTGGTCATCCCTCGAGCCGAATTCCGCTAAGTTGCTCAGCTCTTCTGGTGGCGCCGGTCTATCGTGTGCCATGTAGCAGGACGCTAGCAAGAGGCGCTTCTCCTCGCTTTCTAGCATCACCGTAGTTAAGTCACGGATCCTTTCTCTATGGCAATTAGGAGCTCTACCGATGCGATTATGCTTTTATGAATATTGAGCTGCAGCACTCTCATCGTCATGTGATAAGTGGCGGCTGGCTCATCTCCGCTCGACGGGTTGGCTATAACTGTCCGGTCACCGTCCTCTTCGTTTTCCGAGTCATCCAAAGCGAGGTCCTAGGCGGCATCCACGATGGCTTCAGGACCTATGTCCTTCTCCATATCGCCTGCCTACAGGATGTGTGCGGACTTCTCTTCGGGGTAACGCTTCTTGAGACACTACCCATTCTCCACGCCATCTTCCTGAATCTTGGGTACAGCAGATCCTCCGCCTCCTTGTTGATTTGGAGAACCACATTTTGGCCCCCCTCTCTGGGTAGTGGGTTGGCCATGTGCAGAATCTTCCAATCCGCCGTTGGGACGTCTGGATTCTGCCGTTGAAGCAGCTTCAGCGCCCGATCCCCTTGGATTGCGATGGGGAAGACCACTTTCGCCTTTAGTGAGGATGGGATTAATTCCCTGTCTACCACCTTTAGCTTGGGCCCCCCAACAACGCCTCCAGTTGGCCGACCGCTTGCGTCAGCCATTTTCTGGTCGTCGTTGCACTTCAGGATTTTGACACCGTTCAGCCACCCTGCACCATCGAACGTGGCTATGTCCTTGGCGGCACTCTCGTGTGAGCGTTGCCCTTTGTTGTCAAACTCCTCTACCTTGTTCGCAAATCCGCTTGTCGACGCCATCGCGTCGCAAAGTGCAGCCTTCTATCCTCAACCAGTCGCAATCGTACTTCCCATCGACGGATGGCCTGACATCCCAGCCCGGATTTGTTCCCCCTCGTCGTTCATACTGGTTTGTTTTTCAGGGGAACCACCCACTTGCGTTTTATGCCTACCGCCAGACACCTCCAACCATGGCCATTGAATCAAAGGGTTGAACTAGTCTTATCTAGACACTGCATTGCACCGGGCAGTACAAGCGACATTGCATTACCCTACTCGGGGAAAGGCAGTGACCATTGATCACCGGCACCCTCGTGGAGGTTTCAGCTGGAGGATTTTCGCCAGCCGCTCGGGCCATACCCAGGGTACTTTTTCCAGCGGACTGTCTTGCTCCGTCGCGATCTCCGCATCTGTTGGCGACGACGTGTCCATCGGCGTAGGTGGAACCGTGCGGTGGCAGTGTCCAGGCTTCCGGCCGGCTCCTTCGTCGAGGTTGGCGTGGGTTGCTTCTTGGTGCCTTCTCTCCGGTCAGGTCCAAACCACATTCTCCTATCGCCATAGCACACCCTCCGCCGTGAACTGCCGCGTGCTATGACTGACGTGGGCCATCGCAATGTCTGCGTCCTCCAGGGCCTTAGGGATCCCATCCGTCGGCGCGCCTTGCTCCCATATCCCTTCGTACCGGGGTATTGGTGGCAGCTCCGTTATCCACAACTCCTCGTGGTTGACTGACGTCGGGCCGGATTCTCCTGTCGTGTACCGCGTGGTCAGGGGAACCGCTTGTGGGTTCTCCCACAACTGCCGTTTCTCCTCCTCCGCCCTCTGTAGCTGCCGCTCGATTTTGGCCTTCGCCTGCAGCTGCCGTCGGTACGCCTTGTCGACTTCTTGGCGCTGGACTTGTCGTCGGGCCTCTTCCTCCTGCCGCCGTTCGCCTTGCTGCCGCTGTTCCTCCTGCTGCCGCCGCTCGTCCATCTCCGCCTTCCTCGTCCGCTGGTATGCCAACATGGCCTGGATGACGGACTCGGCATGGCTTAACGGGGCCGCTGGCTTCTTAGCTGCCACTTTGGGCTTCAGCTGGGTCTTTCTCCGCCTAGCATGGCCGACAGTTCCAATCGGGGTGTACCGCCGGGTTGGGTTCATGGCGTTGCGGAGCCGACACTCCCTCACCTCCTCCTCGGAATCCTTCAGTATCTCCACGCGCTATCGGAGCTGATAAACGGTTTCGGCATGGGGTCCTCACCCCTGGCCTGCGTCGGGATCCGCCGCGGAGCTAGGGTAGGCCGAAGGATGGTCGACCATCCTTGCCATCAATTGCCTTTTTCTTCGTCAAAGCAATCGACTTGGTTTGTTGTCAGATCGGAACGAGTCCTCGGACGCCACTGCTCTAGGCTCTTCTAGGTATTCTTTTTGATGTGTAGCTGTGTATCTTTTGTATTGTGTCCTTATTGGTACCACCTTGTTGGTGTATCCCTAGCGTATATCCTTGGTGGTATATCCTTTGTGGTATATACTTTGTGGTATCCTTGTGATTGTATCCTTGTTGGTATGTTATCCTCGTGATTGTATCCTGGCGTTATTTTGGATGACTCGCGATTAAGCCCGACGCATAATCCAGTTGCCTCGCAATATCCTTGATGTTGTCCTGTGCCATATTGTGTGAATATTCTTGTTGTCTGGCGTTCTCCTGGCTGACTCTCGCTTAGGCCTGACGCATAATCCAGTTGCCTTGCAGTTCAGGTCCTTGTGTTCCCCTTTTGTGCAGTACTGTTGTTAATGTCCTTGCTGCCAGCCGTAACTCTAGATGACTCTCGCAGTAGCCTGACGTAGAATCCTGTTACCTCGTTGTCTGTGACTGTAATTTCGTTAATGCTCCGTTGTGTCCGCGGGTTGCTCGCTTGTGTTATGTGTTTGTTATTGCTTGAGCTCGCTAACATGAATGGCCTGCTCTTTCTTTGTATTAATGTTCCGTATTTTGCAGATCAGACCTTCGGCTTTCTTGCGGCCTGTAGGGCGCGATGAATTGATGCCTGATACCCATCACAGCCAGAAAGCTTTTGAACACTCGGCTAGCAAACTGCACTCCGTTGCACAAGTCTTGCCTTGACTTCCTCAAAGGCCATCTGGTGCTCCTGTGCCCACATCCAGCAGCTCTTTCTTGACAAATTGACATTTATCCGTGTTGAACCTGAGGTTTGCGCCTACTTTAGTTGGTCCAAGATGTAGTTTATGCGGGGCATTGGGTAGGAGTCTTTTACAGACTTCTCGTTGATCTGCCTGCCGTCTTGTCTTTGTGATCTTTCCGAGGGCAGTCAGGGCAGGGCGGAAAAATGCTGCTCCTCCTCAATCAGCTTGCCAGTTAGTTTGGAGAGTTTGCATTTGGCGATCTCCGCCCTCCTCTCTGCGGCTGAGATCGCTGGCCATTTTCCGCTCGTCGGCAGCACTCTACGCTCCTAACACCTACTTTGCCGCACGCCCAGCAGAACAGCAAGCGCTGGTTTCGACAGCCGCGTTCTTAGTGTCCGGACCCGGCGCATTTTCGACATGCCTCCTGCGGGCCTGTGATGTGGGTACTCTCCCGTGTCCTCTGATTGGTGTTTGGTGGCCTCCATACGATTTGGGTTGGCTGTCTCTGTTGTCTCTGGTGTGGTGTCCATGGGCGTTCACAGGCTGCGTCGGTTGCCTGATGCCGTTGGCTTCTTTGTGGTGGTGTCCATTGGCTGTTATCTGGGGCGTTGGTTGGCTGTCTCTGTTGTGCCTGTTGTGGTGTTGTCCGCTGATGGTTTCCTCGTTGCACCTGGTGGCCGATGTCCTCGCACCTTCTGCACATAGCTTGCGCGGAGGCTGCTGGGTTTGCTCTTGAGAATTTGTTTTCCTGAGCGAATGCTTCCCGCTAGGATCATCAGCGTGTCCAAGTCCGATACCTTGTATGCTCTGAGGGAGATTCTAAGGTTCGGCGTCCTGTTTTCCTTAATGAAGCTGAGCGTATCCCTCGAGTAATACTTTAGAGCCCTATTTTTATTAATCCCAAGTATCTCAGCCATTGAAGGCCGCAACAAGCATCTCAGCCATCAAAGTGTAGCGTGTGCGTTGGTGAGAATCGAAACGAATTTCACTTACTCGTGCATAGGGGTATCAGAGGTCGTGCACTTCTTGCTTTTCTTCTTTCTAAGCTCGCCGGATATGGGGTATGGGTTCTTTCTTCAACCTTCTATGCTACACTGCATCACAAATGAAGTGCACTATTCTGTAGTTTTCCACAGGTTGGACTAAGATGTGGGCTAAAACGACGGGAATTATGATGAGCGGTACTAATTTAGAACGAATTTAGGGCGTGCGAGATGTTGTAACCCCGTGTCTTTACCCTCCCTACCATGGTGACGCGAGCATAATATGATCGGTCACCCCTTATTCAGACTTTGTATTTAAGTTTACCTGACGTATGACCTGGAATTTATTTCTGTAATCGCGACGGTCCAACTATTAAATTTAATCCATGATTATTTGCATGATATTACACAACACATTCTCAAATTTCCTTGCGGAGGTAATACTTCATAAATTCTCATAACAAATTATAGCTTTTCCAAGAATTGACCACTATTCGGTCGTTTACTTAAAGTTTGACTGGGAGTCCATGGTTTGAATTAACTTTACTTCAATTATTCTCAAAAAAAGACTTACAAGACTGTGATTTTACTTATAGTTATTTGCGAAAGGCAGCTGTATTTAATAGTGAGGGAGGCTCACATAGAATGTGGCATTTTAAAAGCGCGTCTAAATTATTTAACTTTATGGAATGAAGGGGTTCAGATATACATATATGGAATCAAGTAATAGGAAGTAGTCAAAACTCACATGTTATCCATCCGTTCACTAGCACGTTGAGCTCATCGTTGCTGTTTACGAAGACCTAGACTGAAATAAACTTACAAGATTCTATTTACGCAATCTGACGCACTGTTATCGCTTTTAGAAAAGCGAGAGCTGTTGCGGCATTCTCTTTAGAAACAGCTCACTATTCGCTACAGCTGCTGATCGAATTAACTTTTCATGTTTATTTTTAAGTTATAACTAACTGATTAATTAGAAGGTATAATGATTAAAAATAAAAAAAATTAACAAAGAAAACTGATCTTCCAGTCATAAAATTCCTGCGGCGGTGCAACGGTGGCCAATGAAGAGCTGATAGATTCCTCCAGTCGTATTCGTTGTACGCAGGTGGTGAGCGCAGCGCCGATCAGGGCTGCCAACCGTCTTCGCATGCCGCGCGTGGCGCTGGCAATGATTCGGCGCTGGTCAAGGGTCTCCTGGTCAGAAGTTGCAATCAGATCCGGTGGTTGAAATGCGTGGGCAATTTTGTGCAGCGGGATGTGCGGGATGAAGCTCCCAAGAGGAGGTAGCGGTTGGTATTTTATTAGCGGCGACAGGTATTTCGTGACAAGTGCGCGGTGCGCTCGACTTGAGGTTTGGGCCGCTCGCAGGCCGATTCGGATATAGCTGCGCTTTGGGCGATAAGTCCATAAATATACCTGCCGCAGATCTACACCAGCACCGTGTGTATAATGCAGCGCCTATGTGGCCGCAAAATTGACGTCACACCACTGGTGCCTGAATTGCAGTCAACACCTTGGACGCAGAAAACATTTCTTTTAGTCTTTACTATGTCTGACTTTCTCAACGCTATTAATTACCTGCAGCAGGATGTATTGAATCACGTAGATATATTGAGCAAACGCTTCTTAAACTGTGACTTTAATCTGGGTTTATTTCGCACTTTACTGTTTCACGTCTGACTCTGCGTAGCGATCGAGTTGAAATGGAACGAACTTTTGGCAGCGACCACGCTTGAGTCTAGTCGCACACACACCAACACAGCGTTGGCAAAGGAAAACCGAAAACTCACCACGGCGAGTAAACGGTACTCTTCCCTGATCTGTTCTGTTTCGTTCTCGCGCTTCGCACCGCGTGTTTCTTGTCGAAAACGGTGTACTGCGTGAGTAAGGAAATGAGATGGAGACGGAATAAAAATTTGCGCTGGCCGTTCAACGTGTCGTTTGCTTTCAGCTCGGTTTGTGGACCAGCTGGCTATAATTTTGAATTCTTAAATATATTTAAGCTTAAAATTTAAGTGATCCTTGTTATCAATATGTGCGCGTAAGGTTTGCCAGTATTGATCAGCCAGTTAAGTTATCGAGATCACCCGTGAGCGTTCTGTTAGGCGCAAGGCAAGCTGTTAAGTACAAGCACAAAAAGCGTGGAAAAACCAAGCCTACATGGAACGGCGAGCGGCTGAGCCCGCTCTCATTCCTTTGCGGCAGCCGAGCGGAACGGACCATTAGCGGAAAAACACGCGGAGGAAAACGGTTCCCCATGTAAGTTGAGAGATCAGGATAGCCAACTTAAGTGCGAAGGTTAGGGAGAAAAAAAATCAAAAAGAAAATAAAGCTATCCATATTTGTGAAAAGAAACCCCGAGCTTGTTACGTGGGCATATTAGTGCCCTAGTCCTGTAAAAGAATTGGGCCGAGTGAAAATCATCCGATGATTAGGCACCAATTCTTGCCGGCATTAGCTCGCCGGAAGGAGGATGGTTTTTGGTAAGACTTTTTCCTCTTCAACATAACGAGAATAAATATTAAGATACCTGGCACAATCGTGTGCCAAATGGATCGTCGCGGGCCGCGCAATACGATCCCCTATTGTCAAGGTTGTCCGTCAAAAGTTATGTCATTATTCTTCACCTACTCCACTTATCGCGTCCGCACCCTCCCTTGTTGAAAACTTAGCACTTCATGATTTTAATTTCGTTTTCACATTATAAATTTATTGAATAAGATATTGCTAGTGCCATTTATGAGTAATATTATTAATTTTAATTGACCAACAAAGTTTGTTAGCGGAGAGTATCGAATTTATCACCTGAACAAGGTGCACACGTCAACAAATTGTCGACTCTTCACGACTACAAACGTCGCTCTGAGGGCTCTTATGATTGTTCAAACAAACACAAGGCTAATACTCGCCGCTGAAAAGTCAATGTTTTATTATATTATAAAAAGTTAACTTATATATGAGTCAAAATCTGCCAAGTGGGCCACCCCTGTTCCGAAGGTCCGATTTTCATCGAACTTTTTTACTTTTCCGGTTCACAACGAAAATATAAGAACTTCATTTGAACGGTTTTGCGAAATTTTGAGTTTTACCGGAGATATAGAGGTCAAAACATGGCATTTTTGACACTTTTTCGAAAAAGTTGCACTCAGTCATTAATTCATAACTTCGGAACGGTAAGAGATATCTTTATGATGTTTACACTAATCGCTCAACAATTATTATGGCTTTCCATAAAAAATTTAAAAAAAATTAAAATTTATTTTTATTAAAAATAAATTAAATTTTTTTTTTAGTTTTTATTTTTTTCAGTGTTCTTCACCAGCTATAGAGTTTAAAACCATTTGAAAATGAAGATTGATTCATTACGAAACAGATAAAAAAAAAAAGAGTGGCCCGGACAAAGGTTTTTCGCAATTCGAACTTTTCGGTGGGCGCACAGCTATTTTCCATACAAAAATTTAAGAACGCGCGCATGCAAAGTAAAAACGCGAGCCGCAGCACTTGTGTTGAACAGTGAACTTTCATGCTTTGCGCGCGTTTTTAAATTTTTGTATGGAAAATAGCTGTGCGCCCACCGAAAAGTTCGAATTGCGAAAAACCTTTGTCCGGGCCACTCTTTTTTTTTTTTATAATTTTTGGTGAAGCTAATTGTCTTATTTGCTGCTATGAAAAACGTTTTTTTGGACTTTTGCGAGGATCAGGTGGGTTAAAGTGACAAATTAATTAAGCAAGGAAATATTTTTTTAATTCTTATTAATATCCGAGTAAAATCCCGAATTATAATAAAATCAGGTTACTATCTAAAGTCACAGCAGAGAATTGCCAATATTCTTTAACAGGTGTATTTTGATAAAATTTCTGCGTTTACTAGAAAAAATAATTTAGTTCTAACCACTTAGTCTCATAGAACGAGCTATTTATAAACTATGTTTCTATTAAAAAGAGGTGGATAACGTTAAAATAATTTAACCAAACTTTACAGTAGACTCTTTAGTAACACCTAGAATAGCTCTGCAACATTTTGACAAAATAAAAAGTTGCAATTTTTCGTTAAGTAGCAACATGTCGCGTCCGTAATTGTCGCGTCCATATTCTTGCAATATTTTTAGAAAAAAAACCGCTGATGTTTTGCCACCGAACTTGCTTTGATGTGTTTGGTTACTCAGCAGGTATACTGGAAAAAAATTCAAAAAAATACGCCATCTAGTTTCGCAGAATTTAATGTTTTTCTGAAGTTTTCAATATTGCAGTTCTATTTTTGTCGCGTCCGTATTTCCCTTATTTTATTTTATTTCTAAGAACTGACTGGACAGATAATCTTCATTTTTTTACCATAAATACAAGAGCATTTAAGCTATTCAACAAAAAAATAAAAAGTAAAAAATGTATACTGCGTCATTCTTATTTTTAAAGTTTAAGTTGAAAAAATGTCGCGTCCCTCACCCTGGAAATGCCCATATGTATTTGACAAAGGAACTGTGTTCCCCGTTGCTGGTCCTGGGCGATGAGATCTCGACGCGCTGGATCCTGGGCTCTTTGAAGAAATTAGTAACATATATGTATATATACGTGCAAAACACTATCGTTGAAACACAAAAAAAAAATATCGTTCTTAAGCACAATCACTTTATATATATATGTATGCAAGTATGTATGTTTATGTATGTATGTTGGAGTATCCCACGGCGGCACACGTCTGGTCTGATAACTTGCGGGCAGCGGCGTCTCCGATGTCTTCCTCACTTCACGTTGTTTTTGCACTTGCATTCATAAATGCCGGAGTTCACAATTTTTTTTTTCACTTCACGTTTGTCTGTAATTAAGGCATTTAATTGCTTTTATTTTTTTTTTTGTCACTTTGTTATGGTTTTCTTTTGGTCTGTTTCTTACACTTTATTGTCTTATAGACCTGACGACATATCACTTGCTCCATGGCGTGTTTCTGGTCCTGGCTTCCTTGCACGGAACGCTTGTACATCTTGACCACTTTCAGGATGTTTAAGACAGCAAATAGAACGATGAGGATCTTAATGTTTTGGTTCACTTCTCGGATGTCGTCCTTGTGATCAATTATTTCTACGTTGTTGATCACATCAGCCGTATTGTTGTCGGCTTTGGAGCTGGTACTTCCCATGTTGAATTCCAGGTTATTATTGTCCTGGTAAACTGGTGCTCGCCCTTCGGGATATAAGTAATAGGACATCCCTCAATAGCAATCGTGGGCAGTTCGGGAGGACTTCCTTCAGAATGGTCGCAGTCCTGCTGAATGTTCAAGGACTTCCTTCAGAATGGTCTTGGCTCCAGTCTTCGATGGCGCTAGGGAACACAGTGCGTACACTATTGTGCCCTGGAGATCAGAATAAATTCTGTCTGTCTTCTCTATCTGGCAACGGCCTTTTATACCTTTTTCTAGGCTTCCGTGATAGTTGAGTTATTAAGGTGTTCCCACCTATGATATCCCCTATCGGTAGTGTCAATGCCCGACTGATGCACTTTGCCAGCTACTGGTGTAGGATTACGGTCGTTGTTCTGACCGTATGTCATTCCAAGGTTCGTCAAGTTGCACATTCCTTTGCATGTTTTCGGTGAGTCAATGTGTCGATTGCCCCTCTTTCTTTGCCTTCAGATTCTTTGTTGCTTTTCTACGTGCATCTTTCTCCATCAAATAAATTGAAGGAGAGGGCGTACGTAACAAGCTATACCAATAAAATAGTGAACTTCGAGCGGTGTTTTTGGGTCAGCCAGTTTACCGAGTTGCGCCTCCGAGCCATTTTGTCTGCGCCGCGTTAGACTCCGGGTCCTCTCCAATAGCCCCTCCGGGTAGATCTTGTTCCCCTCTTGGTCAGTCTTCTCCTTCGGGTAACCACTTTGCGTCTTCGAGCTGTATACTCTACGCAAACGTGGAGACTAAACATCTGCATGAATAACAAAAAATACATATTCGAATTGACAATGTTCAAAATGAGTTGAATGAGTTGGAATATGTAGGGAAACTGGCTTGAATAAATAAGTGTGCTGACGTAAAACTCAGTCGAACCAGAAAAAGTGATGTACAACGAATCGAGTAAATGAGAACACGAACAACTCAGACGAATTTATTCGAATCCATTCGAATTCCTACATGACGTCATAAGGACAAAATGTAAAATGAAATTTGTTTTGAAATACATATATATTTGTCTTTTTGTTTTTTTTAAATTACAAATCTACCTTTACTTTTAGCTTGCCACAGAAACCAACCATGCCATTTTCATATTTAAATCCTAAGAATTGGCGGACCAAGGAGGAGAAGCACAAAATAGTGTAGTAAAGAGTCAGAAAGGAATGGTCTTTCTTGGACCGCAACTTCTTAAGAATTTATCTAACAAACTCCCTTTTTGTTATTTTTTGTAAATTAATGGTGTGGTGGATTATATTATTACTATGTATATTTAATTTATGTTGGAATGTAAAAACATTATTTGATTAATTTTATCCGGATTGGTGGCTATTCGACAACGCTTGTCCGTGATTAAGTTTCTAGCGTTAGAAAGAGTTCGCTCGGATGCCGCGCTGCCCACCGGAATACAGAATATTTTGCAGCTCGTTTTGAACAAAAGCGGAAAGAAATTTTTGTGCACATTCCACCAAGCTAACACATTAAAGTCGGTCGCGTACTTAACATTGATATTCGAATATCCCGTAATTTCTTTTCCAACTTTGTCCTCCGATGTTTCAACTGGGTGGATATCTAAATATTCCGCAAATTCATCGTCAGGTAAATTAGTTGCTGCTGCGTTTGTGCCACAATCTTTAAGAAACTGATTCATTATTTCTTTGCAGTCAGAAATTACAGTTTCCCTTTCAGCGGGCGATAATTGTATGAGCTTATTGGTTGGGGGGAAAAGGAACAAGGCCATGCCATGATACTTTGTCAAATTTGGTGTTACTGTGCATACAATTTGGTTAACTAGTTCGTTCTTAATACATTGAATAATATCAATATCATTCGACTCGATCTGGCAGGTCTTCTTTAATTTATTTAGATTCGGGAGTACCAGGTGAATTGTAGGGCATTTTGAAGCTTCCAATTTTTTAGAAACATTTTCAAAAGGTTCCAGCAATCTGACAATGCATCCCACATGGCTTATATTGATTCCCTCAATTCTATTTGTTTGGTTTCTATCCTTCAGAATTGCGGTAACCTCAATCTAATTGATTTCAATCGACTTCAACAAGTAATACACCGTGTTCCACCGAGTGGGACATAGGCTTTTCAAAGACACATCCAACGTTGCGTTCACGCCTGACTTTTTAAAGTACTTCACAAGCTTGCTGCAAGTAGTAACAATACTTCCTATTTCAGGAACGGCATCTATTGCTTTTTCAATGGCGTTGTTAAGCAAGTGATTGACGCAATGAATTTTCTGAAAGTTGGAAAAAGCTTTGATCATATTGGACCCACGATCAGTAACAATGACGGGTCTATCCGCGTCGAGATCACATCCGAAATTGTTTAAAATTTCTTTAATTTTTGCACGAACGTTTAAGCCTTAAGAGAAAGAAAAAGTAATTAAACTTATAAGCCATATAGATTAGACTGACAAACCTGTGGTGCGTGTGTCTTTCATTGACTTCATGGCCATAAGACGATCAACAAGAACTCCATCCTTAATATAATGTATTGTACAAGACAAATACGACGATTTTAAATAATTGTCAGTCCATACGTCACTGGTGATGGCATATCCCAAGACTTTGCATTGTTCGATTTCATCTTTTATTGGACGAAAATGCGATGCATATATGACGGAAATGTTCCTCGAGATGGTAGTTGGATGAGGTAACAACTTATCCAAGTCGACATTTGTACCATATTTAGCTCCAACGTTGATGAGGAATGATGAAAACTTTTTGATCCCGGAATCATCAATAATTTTGAGTGGACGACAGTTCTTGAGAATCCATTCAGTTATTACTGCAACACCCTCTTCCTTAGTTGCCTTACTCACATCAATAGTGGAACCTTTTGCAAATTTAGGGGCACTGGCAACATAGCATTTGTGTTTATGCAGGTTAGATGTGCTTCCTGTAAATTTAAAAACCGAAAAACACGTCTTACAGGCTACCAGGTCGTTCAATTCTTCGCCATCATCGGTTTTTATTCATGAAAAAAATTGCCACACTTCGCTTCTGCCTCTCTTCATAATTAGGGTATATACTCCACTTTGCAGCTTCTCTTTTACATAAAACAAAAAAAAACAATTATCAAACCCATGAAACGTAGTATACACATTCAAACAAAAATTATTTTATTGGGAGTGGCTTAATCGTGGAAATACGGATATCCCAGGAAAACTGGTGAAAATCCCCATTAGGAAATATTAACGAAAGACACGGCAAAACTTGTGGTTGTTATGCAACGTTAAGCCTAGCTTAACTAAACTGCTCCAACGAAGCAAGGACTTAATATTTGCTTTAAAAGTACTTACAGCATTGGTTGCCTCAATCCCTTCCATTTTTTCCGTTCGATTTTACTAACAGCACGAAATAATTCAAATAAATCGAATAACTCGGATAATTTCAGCTTAATCGAATTTGACAATCACCTTTTTTGTATCACTCATTTCACTCTAGGCTTTTGCTATTATACTCTAAGCCTGCTAAGATTCAATCCACTCTATTCATAGTTTGCTTAGCACTTATTTACTTCTATTCTATTCGAATGGAATCATTTCAAAGCCTGTTTGATTCCAGTCATGCAGATGTTTAGTGGAGACCCACGCTACGCACTCTCAGCACCAAATCCCGATGACAACTCGCAGTCCCGTTTCGTCTCCTGTGTTTCTACAAATTTAACTGTAGCGGACCCTGGCCGGACTGAAGTCTATCCCAGCCTAAGAAAAGTCCTTACAAGCTTCGTGAAAAAGTCTCTCAGCAGAAAATAAGTGTGGAAACTTTCTATAAATTCCGGCCAGGTTCTCCACTGTTTATTGTTGGAGATGAACCATTTCAACGCTTTTCCGGGGAGTAGTTCCGGCATAGCTGGGGGAATCATGTCTAGGTCGAGGCCGTATGTGTTGGCGGACCACTCCACTTGCTCCAAAAACTCGAATGGCTTTTCCACGCCGTCGAACCTGAATGACCACTCTCGGACTTGCTTAGCGACCTTGGCGTGATCTGGGTAGAGATTGTTATCGGTGCTCCTTTTGCATGTTGTATATGCTCAAGCTTACCAATAGGTCGTCCCCCTCGGTGTTTGCTACCTTTATGCTGGTACTTGGTCTGTCGCCGTATTTTGCTTCCAGCTCGGCCCAGATATCGACGAGTTTTGGGTCGTTTTCCGCCTGTGAATAATATTCAGACAATGCCTTTCTGATCCGATCTGCCTTTCAGAGCAATTTTTAACCTCTGTGAGACATAGGCAAAATCCTCTTTCTTCAGATGGTAAATGCAACTGTTTCCGTTTGCTGCTTCTTGGGCGCCAGATGTAACGAACTGACTTTGTATGTCTGCTCACTAGATTCTCGAAATACTTAGCGTCGCTTGTGAACGGTTATGTTTACTTTGTGCTCTGAGTTTTTTGTCTTTTTCGGTGATTTTTTGCGGGTGTCTTGTGTTTGTTTATTAACGAAGCTTAGCCTAACAATTGTGTTAGTATTTGTAATAAATCTAACAATAAACGGGTACGTGGTTATAGTTATTTTAAAATTTCTATCGGATTTGTTTAATCTCTTTGCTTTGTTAGTGTAATTAACACGCTTCTAAACGCTTGTAATCTGTCTCCATTTCTCCCGCTCTATATTATACATAACTGTTTGCTAGTATAATCTCTCACTATCTGTACTTGCTGTACTTCTAATTTCTCTTCTCATGCTTACTTTACACTTGTAACTGTTCGTGCGCAATAGTTGTTGTTGCCTCACAAGCCACGCTCAGTCGATTAAGGACTATTTCTCTCGCGCTCTCTTGCATTCAAATTCATTCGCGATTCGCGCGCTCTTCTATTTTTCGTGTTTTGTGTCTTTGCGGTTTTGGTATTTGATCCCAGTTGCCAAAATTTATTCAAGGTAGTTTTTCACATTTTATTTTCATTTAATTTAAATAAACTTTTCTTTTTCCCTTAAAATGGCTCTTATCTGTTCTAAAAAAAATTGCTCTCTTTCCTATTCTCCAAAAGAATCGTTTCTTATCTGCTGGCTCTGTGGGTCGATCATGCACGTCAAATGTGCAGGATTTACTGGCAGAGTAAAAGACTTCATTGAAATGCGTACCGGTCTCATGTGGGCATGTGAGTCCTGCAAGGAAATGACAGTCGAGATGAGCAGCTTTATGAGGCAGACTCGAGAAGGCCTATTGAATATCTCAAGTGCTCTTAAAAAGCTCAATGAGGGGTTAAATTTCGTTTGTGCCCAATTTAATAATAAACAAGAAAGGAAGCTAACTTCGGCCAGCCGAAGTTTTTATACCCTTGCAGATCGTTCCCATTCAATTTGAAATTACAAAAATGTTAAATTTAGATTTGCAAGCAACAACGAACAAAATTATAGCAGCGCACGTATTATATTGACAATAATCGATCGATCCTTCCTATGGCAGCTATATAATATAGTCATCCAATTTATGTTAAATTTAATTCGAAATTCTAAAATAATAAAATAAACTTATATTCCAAAGTAGAAGAGAATACAATAAAAATTAACAAAGCTATAATTTTGTTCCTATTAATTTTCCTTTAGTTTTCCGATCGTTCCTATGAGAGCTATATGATATAGTCGTCCGATTTTTCTAAAATTTAATTCGAAATTCAGAACAGTTAAAAAAATTATATTTCCAAGAGCATAAGGTTATATGTCAAAAAACACAAAGGTTATAATTTTTTTTCAATTATTTTTCCGATTATTCCTATGGGAGCTATAAGATATAGTTGTCCGATCCGGCCGGCTCCGACTTATATACTACCTGCAATAGAAAGACGACTTTTGGTAAAGTTTCAGCTCGATAGCTTCAAAACTGAGGGACTAGTTTGCGTAGAAACGGACGGACGGACGGACAGACGGACAGACGGACATGGCTAGATCGACTCGTCTAGTCATGCTGACCAAGAATATATATACTTTATAGGGTCGGAAACGTCTCCTTCACTGCGTTGCAAACTTTTGACTGAAATCAATATACCCTCTGCAAGGGTATAAAAATTATTATCCGAGTCGCCCAAACGCAAAAAAGCTGGCTCAAGGGCAGTTAATGCGACCGTGGGGCAAAACCCAACTCCTGATCCGGTAGCGGCAGCAGTTTCTGTCGGCACAGGGCCAAGTGAGCCAACTGTGCCTATGGAAACAGCCAATTACAGAGGTGCTCCCGTTTCTGGAAGCCAAGCTGAGCCCATGAATTCGGTGCCGACCGCACCTATAGGTAATGTAGGTACTGTTTCTGGGTCTCAGCCGAGCGACGTTCAGATTGCTGCTGGGGGTCGAAAGAAACTGTCGGTTGTTCCGCATAGGAAGCAACTATTCGTTTCCAGATTTACCCCAGATACCACATCCGAGGACGTTTTGGAATTTAGTCGTGAAAAATTCCCATCCGAGGACATTTCCGTGAAACAATTTCGCTTTTCTTACGATATAGCCTTTTAAAATATTTGCTCCGCCTGATGTGTTTAAAGTGCTGTTTTCTGAAAGCTTTTGGCTTAATGATGATTTAGTTATAAAAGAATTTGTTCCTAACAATATCGCCTTTTAAAATATTTGCTCCGCCTGATGTGTTTAAAGTACTGCTTTCTGAAAGTACTGCTTTCTGAAAGCTTTTGGCTTAATGATGATTTAGTTATAAAAGAATTTGTTCCTAACAATTCTTGGCTTAATGATGATTTAGTTATAAAAGAATTTGTTCCTAACAATTCTTTTATAACTAAATCATCATTAAGTTAAAAGCTTTCAGAAAGCAGTACTTTCAGAAACAATATCGCCTTTTAAAATATTTGCTCCGCCTGATGTGTTTAAAGTACTGCTTTCTGAAAGTACTGCTTTCTGAAAGCTTTTGGCTTAATGATGATTTAGTTATAAAAGAATTTGTTCCTAACAATTCTTGGAATTTGTTCCTAACAATTCTTTTATAACTAAATCATCATTAAGCCAAAAGCTTTCAGAAAGCAGTACTTTCAGAAAGCAGTACTTTAAACACATCAGGCGGAGCAAATATTTTAAAAGGCGATATTGTTAGGAACAAATTCTTTTATAACTAAATCATCATCATCATCATGTTTAAAGTACTGCTTTCTGAAAGCTTTTGGCTTAATGATGATTTAGTTATAAAAGAATTTGTTCCTAACAATTCTTTTATAACTAAATCATCATTAAGCCAAAAGCTTTCAGAAAGCAGTACTTTAAACACATCAGGCGGAGCAAATATTTTAAAAGGCGATATCGTAAGAAAAGCGAAACCAAGAACAAATAACAGGCCTTCGACGGTACCAAAAAACTGAAAAGTTTATTTTTGGCTTACCAAAATGTTAGAGGACTTAACATGAAACTATCCAAGCTTTATGCTGACTCCTCGGCATTTACGGACGATATCTTGGCTTTTACAGAAACTTGGCTGAAACCAGAGATAACTGACTCTGAAGTTTTGTCAAGCAACTTTAACACCTACAGAACCGATCGCCTTTCCCGTGGGGGGTAGGGGGGCGCCGTAACTTCTACCCTAGATTCTGAGCGAATTCACTCTCATGCCCCTGATGACATAAAAGTTTCCTTTCAATCCCTATCTATTTTTGTTACTTGTTCTTGTATCCCACCTGGCTCTGACGTAATAATTTATGAGCAACATCTATCTGCTATTAAATCTATTTTATCCTTTCTTTCCAACAGGGACCTTTTGATTGTTTTGGGTGACCTGATATTTCTTGGTCCCCTCCTACTGACTCACTTGTCGCTATACCTTTATCTGCCCATGAATTTGTAGATGGTCTTTTAGAATTATCGTTACAGCAAGGTAGCTTTATACGAAATTCATGTGTTGTGTTGTATTTTTTTCTGATCCGTCTGAAACATCCGAAATCTTTTAAAATTTCTTTAATTTTTGCACGAACGTTTAAGCCTTAAGAGAAAGAAAAAGTAATTAAACTTATAAGCCATATAGAGATGTCTTTCATTGACTTCATGGCCATTAGACGATCAACAAGAACTCCATCCTTAATATAATGTATTGTACAAGACAAATACGACGATTTTAAATAATTGTCAGTCCATACGTCACTGGTGATGGCATATCCCAAGACTTTGCATTGTTCGATTTCATATTTTATTGGACGAAAATGCGATGCATATATGACGGAAATGTTCCTCGAGATGGTAGTTGGATGAGGTAACAACTTATCCAAGTCGACATTTGTACCATATTTAGCTCCAACGTTGATGAGGAATGATGAAAACTTTTTGATCCCGGAATCATCAATAATTTTGAGTGGACGACAGTTCTTGAGAATCCATTCAGTTATTACTGCAACACCCTCTTCCTTAGTTGCCTTACTCACATCAATAGTGGAACCTTTTGCAAATTTAGGGGCACTGGCAACATAGCATTTGTGTTTATGCAGGTTAGATGTGCTTCCTGTAAATTTAAAAACCGAAAAACACGTCTTACAGGCTACCAGGTCGTTCAATTCTTCGCCATCATCGGTTTTTATTCATAAAAAAAATTGCCACACTTCGCTTCTGCCTCTCTTCATAATTAGGGTATATACTCCACTTTGCAGCTTCTCTTTTACATTTAGTGCATTCACCCCTGCTACCTATATATTTAAATAAAATGGATTAAATACTGAAAAAATCAATTAAAAAAATGGAAATACACAGCTATCAGTCTAAGGCGAATAAAACAAAAAAAAACAATTATCAAACCCATGAAACGTAGTATACACATTCAAACAAAAATTATTTTATTGGGAGTGGCTTAATCGTGGAAATACGGATATCCCAGGAAAACTGGTGAAAATCCCCATTAGGAAATATTAACGAAAGACACGGCAAAACTTGTGGTTGTTATGCAACGTTAAGCCTAGCTTAACTAAACTGCTCCAACGAAGCAAGGACTTAATATTTGCTTTAAAAGTACTTACAGCATTGGTTGCCTCAATCCCTTCCATTTTTTCCGTTCGATTTTACTAACAGCACGAAATAATTCAAATAAATCGAATAACTCGGATAATTTCAGCTTAATCGAATTTGACAATCACCTTTTTTGTATCACTCATTTCACTCTAGGCTTTTGCTATTATACTCTAAGCCTGCTAAGATTCAATCCACTCTATTCATAGTTTGCTTAGCACTTATTTACTTCTATTCTATTCGAATGGAATCATTTCAAAGCCTGTTTGATTCCAGTCATGCAGATGTTTAGTGGAGACCCACGCTACGCACTCTCAGCACCAAATCCCGATGACAACTCGCAGTCCCGTTTCGTCTCCTGTGTTTCTACAAATTTAACTGTAGCGGACCCTGGCCGGACTGAAGTCTATCCCAGCCTAAGAAAAGTCCTTACAAGCTTCGTGAAAAAGTCTCTCAGCAGAAAATAAGTGTGGAAACTTTCTATAAATTCCGGCCAGGTTCTCCACTGTTTATTGTTGGAGATGAACCATTTCAACGCTTTTCCGGGGAGTAGTTCCGGCATAGCTGGGGGAATCATGTCTAGGTCGAGGCCGTATGTGTTGGCGGACCACTCCACTTGCTCCAAAAACTCGAATGGCTTTTCCACGCCGTCGAACCTGAATGACCACTCTCGGACTTGCTTAGCGACCTTGGCGTGATCTGGGTAGAGATTGTTATCGGTGCTCCTTTTGCATGTTGTATATGCTCAAGCTTACCAATAGGTCGTCCCCCTCGGTGTTTGCTACCTTTATGCTGGTACTTGGTCTGTCGCCGTATTTTGCTTCCAGCTCGGCCCAGATATCGACGAGTTTTGGGTCGTTTTCCGCCTGTGAATAATATTCAGACAATGCCTTTCTGATCCGATCTGCCTTTCAGAGCAATTTTTAACCTCTGTGAGACATAGGCAAAATCCTCTTTCTTCAGATGGTAAATGCAACTGTTTCCGTTTGCTGCTTCTTGGGCGCCAGATGTAACGAACTGACTTTGTATGTCTGCTCACTAGATTCTCGAAATACTTAGCGTCGCTCGTGAACGGTTATGTTTACTTTGTGCTCTGAGTTTTTTGTCTTTTTCGGTGATTTTTTGCGGGTGTCTTGTGTTTGTTTATTAACGAAGCTTAGCCTAACAATTGTGTTAGTATTTGTAATAAATCTAACAATAAACGGGTACGTGGTTATAGTTATTTTAAAATTTCTATCGGATTTGTTTAATCTCTTTGCTTTGTTAGTGTAATTAACACGCTTCTAAACGCTTGTAATCTGTCTCCATTTCTCCCGCTCTATATTATACATAACTGTTTGCTAGTGTAATCTCTCACTATCTGTACTTGCTGTACTTCTAATTTCTCTTCTCATGCTTACTTTACACTTGTAACTGTTCGTGCGCAATAGTTGTTGTTGCCTCACAAGCCACGCTCAGTCGATTAAGGACTATTTCTCTCGCGCTCTCTTGCATTCAAATTCATTCGCGATTCGCGCGCTCTTCTATTTTTCGTGTTTTGTGTCTTTGCGGTTTTGGTATTTGATCCCAGTTGCCAAAATTTATTCAAGGTAGTTTTTCACATTTTATTTTCATTTAATTCAAATAAACTTTTCTTTTTCCCTTAAAATGGCTCTTATCTGTTCTAAAAAAAATTGCTCTCTTTCCTATTCTCCAAAAGAATCGTTTCTTATCTGCTGGCTCTGTGGGTCGATCATGCACGTCAAATGTGCAGGATTTACTGGCAGAGTAAAAGACTTCATTGAAATGCGTACCGGTCTCATGTGGGCATGTGAGTCCTGCAAGGAAATGACAGTCGAGATGAGCAGCTTTATGAGGCAGACTCGAGAAGGCCTATTGAATATCTCAAGTGCTCTTAAAAAGCTCAATGAGGGGTTAAATTTCGTTTGTGCCCAATTTAATAATAAAAAATTATTATCCGAGTCGCCCAAACGCAAAAAAGCTGGCTCAAGGGCAGTTAATGCGACCGTGGGGCAAAACCCAACTCCTGATCCGGTAGCGGCAGCAGTTTCTGTCGGCACAGGGCCAAGTGAGCCAACTGTGCCTATGGAAACAGCCAATTACAGAGGTGCTCCCGTTTCTGGAAGCCAAGCTGAGCCCATGAATTCGGTGCCGACCGCACCTATAGGTAATGTAGGTACTGTTTCTGGGTCTCAGCCGAGCGACGTTCAGATTGCTGCTGGGGGTCGAAAGAAACTGTCGGTTGTTCCGCATAGGAAGCAACTATTCGTTTCCAGATTTACCCCAGATACCACATCCGAGGACGTTTTGGAATTTAGTCATGAAAAATTCCCATCCGAGGACATTTCCGTGAAACAATTTCGCTTTTCTTACGATATAGCCTTTTAAAATATTTGCTCCGCCTGATGTGTTTAAAGTGCTGTTTTCTGAAAGCTTTTGGCTTAATGATGATTTAGTTATAAAAGAATTTGTTCCTAACAATATCGCCTTTTAAAATATTTGCTCCGCCTGATGTGTTTAAAGTACTGCTTTCTGAATCATCATTAAGCCAAAAGCTTTCAGAAAGCAGTACTTTAAACACATCAGGCGGAGCAAATATTTTAAAAGGCGATATTGTAAGAAAAGCGAAACCAAGAACAAATAACAGGCCTTCGACGGTACCAAAAAACTGAAAAGTTTATTTTTGGCTTACCAAAATGTTAGAGGACTTAACATGAAACTATCCAAGCTTTATGCTGACTCCTCGGCATTTACGGACGATATCTTGGCTTTTACAGAAACTTGGCTGAAACCAGAGATAACTGACTCTGAAGTTTTGTCAAGCAACTTTAACACCTACAGAACCGATCGCCTTTCCCGTGGGGGTAGGGGGGCGCCGTAACTTCTACCCTAAATTCTGAGCGAATTCACTCTCATGCCCCTGATGACATAAAAGTTTCCTTTCAATCCCTATCTATTTTTGTTACTTGTTCTTATATCCCACCTTGCTCTGACGTAATAATTTATGAGCAACATCTATCTGCTATTAAATCTATTTTATCCTTTCTTTCCAACAGGGACCTTTTGATTGTTTTGGGTGACCTGATATTTCTTGGTCCCCTCCTACCGACTCACTTGTCGCTATACCTTTATCTGCCCATGAATTTGTAGATGGTCTTTTAGAATTATCGTTACGGCAAGGTAGCTTTATACGAAATTCATGTGTTGTGTTGTATTTTTTTCTGATCCGTCTGAAGTCACGGTATCTAGAATTGACGCTCTTGTGGTACCAGAAGACCGATACCACCCTACAATTGAATTGACAATTTGCTTACCCTACCTTGAGACCCTCTCTCCTTTAGTTACGCCAACTAAAATGAGATGTATTTTTTTGAAAATGTGACTATAACAAACTTAACTATATGATTTTCCAATATAATTGGACAGATTTTTATAACTGTATGGACATCGAAAGTGCCACTGAACTATTCTATAGCGTTTTAAACACTTTCTTTAATGAATGCGTTCCTGATAGGCTTCCTCCAAAACCGAACAGGCCCCCCTGGTTTACCAATGCGCTTCAAAGACTTAAAAATCTTAAAACAAACACTTATAAAAAGTATCAAAAATCTGGTAAGCCGAGCGATTTTTCGAAATATGTAGTGGCTCGATCCGATTTTAATGTTCTTAACTATCATTGCTATTCTATGTATTTAAATCGATATAAATTTGAATTTTCAAATGATCCGAAGCAGTTTTATAACTTCGTTAACGCTAAGCGTAAGTTAGGTTAGGTTAGGTTTGAACGGCTGCCAGACAATCGTCTGGCACACTTAGACCTCTGTGGGTCCGTTGTGATACCGTATGATCTCATTGTCCCTTTTTACGGGAACCCCCGTCTCTTGTGTCTCGTCCTAGAGACCTAGAGAGCATCTCATGATGATTAGCATGTCTTCCACCCTGAAGATTTTACAAAGGAGTTTAAATCCTTGAGATTGATCTCCGATATTTCGTTCAGATAGTTAAGGAAAGGATATCCTAAGTGCTTCAGTCTAAGCCTGCAGAGGGCTGGGCAGTAGCAGAGAAGGTGTTCCACCGTTTCTCCTTCTTCCTCGTCCCTGCAGATTCTACAAAAGTCATTTTTTGGGGCTTTTAGTCTACCGGCATGAGTGCCGACTAGCCAGTGGCCTGTAAGGGCTCGAACTAACATGCCACACTCTGTGCGGCTAAGTTTGAGTAGTGCTAACGTTCTTTTATTGTTAATCACCGGCCATGTCTGATGTGTGATACGGCACTTTGGTGCATTCTGCCAATTAGTGTTGGCTTGTTTGATGAGTTCGTTTCTAATATTTAGCTTACAAGTTGCCATGGGCATACCGACACTCTCCTTTTCCGGAAGGAGAGGCATGATGGTGCCCTGCCTGGCTAACTCATCCGCTATGCAGTTGCCTACGATGTCCCGGTGACCCGGAACCCATATTAGGCTGATAGTAAACTGTCTAGCCATCTCGTGGAGAGATTTGCGACAGTCTGCTATTGTTCGTGAGTTTGTGTTTGTCGAGTAGATTGATTTAATAGCTGCTTGGCTATCACTATATATATTAAGGTGTCTACTTAGGTTGGTGTTCCCTAAGCATTCGACTGCCTCCTTTATAGCGTGTACTTCCGCTTGGAAGACGCTACAGTGGTCCGGGAGTCTGAATGACTTCCTGATGCCTAATTGTTCGGAGTATACCCCTCCGCCAACGTGTCCGTCCAGTTTTGAGCCGTCTGTGTAAAAACAGATAGCGTCTGGCGAGCCTGGTCTGCCCTGCTGCCATTCCTCCCTATCTGGGATCAGGGCCTCGAAGGGTGTGTGTTTGTACTCATAGGGTTTACATAGGTCCGTTTTCTTAGGAATTGACTTATCATGCTGAAGTATATTGGCATGACCGTAAAGTTGGGCTTTCCATTGCCCAGTATCCCTTAGTCGAATGGCTGTCGATTTTGCCCTTTCCATGCCCGCTAAGTCCAGGCTCGGGAGGTTCAAGATCGCATTCAGCGCTTCGTTTGGGGTAGTTCTAAGAGCTCCACTAATACACAGGACCGCCATCCGCTGTACTTTGTTTAGTGGAGTTAGGATACATCGTTTTCGTAGAGCGGTCCACCATAAAGCCACTCCGTATAGGAGAATTGGCTTGACTACCGCTGTGTAGATCCAGTTTACAATTTTGGTGACATTCCCCATTTTAGCCCAATGGCCTTTTTACAGGAGTAAAGTGCGATTGTTGCCTTTTTGATTCTCTCTTGGTTGTTCAAGCCCCATTTAAGGCGCTTATCTAATACCAACCCCAGGTATCTGGCGTGCTCGCTAAAAGAGAGATTGCAGTTATTTAGTGTGGGTGGGTTGAGTTGTGGGATCTTGTACCTATTCGTAAATAGGACAAGCTCCGTTTTTGAGGGATTTACCCCGAGTCCGTTCTTTATCGTCCATTCCGATAGTATTTTTAGTTTTGCGGTCATAAGATCGCAGAGTGTTTGTGGATACCTGCCATTAAAGATGATGGCGACATCGTCTGCGTATGCCACCACTTTGTATCCTCCTCCTTCCAGGATTCGCAGTAGTCTATTTACTGCGATGTTCCACAGAAGGGGGGATAGAACGCCCCCTTGTGGGGTTCCTCTGTTCACTAGTCTAGTTTGGGTTGAGGCCCCTAGTGCGGCCGTGACCATTCTGCTTATCAGCAGTTTATGGATCAGCCCCACTAGTTGAGCCTCAGCCCCTAGTTCAGTGAGTGAATCCGTTATAGCTGTGGGTAGTACGTTGTTGAAGGCTCCTTCTATGTCTAGGAATGCGATCAGTGTGTACTCCTTATTGTTGAGTGATTTCTCGATGCTACTTACCACGACATGTAGCGCCGATTCTGTTGACTTACCCTTGGTGTAGGCGTGCTGTGCCTCGGACAGTTGTGCCGGGTTTATGGTGGCTCTCAGGTGTAGGCTTAACAGCCTCTCGAAGCTTTTAAGCAGGAAAGATGTCAGGCTTATTGGCCTGAAGTCCTTAGCTGTGGTGTGGGTGGCCTTTCCTGCCTTGGGAATGAAGACCACTTTCGTTTCCCGCCATCCGGTTGGTAGCTCTCCTACCGCCAAAATGGTGCGGAAGATTTTCCTAAGCCAGTTTATAGCTAGCTGACCAGCTTGTTGGATATGTGCCGGTATTATACCGTCTGGTCCCGGTGATTTGTAGGGTTTGAAGCTCTGAATGGCCCATTTAATATTGCGGTCTGATATGAGGAGATCTAGATTGATCCCTTCTCCGCCAATTCTTTCTGGAGGTTGCCCAGTTTGTTGGCTTCCCGGGAAGTGAGCGTCTAGGAGTAGATCTAGGGACTCGCTGCTAGAGTCCGACCAGGATCCATTAGCTTTCTGTAGATAGCCTAGGGGCGCGGCTGTCTTGGAGAGTATTTTTCTGAGCTTTGCAGCATCAGTCGTTTCTTCTATATCAGAGCAGAAACTGTGCCATGCGGCTCGTTTCGCTCTTCTAAGGGCCTTTTTGTACGAGGCTAACTCGCGTTTGTAGCATTGCCAGTTCATTTCCCCGTTCCCTGCCCTTGCTCTGTTAAACAGGCCTCTGCAGCTGGATCTGAGGATTGATAGTTGTTGCGTCCACCAGGGGGGTTTTTTCTTCCCTCTTGGTTTCCCTATTGGGCATGCAACTTTGAAAGCCGAGTTGCACGCATTTGTGAATATATCTACTGTTTTATCCAGCTCATGCGGATCAGTTATGTTTTCTGACGGTTCCATTGGAAGGATATCCGTCAGAACTACTTTGTACATGGGCCAGTCAGCCCTTCTGGGATTTGCGTAGCCGACCGGCAAGGGTGAGTCAAGGGACAATATTGTTTCAATAAATCTATGGTCTGAGAAAGAGTGCTGGTCAGAGACGAACCAGTTACTGACTGCACTTACCAGCGAATCTGATACCAACGTTAGATCTATGATCGTTTGGCACACTTTGGTTATGAAGGTAGGGACATTTCCCCTATTGCATAAAAATAGGTTCGAGTTAAGAATAAAATCGAAAAGAGACTCACCTCTATCGTTGTTGTATGGGCAACCCCACTGGGTGTGATGGGCGTTGGCGTCGCAGCCTATTACCAAACCTGTCTTGAGCTCTTCGCATTCCTTTGCCAGTCCTCTGACTAGCGCGTCTGGGGGGTCTACCTCTTCTGAGGCCATGTATGCCGATAGCAGCCTTATTGAGCCAATTTGCAGCTCCAGGCTTATTGCCGTGTTGTCTCCGTTGCTGTAATTGCGAAGCAGAAATGTATTAAGATGCCGTTTGGCTAAAATGCAGGTTCGAATTTTACCTTGTTTGGGGTCAAGCATCAGCTTGTATTCTTTTGTTCCTAGTCCAGCAACCTTTGCCTCCTGCTATCCAAGGTTCCTGAACTAAGACCACGTCGGCTTCGCCTTTGGCAAGGCGAAGCAATAGGGCAGCGGACGCTGCTTTACTGTGGTGTAGGTTGATCTGCAGGAGTCTTAGTGACATCCCCAGCTGCAACCTCCACCACAGTAACGTCGGCCTCCGAATCGCTCAGGTCCACTTCATCGATTGCCGGTCCCAGCGCTCGCATCTCTCTGCTCAGCGATGAGTCGGTTGAATAGCCGTCCTCCGGCACACCAGGGGCCTCCACTTCCTCCGCAAGAACCTGCTCAGCTGGGTTGCCGGCAGGTTCCTTTGGAAGTGGAGTCCCCTTTGTAAATCTTTATATGGACGGCGCTGAAGCCAAAATTGAGCACCCCCCGAGCAGCCTCTATGGGAGCGATCGACTCCTTGTTAAGCACCACGATCGCCTGATTGACATCACCTGCATGCTCCTCCACCTTTACGACTTTCCAGTCCTTAGTGGGGAGCTGTGGGTTGCACTCTTGCAACATGTATAGGATATCCTCCGGTGATTTTATGGCCAAATTCTGGCCCGGGGTCTACTGGGGAAGTCACACCAATCTAGTGCGACTATGTTCGCCCCATCGTAGACTGCACCGAGCTGCGCTGTCGCCTGCTTATATAGATCAGCTGATCGCTGATTGTCGCAGGCCACCACCTTTACACTGCCCTGGTACCAGCCCGCGTCCATGCAGCAAGGCGACGAACCGGGCTTCTCGCGTACCATACGCAGGCATATGAGAGACAGCTGGGACTCAACCGCCTTCCATTTGTTTCTGGGGATCCTGCTCTCCGGATTTCCCCTGTCAACGAGTCCCAGAAGGACCCGATCTTTCGCGATCTCGGCAAAGGAGACCGACGGCTGTGCCGAAAGCTTTTGGCTTAATGATGATTTAGTTATAAAAGAATTTGTTCCTAACAATATCGCCTTTTAAAATATTTGCTCCGCCTGATGTGTTTAAAGTACTGCTTTCTGAAAGTACTGCTTTCTGAAAGCTTTTGGCTTAATGATGATTTAGTTATAAAAGAATTTGTTCCTAACAATTCTTTTATAACTAAATCATCATTAAGCCAAAAGCTTTCAGAAAGCAGTACTTTAAACACATCAAGCGGAGCAAATATTTTAAAAGGCGATATCGTAAGAAAAGCGAAACCAAGAACAAATAACAGGCCTTCGACGGTACCAAAAAACTGAAAAGTTTATTTTTGGCTTACCAAAATGTTAGAGGACTTAACATGAAACTATCCAAGCTTTATGCTGACTCCTCGGCATTTACGGACGATATCTTGGCTTTTACAGAAACTTGGCTGAAACCAGAGATAACTGACTCTGAAGTTTTGTCAAGCAACTTTAACACCTACAGAACCGATCGCCTTTCCCGTGGGGGTAGGGGGGCGCCGTAACTTCTACCCTAAATTCTGAGCGAATTCACTCTCATGCCCCTGATGACATAAAAGTTTCCTTTCAATCCCTATCTATTTTTGTTACTTGTTCTTATATCCCACCTTGCTCTGACGTAATAATTTATGAGCAACATCTATCTGCTATTAAATCTATTTTATCCTTTCTTCCCAACAGGGACCTTTTGATTGTTTTGGGTGACCTGATATTTCTTGGTCCCCTCCTACCGACTCACTTGTCGCTATACCTTTATCTGCCCATGAATTTGTAGATGGTCTTTTAGAATTATCGTTACGGCAAGGTAGCTTTATACGAAATTCATGTGTTGTGTTGTATTTTTTTCTGATCCGTCTGAAGTCACGGTATCTAGAATTGACGCTCTTGTGGTACCAGAAGACCGATACCACCCTACAATTGAATTGACAATTTGCTTACCCTACCTTGAGACCCTCTCTCCTTTAGTTACGCCAACTAAAATGAGATGTATTTTTTTGAAAATGTGACTATAACAAACTTAACTATATGATTTTCCAATATAATTGGACAGATTTTTATAACTGTATGGACATCGAAAGTGCCACTGAACTATTCTATAGCGTTTTAAACACTTTCTTTAATGAATGCGTTCCTGATAGGCTTCCTCCAAAACCGAACAGGCCCCCCTGGTTTACCAATGCGCTTCAAAGACTTAAAAATCTTAAAACAAACACTTATAAAAAGTATCAAAAATCTGGTAAGCCGAGCGATTTTTCGAAATATGTAGTGGCTCGATCCGATTTTAATGTTCTTAACTATCATTGCTATTCTATGTATTTAAATCGATATAAATTTGAATTTTCAAATGATCCGAAGCAGTTTTATAACTTCGTTAACGCTAAGCGTAAGTTAGGTTAGGTTAGGTTTGAACGGCTGCCAGACTATCGTCTGGCACACTTAGACCTCTGTGGGTCCGTTGTGATACCGTATGATCTCATTGTCCCTTTTTACGGGAACCCCCGTCTCTTGTGTCTCGTCCTAGAGACCTAGAGAGCATCTCATGATGATTAGCATGTCTTCCACCCTGAAGATTTTACAAAGGAGTTTAAATCCTTGAGATTGATCTCCGATATTTCGTTCAGATCGTTAAGGAAAGGATATCCTAAGTGCTTCAGTCTAAGCCTGCAGAGGGCTGGGCAGTAGCAGAGAAGGTGTTCCACCGTTTCTTCTTCTTCCTCGTCCCTGCAGCTTCTACAAAAGTCATTTTTTGGGGCTTTTAGTCTACCGGCATGTGTGCCGACTAGCCAGTGGCCTGTAAGGGCTCGAACTAACATGCCACACTCTGTGCGGCTAAGTTTGAGTAGTGCTAACGTTCTTTTATTGTTAATCACCGGCCATGTCTGATGTGTGATACGGCACTTTGGTGCATTCTGCCAATTAGTGTTGGCTTGTTTGATGAGTTCGTTTCTAATATTTAGCTTACAAGTTGCCATGGGCATACCGACACTCTCCTTTTCCGGAAGGAGAGGCATGATGGTGCCCTGCCTGGCTAACTCATCCGCTATGCAGTTGCCTACGATGTCCCGGTGACCCGGAACCCATATTAGGCTGATAGTAAACTGTCTAGCCATCTCGTGGAGAGATTTGCGACAGTCTGCTATTGTTCGTGAGTTTGTGTTTGTCGAGTAGATTGATTTAATAGCTGCTTGGCTATCACTATATATATTAAGGTGTCTACTTAGGTTGGTGTTCCCTAAGCAGTCGACTGCCTCCTTTATAGCGTGTACTTCCGCTTGGAAGACGCTACAGTGGTCCGGGAGTCTGAATGACTTCCTGATGCCTAATTGTTCGGAGTATACCCCTCCGCCAACGTGTCCGTCCAGTTTTGAGCCGTCTGTGTAAAAACAGATTGCGTCTGGCGAGCCTGGTCTGCCCTGCTGCCATTCCTCCCTATCTGGGATCAGGGCCTCGAAGGGTGTGTGTTTGTACTCATAGGGTTTACATAGGTCCGTTTTCTTAGGAATTGACTTATCATGCTGAAGTATATTGGCATGACCGTAAAGTTGGGCTTTCCATTGCCCAGTATCCCTTAGTCGAATGGCTGTCGATTTTGCCCTTTCCATGCCTGCTAAGTCCAGGCTCGGGAGGTTCAAGATCGCATTCAGCGCTTCGTTTGGGGTAGTTCTAAGAGCTCCACTAATACACAGAGCCGCCATCCGCTGTACTTTGTTTAGTGGAGTTAGGATACATCGTTTTCGTAGAGCGGTCCACCATAAAGCCACTCCGTATAGGAGAATTGGCTTGACTACCGCTGTGTAGATCCAGTTTACAATTTTGGGTGACATTCCCCATTTTAGCCCAATTGCCTTTTTACAGGAGTAAAGTGCGATTGTTGCCTTTTTGATTCTCTCTTGGTTGTTCAAGCCCCATTTAAGGCGCTTATCTAATACCAACCCCAGGTATCTGGCGTGCTCGCTAAAAGAGAGATTGCAGTTATTTAGTGTGGGTGGGTTGAGTTGTGGGATCTTGTACCTATTCGTAAATAGGACAAGCTCCGTTTTTGAGGGATTTACCCCGAGTCCGTTCTTTATCGTCCATTCCGATAGTATTTTTAGTTTTGCGGTCATAAGATCGCAGAGTGTTTGTGGATACCTGCCATTAAAGATGATGGCGACATCGTCTGCGTATGCCACCACTTTGCATCCTCCTCCTTCCAGGATTCGCAGTAGTCTATTTACTGCGATGTTCCACAGAAGGGGGGATAGAACGCCCCCTTGTGGGGTTCCTCTGTTCACTAGTCTAGTTTGGGTTGAGGCCCCTAGTGCGGCCGTGACCATTCTGCTTATCAGCAGTTTATGGATCAGCCCCACTAGTTGAGCCTCAGCCCCTAGTTCAGTGAGTGAATCCGTTATTGCTGTGGGTAGTACGTTGTTGAAGGCTCCTTCTATGTCTAGGAATGCGATCAGTGTGTACTCCTTATTGTTGAGTGATTTCTCGATGCTACTTACCACGACATGTAGCGCCGATTCTGTTGACTTACCCTTGGTGTAGGCGTGCTGTGCCTCGGACAGTTGTGCCGGGTTTATGGTGGCTCTCAGGTGTAGGCTTAACAGCCTCTCGAAGCTTTTAAGCAGGAAAGATGTCAGGCTTATTGGCCTGAAGTCCTTAGCTGTGGTGTGGGTGGCCTTTCCTGCCTTGGGAATGAAGACCACTTTCGTTTCCCGCCATCCGGTTGGTAGCTCTCCTACCGCCAAAATGGTGCGGAAGATTTTCCTAAGCCAGTTTATAGCTAGCTGACCAGCTTGTTGGATATGTGCCGGTATTATACCGTCTGGTCCCGGTGATTTGTAGGGTTTGAAGCTCTGAATGGCCCATTTAATATTGCGGTCTGATATGAGGAGATCTAGATTGATCCCTTCTCCGCCAATTCTTTCTGGAGGTTGCCCAGTTTGTTGGCTTCCCGGGAAGTGAGCGTCTAGGAGTAGATCTAGGGACTCGCTGCTAGAGTCCGACCAGGATCCATTAGCTTTCTGTAGATAGCCTAGGGGCGCGGCTGTCTTGGAGAGTATTTTTCTGAGCCTTGCAGCATCAGTCGTTTCTTCTATATCAGAGCAGAAACTGTGCCATGCGGCTCGTTTCGCTCTTCTAAGGGCCTTTTTGTACGAGGCTAATTCGCGTTTGTAGCATTGCCAGTTCATTTCCTCGTTCCCTGCCCTTGCTCTGTTAAACAGGCCTCTGCAGCTGGATCTGAGGATTGATAGTTGTTGCGTCCACCAGGGGGGTTTTTTCTTCCCTCTTGGTTTCCCTATTGGGCATGCAACTTTGAAAGCCGAGTTGCACGCATTTGTGAATATATCTACTGTTTTATCCAGCTCATGCGGATCAGTTATGTTTTCTGACGGTTCCATTGGAAGGATATCCGTCAGAACTACTTTGTACATGGGCCAGTCAGCCCTTCTGGGATTTGCGTAGCCGACCGGCAAGGGTGAGTCAAGGGACAATATTGTTTCAATAAATCTATGGTCTGAGAAAGAGTGCTGGTCAGAGACGAACCAGTTACTGACTGCACTTACCAGCGAATCTGATACCAACGTTAGATCTATGATCGTTTGGCACACTTTGGTTATGAAGGTAGGGACATTTCCCCTATTGCATAAAAATAGGTTCGAGTTAAGAATAAAATCGAAAAGAGACTCACCTCTATCGTTGTTGTATGGGCAACCCCACTGGGTGTGATGGGCGTTGGCGTCGCAGCCTATTACCAAACCTGTCTTGAGCTCTTCGCATTCCTTTGCCAGTCCTCTGACTAGCGCGTCTGGGGGGTCTACCTCTTCTGAGGCCATGTAGGCCGATAGCAGCCTTATTGAGCCAATTTGCAGCTCCAGGCTTATTGCCGTGTTGTCTCCGTTGCTGTAATTGCGAAGCAGAAATGTATTAAGATGCCGTTTGGCTAAAATGCAGGTTCGAATTTTACCTTGTTTGGGGTCAAGCATCAGCTTGTATTCTTTTGTTCCTAGTCCAGCAACCTTGCCTCCTGCTATCCAAGGTTCCTGAACTAAGACCACGTCGGCTTCGCCTTTGGCAAGGCGAAGCAATAGGGCAGCGGACGCTGCTTTACTGTGGTGTAGGTTGATCTGCAGGAGTCTTAGTGACATCCCCAGCTGCAACCTCCACCACAGTAACGTCGGCCTCCGAATCGCTCAGGTCCACTTCATCGATTGCCGGTCCCAGCGCTCGCATCTCTCTGCTCAGCGATGAGTCGGTTGAATAGCCGTCCTCCGGCACACCAGGGGCCTCCACTTCCTCCGCAAGAACCTGCTCAGCTGGGTTGCCGGCAGGGCTTCCTTTGGAACTGGAGTCCCCTTTGTAGATCTTTATATGGACGGCGCTGAAGCCAAAGTTGAGCACCCCCCGAGCAGCCTCTATGGGAGCGATCGACTCCTTGTTAAGCACCACGATCGCCTGATTGACATCACCTGCATGCTCCTCCACCTTTACGACTTTCCAGTCCTTAGTGGGGAGGTGTGGGTTGCACTCTTGCAACATGTATAGGATATCCTCCGGTGATTTTATGGCTGCTGGGAGCCAAATCCTGGCTCGGGGTCTACTGGGGACGTCACACCAATCTAGTGCGACTATGTTCGCCCCATCGTAGACTGCACCGAGCTGCGCTGTCGCCTGCTTATATAGATCAGCTGATCGCTGATTGTCGCAGGCCACCACCTTTACACTGCCCTGGTACCAGCCCGCGTCCATGCAGCAAGGCGACGAACCGGGCTTCTCGCGTACCATACGCAGGCATATGAGAGACAGCTGGGACTCAACCGCCTTCCATTTGTTTCTGGGGATCCTGCTCTCCGGATTTCCCCTGTCAACGAGTCCCAGAAGGACCCGATCTTTCGCGATCTCGGCAAAGGAGACCGACGGCTGGATCTTCGATCTCTTCGCCGACGGACCAGGCAGCTCTATAGAGCGTTGCCCCTTCACCTGGGCGCCTTCCTGTTGGGTGCTCTCCTGCCCATAGTTTGGGAACACCGTCCTGGCCCACTCTACCTTCTTCAGCCATTCGGGCGAAGGCGTGGCGACTTTGCTTCTGGCATGTGAGCGCAGGGTTTGGGCGGCCATCCGTCTCTCTGCGTAAGTAAACTTCGTGACACCAGCGGGTGACCCGATCGACTTTGCTGCGCCTACCGCATTTTTAGGCGCAGATGCGCGCATAGCGGAGGCGTTAGCGACAGTCTTTCTGTCCCCCATCACCCCTTGTTTGGGATGAGGCCCCTTCTGAGCCTTACTGGTGTTAGCAACAGAGCCAACGCTCGTCGTTGCAGTGGTGGGTTTGTTGAGAGTACCCGTCTCTGGTTTTGTCTTGTTTTTTATTGATGCTTCCATATTTGGTCCCACGAGTTGCGGAGAAGGGGAAAGGTCCGCCCGGGCAGAGATCCGGGGTACCCGGGTAGGGCGATAGTTAGAACAGGGGGTCGCCGTCTCCCTGAGCCCACCGTTCAAGACTGGGCTAGTTTTTGATCCGGGCCCCCAGCCAGGCTGACTCTCGGCACGGTCCGAATTACACCTTAGTCCGGCCCGGAGTGAAATGATGTTTGGGAGAGGAGGGGGTAGGTGGTGTGTAGGGTTTTGGAGTTTGTGTAGAGCAACTATTTAGATGCGGCTGAACAAATCGCATCGTCGGTACTGCGCCGATGCAAGATACCCGCTGGTTGTCCGGGGCTGATTATTTGCTGGGGCTTCCGTCCACGATTCCGTGATTGACTTCTGCCACCAGTTTATTCACAGCTGACCTCCGGAAGTGGAGGTCGTTCGCTATCCGCAACCTGCGACCCGCTCGGTGGCCCCAGCTAGGCGGCTTCGGAACCATCTCACAAGTTCTTCAGGCCGAGAGACAAGCGTAAGTTATCGGCATTACCTTTAGTGGTTCGTTTAAACTCAATGAAAGCATCGACGGATTCTGAAATTGCTGATTTATTTGCTGACTTTTTCCAAACTACTTATAGTTCGTCTTCTTGGTCAAACTCTAACTACCCTAATCCCTTAAATAGGGCAAATTGTATTTTTCCCCCGTAATTACCGAAAGTTCTCTCTTAAGTGACTTAGAAACAACAACGCCAACTTATTCTCCTGGTCCTGATGGACTTTCTGGGTGTGTTCTTAAGTATTGTGCATCATCCATTTGCAAACCGATTCTTAAACTTTTTCATTTGTCTATTTCATCATCTGTTTTTCCAACTATCTGGAAGGAATCTTTCATTATTCCACTTCACAAAAAGGGTGCGAAGGCGGATGCCCAGAATTACAGAGGTATTTCTAAATTGTCGGCAATTCCTAAAGCATTTGAGCGTATTATTAATTCTCATTTGCAACATTTGTGTTCCTCGCTAATATCACCGTGTCAGCATGGTTTTGTTAAGCGAAGATCGACCACCACGAACCTTCTTGAATTGACATCCATTGTAATACAGGGATTTAAAAAAAAAATGCACACTGACGTTATATATACAGATTTCAGCAAAGCCTTTGACTCTGTTAACCACTCTCTCCTTTTATTCAAATTAGATCAGCTTGGGTTTCCATGTAATCTATTAACTTGGATTTCAAGTTATTTGAATAAAAGGACTCAGAGGATTATATTTAAAAACGCGTTTTCCAAAATGGCCCTTTGGGCCCTTTGCTCTCTCTTGTGTACTAATGTATGCTGATGATGTTAAGCTTTGTTTGACATATAATAATATTGAGTCTGGTTTTGGCTTACAATCAGACATTGATCACTTTCAGATATAGTGTGAGTACAACCTCTTAAATTTGAACTTCTTAAATTGTAACGTAATGACCTTTTACAGAGGTACTCATATGTTTATAAGTTATTCGCTTCAGAACTCCCCACTTGATCGTATATATTCAGTAAACGATTTAGGTGTTCTTCTGGACCCGAAGCTTAGATTTGACTGCCACATAATGTCGACTGTCAACAAAGCAATGAGCGTTCTTGGGTTTATAAAGCGTTGGACAAAAGAATTTGATGACCCTTATATAACCAAATTATTATTCACCTCCCTTGTCCGTCCTATTTTGGAATATTGTTTTTCAGTTTGGAGTCCACAATATCAAGTTCACATCGACCGTATTGAGTCGGTACAGAAAAAATTTCTTCTTTTTGCCCTTCGTAGTTTGAACTGGGATCAAAACGTAAGGCTTCCTTCCTACCAGAGTAGATTACTTTTGCTTACTTACTTATCTACACTTGAAAACCGTAGAATAATGCTTGGTACTATTTTTATGCAAAATCTTTTAAGAGGTTATATTGATTCTGTAGAACTGGTAAACCGTTGAACTTTTAATGTTCCCGTTAGACTAACACGAAATTACTACCCTCTTAATTTGCCTCGATGTACATCAAATTTTACTCTGCATGAGCCCTTTAACGTCCTATGTAATAATTACAAAAATCTTTATCAATTAATTTGCACTTCAACTTCTATCCCTGTATTAAAAACTACAATTTTATCTCATTTGCTTCAATCTTAGTTGTAACCATTAGAATCTTAATGTGTCCCGTCTCTATTTTGTCTCATGTATTTTCCTCGCGAACTCGCATATTTGCCCAAATTGAAAAAAGGGTCCCGCGCGTAGCATGCACGTGCTTGGTATCGTTGGGCCACTTGTTTGTACTGTTCGTAGTGCATCAACGTCCATCATATATCATATATATATGTATATATATCAGGGATCGTAACTGTTATGAGTTTTATTTTAAAAATCGCTTTTCAATCATTATGCCACAAATTTTAAGTAAAACTCAAAAAATAATCGTTATTCTGTGTTTTATATAATCAAAATAATCTAAATCAATATAATTGAAGACTATTAAAAAAGTCAGTGTGGAAATTCACCCAAAACGGATTGACATAAAAATCTGAAAAAAAACATAAATTCGGAAATAATTAGGAGCCGAGTGTATGATATAAATTAGAGCCATAAGCAGCCCCAAAGTGCCCCAAAATTCGATTTGTTTATTTCTTAATTTTTTCTTTTGCAATTTTTCTGTTATAAATGTTGTCAAAATGGTTTAAAAAATGGCTCTTCATAATTTTATGGGATACCCGCAAATAACTGCATTTAAACTTTTTTGAAATTCAGCCCCCTTCATCAAGGTCGCCAATTTGGTTTTTTTTATTGTGACGTCATGGGCTCCCACCTATATGTTGTTGTTTTTTTTATTCAGACGTTCCTCCAAGTGTTACCGTGCAAAGGCAAGGAAAAATACCACAGCCACAAAATGCCTAAAAATGCGCCTAAAAATGCGAATATATCGATAATTTTTTTTTGTTGCTTCATTCTTTTAGCTAACCGTTAAATTTTAAATTATCGGTGGAGCTATCCAATTCCCCTTAAGAAAATTTCAAGGAAAAGTCGTATGTATATACATTTAAAGTCGGATTTTAAATGATTTTACTATTTGCAAAATCATGCTGCTCCGATCAGTTTTAGATTTTGCTAACAGTTTTACAATCGAAGTTTTCCTTAAATTTGTTTTTATTTTTAAATTCTAAAAACCCGATAAGCTAAGACGAAATGTTTCCAAACTACTTATTACCTTTCAAATGTTGAATTATTGACAAATCGTGGATTTGTAAAAACAAAATAAAAACATAAATTGGCCCCGTTGCGTACACACACACGCACGCTAAAATGCGTATTTACACCCCCAACCATTAGATATGTGGAAGTGTGCGTGTGTGTGTGCATTTCACCTGACTAAGGAAGTAAGATTTGCTTAAGTTCAAATTCATGATAATACTGATATTCTATTGCTAAAAGAATATCATTTTCATTTCCACAACAGGTTTGAGACATTTTCAAACGGATTTTTGTGTTTTAAAATTAAAATTATAATATTAAAAAAACATAAATATTCAAATCAATTAATTCTTTTGCTATTTCCTACACTTGACTCATATTGTTTAAACAAATTGAAATGTTTAAACAATTTCATTCACGGCTTCTCCCCCCACCTGCCTTTCTGACATTGTTAATAAAAAAATTAATTTGTTAATAATCCTAATCAAGGTGAAAAATTAATGAAAACAAAATATTGAAAACCAAAAAATAATTCTAAAATGCGAATTAATTTTCTTGATGTTCTATAAATAGATCATTCATAAATATTTGCTTCTCTTTTGATTTTGTTATTGTCAACCTAATGGTTCAAAAAATATGTCCACTGTCAGGTCGTAGACATTTACTTTAAAAAATAACACAAAATATGTGATATTTGTGATTTTTATACGTACCACTAAATGACCATTTGCTGCAGTGCTTTTAAGTGGTAACGTAGCTCAGGTGTTTGAGGTTGCTTCTAAATGGAATGTTATGTGCAGGTTGTGGGTTCAAGCCCACTTAAGTTCTTGCCAATGTAGATTTTGACTTTTTTTTTTTTACTTTGTAACTGAACTCTATTATTGGTAAGAACTCGGATTTAAAAACACGACCTTTAAATTGCAAGGAAGCCACATCGTACAACAACACCAACCCTTTAGAAAGCATGTAGTCTTTTCCCTTTGCATACTTTTATAGGTATCACTAAATGACCATTTGCTGCAGTGCTTTTAAGTGGTAATGTAGCTCAGGTGTCTGAGGTTGCATTTAAAAGCAATGTGATCTGCAGGTCATGGGTTCAAACCCACCAAAGTTCTTGCCAATGTAGATTTTGACTTTTTTTTTCCTTTCAAGTGTTCTTTACTGTGGTTTCCCTTTTAAACTTCTTCTAAGTCAAGAGTATGTGATTTTTTATTAACCCTTTAGTTACCAATGTGCATAAAATTACCTTTTCTACATTCTTCGGTTCTGATAGTAATAGTACATTAATATTATTTGTCAAGCAAATAAAGTAAACATAGCTTGGTTTAAATGTTGAAAAAATTGCATATTTTTTAAATTAAAATTTAAAAAATTAAGTTAAGCTTAAAAAAAATAAAGATTAATAAATTAATTAAATCAATTTTAATTTCAATTTATAATTTTTGTTATTATAATTTAAAAAAAGAGTTCTAATATGAATAAAAACAATGAATAATCTTAATTTTAGATTGTTTTTGATAAACATTTTATTGTTTTTGTCCTTCTATATAATAGCGATCGGTATTTTTTAAAAAAATTGAAAATTAATATAATTATAGAAAAAGATCCTACCATATTTAAAATCTTCGGGATTAAAAGGTTAAGTTCAAAGAGAGGGAAGTAAACTGATGGAATACACACACATACATACATTCGTAATTCGGCAAATTTGCACTTATATATGTTTTTAGGGAGCAATTCTTTCAGTTTCAAAATGAATCCCCATGGAAGTGGTTCTGGGCAGTGGGTTGCATGGCAACCCAATTTCACGGCAGCTCCAGCTAGCTATTCGAGCTATCCATATAGCTCTGGAGTTCCGCCTCCAGTTGTGTGCCAACACGTACCGCAACCCGTACCGCAACCCGTACCGCAACCCGTACCGCAACCTGTCCCACTGCACTTCGCGCAGCACTTCCCGCAACACGTTGCGCAGCATTTCCCGCTACACGTTGCGCAACATGCACCGCAACATGCGCAATGTGTTCAGGGGAAATCAATAAATGAGCAAGGATCTAAAAGTTATATGGGAACAAAGCAACATTTTATTAAAGTTAACCAGCAGTTAAAAATGCAAAGTAAAACGATAAAAACTTTGACGCAAACGTGCAAGAGGTTGCAGAAGGAACTTAACACAATGAAGAAGAAGGTAGCAGACCTGGAGAATACTCGGGAAAACGTATATGCAATGGAAAAGAAATTTAAGAATCTGTGCCTTCAGCCAGGTCGTAGACCTTCAATTTAATCAAAGTTGTTAATTTTTTGAAAAAATAAAATGTAAAAACTGAATTATTTTTGTCTTTTTATTCTTCTTTTTCTCATTTTTAGCAAGTGCAAGTGAACAATAATAACACCAACTCTTTAGGAAGCATTTAATCTTTTGCATACTTTTTTACCTGAGTGTAGCTCAGGTGGTTAGTGTGCACGTAAATGCAACGTAACCTGTTGGTCGTGGGTTCAAGTCCACTTCAGTTCTTGCCAAAATTGAGATTGATTATATTTTTTTTTTACTTTGTAAACTATTCTTATGTTCCATCCAAATATTACGTAATCAATTAAGGCTTGAAAAGGGAGGGGGTAAAAATGGAATTATTTTCGTCTTTTTATTCTTCTCTTTCTCACTTTACAAATGCAAGGAACAAAATAACCCCGACTCTTTAGGAACATTAACTTTGCAACTTTTTTACGGCCCAAAATACCCTTTGCCGTAATTTGTTTAATGAAGTGACTCAGGTGGTTAGTGTGCATAATCACACCTTTGGTCTGGTCAGCCCACTTCAGTTCTTCCAAAATTGAATTGACATTATTTTTATTTTTACTTTGTAGACTATTCTTAGCCATCCAAATATACGTAATCAATAAGCTTGAAAAGGAGGGGGAAAAATTGAATTATTTCGTCTTTTTATTCTTCTCTTTCTCATCTTTACAAATGCAAAACAATAATAACCCCACTCTTTAGGAAGCATTAACTTTTGCATACTTTTTTACGGCCCATTAAATGACCCTTTGCCGTAATTTATTTAAGTGATAGTGTAGATCAGGTGGTTAGTGTGCACGTAAATGCAACGTAACCTGTTGGTCGTGGGTTCAAGCCCACTTCAGTTCTTGCCAAAATTCATATGGACATTATTTTTTTTTTTACTTTGTAAACTATTCTTATGTTCCATCCAAATATTACGTAATCAATTAAGGCTTGAAAAGGGAGGGGGTAAAAATTGAATTATTTTCGTCTTTTTATTCTTCTCTTTCTCATCTTTAGCAAAGTGCAAGTGAACAATAATAACCCCGACTCTTTAGGAAGCATTTAATCTTTTGCATACTTTTTTACGGCCCATTAAATGACCCTTTGCCGTAATTTATTTAAGTGATAGTGTAGCTCAGGTGGTTAGTGTGCACGTAAATGCAACGTAACCTGTTGGTCGTGGGTTCAAGCCCACTTCAGTTCTTGCCAAAATTGATATTGACATTATTTTTTTTTTTACTTTGTAAACTATTTTTATGTGCCATCCAAATATTACGTAATCAATTAATGCTTGAGAAGGGAGGCTGGGAGTTATCTTTGTCAGCCAAATGATATCTTATTAGAAACAAGGATTACATGGTGGACAATGTTTTTGGGGGTCCAAAAGCGTCAAAATTATTATAACGTTATACATGGGCCTATACTTCATTTTAAAATACTTTTTTTTCTGTTCTTCTACTTTACTTCTTTGGTGGAGTGCAGCTGCACATAGAATAAAGAGAGAGATGAGAGAAAAAATAAATTAACGGTTTTTTTTTGTTTTTGTTAGATACCCGTAAGAGAATATCTGCATATTTATTTTCTCTTATTTTCTTAACTTTAATTTTGGCAAGAGGATTGAATCTGCTTCTCCTATACTTTAATCTGCCAATTACCAAAGAGCTTGGTGGTCTAGAGTGTAAATGCATCTATGAGTAATGAATGCAGAATGGTTGAGGGGATTTTTGGTTTTATGGGTTCAAATCCCGCCCAAAGCTTCGAATTTTTTACTTCTTTTTTTTTGTAATGCAGATTTTTATTCACAACACAAATTTGTTTTACAAAAACCAATAAAAACGAAAGCTAAGAGAGGAAGTTAAGAGAAATGTAGTGTGTAGTGATATGGTTTGCAAAACATATTTCATTAATTTGTCTGCAAATTGGTTTCACAGTTTTCTCTTGGCAATTAGTTATCGTTGAGTTCGCTTGATGATAAGAAGAAAAGTGTTGTAATCAATTTTCATACATTAAAACCAGTTAAATTGTGATTACACAAATTATTGTTTAAACTTTATTTCCGTTAACCATTTCGTGGTAAGACAGAATCTTTCCTAATTAAAATTAAGTTGATATTTGGTTGCCAAGGCGGAATTTGTATAACAATATTCTGTACACTGAAAATAATTTCAGTGACGCCACTTAGCCATTTATTAAAGCTACTATACAACAATAAGTTGTTTAACCGAATTGACCTTGAGTTTAGAAAACAACTCTATAGCTGACCCTATAGCTTTAATGGTCAAACTTTTGTTTGTTGGATTGTGAAACTAAGCGTTATACATTTTGAAAAAAATAATTTTCAAACTGTTGCTTTAACCAATCTATCTGTAATCGGCAGACTTTTTTAAAAATTAAAATTTCTTAATATTTAAAAAAATAATTAGCTTACATTTAGTTAGCTTTTTGGTTGCCAAGACGAAGTTTGTATAACACACTCTGTAATTTCCAAATAATTTGAGTAACGTCTATTAAACCTATTACAAAAGCTAAAAAGCAATAAGTTATATTAAACCGGTTAGACCTTGAGTTTACAAAATAACTCTATAGCTGCTTCTATAGCTTTAATGGTCAAAATAACAAACTTTTGTTTGTTGGATTGTGAAATTAAGCGTTATACATATTGAAAAATAAAATAAAAATTCAAAACTGTTGCCTTAAGCAATCTATCTGTAATCGGCAACTTCTTTAAAACTTGAAATTTATTAACATTTCAAAATTTCAAAATTAAGTTACATTTAGTTTTGCATGAAAATTATTTAAATTACATTTGATACGCATGTTACTTTTTAGTCTTAACTAACTGAACTATTATCTTTATATCTGCAAATCTTTGCTGTGCAGTGTCAAGTTATTTTTTGCAATATATTTTGCAAATATATAAACATCAATTTTAATATTGCAAAAACTTATATATTTAAAAAAAGTTAGATAAATAACTATTTAAATTACAAGCATTTTAAAATATTGATTTTTTTCTAAATTTACTGCTTACAATGGAAGTAGAGTATTTAGATATAGATGGTGCTCTGGTACCTCACTCTGTTGTGCATATAACAGGTGATGGAGCTTGCTTATTCCGAGCCGTGTCCTACGTTTTGTTTGACAATGAAAGTTATGCTGATGTAATTCGAAACTCAATAGTTAGATTAGTAGTTAGCCAATGGAGTTCGTTTGCTAATGCCACTAATAATTCTAATGGAAATCCTTATCCCAATCCTGTGGATTATGAAAATGACATGATAAAACCGCACACGTATGGTTCGTTTGCTGAGCTAACAGCTGCTGGTCAACTGTACCCTATTTATATAGAAATTTACTATAATCAAAACCGCATTGCAGTTACTGGTACAGAGGGCAGTACCATAAAAAGACTTCGTTTCAGTGAAAAAGGAGGAGGACATTATGATGTCTACAAGCCTATTGAAACCTTTAATGATAGTAGCTCTCCCACTCAAAATATATTACAAGTTCCTTCTATGAAAAAAAGAACACTAAAAGAAGAGTTCAACTTACTGATATTACTCGAAAAAAAAGAAAAAGATTGAAAATAAGAACTATTATGATAGACATCGTGAGGAACGAAACACAAAAAATAAAACACAACGAATTAATACAAAGCGTGCACATTCGTGGGATGCAAAATATAATTCTGGTTTTTTATACGATTTAAATCTGGCATACAATTCTGATAAATCAGTTGATATTGGAATAATGAATAATAGATGCTCATTTTGTGGCGCCTTAAAATGGAAGGAAGAGTCAAAAGGTATGTGTTGCAAAGAGGGAAAAGTTCAGCTTCCATCTTTTAAAACATTACCAGATCCTCTTTCAAGTCTTTTAAACGGTGATCACCCAGACCATACACATTTCATGGGCCTTACCAGAAAATATAATAATTGCTTTCAGATGACTTCATTTGGTGCGACAAAAGTTATTAATGAAGGATATATGCCCACATTTAAGGTACAGGGGCAAGTTTACCATTTAGTTGGTAGCGTTTTGCCGGCTTCTGAAAAGGAAGCTCAGTTTCTTCAAATTTATTTTATTGGCGAGGACAATGCAGAAGCCGATTTAAGGTGTAAAAACAGTCCTGGAGTTAAAAATGATTTAGTTAAATCACTGCAGTCGATGCTGCATAAAAGTAATCCATATGTTAAGGATTTTAAAACTGCTCTTAAAAGAGTTCCAAAGAATTGTAGCCATTTTAAAATGGTTATTCACGCCAATAAAAGGCCTGTTAGGGCTCATAGAGGTTGTTATAACGCACCCCAAGCAAATGAGGTCGCTTTGGTATTAGTTGACCAACAATTTGAAAAAAGGTACATTATTGTTGAGGGTTATAATAATCAATTAAAAAGAATCAGTGAACTTCACCGATCTTATGACGCCCTACAATATCCATTAATTTTTTGTCATGGAGAAGATGGTTATACTACAGATATACCCAAAATTGACCCTGTTTCAAAAAAAACGTTAAGAAAACAGTCTCAGCATTAGATTTTTACAGTTTCCGAATAATGCTTAGAGAAAATGAATGTAACCACCTGCACTATTTTAGAGCTCTCTTCAGCCAATTTTTGGTTGATATGTATGCTAAAATAGAAACAGAAAGGCTTAATTTTATTCGGCTAAATCAAAAAAAGCTGAGAGCAGAAAGCTACATACATCTTCAAGATGCTATAGGTAGGAACGATGTAGATTTAGCTCAGTTTGGACAGATGGTAATTTTACCTTCTTCCTTTACTGGTTCGCCAAGGTACATGCACGAAAAAACTCAAGATGCCATGACGTATGTTCGTTATTATGGTCGTCCTGATCTTTTTATAACATTTACCTGTAATCCTAAATGGAAAGAAATAAAAAGTGCACTATTTTTAGGGCAGAAGCCTCACGATCGTCATGATATTATTTCCCGAGTCTTTCATTTAAAGGTCAAAGCTTTAATGTCTTTAATTAATAAACATAGTTTGTTTGGGGAAGTGCAATGCTTTATGTATACGATAGAGTGGCAGAAACGTGGTCTTCCGCATGCACATATACTGATTTGGTTAAAGTCTAAGATCACGCCTCAACAAATTGATTCCATTATATGTGCAGAAATTCCAGATTCTGAAAAGGATCCTCTCCTATATGAGATTGTTAAGGCTAATATGATTCATGGGCCATGTGGCCGTTTGAACTTAAAATCGCCATGTATGAACGAGGGTAATTGTTCCAAAAAGTTTCCGCGATCGTTGCTTAAGGAAACTGTTACCGGAAAAGATGGTTACCCTAAATATAGGCGAAGATCGCCTGACGATGGTGGCTTCACCATAGAAATTAATGGAAACATAATTGACAATAGGTGGGTAGTGCCTTATAATTGTGTCCTCTTGCGGACCTTTGACGCTCATATTAATGTAGAGGTTTGCAGTTCAATAAAATCAATTAAATACGTTTGCAAATACATCAATAAGGGCAGTGATCAAGCTACAGTTACTCTGGAAAGCGAAAAGAATGAGGTTCAATTTTATCAAAGTGGTCGATATATCAGTAGTTCAGAAGCAGTATGGAGAATTCTTGCTTTCCCAATTCATGAGAGGTTTCCGGCAGTTGTTCATTTGTCTGTCCATTTAGAAAATGGTCAACGAATATATTTTGATCCTAATAATCAAAATCAATTAGTTAACCAGTTAAACAACGCATCAATGACGACACTGACTGGGTTTTTCGAACTTTGTAAAACTGATCTATTTGCAAGGACCCTTCTTTATGTTGAAGTACCTACTTATTTCACGTGGAACAAAAAAAAGTTCCAAAGAAGAAAGAATGGTAGTATTGTACCTGGTTTTCCTGGAATTAAAATGGATAATGTTTTAGGTCGAGTGTATACAATACACCCTAAAAATAGTGAATGCTATTACCTAAGACTTCTTCTTCATTTTTATTTCTTAAAACAGTTAATAATATTACGTATGCCACATTTCAAATGGCATGTAAGGCCCTAGGCTTACTAGAAGATGACAAACACTGGGAATATACTTTAAAGGAAGCCGCTTTATGTAAATCGCCAATTCAATTACGTGATTTATTTGCGGTGATGTTAGTAAATTGTCAAATGGCTGATGCCGCACATCTTTGGGAAATGTATAAAGAAAGCTTTTCAGAAGACATTTTGTACGAATTTTCTCTAATAGTGGCAGAAGTCAATCAAGGTTTAATTGATAGGGTGTTTAATAAATGTCTTACTTTAATCGAAGATATAACACTGTCAATTGGAGGGACGTGTCTATTAGACTATGGTTTGCCCGAACCGATTAGAGTTAGTAGACCACTTATAAATAGGGAATATATAAGCGAAATAAATTACAATATTAGTGAATATGAATTAAGTAAAGACGAAAATTCCCTAAATGATGAACAAAGAATGGTATTTCAAAAAATATTACAAAGTGTTCAAAATGAAGACGGTGAAATATATTTTTTGGATGCCCCCGGTGGCACAGGCAAGACATTTTTATTGAATTTGTTGTTAGCAAAAATACGAAAAAATAATAATGTAGCATTGGCTGTTGCTTCTTCAGGGATAGCTGCTACACTGTTAAATGGAGGTCGCACAGCCCACTCAGTGTTTAAACTTCCTTTGGATTTAATAAATATAGAATTTCCATGTTGCTCAATATCTAAACGGTCTAACATGTCATTGGTTTTTCAAGAATGTAGACTTATTGTTTGGGACGAATGCACCATGGCTCATAAGGGTGGATTTGAAGCTTTGAATAGAATGTTGAAAGATATTCGTGGTAATGATTTTCTAATGGGAGGTATCACGGTTTTATTATCTGGAGATTTTCGACAAACGCTTCCTGTTGTTCCTCGAGGGACAAGGGCTGATGAAATGCAAGCCTGCCTAAAAGCATCATTTCTTTGGCCTACAATTCAAAAATTGTGCCTAACTAAAAACATGCGTGTGCATTTAAAAGGCGATACAACTGCTGGAATTTTTGCACATACATTATTGAGAATTGGAGACGGTGTTTTTCCAACTGTCGAAGGAAAAATAATTATTCCTTCATGCTTAGGAACGGTTGTATCTTCCCTTGACGAACTCACATCAAAAATATTTCCTGAAATTTCTAAAATCTCAACAAAATCATTAGATTGGTTTTCGGAGAGAGCAATATTGACTGCTAGAAATGATAGAGCTGTGTTAATAAATAACACGCTTTTAAAATCATTTGATGGTATTGAAGTTGCGTATAAGTCTATTGATTCAGTCACTGATGTTGATGAAGCAGTTCAGTATCCGGTTGAATTTCTCAACCAACAAAATCCATCCGGAGTTCCCTTACACATTCTTAGGCTAAAGATTGGTGCACCAATTATGCTTTTAAGAAATTTAAGACCTCCAAAACTATGTAACGGTACAAGATTGCAAGTAAAAGCTCTTCATAAAAATTTAATAGAAGCAGTAGTTTTTACTGGCTGTGCCAAAGGAGAAATTGTTTTTATACCTCGAATACCCCTAATACCATCAAACCTACCATTTCAGTTTAAAAGACTACAATTCCCTGTAAAAGTTTGCTTCGCAATAACAATAAATAAATCGCAAGGTCAGACCTTAAAGGTAGCTGGACTAGATTTAAGGGACGATTGCTTTTCTCATGGTCAGTTTTATGTGGCCTGTTCAAGAGTTAGTTCCTCTGAGTCTTTAATTATTTTAGCACCAGAAGGAAAAGCCAAAAATATCGTTTATAGAGAAGTCTTGCAGAAATTGTAAGTTTTTTTAAATATATTTTAAATGCACTGTGGAATAGGCCTCCTGGGGAAACCACAAAAAAAAAAACACGCCAAAACCTCTACCTCTATGGTGGTGTGGAAATGAGGAATGGTTTAAATTTAATTAAAGTAGCAAATATAAATTTAAGTCAGAAGTATAATCTTGATTTCCGCAGGCGAAGCTGCGGGCGACCCTGCTAGTCAAAAATAAAACTCAAAACCGTTTAGTGGCGGCTGTGTAGGGGACTTAAATGTTTTAAAAATGTAGATATGGTACTTGACCCATTGGCTTTTTTTAAGATTTTTACCAAATGAAATCAACCACGGAGAGTATGATTAATTAATATATTTATCTTGCAGCTTAGGGTAAAAACTTTTAACAGATTTTAAGACTGCGAAAAGTAAATTAACTGATATAAATAGGGATCGTAACTGTTATGAGTTTTATTTTAAAAATCGCACATGTAACATACAATGTTTATTAATGACATTTTTTTTATTTAGCTTTACAAATAAACTCAAAACTTGTTTTATTGAATCCGACGATAGCTTGCATCTAATGTCCGTTAGAACTAACTTGAGAGCAGAAAAAGACCTCTCAACGCTCACTTGGGTAGCTGGCACGGCATGAACCACTTTTGCCATTTGATATAGGTATGGGTATATGAATTTTTTCTCCTCCCAATAACTCATGACATCCGAATTTACACAGACTGGCTTGGGACAAAAATTGTCATGGATTTCTCCTCTGCGCGACGTAAATATATTAATTAATCATACTTACCGTGAAAACTGCTACTTACCGGTAAAAATCTTGAAAAAAGACAATGGGTTAAGTACTATATCTACATTTTTAAAACACTTAAATCCCCTACACAGTCGCCACTAAACGGTTTTGAGTTTTATTTTTGATTGATGAAATAAAACTCAGAGAATAAGTTTTATGTTTTAATTTTTATATATTTTTCAATCGGAAAATAAAACTCAGAGAATAAGTTTTATATGTCAAGTTTTATATAAAACTCACAGAAAAACGATTATTGAGTTTGAGTTTGAGTTTTAAATAAAAATTGCAAAATAAAAAAAATCATTGCGAATATGTAAAATACAATGTTTTATAATGCCAGAGGTATAGTTGGTTTTTTTCTAGGAGTCTTCCTTGTCGTTGATTTTTTGTTTGAAAATACAAAAATATCAGTTATTTTCGTTCCCTGATATATACACTTGCCATCGCTATTCAATATTAGCAGGACGGTTCCCAGTCCAGAACCGTCTGCGTGCCGTCTGCATGCATTTTCTTGGCCATGGCAACCTCCTTTAATATTAGCTTTCCCGAAATGATGACCGGCGCAATGATCATCAATAAAATCCAATCCTATAAGCAATGATAATGAATAAGATCATCCTCTTAGTGGAGGTGACTGGAATCTCGAAGTTTATCTGGTACTTAAAACAGTTCATATTTGGGAGCCAATACATTCTTAATGCCTTAATAGGTTAGACTGACTGCAATGGTACTCAGACGGAATCGAGAGCAAAAGTCTCGAATCGTTGCTGGACCACTTTCGCAACTTCCTGCGCGCTGATTTTATAGCACCCGTTACCTGAAGCCGCTTCTCCTCTGCATCTTCTATAGTATGTCCTTCATCAGCACCTCCTCCGCCTTAGAGAATGAAAGCTGCTCAGCCTTTGCCAGCTGTTGAATAACTCTGATAGCCGTAAACGGCGCTGAAGCCGACCCAAAGGCTAGTGTCGATAATGCATAAACGTTAATAGCTCCATCCGCCGCCCGCCATAAAATCCGCTGATATTGGGCGTCCTCTGGATAAACATCTATACAGCGATATATCTTCTGTATATCCGCCGTGAAAACGAAACGATATTTCCGCCAATTGAGTATAACTTTATAAATCCTTTTGCTCGTTCAGATAGTATCCATCCCAAACGAGTATTTGAGCTATGATCTTCTTGTTCCCGGCAGCCGGATTTGTGCTAACAGGTTCACTTCAAGCATGTGGACTCGTTTTGTTCGGTAATAATTCGGATCTGCCAACGGGAGCACCTGGATGTTATTCCATCGTTGCGGCGAAAAGCTAAGACTGGGAGGCAGGATGTTACGAAATTAAGCACATATACGAAATTAACATCGAATAAAAAATTGTGATAAGTAATACTGTTGATTTTAAAATTGGCCGTATACTTGCAACGAACACCGCTCCCTTGACCTACAACAAAAATGCTCTGGCGGCAGATTGTTTTAAATGAAGGGACTAAACAACGTGCTCGGATACTATGATAGCCTCAGATACTTGATCGGCGAGAGCATTTATTATTGCTTGCAGGCCGTTGGTCGGGTTTTGTACCATAATACGAGCCGTAGCGAGAAGTACATTCTTCAAGGAAAGGTCGGATGACGTCGCCGAATGACATCTGTAGGATGCGTGTGGATTCTGTTCCGACACTGTTTCCATGGATGGACTTCCATCACAAACTGCGGTGTCGGCGGCCGGGCAGGATGCGATTGAGCGTGGTTCGATGACTGGTTCTGAACCTGATCCGGGAAATGCAGCAACGTACGATGACGCTGACCGCAAACTTGGCAGCCCTTTTTGCTGCTGCAGCGAGACAAAGGCATACGACTTACTCAGGCAATTGACACATAATTTCGCCCTGCTGACTATATCCTTGCGCCTGTAACAGTTTAACTGCAAGAGAAGCAACGCAAGATGTGGTTGCCGTCACAGTGATAACATGCCTTGTTCGAACGCTTTGCATTCACAAAGTTTGTACGTTTATAAACAACAAAGACAACAAATACCCGGGAAGTTATCTTAGCCCTTAAGGATTATTTTAGAGCATATAACAAGCCCATTGCTGTTTCACATCTAAAGAGTTTGACGATTTTAATGCAGAGGTCGATGTTAAGCATATGAAGATAGCGACGGGATCGCCCCAAGCAAACGGCCAGGTCGAAAGAATCAACAAAGGCCTAGGACCAATGATAGCAAAACTGACGGAACCAGAGACAGAACTGGGACTTAGTAATGTAACGAACTGATTTTTTTGTCTGCTCGCGACTAGGTTTATTCGGCTAGCTTAGAGAAGTTGTGTGTTCGTCCAACCAAATTTATATGAACGTGGCCGCCCAGTAGATCTGTGAAAAAGCACAGAATTCACGGGTTTTCAATTGGGTTTCTTGCGCGTGTGATTGCAGTGGCTTGATGGCTCGGTGGGTCTCGGTATCGCCACTCGTGGACTCACCTCCCGGTGATGCTCGTCTCTGCACGTTGATGCGTCGCTTCGATGTTTGCTTCCCCCGTTGGCTCCGTGCTTCGGTCCTGCAGCTCCCTGTAGCTGCGTGTAGATGCTCGGCAATACTCGTCCCCGATGTATGGGCTCGACTACTTGTAGCGCCTCGGACTCACAACGCGATCAGCCGTGTGGGCTTAGGGAAGCGTCACCGTCCCCAGACTAGGGTGAACAGGTGCTGCGCTCTACAGGGCAACGCCTATAGACACACAACCGCCTGTCCCTTGCTCTGTCTCGGATGGTTCCACTATGGTCTTTCTCGGATCGCACTGACAGTCAAGGTTCTGGACACACGCCGATCGTAGAACCGTTGAGTCTCGACAGCGAAAACAACAACCGGTCTACAGTTCCCCCTTTCTTAATGGTCGTGCCAGGACCTTTTCGATTTCCACTTGACGGACTGGGCTGACGCCTGGACCCGCCAAAGTAGTGCTTGAAACAAGGCACACTGGGTTTAGACGGCCTTAGCCCCGAGCTCACGATCTCTTGTCGCAGGACTTTATCGTTAAATTCTGACTGATCTTGACGGATAAATTTCTCGTGATCGACTAGTCCCGTTGGCACCGCCCGGCGGCCTTATATAGGGCCTCCGGCAACCGTTATTTCCCTCCTGCGCTCTGCCTGCTTAATCTCAAACTCTCACGCTACAAACTCTCTTCATCAGAGTTCTCTCTCCAATTCTTGTTCTCCAAACTCTCTTCGCTGCGCTGCTACTACGCTAATTCGCCGCGTAACTGGTAAGGAACTAGCATGTGTCACCAGAAGAATCCATGCCCGACCACAGGACAATTATGTATGAGGTAGCCTTCAATACAAAACAGCCCCAAACAAAAACCCAGGAAAGCCAACTGGAATAAATTAAGGTCAACCCTAGAGCTAAATCTTTCCAACGAACCGTCAGGATACCCTAGACATCCCTTGGAACTCGATAGAGCAGTAGATACCTTAGGACACGAAATAGTGAATGCCTTTAAAGACAGTTCTCCCTTAGGCAGACAGAACCGGGAAACAAACGCACCGTGATGGAATACCATCTTGAACGGGTACGAGTAACAACTCGAGGGCTCTTCAACAAACCCAAAAGTGAAAGGCTGGGAACTGTGCAGGCAAAGCCTAACGCTTTATAACAAAGAGATCAGGAAATCCATACGGAAGAACTACAGGGACTTCTGTGAGGCATTAAGTAACGTCAAACACTACACTGTGTAATTGAACTTCAACGCAAAACTACCCTCCTGATAGTAAGCACTGAGGGTACGGGTAGTGGATGTATTTTAAAAACCACTGGTCTTCGAGTGGTAGGGCCACGCATAAAATAACACGAATCCCTTAGCCAATACTCCAGCATATTTCAGGCTGAGGTATGCGCTATTGGACGTTGCGCAGAGCCCAACATACAGGATGGATACAAGGAAAAGGACATCTCGATCTTTTTGGACAGCTGAGCAGCAATTACTGCACTCTTCAGTAAAAAATTCACCTCAAAGATAGTCTTAGAGGGGAAGAATCTAAATCTATTGGGCAGTCGAAATAGGCTGGCCCTCAAATGGAATGAAATTGCCGATAAAATGGCAAGATCGGGAGCCGAACAGCCCCTAATAGAATCAGAACCCTACTGTGACATAGGAACCACACAAAATATAAGAATACATTAGGAAAGAAGAAGGTACAATACGGCAAGAACACTGGGAAAAAACTCCAGGCTTAAGGCAAGCCAAAACTTCAATAGATAACTATAACAAGAAGAGGTTCAAGGAACTTATTCAACTAGGGATGAATTCACTTAGGATCGTCACCGGATTACTAACCGGGCACTGCAGACTGAAAAGTCACCTAAATAGGAATAACCAGCAGTAGGACTTGCAGATTTTGTGATATGGAGGACGAAACCTCTAGACACATTATTGCAGACTGTCCAGCCTTAAAAAACGCAAGAAGCAGAACCTTAAGATTCAGAACTCTATCACATGAGCTCTTAGGAAGTATCAACCCATCAAAACTCTTCGACTTTATTTGAGAAAATGAGTTGATATCTGAGCTGTAGGTTCTGAATGGGGGTACAACAGATCTGTACAGGTCGCGGTACACTTAACACCCCAATAATAATAATAATCCCATCTTTATAGCTTTTGTAGTTTCTGAGGTCTTAGCGTTCATTTGGAAGGACAGACGAACACGGATAGATCGATTCGGCAAGTGCTTCTTATCGAGAATATCAGGGGTGACACAGAAATCGCGTTCTGACTGCTAGTCATCGGAAACCCATTTTCTTGTTTAGCCTTTTTACAAATCTTTTTGATGTCGGCTGTTGAGGGCTGACTCCTTTTCTGAATTTAAACACCCTGATTTTTTTATAGCCTTAAGCCTAGTACTCACATCGGCTAAGAGGTTAGGTTACGTTAGGTTAGGTGGGTATGGCTGGGAATTAGAAGCTAATCCCCCACATAGGCCCCATTGGGCCCCTTGTGATACCATGTGATCTCAGAACAGAACCATTTTACCTAGCTCATAGGTTAGTGGGTTTCTTGAACCAGTTGGTTCTTTTTAGGAAAAATAGGAGTTTGGGGATGCTTATGCCTTGTATGACCCCAAGGTATGGAAGCTTGTAGCTTCCTAGTGTTTGAAAGCGTTTGAGGTTGTGCGCTAAGCAGAACCATAGAAGTGTTTAATGTTTTCCTCTTCTTCTATCTGTTTACAGCTGCGACAGTAGTCGTAGCTGCTGAATTTTAGCCTGCGCACGTGTGTTTCTAAAAGACAGGGGCCCGTGAGAGCAATAACACCAGTTTACAAAAAAAAATTGATGAAATACGCACTTTATGAAACTATGATTTTCGGTTAAGGTACATCTCCCTGAGTAAGAAATGGGCACTTTTAATTTTTTGTATGGTACAGTTTTTTTTTTAAGTGTAAAAAACGTTTTTGGCACTTCTTTAATTTCTAACTCGAGTTGTGGTAAACCGATTTGGGCTATCAAAGACTCATTTTACAGGTAAAAGAATACCCTTTAACTTTCTTATACACAGCATTGAGTTCCATTCATTGGTTTAGAAGTTACATAAATGGCTTCTTTAAAAATACACGCCTAAAACCCGAAATTATTTTTATAACTTCTACTTAAAAATACATCTTTAAGCAAACTAACAAGACCATCAACTCAATTAACAACCAAAGGTTCGATTTTATATAGATTATTTCAGTTACAAAAAAGGTGTATTACAGCCCTGTTAGAGACCTCTTAACCTCAGTTAACAGCTGTAAACGGACAAAAAACCAACGTTGTTCCGAGCTTAAAAAATTCATATCAAAAAAATGTACTGGCGGATAGTAACGATCATTAGCTTGTTTTTTTTGTCGAAGTACCATCTAACCATATAAGCTATAAAAATAATTTCGGTTTTTAGGCGTGTATTTTTAAAGTAGCCAAATATGCCAGCTTTTTTGCATTTTTTCCAACTTTTTCATTTTTGACGAAGTGTAGCTTCTAAACCAATGAATGGAACTCAATGCTGTGTATAAGAAAGTTAAAGGTCATTCTTTTACCTGTAAAATGAGTCTTTGATAGCTTAAATCGGTTTACCACAACTCGAGTTAGAAATTAAAGAAGTGCAAAAACGTTTTTTACACTTTAAAAAAAAACTGTACCATACAAAAAATTGAAAGTGCCCATTTCTTACTCAGGGAGATGTACCTTAACCGAAAATCACAGTTTCATAAAGTGCGTATTTCATCAATTTTTTTTTGTAAACCCGTATAATTAGAGGGGAGATGTCCACTCTGTTGTATTGTAAAAGGGTTTTGGTTTTTTTTGGGTTAAAATTTGGCCAAGTGAGCCTGGAGGTGTGGCATGTTAAGATCGTATTCCAGATCGTTGTACAATCTTTGTTTCTGGAGGAGTTTACAGGTAGCCATGGGCATGCCCACCGTGTCCTGATCGCGAAGGATGTCAGCGGTTGTCCCGTGTCTTGCTAGCTCGTCTGCTATGCAGTTGTCTTCAATGTTGCGGTGTCCAGGCACCGAAATGAAGTTCATTCCGAGATGAGTTTCCATCTCGTTCAGAGATTGTCGGCATTCAGAAATAGTTACTGAATATTGTATAGGAGTCGAGGGCCCTGAGGGTTGCCTGACTATCCGAAAAGATGAAGATGTCTGCGTCATAGTGTTTTAATGTATCCAGATGAGACATGGCTTCCTGGATTGCCATAACCTCCGCTTGGAACACACTACAGTGATCTGGTAGAGATCTTTATATCTAGTGCGGGAGAGAAGATTCCCCCACCTTCTTGCAAGTTAAGCTTGGAGCCATCTGTGTATATATTGACGGAGTTCTCAATCTGGTGAGGTAGGTGGTCCCTATCTGAGAGGGTGGGTATGAGAACCTTGTATCTTTTTTCGAAGTTGACTATGGGTGGGACGTAGTCGTTTATACGTGGAATATAACTCTAGTTTGTTAGTATTGTAGAGTGACCCGTCAAGCCTGTTGTCCAGGCCGCCTCTTCGCGAAGCTTTTGGCAAGCAGGTCTATAGGCTTCAGAGGCAGTGGTGCGGAGATCCCCACTGATACAGAGCTCTGCGCTTCCTTGGTTCTTGTGTAGATTATTAAGGTTGTATTGCTTTTCTAGGGAATGCCACCAGACGATGTTTCAGTAGAGAAGGATGGGTTTGACTATCACAGGGTATAGCTAGTGGACTAGAAGAGAAACCACTCTTTCTTTCTATATTTATTTTGCATGCAAAGAGTGCTATGGCCGCTTTACGTGTGCGTTTCGCGATGTTCTCTGCCCAGTAGAGTTTTTTGTCAAGAACGACCACTAAATACTTTGATTGGTTGCTAAGGGTTAGGCGAGTTTGGTGTAGTACTTATACTTCCTTGTAAATAGACCTAGTTCGGTCTTTTCTGGGTTAACACCCACAGCGCGCTGCCCACCTTGAGAGTGTGGAAAGGGCTGTCTCCATCAGGTTACAGAGAGTTTGAGGAAAATTTCCTTGCAGTAGGATAATTGATATTAGTATATTAACTACTATAACCCATAATAGATGGAAAAGTACACCGCCCTTCGGGGTTCCTCTACTGACAGTCTTGGTCGATTTTGCTGATCCCATAGTGGAGTAGACTACCCTACTGGTAAGTATGGTATGTATGAGGTATGAGAAGGCTTGTATAAATATTCCTTTAATGTCCAGCCATATAGTCATAGTCAGTGCTAGACGGTCGTGGAAGATGACCGTTAGCCAAGGGAGGGTTGTATTTAGTGTCCGTTGTAGTTGGGCTGGGGAGAACCCGTCAGGGTTCCCTTATGGGAAGTGCTAGTGTCAGCATATTACCATGGGCCGAGTGCAGATACATATAATGCATACCACACTCTCTCTCTCTCAGTACATTTGATATACATAAGTACATGCTGCGTCGCCGTCGTTTTTAGCTGCGCTAATGCGCTTGAACCTTTTATATTTTTAGAATTAAGACAATTTATGAAGGGAACCCCAACAGTGACGATCAATTCAGCCGGAAAAAAATTTGATCATCTTATAATTTTGTATTTTATTATTAAGAAAAGAAAGAAAGAAATAACATTTGGACTTTTCGTAGAGTATTTTTTGTTTTCTTTAATTTTTTGCTTTGGAAATTTTTTTGAAATTTCGGGTATTTTTATAAACAAATTGGTAATTGTTCATTTATAGCGCTGAAATGTTACCCGAATCGTTTATGTATTTATTTAGACTACATCTATTAAGAATACTAAGAATTGATAATACACAATAAAATAATAAAAAAAAAAAAAATTGGCAGAGCAGATAGCACTGTGTTACAAAATTAATTCTTTCAAAATTTATTTACTTACTTTACTTTAAATTCGTTTTGAATTTCCAAATAAAATTGCGTTCTCAAAAAATTTCGCCTACGCAAGGACTCTGAGCAAAAAAAATTGTCACCTTTCCGTTAGATATACAGTAGATTTTCTCAATATTACACCTTTTTTAGGGATCTTAATCAACTAATAGTCTCAACGACTCCAATTAGCATTAACGATCTAGAAAAATTAGAGAAGAACTAGATAAAGACCATTGATCTCAAGTATCTAAAATCCTTCCACAAACAGCGATCGATCTTATTAACAATAAAACAAAGGTATAACTTAACAATTTCTGTACCAACCATCCTAAATACACCAGCGTCCTTAGATTCTGAAAACGATCGAGCAAAGACAGCAGATTCTGATGCTGCAAGCCAAACAAATTTTGGAAGAAGACATAAATAACCTCACTTTCCCCGCTGTTCTCATTCAATCTGAATTATTAGATCAAGAACAGTCAGATTTTGATACCAGTAACAGTGCAGTAGAACAAAAACCCTACATCATGGCCGATTAATTAGCCGCCTAGAGGGCATATAGAAAGAAAATTGCACACGCTGTGCCTGAACTTGACGAAAGAAAAATTAATCTTCAAGGATTTATTACGGCAGTTAAGTTAGTAAACATGACAAAAGGACCCTTTGAACAACTCGCTGTAGAGGTAATTAAGTCTAAAACAAGAGAAAACGCTATAGTCGAGTGCCTCGACTATCAAATACCCGTTACTCAGCAAAATCAAGCAGTAGCGCCATCTACCGGATTGTTCGTTATTTGCTTATAACTTTTTACTGAGTGGGACCATTTAAAAAAATTTTGGTAGGCATTAATAACCCAAACAAAATGGCATTTACACTTTTGCTCTAGCTTTAAAACTGTGGGCGCCACAGCTTTTCGCTGTGCAAATGTTTACCAAAAGGGCAAAACAGCCAACAACTTTCATCTACTACTATTGATGCAATTATTAAAAAGCTGCGGGACTCGATTGTCGGAGAAAATTCAGATGTTATAAAAGCCAAAATGGCAAATGTTTACCAAAAGCGCAAAACAGCGAAACAATTTTCAAATGAAATTGACAATTTGAGAAAATTGCTGGAATCTGCATATGGGCAATTCTCTGCTGTTGCACGCGACATTCGTACGTTTTGCAGGTGTAAAAAAAACATCTTCCAGGATTTATGTTCTTTTGATTGACATAAAAATCTAAAAAAAACATAAATTCGGAAATAATTAGGAGCATAGTGTAGGATATAAATTCGAACCATAAGCGGGCAAAAAGTGCCCGAAAATTTTAATTGTTTTTATTTTTATTTTTTTCTTTTTCAATTTTTCTGTTATAAATTTTGTCAAAATGGTTTAAAAATGGCTCTTCATAATGTTATGGGATACCAGCAAATACCTTCATTTACACTTTTTTGAAATTCAGCACCTTTCGTCAAGGTCGCGAATTATTCCTTTTGGTTTTTTTTTTATTGTGACGTCATGGGCTCCTACATTTGTGATTTTATTTTACTTTTATTCAGACGTTCCTCTAAGTGTGGCCGTGCAAAGGCAAAGACAAAATACCATAGCACCAAAATTGCTCGGCTAAAAATGCGAATATTTTTATATTTTTGAAATCCGAAAACCCGATAAGCTAGACGAAATGTTTCCAAACTACTTATTACTTTTTAAACGTTGAATTATTGACAAACTGTGGATTTGTAAAGACAAAATAAAAACATAAAATCGCCCCGCTGCGTACACACACACGCACGCTACAATGATATGTGCGTGTGTGTGTGCATTGCAGCTGACTAAGGAAGTGAGATTTGCTTGAATTCAACTACATGAAAATACTGATATCCTTTTGCCCAAAGAATATTTCATTTTCAATTCCACAACAGATTTAAAACATTTTCTAACCGATTTTTGTGTTTTAAAATTCAAAACGCATTGATAGTATTAAAAAACAAGAGGGAACGCTATAGTCGAGTGCCTCGACTATCAAATACCCGTTACTCAGCTAAAGTCAGCAGTCTCAAGCTGGGCAAACCAAGCAGCCGCTTCAAAAAATTAAAAAAATTTCTTCTACATTTCGGTAGGCGTTAATAGCCCAAACAAAATTGCGATTACACTTTTTCTCTAGCTTTAAAACTATGGGCGCCACAGCTTTTCGCAGTTTGTAGGCGTTAGGGGGGAGGGGGGGTTTCCAACTTTGGTCTATCAATATGTATTGATGAAACGAATACACATTGCTTTTCCCGTTAATATAGCTTCAAAACTATGGGTGCAACAGTTTTTCGCGGTTTGTGGGCGTTAGAGGGGGCGTGGCATATCGGAGTGAAAAACTTGCGCTGCGTATTAACCCCTAGAATCTGCATGCCAAATCCCAATCTTCTAGCTTTTATAGTTTCCGAGGTCTCAGCGTTCATACAGACGGGTGCCACTGTTTTTCGCGGTTTGTGGGCGTTAGGAGGGTGGGGGGGTTTCCCACTTTGGTCTATCAATATGTATTGATGAAACAAATACACATTTCTTTTCCTGTTAATATAGCTTCAAAACTGTGGGTGCCACAGTTTTTCGCGGTTTGTAGGCGTTAGAGAGGGCGTGGCACATCGGCGTGAAAAACTTGCGCTGCGTATTAACCCCTAGAATCTGCATGCCAAATCTCAATCTTCTAGCTTTTATAGTTTCCAAGATCTCAGCGTTCATACAGACGGACAGACGGACAGACGGACAGACAGACGGACAGACGGACAGACGGACATGGCTAGATCGACTCGGCTAGTGATCCTGATCAAGAATATATATACTTTATATGGTCGGAAACGCTTCCTTCTGCCTGTTACATACTTTTGCACGAATCTAATATACCCTTTTACTCTACGAGTAACGGGTATAAATATAAATATTCAAATCAATTAATTCTCTTCCTATTTCCTACACTTGCCTCATATTGTTTAAACAAATGGAAATGTTTAAGACATTTCATTCACGGCTTCTCCTCCAACCTGCCTTCCTGCCTTCTAATCTATAACCAATATAAGATTCGGATAAAAAAATGTGTACGGGTCAAAATTCACCCAGAACGGATTGACATAAAAATCTAAAAAAAAAAAAAGTGTTTTTTCTTAATTTTTTCTTTTGCAATTTTTCTGTTATAAATGTTGTCTAAATGGTTTAAAAATTGGCTCTTCATAATTTTATGGGATACCCGCAAATAACTGCATTTTAACTTTTTTGAAATTCAGCCCCCTTCGTCAAGGTCGCCAATTATTCCTTTTGGTTTTCTTTATTGTGACGTCATGGGCTCCCACACAAGTGTTGTTGTTTTTTCTATTCAGACGTTCCTCTAAGTGTGACCGTACAAAGTCAAAGGAAAAATACCACAGTCACAAAATACCAAATTGCGCGCCTAAAAATGCGAATATACCGATTTTTTTTGTTGCTTCATTCTGTTAGCTAAACGTTAAATTTTAAATTATCGGTGGAGCTATTCGGACAGAAAATTAGTATGTAAATACATTTAAACTCTGAGTCAGATTTTTAATAATTTCACTATTTGCAAAATCGTGCTGCTGCGATCAGTTTTAGATTTTGGTAACAGTTTTACAATCGAAGTTTTCCATTAAAATTGTTTTTATTTTTGAAGTCCAAAGACTCGATGTTCACGCCAAAAGGGCGTTTATATTTTGGTGGCAGTGTCGAGCGGCAGTTTTCTCCAGATCTCCACATATACCTCGCTCGCACTGCCCTTCGCTCTCCCTCTCCAACTCTTCCCCAATTGTTATTATTTGCCGGTCATACTGCCAGTTGTTCGAACCCCATTTCGTTCAATTTGTTGTATGATTTCTTGTCTAAATCGAAAAGCGATTTAATCCGACGCAACGGCATTTAATATCTTATTCAATTCCTTTTGTTTGTACGGCATTTTTATACCCTTGCAGAGGGTATAATGATTTCAGTCAGAAGTTTGCAACGCAGTGAAGGAGACGTTTCCGACTCTATAAAGTATATATATTCTTGATCAGCATGACTAGACGAGTCGATCTAGCCATGTCCGTCTGTCCGTCCGTCTGTCCGTCTGTCCGTCCGTCCGTCCGTTTCTACGCAAACTAGTCCCTCAGTTTTTAAGCTATCGAGCTGAAACTTTACCAAAAGTCGTCTTTCTGTTGCAGGTAGTATATAAGTCGGAGCCGGCTCCCATAGCTCCCATGGGAATAATCGGAAAAATAATTTAAAAAAAATTATAACGGACATTTTACCTTATGCTCTTGGAAATATAATTTTTTTTAACTGTTCTGAATTTCGAATTAAATTTTAGAAAAATCGGACGACTATATCATATAGCTCCCATAGGAACGATAGGAAAACTAAAGGGAAATTAATAGAAACAAAATTATAGCTTTGTTAATTTTTATTGTATTCTCTTCTATTTTGGAATATAAGTTTATTTTATTATTTTAGAATTTGGAATTAAATTTAAAATAAATAGGATGACTATCACTATGGACGGCAGTCCCTGTAGTGACGAAGCGCACTAGGAGAGTGTGCATAGGCGACTACTATATATAGCCGCAAAATTGAAAATCTGCTGTGATAGACCGATCGTAATGAGTAATACACCAAATTAAAGGTATTGCTAAAACTTAAAGGATTGCATACCAAGACCTCAAGAAAATCAATTGGTTTGGGAGAGAGAGCGGTGAAAGTGTAAAAGTGAAAATTTAGAAATTTGGATCTGTTGGGGCCGGTGGGGATAATTGGCCCCCGCACTACGTTAGTTGTATTCCTACTGAAAATGCGCTTAATATGAGGGGTCATATCAGAAAATCGGACGCTCCGTTCAAAAGTTATACCGAAAACAAATTTCTGGGGGCCTACTCAAAATGAAAATTGATTTCTGTTTGTCAGTTTGTCTGTGTGTCCCAAAACATGGTTTTAAAGTCCTGAAAATTTGATATGATGTTCAACATATCGATATAAGAAACTTTAGTTCTAGGCCGTAACTTCTATACTACTAAGGCTACAGACTTGTGCTGCATCTCGTTTGAAAGGTATTTTGAAATACTATAAGCGCCCCCAATATGTAATTTGTGTAAATGTAATAGTTAAAAAGATATGCACAATTAATTTTTTTTTTAGTTTATTTTTATTTTTTTTCAAAAACGGCTCAAACGATTTTTTTTAAAACTTTAAACTATATAGCCCTTGAGATTCCTTAAATTTTGGTATATAACACTGTGACGCTCCAGAGCGCACAATATAAATAAACATAGAAAATAAGCTTAGGTTAAGAGAGAGAAAAAGCATGAAGCGACATAGAGAATAGGATAAATATAATAATTAGTTTAAGAGAATAAAAAACATGAAGTGAATTCAAATTCAAATAAAAAGGCGGGCGCGCCAATAGAAATAGCTGGGCACACTGATCCACGATCACCGGGTCACACTGACCCCGATTACCTGGTCACACTGATCCATGATCAGCTGGCCACACGCGCTAAGCCGGAGGACCAGGGATTTTGACGTGGTGCGGGCACACTTATTCACGCCAACTGGTATAAAAAGGGTGACGGTTGCCCAGTTCAAGTCACTCTGCAACCGACAGCGATCGGAGAAGGTGAGCCTTACGCATTGGTGTGAGCAACCTCTCTGGGAGTTACTTGTGGAGTCTTTTTTGAGGATAGGGTCTAGTACCCTGTCCAAATACATTGTAGTTAGCGAAACCCCCTCCCCCTCCTCTACCCACTCCCCAAAAGACCAGCCGTCATCAGTGCCAGCCGATCTTTGGGGTTCCACCACCCACCACCCACTACTACCCGACGCCGAGCGACGAAGCCGCCATCAGTGGCAGCAGACTCTAAGCTCGAGCCATTCCTCGGTTCACCGAGTCGCCCACCCGCTCGGGTTTCTTTACCCCACCCCCTCGTCTCACCGAACTCCCCTTCGTAGACCCACAGTGGGGTGCGACTCGTCTCTTAACCTGGAAGACCTAAGTGGCCTCCAAAACTCTCTCGTTTAACCTGGAAGACCTTAGTGGCCTCCAAAATTCTCTCGCTTAACCTGGAAGACCTTAGTGGCCTCCAAAATTCTCTCGCTTAACCTGGAAGACCCTAGTGGCCTCCAAAATTCTCTCGCTCAACCTGGAAGACCTTAGTGGCCTCCAAAACTCTCTCGCCTAACCTGGAAGACCTAAGTGGCCTCCAAACCCTCTCACACACACGGGGACATTGATATCTCGGGAATTATCTAGCGGGAAAGGGACGCATACAGAGGGACGTATTCTCCGGCGCAAACGGGAAGCCGTTGCTCTCGTAGCCAACCACCGAGGGGCATACTTTCCGGCGCAGATAGCCGTATTCTCTCTCTCTTCTACAGGACGCCAGCCGCTGCGCCACTACCGAAGGACGATCAGTAGCCGCCCACGACCGCCCTCGACGACACTGCCGAAGACGGAACCAGCCGTGCCGCTCTATCCTGTTCTTTAAACTCTGTAAAATTTAAGTAAATAAACGCAACCCCCTTCAATTTCACCGAACCCCGCTCGTGTCATACTCTGGGAACCGGGTCAAACTCTTACAGCAACCACTCCTGACACAAATAAATGTTGGAACGACCTCCTGGACACCGTTGAACTACCCCAGCATAGCAGGAACGTTACATGGCGCCCGAACAGGTTAAAGTGGTTGCAAAGAGGAGACGCCGGTAGAGAGTTATGTCGACCTGGGTGTACCTAGCACCAAAGGCGGACCTCAGGGACCGAAAATAACAGTTATTTTATTATTTTTGAACGAAAAAATCATACGCTTAGGATAACACTAAAAATCTGAGAAAAAAATCACTTAACCAATTTAATGCGGTCTATTCATATCCGCAATGACCTAAATTTTTTTAACTTTTTTGAAATTGGTCATGAAGTAACTGTTATTTCAGACTTTTAAATTAAAAGTCAGAGAATAACAGTTATTTTTGACAAAAAAAAATAAAAGTCCTCCGTAACTTTTATTCATGACTTTTATAATAAAAGTCTAAAAATAACTGTTATTTTGCGGCTGAAACACAAAAAAAGTCTAAAATATCTATTGCCAATGAAGTCACAGCATCTTATCTGTTGAAATTTGTTTGGAATTTGAACTTATGTTCTTATGGTGGCAATTTGTATACATTAATTCTTTAATACAACGATACCGCGAATTCTTTAGGGCAAGAGGAACCAATATTGGCCATCGTAAAAAATTGTTTAGACTATTTTTTTCCTAACCAATTAAAGGGGGATAAGATACCAAGGAACCACCAATCCTTTAGAATTCCTCAGCAAGATGGAGGAGTGGGTCAAAGGCTACGGGATAGACAAAGACGCTCTAATTCAAACCATGCCCTTCATCCTGGAAGGCGTAGCAATAGACTGGTGGAACACCACACCGAGTAAGATAAATACTTGGAAGGAACTCAAGGAAGAACTGCTGGAATATTTCCTACCACCCAGATACCAGGAACAGGTGGAGACACAAATTGCACAGCTACGACAGCGGGAGACGGAACTAACAAGGGAATACGCAATGAACCTAAGGAAGTTAATGAGATTCACAGAGTATTCGGAAGAATCGAAGTTGGACCGTATATACAAGAATTGCAGAAGCAAAATAAAGCTCTATACTAGACGCTCAGGGTTCAAAACTTTAACGGAATTCTTGAAGTTAGCCGAAGAAGTAGAAGAAATAGAGGCAATGGAAGGAACCAACCGGCCGGTGGTAACAGGGAACCAGAACGGAACAACAGATATCTGCATGAGATGCGGGGGAACAGGACATGCCACAAGATCCTGCACCAACCCGCCGAGATTGTTCTGTTGGGTATGCGGCAGAAACGGAACGAGAACAACGGAGTGTTGCAAAGCCATAACGGGAAACACCGGAGGTCCGAGCAGATAACGCTGGTAGCTCAGGACCAGAATCAAACACCAGCTACATGGGACCAATTAAAGTGTGACGGATTCCAGATATTGGCCATGATAACGATCGGAGCGGTAAAAGCGAAAGGAATAGTAGATACGGGAGCATCACGGAGCGTGATCAGCAAGAGAAGATACAGCGAGTTAAGAAGACATGGAAGATGGAGGAAAGTGAGGACAGAGATAACGATGGCAAACGGATCAAGACAAAGATCAGAGGGAGACTTCACAACCAGAGTGCAATTCGCCGGAGAAGAATTCGAATTGGATTTTCTGATTTTAAACCAGGTTACAGGAGGGATACTACTGGGAATGGACTTTCTGGCGAAGACACAGACAAGGATCCAATGCGGCAATCTGGAATTGGACATCACAGAAGCAAATGAATGTCCAAAAGAAGAGGAAACCAGGCAGACCACAATCGAAAGGGAACCAACAGATGAGGAAATCGAAAAATTTCTGGAAAAACAAAGGCAAGTATTCGAAGGAATGAAGGGAAATAGTAATATTACAACCCATAAGATTTACATGAAGGATGATAGGCCAGTAAAACAAAGATACTACCCACGTAACCCAAAGCAGCAAGCGATAATCAACGAACAAGTGGATGAATTATTAGCATTGGGATTAATAGAACCATCACATAGCCCATTCAGCGCACCAGTGGTGCTGGTAAAGAAGAAAAACAACGAATGGAGAATGTGTGTGGACTATCGGCTACTGAACGAACGAACCGAAAAGGATGCTTATCCGGTACCAAGAATGGACTTTATCTTAAATCAGCTAAGAGAGGCGAAACTCATCAGCACGCTGGATTAAAAATCCGGATATTGGCAGATACCAATGGAGGACCACAGTAAGCAGTATACGGCGTTCACCGTACCGGGACGAGGTTTGTTTCAATGGAAGGTGATGCCATTTGGGCTCACAACAGCTCCGGCTACATTCCAAAGAGCACTAGATACGGTCATCGGGCCAGAAATGGAACCGTTCGCGTTCGCATACCTGGACGACATCGTGGTCATCGGAAGGAACAAAAAAGAACACTTAGAGAAACTAAGGGAAGTGTTCAGGCGGCTGCAGAGTGCAAACCTAAAGATAAATGCGGAGAAGTGTAATTTTTTTCAAACAGAGCTAAAATACTTGGGACACATCGTGACCGACAAGGGCATCAGAACGGACCCAGAAAAGGTGGCGGCCATACGAGAATTACCGACACCGAAAAGCACAAAGGAGGTACACAGTTTCTTAGGCATGGCATCATGGTATAGGAAATTCATCCCTGGATTCACCGAGAAAGCAAGTGCACTACAAGAGCTGGTAAAAAAAGGAAAAAAATTCGAGTGGCAGGCCCAACATCAAAAAGCGTTTCAACGGATAAAAGAAAGCTTAACGATAGCACCGGTACTGGCATGCCCGGACTTTACAAAACAGTTCAAACTGCAAACGGATGCAAGTGACCTGGGAATAGGAGCAGTGTTAACCCAGGAAGACGCCGAAGGGGAACATGTGATCTCGTACGCAAGCAGGAAGTTGAGCAAGGAAGAACAAAATTATAGTGCCACCGAAAAGGAGTGCTTAGCAATTTACTGGAGCATCAATAAGTACAAAATGTACCTGGAAGGCTACCAATTTGTAGTGGTAACGGACCATTTGGCACTGAAATGGTTAAATTCGATAGAAAGCCCTTCAGGGAGGGTGGCCAGATGGGCACTCGGATTACAACCATTCCAATTCGAGGTCAGATACCGAAAAGGGAAGTTAAACGCAGTGGCAGATGCTTTATCCAGGGCACCAACAGTCGAAATCAAAACCGCAAGAAGTCAAGCCGATTGGATAAAGGAAGCGTTCGAGGAGGTAAAAAAGGACCCAAGTAACGAAGAATTTAAAATAGAAGGGGAAAGACTATACAAGAAAAGCGGCAGCGAAAAAGACCTACAACCATGGAAACTTTGCATTTCAAGGAGCGAAATTCAAACGGTGCTCCGAGAAAACCACTGCAACGCGACGGCAGGACACCTAGGAATATTCAAGACGTTGAAAAGGATTAAGGAGAGATATTTTTGGCCTAGAATGAGGATGGAGATAATAAAATTCGTAAAGGCTTGCGAGAGCTGCCAACGATACAAGCTGTCTCAACAAAAATCCGCGGGAAAAATGCTAACTAAAATTACCGAAGCACTATGGGAAACCATATGTGTAGACTTCGTCGGACCACTACCACGTACGAAACATGGAAACACCACACTAGTAGTAATAGTAGACAGGTTCTCGAAATGGACCGAAGTCGCTGCAGTAAGGCAAGCAACGGCAGACGCGTTCCTGAAATTATTTCGTGAAAGAATAATCGCGAGAGTTGGAGCACCAAAAACACTTATATCCGACAATGGGGTCCAGTTTACGGGAAGGAAAACAAAGACCGCCATGGAGCAGTGGGGAATACACCAGCAATTCACAGCACCATATACGCCACAACAAAACCCAACCGAAAGGACGAACCGAACCATCAAAACCATGATATCACAGATGGTGGGAGAAGAACAAAGCAGGTGGGACGAGAATCTGCCAGAGCTAATGCTAGCATATAACAGCAGCATATCCGAGTCGACGGGTTTCAGTCCAGCACAATTATTGTATGGAAGGAGTCTAAGACTACCAGGAGCTCTGTTCGACAAAGTTACTAAAGGATCGGGACTAGCGACAGAAACAGTAGCAGCGAGGTGGAAACGACTAAGAGAGATTAGAGGCGAGGCAATCCAGAACATGGAAGAAGCAGCGGGGACACAAAAATTCCACTACGATCTACGGAAAAGAGAATGGAAACCAAGTGTAGGGCAGCTAGTGTGGTGCAAAACACACTATTTATCAAACGCAGCGGAAAAGTTTAACGCGAAACTAGCGCCAAAATATGACGGGCCGTGGGTAGTAGACAACTTTTGTTCACCGGTAATAGTTAGACTAAAAAATCAAAAAACGAAGAAATCGAAACGGGCATACATTGGGGACTTGAAAATATATGTACACACTAACCATACGCTAACAAACCCTGATAGTTTAGAGGCAGAGGGTAATCAATGTAACGCCTTACTCGTTTCAGTGAACAACGACAACAACATGGACAAATTTCAGAAGTCAAGCGAGAAGTTTCGGGAGGACTGCAAGCGGCTACAGCAGACGAGGAGATTAGCGCAGCTAATATCGGCCAGACCAGCGGGTACCGGAGTGCGGGTACGGACAGCGCCAACTCGTCTCAAACCACCGATGTGCCGACTAGCGGAGCACGACAACCGGGGCACGAGCTCGAAGGATGACCTACCGGCACCCCGACCACCAGCGCAACCCTCGACGGCACGACCCATAGGGGGAAGACAGAGAGTGGCACACACCCCGGGAAGACTACTTGGGGCAGAAGTCAGCTTACACCAACGGGTGCCAAAGATAGGGAGAGTTCGGACGCCGTCGCCAGATAGGGACATCCTGGAGCTACACCCCGATCCAGCTACAGACGACCAGCCAAGTCCGGAGGTACTCCACGGCCCACGGCTTCCAGCGGCAGCACAACAGCAGGAGCAGCCGGACGTGTTCACCAATGAGAGGGGGTGGACAGTACCGGCTGATGCAACGATGTCGGCCAGAGCAGTGGACGAGATAAAGGAACGCTGGGGGCAGAAACGGAAGGGGCAGCAGCAGACCATCCTAGTAAAGGATGGAGAAGAAACGTGGAAGGTCATCTTTGGCAGGGGGTCGAAGATCACGATTCGGCACTTCGTGCCTTCGCAAGAGGGGGGGAGGTGTGACGCTCCAGAGCGCACAATATAAATAAACATAGAAAATAAGCTTAGGTTAAGAGAGAGAAAAAGCATGAAGCGACATAGAGAATAGGATAAATATAATAATTAGTTTAAGAGAATAAAAAACATGAAGTGAATTCAAATTCAAATAAAAAGGCGGGCGCGCCAATAGAAATAGCTGGGCACACTGATCCACGATCACCGGGTCACACTGACCCCGATTACCTGGTCACACTGATCCATGATCAGCTGGCCACACGCGCTAAGCCGGAGGACCAGGGATTTTGACGTGGTGCGGGCACACTTATTCACGCCAACGGGTATAAAAAGGGTGACGGTTGCCCAGTTCAAGTCACTCTGCAACCGACAGCGATCGGAGAAGGTGAGCCTTACGCATTGGTGTGAGCAACCTCTCTGGGAGTTACTTGTGGAGTCTTTTTTGAGGATAGGGTCTAGTACCCCGTCCAAATACATTGTAGTTAGCGAAACCCCCTCCCCCTCCTCTACCCACTCCCCAAAAGACCAGCCGTCATCAGTGCCAGCCGATCTTTGGGGTTCCACCACCCACCACCCACTACTACCCGACGCCGAGCGACGAAGCCGCCATCAGTGGCAGCAGACTCTAAGCTCGAGCCATTCCTCGGTTCACCGAGTCGCCCACCCGCTCGGGTTTCTTTACCCCACCCCCTCGTCTCACCGAACTCCCCTTCGTAGACCCACAGTGGGGTGCGACTCGTCTCTTAACCTGGAAGACCTAAGTGGCCTCCAAAACTCTCTCGCTTAACCTGGAAGACCTTAGTGGCCTCCAAAATTCTCTCGCTTAACCTGGAAGACCTTAGTGGCCTCCAAAATTCTCTCGCTTAACCTGGAAGACCTTAGTGGCCTCCAAAATTCTCTCGCTCAACCTGGAAGACCTAAGTGGCCTCCAAACCCTCTCACACACACGGGGACATTGATATCTCGGGAATTATCTAGCGGGAAAGGGACGCATACAGAGGGACGTATTCTCCGGCGCAAACGGGAAGCCGTTGCTCTCGTAGCCAACCACCGAGGGGCATACTTTCCGGCGCAGATAGCCGTATTCTCTCTCTCTTCTACAGGACGCCAGCCGCTGCGCCACTACCGAAGGACGATCAGTAGCCGCCCACGACCGCCCTCGACGACACTGCCGAAGACGGAACCAGCCGTGCCGCTCTATCCTGTTCTTTAAACTCTGTAAAATTTAAGTAAATAAACGCAACCCCCTTCAATTTCACCGAACCCCGCTCGTGTCATACTCTGGGAACCGGGTCAAACTCTTACAGCAACCACCCCTGACACAAATAAATGTTGGAACGACCTCCTGGACACCGTTGAACTACCCCAGCATAGCAGGAACGTTACAACACATTACTGTAAAAAGTCACGTTTAAAAGTTATTCAGAAACGAAAATGGCCACTTTGGCTAGCCCAAAACAACTAACGCTGCCTAAGCGTTGAATTTTGTATGTGCGTATCCAAACTTTAGGGTCAAGGAATCGTTAAAATTTTTTGAAAACAGTCCATTTAGGAAACTTTTGTTTTACGACTTTTGAAAAAACAAGCTAGTTTGGCGGGAAAACCGATAGATAAGGCTACATTTCGTAAGTCCGTAACTTGCGAAATATTAATGCTACAGACTTGTGCTTCACCTCATATTAAAGGTATTTTTAAATAAAATAAATGCCTTCTTAACAAAATGTATGTAAATGCAATGGTTAAAAAACCATAAGCAAAACAATGTTTTTTTTTAACTTTTTTTAGCTTTTTTTTATTTTTTTCAAAAACGACTCTAACGATTTTCTTTAAAATATTAATCCGTAGAGGCCTTGAGATTCTTTAAATTTTAGTATGTAACACGTTATTGTAAGAAGTCTCGTTTAAAAATTATTCAAATACAAAAATGGCCACTCTTGCCAGCTTAGAACAACTAATCCTGCTCGAGTATTTAATTTTGTTTGTGCGTATCCAAGCTGTATTTTAAACCGTTCCATAAAGAAAGCTTTTTTTACGACTTTTGACAAAACCCGCTAGTTTGGCGGGAATAAAACGCTAGTACTAGATCCTATGGAAGCAAAAGTATGAAGAAGACAGTAGTAGATATACTTGATATGACTCATGTTTAAAACAAAAACCCCTGATATCAAACAAAAACACCTCTTAACGAGGTAAAAAACTAGTGACGATCGCACCTTAAACATACAAAAGTTTTGATATCAACATTTGTGACGAAAGATGATTACACACATGATTAAATACACTTTGTAAAATTTATTTTTTCGGCACTCTGCAATAGAAAATGTTCGTGTGCTCTTAAAAACTAGTCTGTTCTTAAAACTAGAGTGCCGAAAAAATAAATTTTAAAAAGTGTATTTAATCATGTGTGTAATCATCTTTCGTCACAAATGTTGATATCAAAACTTTTGTATGTTTAAGGTGCGATCGTCACTAGTTTTTTACCTCGTTAAGAGGTGTTTTTGTTTGATATTATATAGCTGCCATAGGAAGGATAGATTAATTAATGTCAAAATACTCCGTAAACTGCTATAATTTTGTTTGTTGCAAATTTAAATTTAACATTTATGTAATTTCAAATAGAATAGGAACGATCTGCAAGGGTATATAGAATTCGGCTGGCCGAAGTTAGTTTTCTTTCTTGTTTCCATTTCTTTAGCCGAAAATTTCGTACACTTCAAAAAATTCCGTGCAAAGTTGCAAGTCCGCAGTGCCAAATTATTTATATTATAATATAATATAATTGAAGACTATTAAAAAAGTCAGTGTGGAAATTCACCCAGAACGGATTGACATAAAAATCTGAAAAAAAAAACATAAATTCGGAAATAATTAGGAGCCGAGTGTATGATATAAATTAGAGCCATAAGCGGCCCCAAAGTGCCCCAAAATTCGATTTGTTTTTTTCTTAATTTTTTCTTTTGCAATTTTTCTGTTATAAATGTTGTCAAAATGGTTTAAAAAATGGCTCTTCATAATTTTATGGGATACCCGCAAATAACTGCATTTAAACTTTTTTGAAATTCAGCCCCCTTCATCAAGGTCGCCAATTTGGTTTTTTTTATTGTGACGTCATGGGCTCCCACCTATATGTTGTTGTTTTTTTTATTCAGACGTTCCTCCAAGTGTTACCGTGCAAAGGCAAGGAAAAATACCACAGCCACAAAATGCCTAAAAATGCGCCTAAAAATGCGAATATATCGATAATTTTTTTTTGTTGCTTCATTCTTTTAGCTAACCGTTAAATTTTAAATTATCGGTGGAGCTATCCAATTCCCCTTAAGAAAATTTCAAGGAAAAGTCGTATGTATATACATTTAAAGTCGGATTTTAAATGATTTTACTATTTGCAAAATCATGCTGCTCCGATCAGTTTTAGATTTTGCTAACAGTTTTACAATCGAAGTTTTCCTTAAATTTGTTTTTATTTACCTTTCAAATGTTGAATTATTGACAAATCGTGGATTTGTAAAAACAAAATAAAAACATAAATTGGCCCCGTTGCGTACACACACACGCACGCTAAAATGCGTATTTACACCCCCAACCATTAGATATGTGGAAGTGTGCGTGTGTGTGTGCATTTCACCTGACTAAGGAAGTAAGATTTGCTTAAGTTCAAATTCATGATAATACTGATATTCTATTGCCAAAAGAATATCATTTTCATTTCCACAACAGGTTTGAGACATTTTCAAACGGATTTTTGTGTTTTAAAATTAAATAATATTAAAAAAACATAAATATTCAAATCAATTAATTCTTTTGCTATTTCCTACACTTGAATCATATTGTTTAAACAAATTGAAATGTTTAAACAATTTCATTCACGGCTTCTCCCCCCACCTGCCTTTCTGACATCTAAATCAATATAATTGAAGACTATTAAAAAAGTCAGTGTGGAAATTCACCCAAAACGGATTGACATAAAAATCTGAAAAAAAAACATAAATTCGGAAATAATTAGGAGCCGAGTGTATGATATAAATTAGAGCCATAAGCAGCCCCAAAGTGCCCCAAAATTCGATTTGTTTATTTCTTAATTTTTTCTTTTGCAATTTTTCTGTTATAAATGTTGTCAAAATGGTTTAAAAAATGGCTCTTCATAATTTTATGGGATACCCGCAAATAACTGCATTTAAACTTTTTTGAAATTCAGCCCCCTTCATCAAGGTCGCCAATTTGGTTTTTTTTATTGTGACGTCATGGGCTCCCACCTATATGTTGTTGTTTTTTTTATTCAGACGTTCCTCCAAGTGTTACCGTGCAAAGGCAAGGAAAAATACCACAGCCACAAAATGCCTAAAAATGCGCCTAAAAATGCGAATATATCGATAATTTTTTTTTTGTTGCTTCATTCTTTTAGCTAACCGTTAAATTTTAAATTATCGGTGGAGCTATCCAATTCCCCTTAAGAAAATTTCAAGGAAAAGTCGTATGTATAAACATTTAAAGTCGGATTTTAAATGATTTTACTATTTGCAAAATCATGCTGCTCCGATCAGTTTTAGATTTTGCTAACAGTTTTACAATCGAAGTTTTCCTTAAATTTGTTTTTATTTTTAAATTCTAAAAACCCGATAAGCTAAGACGAAATGTTTCCAAACTACTTATTACCTTTCAAATGTTGAATTATTGACAAATCGTGGATTTGTAAAAACAAAATAAAAACATAAATTGGCCCCGTTGCGTACACACACACGCACGCTAAAATGCGTATTTACACCCCCAACCATTAGATATGTGGTAGTGTGCGTGTGTGTGTGCATTTCACCTGACTAAGGAAGTAAGATTTGCTTAAGTTCAAATTCATGATAATACTGATATTCTATTGCCAAAAGAATATCATTTTCATTTCCACAACAGGTTTGAGACATTTTCAAACGGATTTTTGTGTTTTAAAATTAAATAATATTAAAAAAACATAAATATTCAAATCAATTAATTCTTTTGCTATTTCCTACACTTGAATCATATTGTTTAAACAAATTGAAATGTTTAAACAATTTCATTCACGGCTTCTCCCCCCACCTGCCTTTCTGACATTGTTAATATAATCCTAATCAAGGTGAAAAATTAATGAAAACAAAATATTGAAAACCAAATAATAATTCTAAAATGCGAAGTAACTTTCTTGATGTTTTTTTAAATCACATAAATGTTTGCTTCTCTTTTGTTTTTGTTATTGTCAACCTAATGGTTCAAAAAATATGTCCACTGTCAGGTCGTAGACATTTACTTTAAAAATTAACACAAAATATGTGATATTTGTGATTTTTATACGTACCACTAAATGACCATTTGCTGCAGTGCTTTTAAGTAGTAACGTAGCTCAGGTGTTTGAGGTTGCTCCTAAATGGAATGTTATGTGCAGGTTGTGGGTTCAAGCCCACATAAGTTCTTGCCAATGTAGATTTTGACTTTTTTTTTTTTTACTTTGTAACCGAACTCTATTATTGGTAAGAACTCGAATTTAAAAACACGACCTTTAAATTGCAAGGAAGCTACATCGTACAACAACACCAACCCTTTAGAAAGCATGTAGTCTTTTCCCTTTGCATACTTTTATAGGTATCACTAAATGACCATTTGCTGCAGTGCTTTTAAGTGGTAATGTAGCTCAGGGGTCTGAGGTTGCATTTAAAAGCAATGTGATCTGCAGGTCATGGGTTCAAACCCACCAAAGTTCTTGCCAATGTAGATTTTGACTTTTTTTTCCTTTCAAGTGTTCTTTACTGTGGTTTCCCTTTTAAACTTCTTCTAGGTCAAGAGTATGTGATTTTTTATTAACCCTTTAGTTACCAATGTGCATAAAATTACCTTTTCTACATTATTCGGTTCTGATAGTAATAGTACATTAATATTATTTGTCAAGCAAATAAAGTAAACATAGCTTGGTTTAAATGTTGAAAAAATTGCATATTTTTTAAATTAAAATTTAAAAAATTAAGTTAAGCTTAAAAAAAATAAAGATTAATAAATTAATTAAATCAATTTTAATTTCAATTTATAATTTTTGTTATTATAATTTAAAAAAAAGAGTTCTAATATGAATAAAAACAATGAATAATCTTAATTTTAGATTGTTTTTGATAAACATTTTATTGTTTTTGTCCTTCTATATAATAGCGATCGGTATTTTTTAAAAAAATTGAAAATTAATATAATTATAGAAAAAGATCCTACCATATTTAAAATCTTCGGGATTAAAAGGTTAAGTTCAAAGAGAGGGAAGTAAACTGATGGAATACACACACATACATACATTCGTAATTCGGCAAATTTGCACTTATATATGTTTTTAGGGAGCAATTCTTTCAGTTTCAAAATGAATCCCCATGGAAGTGGTTCTGGGCAGTGGGTTGCATGGCAACCCAATTTCACGGCAGCTCCAGCTAGCTATTCGAGCTATCCATATAGCTTTGGAGTTCCGCCTCAAGTTGTGTGCCAACACGTACCGCAACCCGTACCGCAACCTGTCCCACTGCACTTCGCGCAGCACTTCCCGCAACACGTTGCGCAGCATTTCCCGCTACACGTTGCGCAACATGCACCGCAACATGCGCAATGTGTTCAGGGGAAATCAATAAATGAGCAAGGATCTAAAAGTTATATGGGAACAAAGCAACATTTTATTAAAGTTAACCAGCAGTTAAAAATGCAAAGTAAAACGATAAAAACTTTGACGCAAACGTGCAAGAGGTTGCAGAAGGAACTTAACACAATGAAGAAGAAGGTAGCAGACCTGGAGAATACTCGGGAAAACGTATATGCAATGGAAAAGAAATTTAAGAATCTGTGCCTTCAGCCAGGTCGTAGACCTTAAGTTTAATCAAAATTGTTAATTTTTTGAAAAAATAAAATGTAAAAACTGAATTATTTTTGTCTTTTTATTCTTCTTTTTCTCATTTTTAGCAAGTGCAAGTGAACAATAATAACACCAACTCTTTAGGAAGCATTTAATCTTTTGCATACTTTTTTACCTTTTATTTATGAGTGTAGCTCAGGTGGTTAGTGTGCACGTAAATGCAACGTAACCTGTTGGTCGTGGGTTCAAGTCCACTTCAGTTCTTGCCAAAATTGAGATTGATTATATTTTTTTTTTTTACTTTGTAAACTATTCTTATGTTCCATCCAAATGTTACGTAATCAATTAAGGCTTGAAAAGGGAGGGGGTAAAAATTGAATTATTTTCGTCTTTTTATTCTTCTCTTTCTCATCTTTAGCAAAGTGCAAGTGAACAATAATAATAACAATAATACTATTTGCAAAATCATGCTGCTCCGATCAGTTTTAGATTTTGCTAACAGTTTTACAATCGAAGTTTTCCTTAAATTTGTTTTTATTTTTAAATTCTAAAAACCCGATAAGCTAAGACGAAATGTTTCCAAACTACTTATTACCTTTCAAATGTTGAATTATTGACAAATCGTGGATTTGTAAAAACAAAATAAAAACATAAATTGGCCCCGTTGCGTGTGTGTGTGCATTTCACCTGACTAAGGAAGTAAGATTTGCTTAAGTTCAAATTCATGATAATACTGATATTCTATTGCCAAAAGAATATCATTTTCATTTCCACAACAGGTTTGAGACATTTTCAAACGGATTTTTGTGTTTTAAAATTAAATAATATTAAAAAAACATAAATATTCAAATCAATTAATTCTTTTGCTATTTCCTACACTTGAATCATATTGTTTAAACAAATTGAAATGTTTAAACAATTTCATTCACGGCTTCTCCCCCCACCTGCCTTTCTGACATCTAAATCAATATAATTGAAGACTATTAAAAAAGTCAGTGTGGAAATTCACCCAGAACGGATTGACATAAAAATCTGAAAAAAAAACATAAATTCGGAAATAATTAGGAGCCGAGTGTATGATATAAATTAGAGCCATAAGCGGCCCCAAAGTGCCCCAAAATTCGATTTGTTTTTTTCTTAATTTTTTCTTTTGCAATTTTTCTGTTATAAATGTTGTCAAAATGGTTTAAAAAATGGCTCTTCATAATTTTATGGGATACCCGCAAATAACTGCATTTAAACTTTTTTGAAATTCAGCCCCCTTCATCAAGGTCGCCAATTTGGTTTTTTTTATTGTGACGTCATGGGCTCCCACCTATATGTTGTTGTTTTTTTTATTCAGACGTTCCTCCAAGTGTTACCGTGCAAAGGCAAGGAAAAATACCACAGCCACAAAATGCCTAAAAATGCGCCTAAAAATGCGAATATATCGATAATTTTTTTTTTGTTGCTTCATTCTTTTAGCTAACCGTTAAATTTTAAATTATCGGTGGAGCTATCCAATTCCCCTTAAGAAAATTTCAAGGAAAAGTCGTATGTATATACATTTAAAGTCGGATTTTAAATGATTTTACTATTTGCAAAATCATGCTGCTCCGATCAGTTTTAGATTTTGCTAACAGTTTTACAATCGAAGTTTTCCTTAAATTTGTTTTTATTTTTAAAATCTAAAAACCCGATAAGCTAAGACGAAATGTTTCCAAACTACTTATTACCTTTCAAATGTTGAATTATTGACAAATCGTGGATTTGTAAAAACAAAATAAAAACATAAATTGGCCCCGTTGCGTACACACACACGCACGCTAAAATGCGTATTTACACCCCCAACCATTAGATATGTGGAAGTGTGCGTGTGTGTGTGCATTTCACCTGACTAAGGAAGTAAGATTTGCTTAAGTTCAAATTCATGATAATACTGATATTCTATTGCTAAAAGAATATCATTTTCATTTCCACAACAGGTTTGAGACATTTTCAAACGGATTTTTGTGTTTTAAAATTAAATAATATTAAAAAAACATAAATATTCAAATCAATTAATTCTTTTGCTATTTCCTACACTTGAATCATATTGTTTAAACAAATTGAAATGTTTAAACAATTTCATTCACGGCTTCTCCCCCCACCTGCCTTTCTGACATTGTTAATATAATCCTAATCAAGGTGAAAAATTAATGAAAACAAAATATTGAAAACCAAATAATAATTCTAAAATGCGAAGTAACTTTCTTGATGTTTTTTTAAATCACATAAATTTTTGCTTCTCTTTTGTTTTTGTTATTGTCAACCTAATGGTTCAAAAAATATGTCCACTGTCAGGTCGTAGACATTTACTTTAAAAATTAACACAAAATATGTGATATTTGTGATTTTTATACGTACCACTAAATGACCATTTGCTGCAGTGCTTTTAAGTAGTAACGTAGCTCAGGTGTTTGAGGTTGCTTCTAAATGGAATGTTATGTGCAGGTTGTGGGTTCAAGCCCACTTAAGTTCTTGCCAATGTAGATTTTGACTTTTTTTTTTTTTACTTTGTAACCGAACTCTATTATTGGTAAGAACTCGAATTTAAAAACACGACCTTTAAATTGCAAGGAAGCTACATCGTACAACAACACCAACCCTTTAGAAAGCATGTAGTCTTTTCCCTTTGCATACTTTTATAGGTATCACTAAATGACCATTTGCTGCAGTGCTTTTAAGTGGTAATGTAGCTCAGGTGTCTGAGGTTGCATTTAAAAGCAATGTGATCTGCAGGTCATGGGTTCAAACCCACCAAAGTTCTTGCCAATGTAGATTTTGACTTTTTTTTTCCTTTCAAGTGTTCTTTACTGTGGTTTCCCTTTTAAACTTCTTCTAAGTCAAGAGTATGTGATTTTTTATTAACCCTTTAGTTACCAATGTGCATAAAATTACCTTTTCTACATTCTTCGGTTCTGATAGTAATAGTACATTAATATTATTTGTCAAGCAAATAAAGTAAACATAGCTTGGTTTAAATGTTGAAAAAATTGCATATTTTTTAAATTAAAATTTAAAAAATTAAGTTAAGCTTAAAAAAAATAAAGATTAATAAATTAATTAAATCAATTTTAATTTCAATTTATAATTTTTGTTATTATAATTTAAAAAAAGAGTTCTAATATGAATAAAAACAATGAATAATCTTAATTTTAGATTGTTTTTGATAAACATTTTATTGTTTTTGTCCTTCTATATAATAGCGATCGGTATTTTTTAAAAAAATTGAAAATTAATATAATTATAGAAAAAGATCCTACCATATTTAAAATCTTCGGGATTAAAAGGTTAAGTTCAAAGAGAGGGAAGTAAACTGATGGAATACACACACATACATACATTCGTAATTCGGCAAATTTGCACTTATATATGTTTTTAGGGAGCAATTCTTTCAGTTTCAAAATGAATCCCCATGGAAGTGGTTCTGGGCAGTGGGTTGCATGGCAACCCAATTTCACGGCAGCTCCAGCTAGCTATTCGAGCTATCCATATAGCTTTGGAGTTCCGCCTCAAGTTGTGTGCCAACACGTACCGCAACCCGTACCGCAACCCGTACCGCAACCCGTACCGCAACCCGTACCGCAACCTGTCCCACTGCACTTCGCGCAGCACTTCCCGCAACACGTTGCGCAGCATTTCCCGCTACACGTTGCGCAACATGCACCGCAACATGCGCAATGTGTTCAGCAAGGATCTAAAAGTTATATGGGAACAAAGCAACATTTTATTAAAGTTAACCAGCAGTTAAAAATGCAAGGTAAAACGATAAAAACTTTGACGCAAACGTGCAAGAGGTTGCAGAAGGAACTCAACACAATGAAGAAGAAGGTAGCAGACCTGGAGAATACTCGGGAAAACGTATATGCAATGGAAAAGAAATTTAAGAATCTGTGCCTTCAGCCAGGTCGTAGACCTTCAGTTTAATCAAAATTGTTAATTTTTTGAAAAAATAAAATGTAAAAACTGAATTATTTTTGTCTTTTTATTCTTCTTTTTCTCATTTTTAGCAAGTGCAAGTGAACAATAATAACACCAACTCTTTAGGAAGCATTTAATCTTTTGCATACTTTTTTACCTGGTAGTGTAGCTCAGGTGGTTAGTGTGCACGTAAATGCAACGTAACCTGTTGGTCGTGGGTTCAAGTCCACTTCAGTTCTTGCCAAAATTGAGATTGATTATATTTTTTTTTTTTTACTTTGTAAACTATTCTTATGTTCCATCCAAATATTACGTAATCAATTAAGGCTTGAAAAGGGAGGGGGTAAAAATTGAATTATTTTCGTCTTTTTATTCTTCTCTTTCTCATCTTTAGCAAAGTGCAAGTGAACAATAATAACCCCGACTCTTTAGGAAGCATTTAATCTTTTGCATACTTTTTTACGGCCCATTAAATGACCCTTTGCCGTAATTTATTTAAGTGATAGTGTAGCTCAGGTGGTTAGTGTGCACGTAAATGCAACGTAACCTGTTGGTCGTGGGTTCAAGCCCACTTCAGTTCTTGCCAAAATTGATATTGACATTATTTTTATTTTTTTACTTTGTAAACTATTCTTATGTTCCATCCAAATATTACGTAATCAATTAAGGCTTGAAAAGGGAGGGGGTAAAAATTGAATTATTTTCGTCTTTTTATTCTTCTCTTTCTCATCTTTAGCAAAGTGCAATGGAACAATAATAACCCCGACTCTTTAGGAAGCATTTAATCTTTTGCATACTTTTTTACGGCCCATTAAATGACCCTTTGCCGTAATTTATTTAAGTGATAGTGTAGATCAGGTGGTTAGTGTGCACGTAAATGCAACGTAACCTGTTGGTCGTGGGTTCAAGCCCACTTCAGTTCTTGCCAAAATTGAGATTGATAATATTTTTTTTTTTTACTTTGTAAACTATTCTTATGTTCCATCCAAATATTACGTAATCAATTAAGGCTTGAAAAGGGAGGGGGTAAAAATTGAATTATTTTCGTCTTTTTATTCTTCTCTTTCTCATCTTTAGCAAAGTGCAAGTGAACAATAATAACCCCGACTCTTTAGGAAGCATTTAATCTTTTGCATACTTTTTTACGGCCCATTAAATGACCCTTTGCCGTAATTTATTTAAGTGATAGTGTAGATCAGGTGGTTAGTGTGCACGTAAATGCAACGTAACCTGTTGGTCGTGGGTTCAAGCCCACTTCAGTTCTTGCCAAAATTGATATTGACATTATTTTTTTTTTTTTTACTTTGTAAACTATTCTTATGTTCCATCCAAATATTACGTAATCAATTAAGGCTTGAAAAGGGAGGGGGTAAAAATTGAATTATTTTCGTCTTTTTATTCTTCTCTTTCTCATCTTTAGCAAAGTGCAAGTGAACAATAATAACCCCGACTCTTTAGGAAGCATTTAATCTTTTGCATACTTTTTTACGGCCCATTAAATGACCCTTTGCCGTAATTTATTTAAGTGATAGTGTAGATCAGGTGGTTAGTGTGCACGTAAATGCAACGTAACCTGTTGGTCGTGGGTTCAAGCCCACTTCAGTTCTTGCCAAAATTCATATTGACATTATTTTTTTTTTACTTTGTAAACTATTTTTATGTGTCATCCAAATATTACGTAATCAATTAATGCTTGAGAAGGGAGGCTGGGGGTTATCTTTGTCAGCCAAATGATATCTTATTAGAAACAAGGATTACATGGTGGACAATGTTTTTGGGGGTCCAAAAGCGTCAAAATTATTATAACGTTATACATGGGCCTATACTTCATTTTAAAATACTTTTTTTTCTGTTCTTCTACTTTACTTCTTTGGTGGAGTGCAGCTGCACATAGAATAAAGAGAGAGATGAGAGAAAAAATAAATTAACGGTTTTTTTTTGTTTTTGTTAGATACCCGTAAGAGAATATCTGCATATTTATTTTCTCTTATTTTCTTAACTTTAATTTTGGCAAGAGGATTGAATCTGCTTCTCCTATACTTTAATCTGCCAATTACCAAAGAGCTTGGTGGTCTAGAGTGTAAATGCATCTATGAGTAATGAATGCAGAATGGTTGAGGGGATTTTTGGTTTTATGGGTTCAAATCCCGCCCAAAGCTTCGAATTTTTTACTTCTTTTTTTTTGTAATGCAGATTTTTATTCACAACACAAATTTGTTTTACAAAAACCAATAAAAACGAAAGCTAAGAGAGGAAGTTAAGAGAAATGTAGTGTGTAGTGATATGGTTTGCAAAACATATTTCATTAATTTGTCTGCAAATTGGTTTCACAGTTTTCTCTTGGCAATTAGTTATCGTTGAGTTCGCTTGATGATAAGAAGAAAAGTGTTGTAATCAATTTTCATACATTAAAACCAGTTAAATTGTGATTACACAAATTATTGTTTAAACTTTATTTCCGTTAACCATTTCGTGGTAAGACAGAATCTTTCCTAATTAAAATTAAGTTGATATTTGGTTGCCAAGGCGGAATTTGTATAACAATATTCTGTACACTGAAAATAATTTCAGTGACGCCACTTAGCCATTTATTAAAGCTACTATACAACAATAAGTTGTTTAACCGAATTGACCTTGAGTTTAGAAAACAACTCTATAGCTGACCCTATAGCTTTAATGGTCAAAATAACAAACTTTTGTTTGTTGGATTGTGAAACTAAGCGTTATACATTTTGAAAAAAATAATTTTCAAACTGTTGCTTTAACCAATCTATCTGTAATCGGCAGACTTTTTTAAAAATTAAAATTTCTTAATATTTAAAAAAATAATTAGCTTACATTTAGTTAGCTTTTTGGTTGCCAAGACGAAGTTTGTATAACACACTCTGTAATTTCCAAATAATTTGAGTAACGTCTATTAAACCTATTACAAAAGCTAAAAAGCAATAAGTTATATTAAACCGGTTAGACCTTGAGTTTACAAAATAACTCTATAGCTGCTTCTATAGCTTTAATGGTCAAAATAACAAACTTTTGTTTGTTGGATTGTGAAATTAAGCGTTATACATATTGAAAAATAAAATAAAAATTCAAAACTGTTGCCTTAAGCAATCTATCTGTAATCGGCAGACTTCTTTAAAACTTGAAATTTATTAACATTTCAAAATTTCAAAATTAAGTTACATTTAGTTTTGCATGAAAATTATTTAAATAACATTTGATACGCATGTTACTTTTTAGTCTTAACTAACTGAACTATTATCTTTATATCTGCAAATCTTTGCTGTGCAGTGTCAAGTTATTTTTTGCAATATATTTTGCAAATATATAAACATCAATTTTAATATTGCAAAAACTTATATATTTAAAAAAAGTTAGATAAATAACTATTTAAATTACAAGCATTTTAAAATATTGATTTTTTTCTAAATTTACTGCTTACAATGGAAGTAGAGTATTTAGATATAGATGGTGCTCTGGTACCTCACTCTGTTGTGCATATAACAGGTGATGGAGCTTGCTTATTCCGAGCCGTGTCCTACGTTTTGTTTGACAATGAAAGTTATGCTGATGTAATTCGAAACTCAATAGTTAGATTAGTAGTTAGCCAATGGAGTTCGTTTGCTAATGCCACTAATAATTCTAATGGAAATCCTTATCCCAATCCTGTGGATTATGAAAATGACATGATAAAACCGCACACGTATGGTTCGTTTGCTGAGCTAACAGCTGCTGGTCAACTGTACCCTATTTATATAGAAATTTACTATAATCAAAACCGCATTGCAGTTACTGGTACAGAGGGCAGTACCATAAAAAGACTTCGTTTCAGTGAAAAAGGAGGAGGACATTATGATGTCTACAAGCCTATTGAAACCTTTAATGATAGTAGCTCTCCCACTCAAAATATATTACAAGTTCCTTCTATGAAAAAAAAGAACACTAAAAGAAGAGTTCAACTTACTGATATTACTCGAAAAAAAAAGAAAAAGATTGAAAATAAGAACTATTATGATAGACATCGTGAGGAACGAAACACAAAAAATAAAACACAACGAATTAATACAAAGCGTGCACATTCGTGGGATGCAAAATATAATTCTGGTTTTTTATACGATTTAAATCTGGCATACAATTCTGATAAATCAGTTGATATTGGAATAATGAATAATAGATGCTCATTTTGTGGCGCCTTAAAATGGAAGGAAGAGTCAAAAGGTATGTGTTGCAAAGAGGGAAAAGTTCAGCTTCCATCTTTTAAAACATTACCAGATCCTCTTTCAAGTCTTTTAAACGGTGATCACCCAGACCATACACATTTCATGGGCCTTACCAGAAAATATAATAATTGCTTTCAGATGACTTCATTTGGTGCGACAAAAGTTATTAATGAAGGATATATGCCCACATTTAAGGTACAGGGGCAAGTTTACCATTTAGTTGGTAGCGTTTTGCCGGCTTCTGAAAAGGAAGCTCAGTTTCTTCAAATTTATTTTATTGGCGAGGACAATGCAGAAGCCGATTTAAGGTGTAAAAACAGTCCTGGAGTTAAAAATGATTTAGTTAAATCACTGCAGTCGATGCTGCATAAAAGTAATCCATATGTTAAGGATTTTAAAACTGCTCTTAAAAGAGTTCCAAAGAATTGTAGCCATTTTAAAATGGTTATTCACGCCAATAAAAGGCCTGTTAGGGCTCATAGAGGTTGTTATAACGCACCCCAAGCAAATGAGGTCGCTTTGGTATTAGTTGACCAACAATTTGAAAAAAGGGACATTATTGTTGAGGGTTATAATAATCAATTAAAAAGAATCAGTGAACTTCACCGATCTTATGACGCCCTACAATATCCATTAATTTTTTGTCATGGAGAAGATGGTTATACTACAGATATACCCAAAATTGACCCTGTTTCAAAAAAAACCGTTAAGAAAACAGTCTCAGCATTAGATTTTTACAGTTTCCGAATAATGCTTAGAGAAAATGAATGTAACCACCTGCACTATTTTAGAGCTCTCTTCAGCCAATTTTTGGTTGATATGTATGCTAAAATAGAAACAGAAAGGCTTAATTTTATTCGGCTAAATCAAAAAAAGCTGAGAGCAGAAAGCTACATACATCTTCAAGATGCTATAGGTAGGAACGATGTAGATTTAGCTCAGTTTGGACAGATGGTAATTTTACCTTCTTCCTTTACTGGTTCGCCAAGGTACATGCACGAAAAAACTCAAGATGCCATGACGTATGTTCGTTATTATGGTCGTCCTGATCTTTTTATAACATTTACCTGTAATCCTAAATGGAAAGAAATAAAAAGTGCACTATTTTTAGGGCAGAAGCCTCACGATCGTCATGATATTATTTCCCGAGTCTTTCATTTAAAGGTCAAAGCTTTAATGTCTTTAATTAATAAACATAGTTTGTTTGGGGAAGTGCAATGCTTTATGTATACGATAGAGTGGCAGAAACGTGGTCTTCCGCATGCACATATACTGATTTGGTTAAAGTCTAAGATCACGCCTCAACAAATTGATTCCATTATATGTGCAGAAATTCCAGATTCTGAAAAGGATCCTCTCCTATATGAGATTGTTAAGGCTAATATGATTCATGGGCCATGTGGCCGTTTGAACTTAAAATCGCCATGTATGAACGAGGGTAATTGTTCCAAAAAGTTTCCGCGATCGTTGCTTAAGGAAACTGTTACCGGAAAAGATGGTTACCCTAAATATAGGCGAAGATCGCCTGACGATGGTGGCTTCACCATAGAAATTAATGGAAACATAATTGACAATAGGTGGGTAGTGCCTTATAATTGTGTCCTCTTGCGGACCTTTGACGCTCATATTAATGTAGAGGTTTGCAGTTCAATAAAATCAATTAAATACGTTTGCAAATACATCAATAAGGGCAGTGATCAAGCTACAGTTACTCTGGAAAGCGAAAAGAATGAGGTTCAATTTTATCAAAGTGGTCGATATATCAGTAGTTCAGAAGCAGTATGGAGAATTCTTGCTTTCCCAATTCATGAGAGGTTTCCGGCAGTTGTTCATTTGTCTGTCCATTTAGAAAATGGTCAACGAATATATTTTGATCCTAATAATCAAAATCAATTAGTTAACCAGTTAAACAACGCATCAATGACGACACTGACTGGGTTTTTCGAACTTTGTAAAACTGATCTATTTGCAAGGACCCTTCTTTATGTTGAAGTACCTACTTATTTCACGTGGAACAAAAAAAAGTTCCAAAGAAGAAAGAATGGTAGTATTGTACCTGGTTTTCCTGGAATTAAAATGGATAATGTTTTAGGTCGAGTGTATACAATACACCCTAAAAATAGTGAATGCTATTACCTAAGACTTCTTCTTCATGAAGTGCGGGGCCCAACCTCATTCTTATTTCTTAAAACAGTTAATAATATTACGTATGCCACATTTCAAATGGCATGTAAGGCCCTAGGCTTACTAGAAGATGACAAACACTGGGAATATACTTTAAAGGAAGCCGCTTTATGTAAATCGCCAATTCAATTACGTGATTTATTTGCGGTGATGTTAGTAAATTGTCAAATGGCTGATGCCGCACATCTTTGGGAAATGTATAAAGAAAGCTTTTCAGAAGACATTTTGTACGAATTTTCTCTAATAGTGGCAGAAGTCAATCAAGGTTTAATTGATAGGGTGTTTAATAAATGTCTTACTTTAATCGAAGATATAACACTGTCAATTGGAGGGACGTGTCTATTAGACTATGGTTTGCCCGAACCGATTAGAGTTAGTAGACCACTTATAAATAGGGAATATATAAGCGAAATAAATTACAATATTAGTGAATATGAATTAAGTAAAGACGAAAATTCCCTAAATGATGAACAAAGAATGGTATTTCAAAAAATATTACAAAGTGTTCAAAATGAAGACGGTGAAATATATTTTTTGGATGCCCCCGGTGGCACAGGCAAGACATTTTTATTGAATTTGTTGTTAGCAAAAATACGAAAAAATAATAATGTAGCATTGGCTGTTGCTTCTTCAGGGATAGCTGCTACACTGTTAAATGGAGGTCGCACAGCCCACTCAGTGTTTAAACTTCCTTTGGATTTAATAAATGTAGAATTTCCATGTTGCTCAATATCTAAACGGTCTAACATGTCATTGGTTTTTCAAGAATGTAGACTTATTGTTTGGGACGAATGCACCATGGCTCATAAGGGTGGATTTGAAGCTTTGAATAGAATGTTGAAAGATATTCGTGGTAATGATTTTCTAATGGGAGGTATCACGGTTTTATTATCTGGAGATTTTCGACAAACGCTTCCTGTTGTTCCTCGAGGGACAAGGGCTGATGAAATGCAAGCCTGCCTAAAAGCATCATTTCTTTGGCCTACAATTCAAAAATTGTGCCTAACTAAAAACATGCGTGTGCATTTAAAAGGCGATACAACTGCTGGAATTTTTGCACATACATTATTGAGAATTGGAGACGGTGTTTTTCCAACTGTCGAAGGAAAAATAATTATTCCTTCATGCTTAGGAACGGTTGTATCTTCCCTTGACGAACTCACATCAAAAATATTTCCTGAAATTTCTAAAATCTCAACAAAATCATTAGATTGGTTTTCGGAGAGAGCAATATTGACTGCTAGAAATGATAGAGCTGTGTTAATAAATAACACACTTTTAAAATCATTTGATGGTATTGAAGTTGCGTATAAGTCTATTGATTCAGTCACTGATGTTGATGAAGCAGTTCAGTATCCGGTTGAATTTCTCAACCAACAAAATCCATCCGGAGTTCCCTTACACATTCTTAGGCTAAAGATTGGTGCACCAATTATGCTTTTAAGAAATTTAAGACCTCCAAAACTATGTAACGGTACAAGATTGCAAGTAAAAGCTCTTCATAAAAATTTAATAGAAGCAGTAGTTTTTACTGGCTGTGCCAAAGGAGAAATTGTTTTTATACCTCGAATACCCCTAATACCATCAAACCTACCATTTCAGTTTAAAAGACTACAATTCCCTGTAAAAGTTTGCTTCGCAATAACAATAAATAAATCGCAAGGTCAGACCTTAAAGGTAGCTGGACTAGATTTAAGGGACGATTGCTTTTCTCATGGTCAGTTTTATGTGGCCTGTTCAAGAGTTATTTCCTCTGAGTCTTTAATTATTTTAGCACCAGAAGGAAAAGCCAAAAATATCGTTTATAGAGAAGTCTTGCAGAAATTGTAAGTTTTTTTTAAATATATTTTAAATGCACTGTGGAATAGGCCTCCTGGGGAAACCACAAAAAAAAAAACACGCCAAAACCTCTACCTCTATGGTGGTGTGGAAATGAGGAATGGTTTAAATTTAATTAAAGTAGCAAATATAAATTTAAGTCAGAAGTATAATCTTGATTTCCGCAGGCGAAGCTGCGGGCGACCCTGCTAGTTATAAATAAAAATATTCCTAAAAACTCCAAGTGTGTGTAAAAATATAACCCAGCCGCAGTAAAAGTTTCTACTTTTCAATTTTTTCCGCAAGAACCCTTCATTTTTTACTGTGTTCCACTGCGTGTATATATTTTTACATAAATATTTCAGTACAGTCCACTGCTACTACACTGCATTTTTAAATAAATTTAAAGATCCTGACAATTCAAACATACAGTACCACACGGCCATTATCGCATAAATCCTAATTTTTAAAAATATATATGCATATAATAAACTTTTCCCTGTGTAAAAAATATATAATACAGCCACAGTAAATATTTCCAAATCAAAGTGATCCGCCGAAATTGGCAGCTTTTGTGTTTTTACTGTGTTCCAGCTGCGTGTATATATCCTTACATAAATATTTAAAAAATACAGTCCACTCTATCTACTTACATTTCGAGCTAGTTCTTTTAAAAAATTCCCGCAAATATATGTTGCATTTCGAAACTATTCCGCTATTCGTAATCGAAGTCTCCACAATTCCCGCAATCGGTGCCTTCCAATATCCAGCTGTTAGCTACATACATAAATACTTACTCTACAAGAATTCTGCAGCGCACAGTGGGTCAAGTGCCTACAATAATTTTTAAAAACGAAATTCCGAATACTTTGATTCTATTATAATAAATTCAATTATTAATTCTGGGACGAACACTATACGTAATCCTGCAAAATAAATTCCAGTGTGACCATATTTTACAAGTCGGGTCTCCGTTAAATAATTTAATTAATATCTTTGCTTTGGCTGGATTAATATTTCTGGTCGATATTATTTCCTAATATTTAAATTACGGTTCCATAAAAACTCCACTAGACAATCCAGTGTGACAATCCTGACGATTTTCAATTGGTTCCTAAAATTCCAATTCGCTTCTGAAAAATTATAAATTTTTAGAATATTTTTTTGTGTCATCAATTTAAATTAAAAGATTATTCGTAATGGCAACCACAGCCTTAAACAAATTTATTGCCACAGCTGATCGTCTGAGCCATTTCCAGGTCAGCATCAACAGTCCAGATGGTTTGATTCCATCCGTATCCGTCTGCAAGATCCGTCGCGACCAAGTCCAAGCTCTATGGCGTAAGGCGGAGGACGCATACGACGTATGTTTAAAATGCATTGTGGCGGCAGGCGAAAGTGCCGCAGATTCCAAATCGGACCTCAAAATGAAATACTTTCAAACGTACGATATATTCCTCGAACAAATCGAACAGGACTCCTCCCAATCATTTCAACCTCCAGCATTTTCTCCCCAAAATCAAATTTCGTTTGGCTGTCAGTTTCCTCCGATCGATACGGAGATTTTCTCAGGCGATTATCTTCGCTGGCCGACTTTCCGGGACCTTTTCACGGCGATCTACATAGACCATCCGAGTCTTACGCCCGTTGAAAAGCTATACCATTTAAATGCCAAAACCAGTGGCGAAGCTCATGATATAGTTTCCAAGTCCCCACTCACCAATAATGGCTTCCGCTCGGCTTGGACAAATCTAACTGAGCGTTTCGAAAACAAGCGATTTCACACCTAAAAACATTGTTTAATGTGCAATCCATAGCACAAGAGTCTGGAGATGCCTTGAAGAAACTACAAAAGTTCAACCGTCGCTCTGGCAAGTAGACGTGTTTTTTGGAGCTCCGGAAATTCGAACGTTTTTCGTTGAACAAGGAATTATTTATTGTTCTGCTTTCGGCGCGTTTTCCTAACAAGTGTCTCGCAACGTCCTCCGCTGTTGTAAACGCACAGCACGAGCAGTAATCATTATAATTAATTAATTTCTGCAAAATCAAAGCTGTTTGGCCGCCGGTTCGTTTGCGCTCTCAGCTGATCTAATGAAATTGAGAGAACCGTATCAACAACAACACAAACTTTTCTCTGCAAATTACTGTTGCACAACTGCACTAGACACAGACATGCCAAACCAACAAGCGAAACGAGTTAGAAATGACTCGTCACTGGAATTGAGGTCCGGGAAAACTGGTCGCACTTCAGATGCTCTATCGCCGCAACTGTTAGAGCAAATAGACGCCCGATTATCAGCGCTTATCAACGCCCGTTTCGCTGAGCTGACCGAGCACATCAACGCCACTACGCGGGAGACTGAAGAAAGGCTATTGAAAGCGTTATCCAGCGAAATTGACCAAAAATTCGACGCTAAGCTTTGCCAACTTTCTGGCGCTGTGGAAGGCTTCGGAATGCGAGTCCAGCAACTAGAGGTCATCACGGCCGAGCGCCTGGACAAACTAGAGCGGGATATGGAGGAGCTACGTGCCATGAAAATCAAAGTGCGCGGTACGTATGCATGGCATTCCGTATGTAGATGGGGAAAAACTTCGGACCCTATTCAACAAACTATGTTTTGCGACGAACCTTGTTCCGGCACCGAGAGTCCGCGATATCTTCAGGGCCCGTAAATCCCAGAATACACTTGTCGATCCTCCTGTAATAGTTCGACTGGAGACGACGAGGGAAAAAGCGGCACTTCTACGAGCACTTGGTGCATACCGGCGAGCTAACAACCAAAAACTGAGCATACACCTGCTAGGTTTTGATTCACCGGCTGTGCTCTATGTTAATGAGCAACTCACGAAAGATAATTTCGTTATCTTTAAAGAAGCTATGCGCCTTAAAAAGCTCAAAGTTTTCTCTGTGGTGTTTACTCGACGTGGGATTGTGCATGCGAAATGCACTGGGAGAGATGACGTTATCTACTTCCAGCAATTTGAGGAGCTTGCCGATATCACTGAGAGAGAGAGAGTCAATACTGCTGGGTCTCTCTCTGTTTCTGCCTCCCACTCTCCGCTCGCTGAGGATGCACCTCTGGATAATGGGAATAATACTAACTTTCGCGACTAATTTCTCTTATAATCCTATACTTTTTCTCATAATAGTGTTTAAGAGTGACTCAAGTTTAGTTAGGTTTCTGATAATACAATCTTATTTTATCTTATTATTATTTATCTTATTATTAGAGTGTGCCTATTGTGACCTTTTATGTGTGTTTCTGTCTATCCTAATGCAGATCGTTTCAAATAATAATATTGCGAGCAGTCTCTTAAATATCTTATGTAAACAAAGAGAGGGTCTTAGGATTGTCCACATAAACGCCCAAAGCCTAGTAAGAAAAATGGATGAGTTTAGAGAATTATTTGTTGGATCTCATGTTGATGTAATTTGTGTGTCAGAATCCTGGTTTGTCAATGGTTCTAGTGATGTCCCTTTTATGTGTGAGGGTTACATGTTGTTTAGGGCTGATCGGGTTAGCCATGCCGGTGGCGTAGCCATCTATATCAGTAAGAAATTTACTTTTAAATGTATCCATGTCAGCCAAGATGATAGTACAGTAGAGACAGCTTTCATTGAGATTACTGACCGAAAATGTAAGAATAAAGCTCTCATCTGCTGCATATACAGACCCCACCGCCAAACCTATTTCGGAGACCTTTTGAGAACGTTGGAAGTCCTATCCGTTGGGTACCAAATTGACATTATAACAGGAGATCTCAACTGCAATATGATTACCGAAAATCCCTTTCACAATGACTTTAATTCAATTGGACTGAAATTAGTCAACAGTCTCGCACCTACCTATTTTACAAGTACTTGTAGCTCATTGTTAGATGTATTTTTTGTTAGTGATTTGTCTAAAGTTCTTTTATATGACCAAATATGTGTTCCTGCTTTTTCCAAACATGACCTGATATTTATGACGTATGATTTTATCTTTGACAACATGCCATCTGTAATTAGCTATAGGGATTATAAGTCACTTAATTACGACAACTTGCAGGCTGAATTTGACAACTATGACTGGACCCCCATTTACAACTTGACATCTGCTGAAGACCAACTACTACTGTTAAACTCTAATGTTAGACAACTATTTGAGAAGTGTGTCCCAGTTAGAACTAAAATACTAAAGCCAGCAGACCAGCCTTGGTTTACCTTAGAAATAAAGGGATTAATTCGATTGCGGGACGCAGCCTATAAGCGCTGGAAACGATATCGAACTGACCATTTGTACAATATTTTTAAACAGATCAGAACTGATGTCACGAGAAAGATAGAAGTCTCCAAACGAAGGTTTTATAATCATAAATTTGGAAACGCATATACGTCTGGTCAGGTTTGGAAGGAGCTTAGAGGTATGGGGATAGGCAAACAAACCCAGGCTGCTAAGTCAGACATAGATGTGAATGCTCTCAATGAAAAGTTTGCTCGCGTCAATTTTTCTAGTCCTCCTCAAAATATGTACCTGAACTCGACAACCATCTGTGATAATATCTTTAGCTTTATGTGTGTCCGTCCAAGTGATGTTCTTGAATGCTTACTAAGTGTAAAATCCAATGCTGAAGGTCTGGACAACATCAGCCCCAAATTCGTAAAAATATTGGTACCAAAGTTAATTCATCACATCTCCCACATCTTTAATACCATATTCACCACTTCAACGTTCCCCGAAGTGTGGAAAAGGGCTAAGATACTCCCGATTCCTAAAACTAAAAATGAATTTCGACCCATTTCAATACTTCCATTTCTGTCCAAGTCATTTGAACGCCTGGTTGCCCAGCAAATTCAGTCACACCTGGAAAATAACCGAATCCTCAGCAACAAGCAATCTGGGTTCAAAAAGAATAGAAGCTGTACTACTGCCATCTTGAAGATTTCTGAAGACATACGCCAGCAGATTGACGAAAGTAAAGTGACACTATTAACCCTTCTTGACTTTAGCAAAGCTTTTGACTCTATTGACCATGTAATTCTTTGTACCAAACTGCGAACGCTGTATAGTTTTTCTCCATGTGCAATAAAGCTTATCCAAACCTACCTTACAAACAGATTGCAGGCAGTTGTTTCGGGAAATCTTAGATCTGATCTCTTGCCCCTCGCACAGGGGGTCCCACAAGGGTCAGTTTTAGGCCCATTGCTTTTCTCCTTATATATAAATGATCTTCCTAAATGTTTGTCTGACTGTGATGTACACCTTTACGCAGATGATGTCCAGCTTTATGTAAGTCGTCCCTTAGGCCAAATTAATGAATGTATTAGAATTAGCAACTATGAAATCCAAAAAATAAGTAATTGGGCGGAGGCGAACGGGATGCATCTAAATCCCAATAAAACAAAATGCCTATTCATATACAAAAGACCTATAAACTCAATGTTGCTTCCAAAAGTCAGTGTTAACAATGTAGCTATTAATTATGTTGAAAGGGCCACAAATCTTGGTATAGAATTTAACTCCACGTTGACATGGGATGATCATATTACTAAGGCCACTGGGAAAACTTATGCTATGCTCAGGCAGCTTTCTTTAACGCGGAATCTTAGGATTCCGGAAGCTTGCATAATACCAACTTTATTTTATGGTCTCGAAATTTTTTCATCCTCTGATGCAGCAAGTTTGCGCAAGCTGAGAGTTGCGTTTAACTCAATAGCGCGATATATTTTTAACTTGGATCGCACAGCGCATGTAACAGCTTACTCCACAATGATTTTCCAACTAAGTTTTGAATCCTATATTAAGTTTAGAACTCTTTTATTTTTACATAAGCTACTATCCAGGAAGGAACCACAGTACCTGACTGAACTCTTGCGAATGTCAGTCTCCGCTAGAACAATAATATTATTTCCAAACGTTAAAACTAGGATCGGCAGAAAAACACTTCTTTATCCAAACTGTTCGCTACTGGAATGATCTTCCAAACAATCTTAAAACATTAAAAATTAAACACAATTCAAAACTAAATTATTTTCTCACCTTCGGGGCACACTCTAACTTTAACTTTAATCTTACCTATAAATCTAAATGTGATAATTTCTTGTACGTTCTAATTTTTTGTTTTCCAAATGACTACCCTTTAAATTTTGCACTGTAATAAAATGTTTTCTTATGTTTGTTTACTTTTAAGATTTAATGATGTTAGTAAGTAAGTTAAAATGATTAAAAATCAAAAATATTGTACCCTATGCACTATGGGGCATTTGACCACTTTGGCTGGCCAAAACCCATTTTTGAAAAGTCGTTAAAATAAAAAATATTGTTTGGGGATGTGTTAACAGAACACCATTTAACAATGTTACGTTTCAGGAAATCCGATAGAGGGCTTCTCTGTTAACTTAGCAGCTGTTAAATCAGCTGTTACAAATGCGACTCTCGATCTGTTAAAATTGGACGATTCGCTTACAGATTTGAAGTTCTTCAAATTAGATTTTTAAAGCAATCTAAGTAAACTTTTTGGATTGGAATAATAGGATGGTGCTATATACTAAGTGTTTCTGTGCTTACACGGTGCAAATCCGTCGTTTTTTTCTTATAATTGAGTGGCAAAGGAAGTGGTCTAACACGCACATTTTTTTATGAAAACTTATTTTCAAATAGAGCAATAAAGCGAGTCCAGCGAAGTCCACTTCTGAAACCAATTGGGATTTGTAGAGTATTTAATTCTTGTCAAAGAGTATATAGTCAGAATCGCCACTTATTGCCACTTTTTCTATAATTTAATTTTTTAGACCATAACCTCAAATTTAGCAAATGATATGGTTTTGCACTAGGGGCTGAAGAAGTAAGGCGTTTTCTCACTTTAAATTATTTTAAAAATGAAGAATAAATAACTAGCTGTGTCATTGATTAGTTCAAGTGGAATTTATAGGCTATATAGCGAAATTATTGGTACAATTAGCAAAAAAAGTCGTAAAAATGTATGGTAAATTCTGTCATTTGTCATTTTATAAAAACATTAGTATATAGTAGTCCGATTTGTATGAAACTTTTAGTATTATGTTTAAAACGTAAATAATCCCTATTTCTAAAGTTATGTGCATTTATATCCAAAAACAACAAAGTTATTCTGATCGTTCCTATGGCAGCTATATGATATAGATGTCCGATCCGAATTTTTATATATAATATGCGCAGGGATAAAAAATAAAGACTGGTAAAGTTTCACATTTATATCTTTTAAATTGACTGAGTAATTAATTTAGGCCTATAAAAGTGGTCAAATGCCCCATAGTGCTATGTGACTGGTGCCATAACTAAAAGGCTTCACCTAGCCTGTAGCACTGGGATAAAAACAAAATAAATAAATAAAAAACTATCCGGCATTCAAATTGAGAATTGGGACCCTATTCTAGTCTACCTTTGCTCCACAAAGTTACCAAAGCTCACGCTCTCATAAGGGGAGCAATCCATCCAAAATAAAGCCGAAATTCCTACTTGGCTCGAGCTTAATTCCTTTTAACTGAGCGCCATCGAACTCTAGAGGCCGTCGATAGCATCCGGTCTGCTCATTCACTACATGTCCAGCCCAAAAAGACACATCGGATGGCAAAATTGCCAAGGATCAATTCTTTCACTACGAGGGTAGTTCCGATACCCAAAGTTTGCGATCTGTGTTCAAAGAAGAACCATCCCGTGCGTACATGTGCAACGTACAGAACGTACTTGGAAAATAAATGACCTAGGAGTATAGACACATCGCGGTGGATTCGGGTTATATTTCTAACTCCGCTAGCAAAACAGCCTAAGGGGGGTTCGTGGACATGTCAATATCCTAACAATCCTTCCGGAGCATTATATAATTACAGATGAATCCATAGCCACAGAAAGTTTCCAAAAACAAAAGGAGCCATTCATAAATTATTAAAACTTAAACATAAATTGGGGGTGGATCAAAAATTCGGATCGGTCAAAGTATATCACTGATAAGCTAGAATTTACCGATGTACTGCTTAGATGTAATTTGCAGAACGGCTCTGTACCCACCCTACCATGAGTCTTTGGTTGCCAATAATTAAAAACTCCCTAATTCCGCCTTCTTTTGTTTACATCACCTTCAGGGAAAAGTTAACACTTTAGAAATTCATAATAGTTCTATTTATTTCTTTATAACAATAACCAAAGAAACACCTCATAACATTCGATGGGGTGTATTAATTGAGTGATAATCATTCCATTATATCTTCAGGTTTCTGTATACTTTTCGTACATTACACCAGTTTACAAAAAAAATTGATGAAATACGCACTTCATGAAACTATGATTTTCGGTTAAGGTACATCTCCCTGAGTGGGAAATCGGCACTTTTAATTTTTTGTATGGTACGCTATCAAAGACTCATTTTACAGGTAAAAGAATGCCCTTTAACTTTCTTATACACAGCATTGAGTTCCATTCATTGGTTTAGAAGCTACACTTCGTCAAAGCTAAAAAAGTTGGAAAAAATGCAAAAAAGCTAACATAAATGGCTTCTTCAAAAATACACGCCTAAAAACCGAAATTATTTTTATAACTTCTAATTAAAGATACATCTTTAAGCAAACTAACAAGACCATCAACTCAATTAACAACCAAAGGATCGATTTTATATAGATTATTTCAGTTGGAAAAAAGGTGTATTACAGCCCTGTTAGAGCCCTGTTAACCTCAGTTAACAGCTGTAAACGGCCAACGTTGTTCCGAGCTTAAAAAATTCATATCAACAAAATTTACTGGCGGATTGTAACGATCATTAGCTTGTATTCTTTGTCGAAGTACCATCTAATCATAAAAGCTATAAAAATAATTTCGGTTTTTAGGCGTGTATTTTTAAAGTAACCATTTATGCCAGCTTTTTTGCATGTTTTCCAACCTTTTAAACTTTGAGGAAGTGTAGCTTCTAAACCAATGAATGGAACTCAATGCTGTGTATAAGAAAGTTAAAGGGCATTTGTTTACCTGTAAAATGAGTCTTTGATAGCCTAAATCGGTTTACCACAACTCGAGTTAGAAATTAAAAAAGTGCAAAAAACGTTTTTTACACTTAAAAAAAAACTGTACCATACAAAAAATTAAAAGTGCCCATTTCTTACTCAGGGAGATGTACTTTAACCGAAAATCATCTAAATCAATATAATTGAAGACTATTAAAAAAGTCAGTGTGGAAATTCACCCAGAACGGATTGACATAAAAATCTGAAAAAAACCATAAATTCGGAAATAATTAGGAGCCGAGTGTATGATATAAATTAGAGCCATAAGCGGCCCCAAAGTGCCCCAAAATTCGATTTGTTTTTTTCTTAATTTTTTCTTTTGCAATTTTTCTGTTATAAATGTTGTCAAAATGGTTTAAAAAATGGCTCTTCATAATTTTATGGGATACCCGCAAATAACTGCATTTAAACTTTTTTGAAATTCAGCCCCCTTCATCAAGGTCGCCAATTTGGTTTTTTTTATTGTGACGTCATGGGCTCCCACCTATATGTTGTTGTTTTTTTTATTCAGACGTTCCTCCAAGTGTTACCGTGCAAAGGCAAGGAAAAATACCACAGCCACAAAATACCTAAAAATGCGCGCCTAAAAATGCGAATATATCGATAATTTTTTTTTTGTTGCTTCATTCTTTTAGCTAACCGTTAAATTTTAAATTATCGGTGGAGCTATCCAATTCCCCTTAAGAAAATTTCAAGGAAAAGTCGTATGTATATACATTTAAAGTCGGATTTTAAATGATTTTACTATTTGCAAAATCATGCTGCTCCGATCAGTTTTAGATTTTGCTAACAGTTTTACAATCGAAGTTTTCCTTAAATTTGTTTTTATTTTTAAAATCTAAAAACCCGATAAGCTAAGACGAAATATTTCCAAACTACTTATTACCTTTCAAATGTTGAATTATTGACAAATCGTGGATTTGTAAAAACAAAATAAAAACATAAATTGGCCCCGTTGCGTACACACACACGCACGCTAAAATGCGTATTTACACCCCCAACCATTAGATATGTGGAAGTGTGCGTGTGTGTGTGCATTTCACCTGACTAAGGAAGTAAGATTTGCTTAAGTTCAAATTCATGATAATACTGATATTCTATTGCTAAAAGAATATCATTTTCATTTCCACAACAGGTTTGAGACATTTTCAAACGGATTTTTGTGTTTTAAAATTAAATAATATTAAAAAAACATAAATATTCAAATCAGTTAATTCTTTTGCTATTTCCTACACTTGCGTCATATTGTTTAAACAAATGGAAATGTTTAAACAATTTCATTCACGGCTTCTCCCCCTACCTGCCTTTCTGACATCTTAAATCAATATAATTGAAGACTATTAAAAAAGTCAGTGTGGAAATTCACCCAGAACGGATTGACATAAAAATCTGAAAAAAAACATAAATTCGGAAATAATTAGGAGCCGAGTGTATGATATAAATTAGAGCCATAAGCGGCCCCAAAGTGCCCCAAAATTCGATTTGTTTTTTTCTTAATTTTTTCTTTTGCAATTTTTCTGTTATAAATGTTGTCAAAATGGTTTAAAAAATGGCTCTTCATAATTTTATGGGATACCCGCAAATAACTGCATTTAAACTTTTTTGAAATTCAGCCCCCTTCATCAAGGTCGCCAATTTGGTTTTTTTTATTGTGACGTCATGGGCTCCCACCTATATGTTGTTGTTTTTTTTTTATTCAGACGTTCCTCCAAGTGTTACCGTGCAAAGGCAAGGAAAAATACCACAGCCACAAAATACCTAAAAATGCGCGCCTAAAAATGCGAATATATCGATAATTTTTTTTTGTTGCTTCATTCTTTTAGCTAACCGTTAAATTTTAAATTATCGGTGGAGCTATCCAATTCCCCTTAAGAAAATTTCAAGGAAAAGTCGTATGTATATACATTTAAAGTCGGATTTTAAATGATTTTACTATTTGCAAAATCATGCTGCTCCGATCAGTTTTAGATTTTGCTAACAGTTTTACAATCGAAGTTTTCCTTAAATTTGTTTTTATTTTTAAAATCTAAAAACCCGATAAGCTAAGACGAAATGTTTCCAAACTACTTATTACCTTTCAAATGTTGAATTATTGACAAATCGTGGATTTGTAAAAACAAAATAAAAACATAAATTGGCCCCGTTGCGTACACACACACGCACGCTAAAATGCGTATTTACACCCCCAACCATTAGATATGTGGAAGTGTGCGTGTGTGTGTGCATTTCACCTGACTAAGGAAGTAAGATTTGCTTAAGTTCAAATTCATGATAATACTGATATTCTATTGCTAAAAGAATATCATTTTCATTTCCACAACAGGTTTGAGACATTTTCAAACGGATTTTTGTGTTTTAAAATTAAATAATATTAAAAAAACATAAATATTCAAATCAATTAATTCTTTTGCTATTTCCTACACTTGAATCATATTGTTTAAACAAATTGAAATGTTTAAACAATTTCATTCACGGCTTCTCCCCCCACCTGCCTTTCTGACATTGTTAATATAATCCTAATCAAGGTGAAAAATTAATGAAAACAAAATATTGAAAACCAAATAATAATTCTAAAATGCGAAGTAACTTTCTTGATGTTTTTTTAAATCACATAAATTTTTGCTTCTCTTTTGTTTTTGTTATTGTCAACCTAATGGTTCAAAAAATATGTCCACTGTCAGGTCGTAGACATTTACTTTAAAAATTAACACAAAATATGTGATATTTGTGATTTTTATACGTACCACTAAATGACCATTTGCTGCAGTGCTTTTAAGTAGTAACGTAGCTCAGGTGTTTGAGGTTGCTTCTAAATGGAATGTTATGTGCAGGTTGTGGGTTCAAGCCCACTTAAGTTCTTGCCAATGTAGATTTTGACTTTTTTTTTTTTTACTTTGTAACCGAACTCTATTATTGGTAAGAACTCGAATTTAAAAACACGACCTTTAAATTGCAAGGAAGCTACATCGTACAACAACACCAACCCTTTAGAAAGCATGTAGTCTTTTCCCTTTGCATACTTTTATAGGTATCACTAAATGACCATTTGCTGCAGTGCTTTTAAGTGGTAATGTAGCTCAGGTGTCTGAGGTTGCATTTAAAAGCAATGTGATCTGCAGGTCATGGGTTCAAACCCACCAAAGTTCTTGCCAATGTAGATTTTGACTTTTTTTTTCCTTTCAAGTGTTCTTTACTGTGGTTTCCCTTTTAAACTTCTTCTAAGTCAAGAGTATGTGATTTTTTATTAACCCTTTAGTTACCAATGTGCATAAAATTACCTTTTCTACATTCTTCGGTTCTGATAGTAATAGTACATTAATATTATTTGTCAAGCAAATAAAGTAAACATAGCTTGGTTTAAATGTTGAAAAAATTGCATATTTTTTAAATTAAAATTTAAAAAATTAAGTTAAGCTTAAAAAAAATAAAGATTAATAAATTAATTAAATCAATTTTAATTTCAATTTATAATTTTTGTTATTATAATTTAAAAAAAAGAGTTCTAATATGAATAAAAACAATGAATAATCTTAATTTTAGATTGTTTTTGATAAACATTTTATTGTTTTTGTCCTTCTATATAATAGCGATCGGTATTTTTTAAAAAAATTGAAAATTAATATAATTATAGAAAAAGATCCTACCATATTTAAAATCTTCGGGATTAAAAGGTTAAGTTCAAAGAGAGGGAAGTAAACTGATGGAATACACACACATACATACATTCGTAATTCGGCAAATTTGCACTTATATATGTTTTTAGGGAGCAATTCTTTCAGTTTCAAAATGAATCCCCATGGAAGTGGTTCTGGGCAGTGGGTTGCATGGCAACCCAATTTCACGGCAGCTCCAGCTAGCTATTCGAGCTATCCATATAGCTTTGGAGTTCCGCCTCAAGTTGTGTGCCAACACGTACCGCAACCCGTACCGCAACCCGTACCGCAACCCGTACCGCAACCCGTACCGCAACCCGTACCGCAACTTGTACCGCAACCTGTCCCACTGCACTTCGCGCAGCACTTCCCGCAACACGTTGCGCAGCATTTCCCGCTACACGTTGCGCAACATGCACCGCAACATGCGCAATGTGTTCAGGGGAAATCAATAAATGAGCAAGGATCTAAAAGTTATATGGGAACAAAGCAACATTTTATTAAAGTTAACCAGCAGTTAAAAATGCAAAGTAAAACGATAAAAACTTTGACGCAAACGTGCAAGAGGTTGCAGAAGGAACTTAACACAATGAAGAAGAAGGTAGCAGATTGTTAATTTTTTGAAAAAATAAAATGTAAAAACTGAATTATTTTTGTCTTTTTATTCTTCTTTTTCTCATTTTTAGCAAGTGCAAGTGAACAATAATAACACCAACTCTTTAGGAAGCATTTAATCTTTTGCATACTTTTTTACCAAAACTTTCGTAATTTATTTAATGAGTGTAGCTCAGGTGGTTAGTGTGCACGTAAATGCAACGTAACCTGTTGGTCGTGGGTTCAAGCCCACTTCAGTTCTTGCCAAAATTGAGATTGATTATATTTTTTTTTTTTTTACTTTGTAAACTATTCTTATGTTCCATCCAAATATTACGTAATCAATTAAGGCTTGAAAAGGGAGGGGGTAAAAATTGAATTATTTTCGTCTTTTTATTCTTCTCTTTCTCATCTTTAGCAAAGTGCAAGTGAACAATAATAACCCCGACTCTTTAGGAAGCATTTAATCTTTTGCATACTTTTTTACGGCCCATTAAATGACCCTTTGCCGTAATTTATTTAAGTGATAGTGTAGCTCAGGTGGTTAGTGTGCACGTAAATGCAACGTAACCTGTTGGTCGTGGGTTCAAGCCCACTTCAGTTCTTGCCAAAATTGAGATTGACATTATTTTTATTTTTTTACTTTGTAAACTATTCTTATGTTCCATCCAAATATTACGTAATCAATTAAGGCTTGAAAAGGGAGGGGGTAAAAATTGAATTATTTTCGTCTTTTTATTCTTCTCTTTCTCATCTTTAGCAAAGTGCAAGTGAACAATAATAACCCCGACTCTTTAGGAAGCATTTAATCTTTTGCATACTTTTTTACGGCCCATTAAATGACCCTTTGCCGTAATTTATTTAAGTGATAGTGTAGATCAGGTGGTTAGTGTGCACGTAAATGCAACGTAACCTGTTGGTCGTGGGTTCAAGCCCACTTCAGTTCTTGCCAAAATTCATATTGACATTATTTTTTTTTTTTACTTTGTAAACTATTCTTATGTTCCATCCAAATATTACGTAATCAATTAAGGCTTGAAAAGGAAGGGGTAAAAATTGAATTATTTTCGTCTTTTTATTCTTCTCTTTCTCATCTTTAGCAAAGTGCAAGTGAACAATAATAACCCCGACTCTTTAGGAAGCATTTAATCTTTTGCATACTTTTTTACGGCCCATTAAATGACCCTTTGCCGTAATTTATTTAAGTGATAGTGTAGATCAGGTGGTTAGTGTGCACGTAAATGCAACGTAACCTGTTGGTCGTGGGTTCAAGCCCACTTCAGTTCTTGCCAAAATTCATATTGACATTATTTTTTTTTTTACTTTGTAAACTATTTTTATGTGTCATCTAAATATTACGTAATCAATTAATGCTTGAGAAGGGAGGCTGGGGGTTATCTTTGTCAGCCAAATGATATCTTATTAGAAACAAGGATTACATGGTGGACAATGTTTTTGGGGGTCCAAAAGCGTCAAAATTATTATAACGTTATACATGGGCCTATACTTCATTTTAAAATACTTTTTTTCTGTTCTTCTACTTTACTTCTTTGGTGGAGTGCAGCTGCACATAGAATAAAGAGAGAGATGAGAGAAAAAATAAATTAACGGTTTTTTTTGTTTTGTTAGATACCCGTAAGAGAATATCTGCATATTTATTTTCTCTTATTTTCTTAACTTTAATTTTGGCAAGAGGATTGAATCTGCTTCTCCTATACTTTAATCTGCCAATTACCAAAGAGCTTGGTGGTCTAGAGTGTAAATGCATCTATGAGTAATGAATGCAGAATGGTTGAGGGGATTTTTGGTTTTATGGGTTCAAATCCCGCCCAAAGCTTCGAATTTTTTACTTCTTTTTTTTTGTAATGCAGATTTTTATTCACAACACAAATTTGTTTTACAAAAACCAATAAAAACGAAAGCTAAGAGAGGAAGTTAAGAGAAATGTAGTGTGTAGTGATATGGTTTGCAAAACATATTTCATTAATTTGTCTGCAAATTGGTTTCACAGTTTTCTCTTGGCAATTAGTTATCGTTGAGTTCGCTTGATGATAAGAAGAAAAGTGTTGTAATCAATTTTCATACATTAAAACCAGTTAAATTGTGATTACACAAATTATTGTTTAAACTTTATTTCCGTTAACCATTTCGTGGTAAGACAGAATCTTTCCTAATTAAAATTAAGTTGATATTTGGTTGCCAAGGCGGAATTTGTATAACAATATTCTGTACACTGAAAATAATTTCAGTGACGCCACTTAGCCATTTATTAAAGCTACTATACAACAATAAGTTGTTTAACCGAATTGACCTTGAGTTTAGAAAACAACTCTATAGCTGACCCTATAGCTTTAATGGTCAAAATAACAAACTTTTGTTTGTTGGATTGTGAAACTAAGCGTTATACATTTTGAAAAAAATAATTTTCAAACTGTTGCTTTAACCAATCTATCTGTAATCGGCAGACTTTTTTAAAAATTAAAATTTCTTAATATTTAAAAAAATAATTAGCTTACATTTAGTTAGCTTTTTGGTTGCCAAGACGAAGTTTGTATAACACACTCTGTAATTTCCAAATAATTTGAGTAACGTCTATTAAACCTATTACAAAAGCTAAAAAGCAATAAGTTATATTAAACCGGTTAGACCTTGAGTTTACAAAATAACTCTATAGCTGCTTCTATAGCTTTAATGGTCAAAATAACAAACTTTTGTTTGTTGGATTGTGAAATTAAGCGTTATACATATTGAAAAATATAATTTTCAAAACTGTTGCCTTAAGCAATCTATCTGTAATCGGCAGACTTCTTTAAAACTTGAAATTTATTAACATTTCAAAATTTCAAAATTAAGTTACATTTAGTTTTGCATGAAAATTATTTAAATAACATTTGATACGCATGTTACTTTTTAGTCTTAACTAACTGAACTATTATCTTTATATCTGCAAATCTTTGCTGTGCAGTGTCAAGTTATTTTTTGCAATATATTTTGCAAATATATAAACATCAATTTTAATATTGCAAAAACTTATATATTTAAAAAAAGTTAGATAAATAACTATTTAAATTACAAGCATTTTAAAATATTGATTTTTTTCTAAATTTACTGCTTACAATGGAAGTAGAGTATTTAGATATAGATGGTGCTCTGGTACCTCACTCTGTTGTGCATATAACAGGTGATGGAGCTTGCTTATTCCGAGCCGTGTCCTACGTTTTGTTTGACAATGAAAGTTATGCTGATGTAATTCGAAACTCAATAGTTAGATTAGTAGTTAGCCAATGGAGTTCGTTTGCTAATGCCACTAATAATTCTAATGGAAATCCTTATCCCAATCCTGTGGATTATGAAAATGACATGATAAAACCGCACACGTATGGTTCGTTTGCTGAGCTAACAGCTGCTGGTCAACTGTACCCTATTTATATAGAAATTTACTATAATCAAAACCGCATTGCAGTTACTGGTACAGAGGGCAGTACCATAAAAAGACTTCGTTTCAGTGAAAAAGGAGGAGGACATTATGATGTCTACAAGCCTATTGAAACCTTTAATGATAGTAGCTCTCCCACTCAAAATATATTACAAGTTCCTTCTATGAAAAAAAGAACACTAAAAGAAGAGTTCAACTTACTGATATTACTCGAAAAAAAAGAAAAAGATTGAAAATAAGAACTATTATGATAGACATCGTGAGGAACGAAACACAACGAATTAATACAAAGCGTGCACATTCGTGGGATGCAAAATATAATTCTGGGTTTTTATACTATTTAAATCTGACATACAATTCTGATAAATCAGTTGATATTGGAATAATGAATAATAGATGCTCATTTTGTGGCGCCTTAAAATGGAAGGAAGAGTCAAAAGGTATGTGTTGCAAAGAGGGAAAAGTTCAGCTTCCATCTTTTAAAACATTACCAGATCCTCTTTCAAGTCTTTTAAACGGTGATCACCCAGACCATACACATTTCATGGGCCTTACCAGAAAATATAATAATTGCTTTCAGATGACTTCATTTGGTGCGACAAAAGTTATTAATGAAGGATATATGCCCACATTTAAGGTACAGGGGCAAGTTTACCATTTAGTTGGTAGCGTTTTGCCGGCTTCTGAAAAGGAAGCTCAGTTTCTTCAAATTTATTTTATTGGCGAGGACAATGCAGAAGCCGATTTAAGGTGTAAAAACAGTCCTGGAGTTAAAAATGATTTAGTTAAATCACTGCAGTCGATGCTGCATAAAAGTAATCCATATGTTAAGGATTTTAAAACTGCTCTTAAAAGAGTTCCAAAGAATTGTAGCCATTTTAAAATGGTTATTCACGCCAATAAAAGGCCTGTTAGGGCTCATAGAGGTTGTTATAACGCACCCCAAGCAAATGAGGTCGCTTTGGTATTAGTTGACCAACAATTTGAAAAAAGGGACATTATTGTTGAGGGTTATAATAATCAATTAAAAATAATCAGTGAACTTCACCGATCTTATGACGCCCTACAATATCCATTAATTTTTTGTCATGGAGAAGATGGTTATACTACAGATATACCCAAAATTGACCCTGTTTCAAAAAAAACCGTTAAGAAAACAGTCTCAGCATTAGATTTTTACAGTTTCCGAATAATGCTTAGAGAAAATGAATGTAACCACCTGCACTATTTTAGAGCTCTCTTCAGCCAATTTTTGGTTGATATGTATGCTAAAATAGAAACAGAAAGGCTTAATTTTATTCGGCTAAATCAAAAAAAGCTGAGAGCAGAAAGCTACATACATCTTCAAGATGCTATAGGTAGGAACGATGTAGATTTAGCTCAGTTTGGACAGATGGTAATTTTACCTTCTTCCTTTACTGGTTCGCCAAGGTACATGCACGAAAAAACTCAAGATGCCATGACGTATGTTCGTTATTATGGTCGTCCTGATCTTTTTATAACATTTACCTGTAATCCTAAATGGAAAGAAATAAAAAGTGCACTATTTTTAGGGCAGAAGCCTCACGATCGTCATGATATTATTTCCCGAGTCTTTCATTTAAAGGTCAAAGCTTTAATGTCTTTAATTAATAAACATAGTTTGTTTGGGGAAGTGCAATGCTTTATGTATACGATAGAGTGGCAGAAACGTGGTCTTCCGCATGCACATATACTGATTTGGTTAAAGTCTAAGATCACGCCTCAACAAATTGATTCCATTATATGTGCAGAAATTCCAGATTCTGAAAAGGATCCTCTCCTATATGAGATTGTTAAGGCTAATATGATTCATGGGCCATGTGGCCGTTTGAACTTAAAATCGCCATGTATGAACGAGGGTAATTGTTCCAAAAAGTTTCCGCGATCGTTGCTTAAGGAAACTGTTACCGGAAAAGATGGTTACCCTAAATATAGGCGAAGATCGCCTGACGATGGTGGCTTCACCATAGAAAATAATGGAAACATAATTGACAATAGGTGGGTAGTGCCTTATAATTGTGTCCTCTTGCGGACCTTTGACAGTCATATTAATGTAGAGGTTTCCAGTTCAATAAAATCAATTAAATACGTTTGCAAATACATCAATAAGGGCAGTGATCAAGCTACAGTTACTCTGGAAAGCGAAAAGAATGAGGTTCAATTTTATCAAAGTGGTCGATATATCAGTAGTTCAGAAGCAGTATGGAGAATTCTTGCTTTCCCAATTCATGAGAGGTTTCCGGCAGTTGTTCATTTGTCTGTCCATTTAGAAAATGGTCAACGAATATATTTTGATCCTAATAATCAAAATCAATTAGTTAACCAGTTAAACAACGCATCAATGACGACACTGACTGGGTTTTTCGAACTTTGTAAAACTGATCTATTTGCAAGGACCCTTCTTTATGTTGAAGTACCTACTTATTTCACGTGGAACAAAAAAAAGTTCCAAAGAAGAAAGAATGGTAGTATTGTACCTGGTTTTCCTGGAATTAAAATGGATAATGTTTTAGGTCGAGTGTATACAATACACCCTAAAAATAGTGAATGCTATTACCTAAGACTTCTTCTTCATGAAGTGCGGGGCCCAACCTCATTCTTATTTCTTAAAACAGTTAATAATATTACGTATGCCACATTTCAAATGGCATGTAAGGCCCTAGGCTTACTAGAAGATGACAAACACTGGGAATATACTTTAAAGGAAGCCGCTTTATGTAAATCGCCAATTCAATTACGTGATTTATTTGCGGTGATGTTAGTAAATTGTCAAATGGCTGATGCCGCACATCTTTGGGAAATGTATAAAGAAAGCTTTTCAGAAGACATTTTGTACGAATTTTCTCTAATAGTGGCAGAAGTCAATCAAGGTTTAATTGATAGGGTGTTTAATAAATGTCTTACTTTAATCGAAGATATAACACTGTCAATTGGAGGGACGTGTCTATTAGACTATGGTTTGCCCGAACCGATTAGAGTTAGTAGACCACTTATAAATAGGGAATATATAAGCGAAATAAATTACAATATTAGTGAATATGAATTAAGTAAAGACGAAAATTCCCTAAATGATGAACAAAGAATGGTATTTCAAAAAATATTACAAAGTGTTCAAAATGAAGACGGTGAAATATATTTTTTGGATGCCCCCGGTGGCACAGGCAAGACATTTTTATTGAATTTGTTGTTAGCAAAAATACGAAAAAATAATAATGTAGCATTGGCTGTTGCTTCTTCAGGGATAGCTGCTACACTGTTAAATGGAGGTCGCACAGCCCACTCAGTGTTTAAACTTCCTTTGGATTTAATAAATGTAGAATTTCCATGTTGCTCAATATCTAAACGGTCTAACATGTCATTGGTTTTTCAAGAATGTAGACTTATTGTTTGGGACGAATGCACCATGGCTCATAAGGGTGGATTTGAAGCTTTGAATAGAATGTTGAAAGATATTCGTGGTAATGATTTTCTAATGGGAGGTATCACGGTTTTATTATCTGGAGATTTTCGACAAACGCTTCCTGTTGTTCCTCGAGGGACAAGGGCTGATGAAATGCAAGCCTGCCTAAAAGCATCATTTCTTTGGCCTACAATTCAAAAATTGTGCCTAACTAAAAACATGCGTGTGCATTTAAAAGGCGATACAACTGCTGGAATTTTTGCACATACATTATTGAGAATTGGAGACGGTGTTTTTCCAACTGTCGAAGGAAAAATAATTATTCCTTCATGCTTAGGAACGGTTGTATCTTCCCTTGACGAACTCACATCAAAAATATTTCCTGAAATTTCTAAAATCTCAACAAAATCATTAGATTGGTTTTCGGAGAGAGCAATATTGACTGCTAGAAATGATAGAGCTGTGTTAATAAATAACACACTTTTAAAATCATTTGATGGTATTGAAGTTGCGTATAAGTCTATTGATTCAGTCACTGATGTTGATGAAGCAGTTCAGTATCCGGTTGAATTTCTCAACCAACAAAATCCATCCGGAGTTCCCTTACACATTCTTAGGCTAAAGATTGGTGCACCAATTATGCTTTTAAGAAATTTAAGACCTCCAAAACTATGTAACGGTACAAGATTGCAAGTAAAAGCTCTTCATAAAAATTTAATAGAAGCAGTAGTTTTTACTGGCTGTGCCAAAGGAGAAATTGTTTTTATACCTCGAATACCCCTAATACCATCAAACCTACCATTTCAGTTTAAAAGACTACAATTCCCTGTAAAAGTTTGCTTCGCAATAACAATAAATAAATCGCAAGGTCAGACCTTAAAGGTAGCTGGACTAGATTTAAGGGACGATTGCTTTTCTCATGGTCAGTTTTATGTGGCCTGTTCAAGAGTTAGTTCCTCTGAGTCTTTAATTATTTTAGCACCAGAAGGAAAAGCCAAAAATATCGTTTATAGAGAAGTCTTGCAGAAATTGTAAGTTTTTTTAAATATATTTTAAATGCACTGTGGAATAGGCCTCCTGGGGAAACCACAAAAAAAAAACACGCCAAAACCTCTACCTCTATGGTGGTGTGGAAATGAGGAATGGTTTAAATTTAATTAAAGTAGCAAATATAAATTTAAGTCAGAAGTATAATCTTGATTTCCGCAGGCGAAGCTGCGGGCGACCCTGCTAGTTGTTAATATAATCCTAATCAAGGTGAAAAATTAATGAAAACAAAATACTGAAAACCAAATAATTATTCTAAAATAGAATTTTTCTTTTGCTAATCCTTAGCGAAATTGCAGGTGATCATGGTAAATCTTTTGCTCCTTATTTATTAACCGTTTGCTTTAATGTCACGAACTTCCAAACTGTAGCTCAGGGAGTCTATAGGTCGTGGGTCAAACCCACCACAATTCTTACCAAATACTAAAATTATCTTTCCACTTTAACTATTTATAATGTAAAGCGGAATCCAAATAGTATCCATAACCTCTCAAACAGTAAAAAAAAAATAAGAGAACTCCAATTTTGAATAGAACTTTGATTTAAACACAAACGATCTTTAGATTACAAGGCTTTAGGTTTGGTTTTACTTGAATTTTTCTTAAAATTCTTTTATTTTTAAAATCCAAAAACCCGTTTAGCTAACACGAAATTTTTAGAACTTTTGACAAACGGTTGTAAAAAAGAATAGAGAAAAATATATTTTACAAACTAAAAATAGTGTGTGAGTGTGTTTAGTGTGTGCATTAAGATTTGTTTTATTACTGATTTTTCTGTTTTAAAATTTAAATCGCATTGATAATATTGGAAAAAAAAACAAAAATCAAACCAATCTTTCTTCTTACACCGGCTCTATTGTTTAACATTTTAAAATTTATTCACGGCTTCTCTATTCACCTAAATTCCTTTTTTATTATTATAATTTTTAATCTTGATTTCCGCGGCGAAGCTGCGGGCGACCCTGCTATAGTTTCATAAAGTGCGTATTTCATCAATTTTTTTTTAAACCCGTGTTATCTTTCAAATTCAACATCATGTGAGTAACTATTTACTTCATAAAACTAAATATTTTTAACGGGTTGAGTCTTTCGGTTCTTTCTTTGTTTTTTTAAAGGTTGGTTGGGTTTTATTATAGCATGTTTGTTTTGTTTTCGTTCTTTCTCAAATTTTTAAGTTTGGCTGAGGTATTTTGTTTTGCTTTGGGTGTTTCTGGTATAATATTCACCTACTTGCGTACAGCGATAAGAAATTCCTGTATTTTTTCCTCTACAGAAGTTTCAAAAAAGCACACAGAATGACGAACCCAAAGCGAAACAGAATAGCTCCGTTAAGCGTACGCTGGTCCAACGTTAATATTCAAAATCACTATCGGGGTTTGAACGACTCACGAATTTCTATTAGGCCTCCTCATCAAGCGCTGGAGTGTTGGAATGACGAATTCGCCTAATAGGTTGGGGAATTAAAGAAATAAAGTTACCCCAGCCCATCGCTGCCGTCGTTTTAGTGGATTTTTTTGATTTTTTTTTCTCACTGATCCAATACCAAGCACTGAATATGAACTGCCTCGTCCGTTGGGGTTGTATTTTACAATGTGTTGTGTGCTTTCTTTAATTAAATGAATGGCTGCCTTCGAGTCAGCTAACCAAAAAAACTATGGGGCCAGGTGAATATCACGTGCCCCGCTGAGTTGGGCGCGTTTGTAGGCGACTGCACGTCCAATTTCAGGTCGAGAGAAATACTCTTCAGTGGCTTCACCGAAGACAGAAGCCGGGAAAATATCACTGCAGTCCCGCTCCTCCTTGGGTGTACTGCTACTTATTTGCTGTGCTCTGGTAACCGGTTCTGATGAAAATGGTATTGCGGATTCTTGGCCTAAATAAGCCGAACATTTTCCTTTTGACAATAAGCTAGGATTCGAAAATCGGATATTATTCCGAAAATGCCCCTCTTACACCCACATACCTAGGTTAAACAAACTTCGTTTCAACGTTAATTTTATCTCCAATCCCAGGTTTTTCACTTTTCTTGTTACTTTTCACAGCCACGGGTTTATGAAAAAGTTACCTGTGTTAAGCTAAGAAAGCTTGTTACTATTACTTCTTAGTTACGTAACAAAACACGCGTTTTTAAGACTTGTATGAATACTTGGAGTGATTCGTACTTTTGTAATGTCCAGCCTGTTGGCGAGTTAGGAACTGCAAGTTTGAATTCGAAAGTAACGTTTACGTTACGCTTTCCATTCGCTAGGTTACGACGAGAGTTCACGAAGGGCGATAGTTACCTATCGATAGATATCATAGCTGACCATTCAGAGCTCAGGGTGATTGTCAACTCCATGCCATTTCCGGAAAAGTTCTTCTTCTGAAAACAGCTCACAAATCACACGTGATCAAGTAAGCATGGCCACTTTTAACCATGCGGCTGAGGTTAACACTGGTTATCTTTGATTAGGCAACCCCGTTTAGGAACTAATTAAAACAACTAGCAGAGCGCCTGAGGCAAAAGCGGCTCCACATCAACCGCTTGATTGTATTGGTTAGGGTGTACATTAACTGGACAAGGTAAATATACAGCCGTACAAAAGATTTTAACGAACGGCGCAAGGAAATACGGCGATCCACGTAGAGAGGCAGTGGCTGTCAAACTGGGCTACAAAGCTGCAAATTACAAAAAGGCATGATTAGAACTAGTTCCGACCAAACCTACGTTCATTTGGCTCAATTTCAACACATAAGCACCTCAACAATATCTTACCGCAATCTACCTGCACGCGGCAGTGACTTTGTAACTGTTAGACGGCGCGGCAAATTTGCAAACGGCCACCCTCACGTGAAGTACTACCAAGGAATGTGAACCAGTTCTAAGTTCATGGTCGTTGTTGGAGCTCAGAAATACGTCACCGTGCGCAACCAGCTGAAACCGTAAACCAATAAATCGTCGGCAGCTGTGCCTGACAATCCATGCTTATAAAACTGTGCCAATTTCCTCTGTGCTTTCTCGGTGCTCACCTCGCTAAGTCAAACTGTAGCTCTACTTGGTAGGAGCGCACATCAGTGCCTGTTCAACTGTATAGCTGTACGCCCCAACGGCGTTAAATAGTCCACAGTAGCACCCGATAAGAAGAACCGGACCAGAGCCCTGTCACCTGATTAAAATTAAAAATAAACTAAGTGATCAAGAAGCTAGAGCAAGTAATGGGCACCGATGCGAAGAATAATTCCCATGGGTGCAGAAATATTTCTCTCTGTGCTAAACCTAATAAACCCCCTCTAGCAACCCAATCTGCGGAACGACGAAGGCCTTCGATGGAGTCTACAGAGGGTGAGTGACAACATGTAGCATTTGGTTAAATTTTGCCCCAATATTAGATTTTTTATCGCATTTCGGACACTAGTATAAAAAATTATGTGTTAACAAACTATATCGCTGACAAAAGCCCTGAAATTATGGATAACCATTTAATTATATACTCAAAGATCATTTATAAACCCTCTTCTATTAAATATTAGAATTAAGAACATTGAACTGACATTTAAGTTGAAACTATCGGATTCATTAAGCGAAAACAAAAAAAAGATAAAGAATTTGTGAACTTTGGACTGAATAAACATAAAAAGGAGTTTTGGTATACCCTGATGGTTTGAACGAAGTAACGTCGTAAACAAATGATCAAAACAAATCCCTCACTAGGGTGGGTAAAGACTAGGCACACACTTGTAGCCACCAACTAGAGGTGGTTCGATCTTTCGGTTTTTTTTATATAAATATATACTAATTCAACAACGGGATATAATTTTATGTAGGCGGGTTTGTGGAAGAAAAGAGTCAAAGAACCCTCCTCAGGCTGTTCCTACTGATTACCATAAATCCCATCTACATCCAAATAACTATAGCCCGCCTCGGCTTCCATCCTCCTAAATCCTTCTTTGGGAATTCTCTCACTTAAGGAACAACAGAGTCCCGGGAAGGATTTGGCGAGACCACTAGCGGATCCTATAAAATTTAAAAAAAAACATCTAGGCCTAGGTAGGATACACTTTATGTTGCCATGGGAAAAAACCGTGTCTACTTACTTTTTTATACCTTTCAAAAACCGGATGAGAATTCCAACCCCCAACTTATTTACATCCGTATTCATTTTACACTGGAAGGGTGACATACCCATGCAACCTATCGAATAGCACTACCTTTTTTTTAAAATCTGAATAAATTAAAAAATTCTTCAGACCCACTACAACCCTCAATATAGTTTTTAACGCAAATTTAAAATAATTTATCCGAAAGTCTTTACTGTTACCTAAATTACCTTCAAGTCTTCTAGTAAAGAATTTCCTTGACGTTCGCGTACTCGGCTTTTAAAAATGAGGGACATAACATGGCATTAATTCCCTTACTAAAATTACTTGTATAAATTCCTCTCCAACTTCTCTACTTTATACTCAAGGCTAACATTACCTGCTTTTCAACACACTTAATGTTTTTCTTAACTCCTCACTCTTTTAGCTCTCTCTATCCAATTTCAACGTACTAACTCAGTTTCTAATTAATTACTCTGGGGTTTCTATCCAACCAATAAGGCATGGTATAGAAATTCCGATGCTAAGTGATACATTCTAAAGCACATGACGTGTTTAATCCCAACTCTTTGGTCAGACAAATACCACACTAAAACGTTAACCCTTTCTACTTCGATTGGGGTGAAAAGAGGTATAAGCTTTACTCCGTAGTATTAAAAATAAAAATCCTTGACTAAACCGTTATCACTGATTAATACCTCCGACTCCATAAACATGAAAAATTGATTTGTAAATACTCTTCAATATACTATAAATTTCTTGAGAGGTCAACCAATGAAACTTCTAGATGGTCGAGCACTATTAAAAGCCCTATGTGTCTCTGCTTGCTACGGGGATAAGGACCCAAAATTCTATGTAAAGACGCTGAAATGGCCGTTAGATTGAACTTGCTCTCCCATGGGCGGTTTAACTACTATATTTGGTGCTTTGGTCCCTTACAATACCTTTCGAACATACTCGCGTACTTCGAAACCATTCCAGGCCAATACAAATTCCTTCGAATCAAATCTAAAGTTTTCCCCATCCCTCCATGTGATCCACAACACAGTCATGGGCTCGTAAATATCTGTTGATAATCTTGGAGGTACCCAAAGTTTCCAAGACTACCTTTGAAAGCGAAGGTCTCATCGTCATCTTTTCTTTTATAAACAAATCCATTTAACACTTTACGTCGATATTTACTTGAAGAATTGCTAACCTTCCCTATTAATCCGGATATTCTGCTTAAACAATCTGACTTCATATTCTGGCCACCTGTCGAAAAATCATCTGAATAAACTGATAACATCGGGACTTGGTCCCTTTCGAATTAACTCCGAATTATAACTTGTAGCTATTACCCATCGCGCCAATCGCCCCTTTAGATCTGCCTCCTCATCACCAGACGAACTGGAGTGGTCCGTTATAACATCAAACTCCTGCATTTCTAAATAAAACAAAATTTTCAATCCCCAGCAATACTGCTAAACTTAAACTATATTTCGTTCCCAATTAATTCAAAAACTATTCCTACACTTTTGACAATGAACTAATACTCCCCAACTCCATAATCGCTGGCATCACAATGTAAATACAATTTTTCGGAAAAATTAGTCGCGCTTTGCTTGTCCAGCTGAATTTAGTTTTACATTTCAATAAGTCCGTTATTGGTGCGGTAATACCTGCAAATCCTCAATAAATCTTCGGTACCAGCCCGCTAAGCCAAAAATCCGCGCGTTTGCTTTAAGGTTTTCGGTACTGCCACCTAAAATATCCACTTTCGCTGGGTCAGTTCAATCCACCTTCCCGATTACATAACCCAAATTTATCTCATTACATTGACTTTACTTAGATTAAGAAATTGGCTTTACAATTCCTAACGAAAAGTACCACAGATCATCAAGTCACGAACGACGCATAAATCATCTAATACCCAAAACAGCAAAAGCTCATTCTGGTGGTATAACCTCATCCATTAACCGACACATGGTTTGGGGAGCATTACAAAGCCCAAAAGGCATTACAACAAACTGGTAAAGGGGCCGCCCTGGTACGGTAAAGGGGCCGCCCTGGTAAAGGGGCCGCCCTGGTACGGTAAACGCGGTGAGATCTTAAAGTTCTCTAAAGCACGCCATATGCATCCTTCAAATAATTTGAAAAAATACTTGGCCCAAAATCCGCAGAACTTTTTAATAATTTCAGTCCACAACCCAGCACTTGAATTACCCCTAATCAAACTCACTCCAGTAACTCGTACGAAATCTTTTCCCACACGAACGTATTCTATTAAGGAGGACGCCCTCCCTCTTCTCAACTAAAATTCCAAACGCATTATTGTTTTGTTGAACAGTTAAGGGTATAATCTTTGACAAGAGTTTCACTATTATTCTTTTGGGCCCAACAAAAATAAGATGTGGTCCACTCAAAGATTCCAAAGTCGACCCAAGTATAACACGTTTCTCCAAACGGAAAAAGAATTTACTGTTTCCCTCCTTGTATGCCACGTTTGTCTCTATACATCCAACTACAGGATAGATTTCCACCGCTTTTTAACATTTAAGTAGCGTGAAATGATACACATCTGTTTTTCTAAGTAACCCTATACAACTGAATCCCCAATCAAACCAAGCTCGCAAAACTAAAAAACACCACCATAATTACAAAAACAACTTTTTTTCCCCCCAAAAGATCTCATTGACCGTAGACCGATTCTCCTCCCTCATTTAAGTCTTACCAAAAACGTACAATTATAGCCTATTCCTGATATTTTTAAACTTTTATTCAATCTGACTATTTTCTTCTTATTATTTCTGTTAATTTATAATTATTTACTTCTTTTTCATATTTTATTTCTATATTTGGGTTGTTAAAGTTTTAAAGTAAAAAAAATGTTCGGCAAAGTTGTTTTGAAAAAGTTTTGGACCATTCGATTCGTATTCCCGAATGCGGGGTCATTCGGGTTTTCCGATTTTTTTGCGATACATACCGGGCATTTGGGTTTATAATATTTTTCGCACCGCACCCATAACAAAAAACTTTCCTCCCTTCCAAGCACATATCCCAGCCTGCCTTCGGTTCCCCCACCAATCTTAACTTCATCAACACCCAATTATCCCATCAGCTCCCTCGGGTTTCACCTACTCCGCAACTCTTTCGAAAGGAAATTTCCTGTGTTTTCCTCTCGCTTCCTCCACACCTAACATAAACCCTCATTTCATCAACTCCGTATACCAATTAAGCTCATACCATTTCTTCAAAACAACAAACCGAGTTAACATCTCTACTATTCCTCTTCTATACTCACTGACCATCCATAAAATAACGACTCAAACGACTCATTTGTTTCTGCTTTTTTGCCTATATCTTCCAAAGTACAAAGTCATTCCTATAATTGGATACTGAGCTTTAGCTGATTATTCATCAACTACCGTCGATTATCTTCCGGTATCTCCATACATCCCTATCTCCCTATGAGCATACATGTACCTTTTTACACGCGCCTCAAAGTCATTATCTAAGCAGTCCTCGGTAAGAATTCGTATTCTATAACAAAACTCTTCAACCGACCTTAACAGACCCATTGAATAAATCCAAATATCAAGAATTACGTTTTGACCGCCTTATCCCACCATTCAACTCCACAGATTACCTACTTCGTACCCTTCTCCTCTTCATTCTAATTTCACTTTCTAACCTTCTTGTTACATCTCTCATTCGTCACTCATTATTAATCATACTTCTAGTCACTCGTTATACGTTTTGCCCCCCGTCAGACTTTCCTTTCTCTCATGTTTCCCTGGCGGTCCCTGTTTTTCCTATTTATTTTGTCGGCCCCTAACATTTACTTCTCCTATCAGAACTGATTCCCGCCTGCAGCCACTCCAGTAACTTGAAGCTCCTCAAGACCTTTTGCTCCTAATCGCGTATGATAATGTTTTTTCTTCGTTCCCGTGGGTTCTGCAATTTCGTCGCCCCTCTAAATAAAACTAAGTCTTTAAATCTCACTTCCAAACACTTTGGACATTTTTGACAGGTGGTTATCCAGTGGGTTACAGCTCTCATGAAAGAGGTGGTTACACAAAGTTTTTTGTATTCGCTCTGGCAGATCCCACAAAGGTTTTTCACAATCTGCAATCTGATCCTCAGAACATTTCTCTTTAACCATGGTTAAATTTGGTCACTCTAAAATTTTCTTTGTTCAAAACGTAAATACTTGTGTTTCATGAATATTTTTTTCCCCTCCAGTAAGTATCAAAAGAATATAAATGCTTATTCGGCGAATAAAGTTTTTCCCACCTAGAGCAAAGGTCATGAACGACCGTGTCTTCCTTCTATCTATTCTCAGTTTCCTAAAAATTACAAAATTCCGGCTACAGAACAATACCAAGACAATCGCCGATTTGTTTCGCTTCTCTTAGTACCAGTATTTCCATCAATAAACACAGTTTCTGGTTCTTATTTGGTCTCGCCGAATAACCACTTCCAGTTAATGTCTTGTTCTTTTTTCTTTTTCGTTATTTATACCTTTGAATTTATCCTTTATCACATTCAAAATTTAGGGACTCCGCCTCCACATCATATCTCTATATTCCTTTCCAAGGTATCTACCCTATCTTTATAAATCTCTTCCCTAACGATCGTGCCTTTCGTTCCAGACTTTAAACAGTGTACCTATAATAAAGTGACCTCAAACAATCTAACTAAAAGGGCTTATTTTTTTGTTTGTTCAAAATTTAAAATTTGATCCTGTTGAATTTGTGATCCTTGCCCCACGTTGGGCCCAGATTATATTATATTATTTACCTTAACGTGCAAAACGTACTTGGAAAGAAGTGACCTAGGAGTATACACATCGCGGTAGATTCGGTATATTTCTAACTCCCTAGCAAAACAGCCTATATCCTATTATATATATAAAAATAATTCGGTTTTTAGCTGATTTTAAATACCATTATCCACTTTTTTGCATTTTCCAACTTTTAACTTTGGAATGTACTTCTAAACCAAAATGGAACTCAATGCTGTGTATAAAAAGTTAAAGGGCATTAGTTTACCTGTAAAATGAGTCTTTGATAGCCTAAATCGGTTTACCACAACTCGAGTTAGAAATTAAAAAAGTGCAAAAAACGTTTTTTACACTTTAAAAAAAACTGTACCATACAAAAAATTAAAAGTGCTCATTTCTTACTCAGGGAGATGTACTTTAACCGAAAATCATAGTTTCATGAAGTGCGTATTTCACCAATTTTTTTTTGTAAACCCGTGTTATCGTTTCAAATTCAATTTTCATTCAGTAGATAGAAGTAACTATTTACTTCATAAAGACTAAATGATTTTTAACGGGTTAAGTCTTTCGTTTCTTTCTTCGTTTTTTTAAAGGTTGGTTGGGTTTTATTATAGCATGTTTGTTTTGTTTTCGTTCTTTCTCAAATTTTTATGTTTGGCTGAGGTATTTTGTTTTGCTTTGGGTGTTTGCTGGTAATAATATTCGCCTACTTGCGTACAGCGATAAGAAATTCCTGTATTTTTTCCTCTACAGAAGTTTCAAATAAGCACACAGAATGACGAACCCAAAGCGAAACAGAATAGCTCCGTTAAGCGTACGGCTGGTCGCAACGTTATATATTCAATAATATCAACATATGCAAGGGGTTTGGAACGACTCACCGAATTTCTGCATGTGATGGAGGCCTCCTCATCAAGCGCTGGAGTTGTTGGAGATGACGAATTCGCACTAATAGGTTGGGGAATTAAAGAATATTCAAAGTTATCTCCCAGTCGCCGATCCTCCGTCGTTTTAGTGATTTTTGTTTGGATTTTTTTTCTCACTGATCCAATACCAAGCACTGAATATGAACTGCCTCGTCCGTTGGGGTTGTATTTTACAATATGTTGTGTGCTTTCTTTAATTAAATGAATGGCTGCCTTCGAGTCAGCTAACCAAAAAAACTATGGGGCCAGGTGAATATCACGTGCCCCGCTGAGTTGGGCGCGTTTGTAGGCGACTGCACGTCCAATTTCAGGTCGAGAGAAATACTCTTCAGAGGCTTCACCGAAGACAGAAGCCGGGAAAATATGATGCACTGCAGTCCCGCTCCTCCTTAGGGTGTAACTGCTACTTATTTGCTGTGCTCTGGTAGACCGGTTCTGATGAAAATGGTATTGCGGATTCTTGGCCTAAATAAGCCGAACAATTTTCCTTTTGACAATTAAGCTAGGATTCGAAAGATCGGATATTATTGCCGAAAATGCCCTTCTGTACACCCACATACCTAGGTTAAACAAAGCTTCGTTTCAACGTTAATTTTATCTCCAATCCCAGGTTTTTGCACTTTTCTTGTTACTTTTCACAGGCCACGGGTTTATGAAAAAGTGTATGCCTGTGTTAAGGCTAAAGTAAAGCTTGTTACTATTACTTCTTAGTTACGTAACAAAACACGCGTTTTTAAGACTTTGTATGAATACTTGGAGTGATTCGTACTTTTGTAATGTCCAGCCTGTTGGCGAAGTTATGAACTGCAAGTTTGAATTCGAAAGTAACGTTTACGTTTACGCTTTTCCATTCGCTGAGGTTACGACGTAGAGTTGCACGAAGGGCGATAGTTACCTATCGATAGATAGCATAGCTGACCATGTCAGAGCTCAGGGTGATTGTCAACTCCATGCCATTTCCGGAAAAGTTCTTCTTCTGAAAACAGCTCAGCAAATCACACGTGATCAAGGTAAGCATGGCCACTTTTAACCATGCGGCTGAGGTTAACACTGGTTATCTTTGATTAGGCAACCCCGTTTAGGAACTAATTAAAACAACTAGCAGAGCGCCTGAGGCAAAAGCGGCTCCACATCAACCGCTTGATTGTATTGGTTAGGGTGTACATTAACTGGACAAGGTAAATATACAGCTACATACAGTTAACAAGCTCTGAAATGTAAAACGCAATTACTCTTCGCTCATTTAGTTTAGCTGCGGAAAGACCGGCGGGCTCGAGATCACCGAAAAGCCTCCCAAAGGAAACATAGGAGCACCCTACGTGGCCGGAGGCCCTTTCTGCACATTGCAGTCCCCAAAAATCAAGCACAGCCATTAGACATACGCGCCGTACAAAAGATTTTAACGAACGGCGCAAGGAAATACGGCGAGATACGTAGAGAGGCAGTGGCTGTCAAACTGGGCTACAAAGTTGCAATATTGTACAAAAAGGCATGATTAGAACTAGTTCCGACCAATACCTACGTTCATTTGGCTGCAAATTGTCAACACAGTACAGCGAACCTCAACAACGTCTTACCGCAATCTACCTGCACGCGGCAGTGACTTTGTAACTGTTAGACGGCAGCGGCAATATTTGCAAACGGCCACCCTCACGTGAAGTACTACCAAGGAATGTGAACCAGTTCTAATGTTCATGGTCGTTGTTGGAGCTCAAGAAATTACGTCACCGTGCGCAACCAGCTGAAACCGTAAACCAATAAATCGTCGGCAGCTGTGCCTGGCAATCCATGCTTATAAAACTGTGCCAATTTCCTGCTGTGCTTTTCTCGGTGCTCGACGCTCGCTGAAGTCAAACTGTAGCTCTACTTGGTAGGAGCGCACATCAGTGCCTGTTCAACTGTATAGCTGTACGCCCCAACGGCGTTAAATAGTCCACAGTAGCGACCCGATAAGAAGAACCGGACCAAGAGCCCTGTCAGCCTGGATTAAAATTAAAAATAAACTAAGTGATCAAGATAGCTAGAGCAAGTAATGGGCATCCGATGCGAAGAATAATTCCCATGGGTGCAGAATATATTTTCTCTCTGTGCTAAACCTAAGTAAACCCCCTCTAGCAACCCAATCTGCGGAACGACGAAGGCCTTCGATGGAGTCTACAGAGGGTGAGTGACAACATGTAGCATTGTGGTTATATATTTTGCCCCATATATTAGATTTTTTATCGCATTTCGGACAGCTAGTATTAAAAAATTATGTGGTAACAAACTATATTCGCTGACAAAAGCCCTGAAATTATGGATGAACCATTTGAATTATATTTTACTCAATAGATCATTTATAAACCCTCTTCTATTAGAATATTAGAAATATAAGAACATTGAACTGACATTTAAGTTGAAACTATCGGATGTCATTAAGCGAAAGTAGCTAGAATAAGCGGGAGCGGCGATTTTTTTTATTAGTTTTGTATAAAATCGTAAATTAGTTTACAGACGCAAACATAAACAATTTCCATAATCAGTGTGTTTGGTATCCGAGGGAATCCTATCGTTTATTGCATTTCAAAATATTGTGACCCCTCGTTATCTTCTGAGAATGGGCAGGAGAACGTGCACCCACGAACTCTAGTATCACCCCCTACCCTCAAGTCCTTGTGTGTGTGTCTACTTGTGCGTGGCTGCTTGTGCGTGGCTGCTTGTGCAAAAGGTGTGAAATTAAAATTTTTAAATTTTTATTCAAAATGTACAATTTTAATTTTAGAATCATGAAAATTATACCAATGGAAAGGGCTTGAAAAATGCTTTCCAATGACACCAAACTTTTTTTTTTTTTTTTTAGTGACGGTCGAAATATATATGGGTGATCGGGGATCGTCGTCATTTTCGCCGGTTTTTGGGTAGTAGTGGAGATATGGGTAAGCGGAGAAACCCGCTGCGGTTCTCCGCTCCCGTGTCCGTCGATCGCGTGACCGCCGCTGCCCTATCTCGGTTTCTTATACGCTAATTCTAGTGTCTAGGATGAATAGCAGTTCTTATACGAGGAGTGGTTTATGTTGTATAAGACCTCTCGAGAACTCTTTTCATGATTGATTATAGAATTCAGAATTCCAGTAATGTTTATGTATACGATAAAGTTATACGGATCTATCTAGGAAAAAAAGCTTGCAAGATGCTATTCAGAATTAGGTTGAAAAATAGATTTAAGATTTATTGGAATCCCTTTTAAGCATTGATATCAAGACAATTTACAATTTTTCTGAGTAGTATACGAAGTATACTACAAACTGCGGAAAATAAAACGGCACGGGTAACGGAAAAATGAATTTAAGGGAGTTTTTCTCTGCTTACCCATATCTCCACTACTACCCAAAAACCGGCGAAAATGACGACGATCCCCGATCACCCATATATATTTCGACCGTCACTAAAAAAAAAAAAAAAAGTTTGGTGTCATTGGAAAGCATTTTTCAAGCCCTTTCCATTGGTATAATTTTCACGATTCTAAAATTAAAATTGTACATTTTGAATAAAAATTTAAAAATTTTAATTTCACACCTTTTGCACAAGCAGCCACGCACAAGCAGCCACGCACAAGTAGACACACACACAAGGACTTGAGGGTAGGGGGTGATACTAGAGTTCGTGGGTGCACGTTCTCCTGCCCATTCTCAGAAGATAACGAGGGGTCACAATATTTTGAAATGCAATAAACGATAGGATTCCCTCGGATACCAAACACACTGATTATGGGAATTGTTTATGTTTGCGTCTGTAAACTAATTTACGATTTTATACAAAACTAATAAAAAAAATCGCCGCTCCCGCTTATTCTAGCTACTCTCAGCTTAAGGCTTGAGAAAATGGTTGCATTGCAACGTCTTGTGCAAATGTTGGCCCGAACCGAAGTGCCCAATCTTTCGTATCTTGCTTACACAAAGATTACCTTTCCTAAACCATCGTAACCTGGCTCAGAGTCGATACACCATGTTCACCCCCCCGGTATTTTGTTATCAATCCTTGTATTCCTTTTCCCTCTAATAACCATTCGACTGAGGTCTTGGTCTGCTTCGTATATTCGAGAACCAATCGGATTGGTCCTAGGAGTACAACATGCCTGTATGCACTCCCTGTAGATAACAACCTGTTAAGTGAACATTCTAGACTATAAAAATGACACCACTCAAATTGCTCAGGATCAGTTCTTCAAATGCCTCAGTACTGCATTCTAATTAAATATTCGATCCGTTTCGGTACCGGCTATTGCGCGTAACAATTCAAGTTGTGTTAAACGTTTACATTGATTTCGGTGAAATTTATTAACAATTTACACTTATTTACTTATATATTATAAATATAAAAAACTGAAACTAAAACCAAAAAATGGTGTCCTCAATTGTTTGTGATTTGTGCAGTAAAAATATTGAGATAAGTGAGTTTGAAGCTCATTATGCCAAGTGCTCAAAGCCTAGGAATGCTTTCCAGGTTTTAATGGCAAAATCTAAAATAAGATGTGACTTATGCTCTACCCTGGTCAACAATTATGACTTTGATAAGCACTATCAAAACTGTGACGGACCCAAAACTGCGTTCGAAATATTAATGAATGGTGGAAAACGACAATCAAAACAACAACACCAAAAACAACACCAGCATCAAAAACAACAACAACAGGAACAACAACACCAAGAACATGAACACCAGGAGCAACAACATCAAGAACAACAACATCCGGAACAATTGAATCAAAGTATATCAAATTTAGACGATCGTCCTACAACATCCGCTAATGCTCTCAAACGAATGAGAGTGGAGAAGGGTAAGGAAACAGTTGATCAACATAAAGAAAATGAAATTTCCGACATCATAAATGATTTACAAGATGAACTTTTATGTTCCACTTGTGGTGAAAAATATCTGACTTCAAGCGACCATCACCACAAAATTACCGAAAATGATTTGCAAGATGAACTTTTATGTTTTACTTGCGGTGAAAAATATCTGGTCTCAAGAGAACATCAACATATATTAAGCGATGTGCATAAAAATGCATTGAATCTAAGTATCTCAAATTTAGACGATCTTCCTACGACATCCGCTAATGCTCTCAAACGAATGAGAGTGGAGGAGGGTGAGGAAATACTTGATCATCCCAAAAGAATTAAAATAACTGAAACCGAAAATAATTTAAAAGATGAACTTTTATGTTCTACTTGCGGTGAAAAATATCTGGCCTCAAGAGAACGGCAACATATATTAACCGACAAGCATAAAAATGCATCGCGCAGAGAGGTCCAGAATAATAAAAATATTATTCGACTTAGATCAGAAACTACGTTTCCAGTAAAATCATATCAAATTAATAGTTCTGCTGAAAATACTATTGATTTAAAAGAATTTTACCAAAATTGTCAGAAAAATTTAATTTATATTATAAAGCATTGCATGTTAGAATATACAGCCATTAAATTCAACCTAAGAGTTTATGGTACTTATATAAAGCAAACAGAAGAAGGAGGCACAGTTGAAACAACAAAAAATTTCGCAACTGCATATAGATCGATATACCAAATTGAAAACATTATTCTTGAGTTAAACACGGCAATAGATAGTCTATTAACATCTAGCAGTGAGTTCGAAGAAAAAGACTCTGGTTGGGCAATTAAAAATTTCACATTTTTCGAAATTATTATAATAAAGCTAGAAGACATTCCTGCTAGCGGATACATCATGGCTCCGAAATCGATAAGACACCGAAATGCACTTATAAATGTACAAAATACAGATGTATTTTGTTTCAAGTGGTGCATACTAGCATATATAGCTAATAAACGTCATGAGAGTACTACCTTTGCCACAAAAGATCAAAGAAAGTATGAGAGAAAAAAATTGACCGAACCCAAGAATTATCAAATAAATATCAATAATGATATAATTGTATATGACGGAATTAGATTGGATTTTTCGGGAATCGAGTTTCCAATCACAAATAAAGGAATAATTCAGTTTCAAAAAAATAATGCAGACTTCAGCATTAACATTTATGAAATTGATGTTAATGGTGAAAAAGTTATCGGACCAACCTTTAGAACAAAATCTATTCGTTCAAAACATGTAAATATTTTGGGAATCGACAATAAAAGCGAAGAAAACATGCATTACGCCTACATAACAAGTGTGAAGACGTTATGCTACTCGCAACATTCAAAATCGAAGGCGGGAGGATACTTTTGTGACAACTGCTTACAATTTTTCACCGTGAAGAATACCACGCATAACAAGCTCGAGTGCGGAAAAGTGGCCTCCTTCTATCCAGAACCGAATACCACAACATCCTTTAACACCATTCACAAAAAATTATCCCCTCCGGTGGTGATATATGCCGACATTGAGGCTGTGCTTGAAAATTACAGTACATGCCTAAACTCATCAACTACTTCGTCGACAACAAAAGTGCAGAAGCATACTGCATGTGCAGTGTCATTTTACATCGCACATAAATATTATCCGGCTCTTAACGAATTGTGTACCTATGAAGGTATGTATAAAAAATACAAAAAAAAAAAATATAAATATTTAATACTAATAAAATTTTTCTAAATAATTTAGGCCCTGACTGCATTAAACAATTTTGTAAATCACTCAAAGAAAAAACCGAGAGTTTGTATTACAAATATTGGTCAACCCCCAAAAATCCGAGTACCGACCCAATCAATGAAGATGAACAGGAAGGGAGTTGCTGCGCCTGTGAAAAAGGAATAAATGCTGAGGACCTGGATAATCACTACGATCAATTTACTGGAAAGTACATTGGTCCCATTCATAAAAATTGTAAGCCAAAATATAAATTAATTGATCCCTTCTTTCCTGTAGTTTTTCATAACTTATCTAAATATGATATACATTTATTTATCACTGAATTAGAAGGAGACTTAAGTCCCATACCTTGTAATAAAGAACTTTACATAGCACTAACGCAGACAATTAAAATAAATTCAAAAAGTAGATATAAAATAAGATATATAGATTCAATCAGGTTTTTAAGTTCAAGCTTAGAAAAACTATCTAGTTATTTGGAGGATAGACATTTTAAAGTTCTTAGTACTAAGTTTCAGGGTGAAAAATTTAAGCAAATGCGTAGGAAGGGTGTCTTCCCATACGACTATTTAGATAGCTTTGAAAAATTTGATGAGACCCAACTTCCTGGCATTGATAGTTTTTATAATTCTCTCAATGAAGAAAACTGTAGTACTGAAGATTACAATTTTGCCCAAAAGGTTTGGAGAACTTTTAATTGTAAATCTATAAGAGATTATTTAAAACTTTATTTAGAAAGTGACGTTTTAATTTTGACCGATGTGTTTGAAAATTTTAGGGAAATTTGTAAAAGAATTTATAAGTTAGACCCTATTAACTATGTAACCGCACCGTCAATATCTTGGGATGCTATGCTCAAGTATACCAATGTAAAATTAGAACTGATTAGCGATGGAGACATGTTCAATTTTTTGAAAAGAGCAACACGAGGAGGGTTAACTCAATGCACCCAAAGAATTTCTATTGCTAATAACAAATATTTAAAAAACTTTGATAACAGTAAACCAAATAACTTTCTTAGTTATATTGATGCAAATAATTTATATGGATGGGCAATGAGTCAACCCTTACCGCTTTCAGGGTTTAAGTTTCTGAATAGGGAACAAATAGACACGTTCGATTATAAAAATATCGCAATTGATGGAAATGTGGGATACATATTAGAAGTGGACTTAGAATATCCTACTGACCGGCATGATTCACATAACTACTTGCCATTCTGTCCAGAAAAGAAAATTCCTCCCGGAGGGAAGCAGGAAAAATTGATAGCGGATTTGACAAATAAAAGCGAATACATTATTCATTTAAAACAGCTTCAGCTTTGTATTGATCATGGATTAGTTGTAAAAAATATCCACAGGATTTTATCCTTTAATCAATCATGTTGGTTAAAGCCATATATTGACTTAAATACTAATCAAAGAAAACTAGCTAAAAATGATTTCGAAAAAAACTTCTTTAAGTTAATGAATAATGCTATATATGGAAAAACAATAGAAAATGTCGCTAAGCGTAGAAGCATAGTTTTAATAAAACACTATAAGTCAAGACAAAATTCTCCAGGTTTTAGACAACGCATAGCTAGACATGACTTCCATAGCGTTGAACTATTCGGGTCTGATCTAGCAGCGATTGAGTCAACTCCAACACAAATTTTGTATGATAAACCAATATACATAGGAGTTGCTGTTTTAGAATTATCAAAATGGCTAATGTATGAATTTTATTATAATTTTCTATTGCTTAAAAGTCCTTCTTCTAAAATTATATATATGGATACAGATTCATTCATTTTATCTTCAGAAGAAGATTTTTATGAAACTATTAAAAATAATCCAGAACGCTTCGATACCTCGAATTATAAGATAGAAAACCAATTTAATATAGTTCAGGCTAATAATAGAGAGCCAGGAAAAATGAAGGATGAACATGCCGGTAGGGTAATGACTTCCTTTGCGGGACTGAAAGCTAAGGCGTATTCCTGTTTAGTTGATAAGGAAGGAAATGAAAGCGATTGTATAAAAAAAGTTAAAGGAGTTAAGAAATCAGTTATTAAGAAACTAAATCATGAAGATTATATCGAATGTATAAAATATAAAAAAACATTTTATGGAGATCAGCGAGTAATTCGTAGTAGATCACACATCCTCTATACAGAAATTATGAATAAAATTAGTCTAAATTATAAGGACGATAAGAGATATATTTTACCCGATAATTGTAATACATTAGCTCATGGTCATTATAATATTGAAAATCTCAGCAGTAACCAAACATAGTAATAAGAAATATTTTTATAATAACATTACATAAATAAATGTAAATAAAAGAAAATAAAATAAAATAAAATAAATAAAAAAATTGAATTTACTTGTGTTGCGTTTTATTACTTTAACAGGTCATTTACAGAAATCCATGAGTTGTGACTGGAATCAAAACCGCTCCACTTTACTAGCACCTGGTTATTTTTTCTCTTAAGTATTTTCTCTACTAGGAAAGCATTTTTATCTTTTACTTTTTGAAGTTCCTCTTGATAAAATGACCCTTTAATAGGGGTACACTTAACTTTTAAAATTTTAAAAACTTCTGTGGTCCAATTTGGTTCATACCCCTTCATGAATATTCCCTTATATTTGCTTATTCTTACAAAATCACCTACGGAAAATTTATGTTTTGGAAATATTTTTGGAATACTATATACTGATTTTAAAATAAACTCTTCATTTTTAGAGTTGACTTCTATAGGTTTCATTTTAATTGTTCGGTGATATGAATTGTTGTATTGATCTACGAGGTAATTAATATTATTAATCCACCTATATTTTCCCTGCATACTAAACATTTTCCACATACGATTTTTTAATGTTCGATTGAAGCGCTCACATATAGAAGCCTTAAGATGCGTATAGGTATGGTAATGATTAATATGAAATTTGGTAATTAATTCCTTAAAAGTGGAATTAAAAAATTCTTTTCCTTGATCTGACTGAATATTCTTGGGTTTAATTTTACTCTTTTTAAAAACAGTTTTCATTGCCTCTGCTACATCCTGAGCAGACTTGGTCTTAACTGCTTCAGCGTATGCGTACTTTGAGAACGTGTCAATAACGGTCAGTAAATATCTGCAACCCTTATTTTCTTTCCTAAACGGAATCATTTCGACTAAATCAATTTGCCATGTGTCATTGATCCCTTTCTGAACGAACTTTCGGCGAATAAAGTTTTTTCGCGCTGGTTTGTGAATTTCGTCAACAACTTGTTGTTTGCTCATTTTAGAATGCTTATTTAATAGTGGTTTATTTTTTATTAGATGACGATGATTGCTTAGCTAACAGTGTTTGCTTATATACAAGTACATCTCTTTTTATTTCTGTACGCATCTTTTTTGAAATTTCAAAACATAATCGCGTTAAATCTATTTGTACATCTTTATCATAGGATCCCTCTAGATCAGATAATTGAATATCAAATCTTTGTAAAGATGCACACTTAGGAATAATATGATTATTGTAGAGGAATATTACTTGCTGTCGTAATATAGAATTCCAACATAAAAATGTAGTAAAAAATATAGCTAATCGTAGTAATGATCTCCAGGACTCAGAATCAAACTCAATGTTACCATACTGATTAATTACAAAAACGTACTGCTTATCTGATTTTCTAAATCTAAAATTAATTTTATGGAATGCATGTACGGATGATCAATAATTGTATCAGGCATCAAGAAGTCATACTGGTCCACTTCAACTGAATAAATTCCTTATATGTAAGCAGTTGCATCCATTCGTCTTTATCAAATCCAATAAAATTATTTTTACTTTGCTGCATCCAGATCATAGGCGAAAATTTTCGAGTAGTTGACAGACCACATTTCAACTTTAAGTTATGGACTACATAATACTCAAATCCAAAAATAACTTCATGGTCTTGTTTCTTTCGAGAAGTTTTATTTCGTTTTGTTACACACATGTCCATTAGCTAAGAGTACTTTATTTAAACTGCAAGTATGTTCTAGTCTTACCGGTATATAAAGGAGAAAGCCCTCACAAGCACACCCTCAGTTGATTAATAAATCTCAACCAAACATGAACATTGTGGATCGTAATTCAAGCATTATAGTAGATTTTCAATATGTACTTGGAAACAATAAACAAGTTTTTGTTAAGGAGCTGGCATTCATGGCTGCGGGAACTGTAATACCAAATTTCTTTCATTTCCAACCTCCATTTAACATAAAAGAATTGGATAATGGAGCTCTTAAGCAGCAACACCTAAATCAGCAGAATATAAACGGATTGGATTGGTCAGCTGGAGATATTCCGTATACATGTCTTGAAGAAATACTAACACCACTTAATAAGTATCATACAGTAATTGTTCGCGGTGAAATTAAAAAACATTTTTTAACAAAGTATTTATCAACAGACATTATCGATATTGATATTGGAAAAAGTTTAACCGAACTACCCAATTTTTTCACTAATTGTAAAATACATAAGAAAAGACGTCCTCTACGGTGTTCACTAAATAATTTGTTTAAGCTATTTGTATTCTTAGAAAACACAAATTATGAAATATACAGTAATGGTGAAACATATGTTTAAAATTCAGTGAACCAATCAGGTTCTTTCATAGTATGGAATCCTTTAAGAAATTTTTTGGAAATGATCCTAGTAAAAAGGGATATAAGAAGCTTATTTATTGTAATTATTGCGGATCTGATACTCATTTCGAAAAGAACTGTGCCAAGAAACGCAACCAGGAGAAACAAAAAAAAGACTAGTGTAATTTACAAAACATTATATAAAAAATAGTTTTAAATCAAATCTTTAAAATTTTATCCTTAATAAAATAAAAGTTTTTAATAATATATAAAAATGTTTACTCAATTTATCCATCCTTTCACAATGCTAATTTGTGGACCATCAGGATCGGGAAAAACAACCTTTTTAGAAAATCTAATTACTAAGAAGAGCGATCTTTTTAATATTTCAATAGATCGAATTATTTGGTGTTATGGAGAGGAGAGCGCCAAGCCTAATTTTAATAATGTTGAATACTTTAACGGAGTTCCTGAAACAATTGAAAATGAAACAAATGAACCTATTCTTTTAATATTGGACGACCTGATGATGGGAGCGTTTAACAAAAATGTGTGTGAACTATTTACTAAAGGATCCCACCATAGGAATTTATCAGTAGTGGTGGTAACTCAGAACATATTTCATAAATCTTCGCACACCAGAGATATTTCACTCAATACGAAATATATTGTTGCTTTTAAAAATCCTCGTGATAAGCTTCAATTTCAATGTTTAGCAAGACAAATTTTTCCTGAAAACCCAACTGAGTTATTTAGAATATATAAGGAAGTAACGGAGCAACCACACGGATATTTACTTATTGATCTCACTCAGGGAATTAACGATCTCTTAAGATTTAGATCAGACATTTTTAATTCGGAATATACAGTGTGCTATGCAGATGAAAATGGCTTACAAAAAGAGTCTAAGTCGCTTGAAAGCGAACAAACATTTATTGTATGTGCTCAAAAAAGCCGATAATAGACTACGTAAGGCTATTATAAGCAACAGTGATAGTGAGCTCGTAAAAACAATAGTGGAGATTGTATTGAACACATTACAAGGAAACCATAAAGTTACTAAGTCACATCTAAATGCTCTTAAAAAGTATAAAACTGCTTTGCGATATCTTTCCAGTCCAAAGCGTACATTAAACTCTAAGAGAAAAGTTCTTGTTCAAAAAGGAGGATTTTTACCTATTCTTATAAGTTCATTGCTTTCTGGAATTTTTGGAAAACTTTTAAAAAATGATTAAAAATAAACACAATTTAACCAAAGTTATTTTAATGCAACCTAACTCCTATCAGAAATTGTTAAACAATGATAGAGGAAATGAGTTAATAGATATAAAATTTTTACCAATTTTAAATAATAACAAAATAAGTGATTTCAATAAGTGGCTCAAAATTCGTCAAGAATTGAGTTACTATCAAAATAAAAAACGTAATAAATCATGGAATTTCCAGAATGAACAAAAACCGCCTCCTATTTCAACCAGAACAAATGAATCTCAAACCACTGATTGGATTGATATGAACCCCAACACATCAAAATCAAAAGGTGAACATTCACCTTTAGAAAAATTACAGTCCATCCCTTTACCACCAGAAACTGATGACGAGGATTTAAATTTAAATGAAAAACAAAATGTTTTAACAGAAAAACGAAAGTTACGAGATACTTCTTTTTTGGATAGTAAAAAAGATTTAAAGAAAATAGGTTTGGAAAAAGTAGTATCAAAAGTGAGGTTAAATGAACGACAACGTAAACTAAAAGCCAAACTAGAAAAATTAAAAGAGAAAACCTCACCATATCAAGATCTTAAATATATAACAGGACGTGAAAAGTTAACACGATCGGTTCGAACAAAAAATCCAGTACAAACTGGTAAAAACAAAATTAATTGGATTTCTTATCAATAACTAAAATTAAGAGATCAACGATGGGTTATTTAAAAGAGTTTTTTATTACATTGCTTAGTAATGATTCTATGAATGTATTTCCTGAAAACGTAAAGTGTGCATTTACAAACATTGTAAATATTCCTGAAGACATGAACGATGATTGGGAAGTCGGTATTACAGATATATATTTGAATAATTACATTAAATATACATCTAATCAAGATAAAAGTGTCGTTGAAGAAACCGAATTTGTTAGTCTAGTAAATGCTGAAACATTTAGATATAAAAATGCATCCGTTGAGACAAACATACCTGAAAATGGCCTGATATTTATTTACACGGACATAATAAAACCAAGGTCCGTAGGTAGTAAAAAACCTAGATGTCTTCGTGTAATGCATTATAACGGAAAGGAGAGAAATATTCAATTTAAAAATATTGAATATTATCCTTTGGATATATGGTCGCCAAATGAAATCTCAATACTAATCACGGATTCAAATGGATACAAGATTCCATTTGAAACTTCCACTGTTCCTATTTTTGTTACTCTTCACTTTAGAAGAAAATAAATAAAGCATATCGAGAAACTCTATAAATAAAACATACACAACAAATATTTACTTAGAACACAAATAGTCATCATGGTGAAATCTTATCAGGAATATTATGTAAACCAGTGTGGTGGCGGGCTAAGCAACATCGGAAGTCTTTATGTATCACCCCGAATAGTGCAACAAGGACGAGGAATTGGAAATTTTTTTAGTGGTCTTTTTAATTACATTAAACCACTTTTTCTTTCGGGCATAACGGCTATAAAAAATCAGGCCGCTGAGACTGGTAAGGCTGTAATTAATGAATTTGGGAGAAAGCCGTTAAGAAATATAATTCAAGAACAGAGTAAAATTGCTTTACAAAATCTGTCAAACAAAGCAATTGATAAAATGACACGATTTCAAAATGGAAGTGGAAAAAGAAATAAAAAGCGGGGTACTAGAAAAAAACGACTTCATTTAACATCAAAACGACAACGTAAACATACCCAGGCGCATCATAAAAAAAAGAAGTCAACAAGAAAATTAAATATTAGAGATATTTTTTCTAAAGCAAAATGAGTAACCACATCGAATGTATGAAAAGTGAATTAGATTTGTTTGCGCCACACCCTACGCAAAGTTCTATTCTAAGAACTGAAGAAGTTTCATATAATCCAATTGCTTCCTTGGACGGCGCCTCCTCAATCGAATTTGTCTGCTTAGGAAATGGTGAAACGTACAGAGATTTATCAAGTGTTTACTTAAGACTTGTAGTGCAACTTAGAAAAAATGATAACGACGTCATTGAAGGAAATGCTGTCGGTGTTGTAAACAATATTTTACATTCAATATTTAGAAGTTCATCAGTTTATTTAAATAATATACTGGTATCGCAGAGTGATAATAATTATCATTATAGAGCGTATTTACAAACAATTTTAAACTATGGGGTTGATGCCTCTGAAAGTCACTTAGCCTCCCAAGGTTACTTCCCAAATTTTGGAAGAATAACAGCAGGAAAATATGTTTATCCGGACACTAATGAAACTCTTAAAAATGTATTCCAAAATAGTAATAAGGTTGAATTATTCGGAAAAATTCATAGTGATATATTTAATCAAACCAAACTGCTCGTCAATAATGTTGATTTAAGAATTAATTTCAATATTGAAAAAACATCATTTTATTTATTGGAAACCGGCACTGAATCAAATTTAAAAATACTAGAAGCGCAACTTTTCATGAATCACATAACAATTAACCCAAGCATTTTATTGGCACATCATCATGTTTTACAAACAAAAAATGCTCTATACCCATACAGCAAAGTTGAAGTCAAATCTTTTACAATTTATCCGGGAAACAATACACTATCGATAGATAACGCCGTTATTGGACAGCTACCAAATTTTCTGGCTTTTTGTATGGTTAAAAACCGATCATACTCAGGAAACCGGACCTTAGACCCATTTAACTTTGAACATTTTAAAATTCAACGCTTTAATCTATTGGTTAATGGAGTTCAAGTTCCCTCTCAGGCTCTGGAATTTGATTACTCTAACCCTGAAAAGGTGCAAAGCTCCAGAGGATATAATATGCTATTTAGATCATGTGGAATAAAACATTACGATCGTGGACTACAAATTACAAAGGAAATGTTTGATACGAACAGTTTTATACTAGCCTTTGACTTAACTGCTGATCAATCAAATTCAACTGTTTGTTCAAATTTGATCTCGCAAGGTACTATAAGAATCGAAGGAAGATTTTCAGAACCACTTTCTGAAGCAGTTACTTGTTTGGTATACTGTGAATACGATTCCATGCTTGAAATTGATAAGCATAGAAATATTAGGACGCTTTTTTAAAATGAATACTTTACAAATTCAACATTTGCTTTCTAAGCATTCAAAAACACGATCTATTTTTAAAGGAGTTTATCCATCAGACCGGTTACCCAAATCTATATTAAAGTATCCCGCATTAATAATTGCTAACACCGATACTTCAGATCAGAATGGAACTCATTGGATTGCATTTTATTTTGATAGTCCCAAGTCAGCAGAATTTTTCGATTCATATGGACAATATCCCCAGAAAAAGGAATTTGTAAAATTTTTAAAATCTAACTCTAATAAATATTTTTTTAATAAGCAACAACTGCAGGGATATTTTTCCAGTACTTGCGGTCATTATTGTATGCTGTATGGTCTTTTTAAAAGTAAAAAGAAAACACTAAATTGTTTCTTAAAAAACTTCAAGAAAAACGACTTTTCATACAATGATAAATTAATACTAAAAATGTTTAAGAACCATTTTAAAAAATAAAAAACTGTTTATTAAGTCAAATCAATTTATTTTATTTATGGTTTTTGGGGCAATTCGTTTGTTTAACTTATAATATTTAATCATAAGATTAAGGGCTTCTTTTTGTAGTACCGGCAGCATATGACACTGGCATGTGTCTGGTCCAGATGAAGCATCATCGTCGCTCCAGGGGCAAAGTTTGTAGTGGAATCCAAACTTTGAATGGATCAACTCTTTTTCCTCTAAGTCCTCCAGAGTAGCTTGTAGATATTCCATTCTTTGTTGGTGCTGTTCGAAAAGCACTCCTTCGAATTGCATTAAAAATACTTCTATTTGTAGAGCGTACATTTTTTGTTGTTTCCTTTTTCAGACTGATTTAAGACTGTTGTTGAATCTTAGAACTCAGTCCTTTATATTGGGGAATTTCATTTACTTTAGTTATGTACTGATAAAAATTCAATTTGCGCACCGCTATATCTATTCAGACCTGTTCCTTTATATACCATATGGGAAATACCATTTTCAATTAATTTCCTAAAAGGTGTCTTTGAAGAAAATTTGTTCACATAACTTTTAGGTAGAAATATCCAAACATCTTTGTCGTCCTTATCTGTTAAATACAGAGCTATTTTAGTTCCATATGGCGTCTTTTTCAGCTTACATCCAGTGATCTTATACTCAAATCCAGTACATAGATTTTCAATTTTTGTATAGCCAATCACAGGCTTCAATTCATTTAGGCTCTCTAAGAAGTCCTACAAAATTCACTTGAATTAGTTGATATTATATTTATATATATATATATATATATATAACGCATACCATTGTTAAACAGCTTGAGATTGGATTCGTTATGCCTTACCGTCGTATACTAATTCATTTACCCAAAATTACATGGTCTTTTATACTATTCCAAACTTATAAATATTACTAAAAATACATGTAGAGCGAAAGAGATAAGAACATACCTTAATTATAGATATATATAAGTACATAGACCAAAATGTCATTCAATCCATGTAATTCTTGAGATTGCGATAATAAAGAGAGAGCAGTATCATCTATCTCTCAGAACAAATGTATATAAATATGTCAATAGAGAAATATAAAATTAGGGTAAATTATGTAAAAACAAGGTAGCTATGACGCTATATAAGGCACTCTTTTTATAGAAAATGCAGTTTATTTTTTCCAACATCGAAATGGAAAAGTTTCATTGTGAGTTGTGTACAGAACCAAAATCCTTTACTACTCGAAACGGGCTGAAAGCGCATACCTTAAAAATACACAACTTCAACTATCAAAAATCGAAATCTTCCTATTACTGTTGTTATTTCTGTCCTGAAGTACGAAAAATTTGGTTGCGAAACAACTATAATATGCACATTCTATTGATGCACAACGAAGAGATAAAAAGTATTCGTAAAGCTGAAGAAAATTATCGAATAAATAAAAAACGTTTATAGAAACTCCATTTCAAAATTGTTTTTATTTTATAAAAATTTGTTAATTAAAATATAATATAAAATGGGTACAATTTAAAACTTAAGACTCCAGACTAAATAAAACGTCCAGTAAGGCGTTATCATCCCCGTCATCCAACAAATTCAAAAACTGGTTTGTTGATTGTGGTGGGGGCTCTACAATTTCATCAAAGATTTGATCATCGTCTGGAAACAGCTCTTCTTCTACCGTGGGGAGAGGTTCGTTCTGTTCGTTCTGTTCACTCAGAAATTGATCCCGGGGTTGTAGTGGGGGTTCTATAATTTCGTCGAAGATTATATCGTCATCTGGAAACATTTTGTCTTCTGCAGAGGGGGTAGGTTCATCCACTTCGAATGGCTGTCCACACTGATATTGATCCTGGCTTTCATCGTTGGCGATCATGGACTCCAGAGCAGCTCGCGTAGCAGTCCCCATCAGGTCTGAAAATTCTGGCTCCCTCTCTTGGGTAGAAGTTGCTGTAGGTTCAAAAACTTCTCGTAGGATAAGATCAAGCGTATCTTCTGGACCAGAAGCATCCACAACCTCCTGATCCGAGTTTTCAATGATCTCGATATCAGAGTCCTGCGTCTCTGGTATTTCAATGTCATCAAGCTCAACCTCAACACTGGAATCAATAAAATCCACAGACAAATCCATTGGTATGCAGTACTGAGGCATTTGAAGAACTGATCCTGAGCAATTTGAGTGGTGTCATTTTTATAGTCTAGAATGTTCACTTAACAGGTTGTTATCTACAGGGAGTGCATACAGGCATGTTGTACTCCTAGGACCAATCCGATTGGTTCTCGAATATACGAAGCAGACCAAGACCTCAGTCGAATGGTTATTAGAGGGAAAAGGAATACAAGGATTGATAACAAAATACCGGGGGGGTGAACATGGTGTATCGACTCTGAGCCAGGTTACGATGGTTTAGGAAAGGTAATCTTTGTGTAAGCAAGATACGAAAGATTGGGCACTTCGGTTCGGGCCAACATTTGCACAAGACGTTGCAATGCAACCATTTTCTCAAGCCTTAAGCTGAGAGTAGCTAGAATAAGCGGGAGCGGCGATTTTTTTTATTAGTTTTGTATAAAATCGTAAATTAGTTTACAGACGCAAACATAAACAATTCCCATAATCAGTGTGTTTGGTATCCGAGGGAATCCTATCGTTTATTGCATTTCAAAATATTGTGACCCCTCGTTATCTTCTGAGAATGGGCAGGAGAACGTGCACCCACGAACTCTAGTATCACCCCCTACCCTCAAGTCCTTGTGTGTGTGTCTACTTGTGCGTGGCTGCTTGTGCGTGGCTGCTTGTGCAAAAGGTGTGAAATTAAAATTTTTAAATTTTTATTCAAAATGTACAATTTTAATTTTAGAATCATGAAAATTATACCAATGGAAAGGGCTTGAAAAATGCTTTCCAATGACACCAAACTTTTTTTTTTTTTTTTAGTGACGGTCGAAATATATATGGGTGATCGGGGATCGTCGTCATTTTCGCCGGTTTTTGGGTAGTAGTGGAGATATGGGTAAGCGGGTGTTGTCGCTAGCTGATTACCATAAAGTCCCAATCTGACAATTTTCCCAATCACTATAGCTCGCCTCTGCTTGCCAAGTCCAGTCCTGAAAATCCTGTCTTTGGAAAGATATGTGCGTCAATTTCATCTGAGAGTAAAGGAACGAGACAAGAGTGCCCGGGAAGGATTTGGCGAGACCACTAGCGGATCCTAGTAAAATTTAAAAAAAACATCTAGGGACTCTAGGTAGGACATTACACTTTATGTTGGCCAATTGGGAAAAGAGACCGTGTGCTACGTTACTGTGCTTTTTATACCTTTGGATAATACCGGATATGGATGAATTCGCCCGTCATTTACATCGCCGTATTCAGTTTTACACTGGAAGGGTGACAATGATGCCCATGCAACCTATCCAATAGCACTATCGCGGTTTTTTTTGAAAATTTCTGAATTGAAATATTTAAAATTTACATTTGCTTCAGACCCACGTTACACATGTCCACGCTTCCTAAAATTGACGGTAAATAATCGATCAGCCTATATTAAAAATAAACAGTTGTGCTCCAACTGCTTTGCAAGCATCCATAAATTACAGGATTGCACAAGCGCCCAAAGCTGCTTCACTTGCCAAAGTCGGCATCACACGCAGTTGCATCCAACTTGCAATTCTACCAATTCTCCAGGCCAGTGTCCGCCTTAATTCCACACAGAATTTCGTCGTCCTTAGCGCAAATTTTCAACACGCAAAAAACTCGCAATCTATCCACTCTGAACCATGTACAAAAAGTACCTCCTACTAATATTTCACACGACTATTGGGTTCCATATACCGCCTTGGATGGCAGGCGTTCCCGAGGTATTAAGTCCTACCAATGCCGAGTCTGCCAAAAAATCCATCCTTTACGGAAAGGCCACCGCTTTCTGACGCTAACTGCAGAAAAACGGATCCAGGCAATAAATTTTCATAAACATTGCAAAAATTGTTTGGCCCACCATCATTCATCTTGGATCTTGCCGTAGCGACCATAGATGCCACAAGTGGGGAAAGGACCACCACACTTTACTACACAAGGACCACCGATCTTCGCTTCCATTATGTACCTGAACTATCCTGAGGTTCTTGCTACGGAGGTCCTCGCAAGGGGGGGAGAATGTTCACGCCAAAAGGGCGTTTATATTTTGGAGGCAGTGTCGAGCGGCAGTTTTCTCCCGATCTCCACATCTCGCTCGCTCTCACTGCCCTTCGCTCTCCCTCTCCAACTCTCCCCTAAGTCTCCGCTCCGCTCGGGAGCTCATACGTAAAGCCATGGTACAATTATAGAAGGTAGTCTCGTCGGCAAAAAGCACTCCGTTAACAATACTCACAACAAGTGCGAGTGAGAGGAGTCTGCGTAGTAAGTGCGAGTGAAACGACAATTGAGCTTGTTGTTTAACCCTTAGATTTTAGATTTTAAATTGTTCATTTATAGTAAACAAAGTTGAAGTTGTTTATAATTTAATTTTTAATAGTTTTGAATTTGAAATTAATCGTTGTTTTTGTTTTTGGATAGCAATTTTTTTGTTCAGGTTCTTAATTTTAAAATAAATGCAAATCTTAAAGTAAAATTTCTTAATATCTAAATTAATGTTTACATTTGTAGCAGCTATTAATAGTTTCTCCTTTACATTTTTTGTTATACTAAAATAATCTGAAACGACATGTGAAAAAACAAATTCCAGCTCTTTAATTTTATCCAAGAAATTATTGGACGGTTTTATAAGTCCTCCATGTGAAACCTCGTCTACGTAGGTAAAAGATGAGTGTTTGGCAATCTCATTGAAAAGTCGCATTTTTTTAATAACATAGCCTGCTATGTACTCAATGGCATCCTCCGTCAACTCGTCTAGTTCAATATTAGCTGGAATGCTTTTAATAATGTCAGCTTCAAAATCTTCAAGATCGTTCACATTACTTTGTGAACTTTGGTTCGACTGTGATGTTAAGTCAAGGTTCAACCAAGTGTCGCTGTTGTCTTCATCAACATTTTGATTGTTTGACAAGATTTCCGTATTCTTGGCTAAATAAATATAAGGATTTTTAAATAAACAAAAAAGGAACAAGATGTAAAGAGAAACATAAATCACAAAACACAACACATAATACAGATAAAAACTACAAACAACCACGATCCAATCTTTGCTGAAACATAGAGCTAAACATTTGACAATTAGTATTATTAAGTTAATTTGTTATTATTATTTTATTTTGTCATACCTGTTATGTATTTTCTTAACCTATACTTAAACTGAAGTGGAGTCGGATGGTCATATTGCCCACCCTTTGAGCGCATCGCACCAATGAAATTCTCAACAATGTCTTGGTTAAGACGACTAGTTAAGTTATATTTCATATCGTATTTTTCCGATAAGTATCCATACAAGCCGTCAAGGGATGCATTATTAAATTAAATTCCTTTTTGAAAGGGCAGCTTATGAGTTTTACCAACTATATTCGTGCGCATAATCTCTGACATTTTAGCCAAAATGCCTTGTTGAATCTCTATTTCTTTACCATAGGGCTTAATCGTTTCAATAGAATTTGCCGTAGACATTTTTGAGTTGAATACATCGAACCAGTCATTGTGAAGCTTAAAAAGATCAGCGGTTTCGCATGCGTTATCAACCTCGTAACCTAATGAATAACATCTTCTAATAGCACTGGCGGTTGAATTGGAGAAGAGTTGTGTTGCCCATTTGACCTTTTGTTTGGCGAGAGATCCAACGCTAATGTGATTATCGGTAATCTTGAATATTATCGACACATCTGACTTCGAACAGTGGCTAATTGTTTGCTGGACTGTTGCCTTAGTTAATGCTTTTCCGTTGATAACCAACCCGGAGCCAACATAATGGTTGCGAACCAACTTTATCAGATGTGGCGTATCTAAGAACACGAATATTTTTAAATTTTCATCCGCTGGATGGCTAAACCACGTCTTGGCTAAAGAAAAAAATGAATTTGAATTTCTCTTCTGTATTATTTTTTATATGAAACTTACTCTCCGATAAACCAAGTTCTTTCCAAAATCTTTGATTTTTAGGGTTCAAATCAGAAAAAATAGCTACTACAGGATATCCTTTGTTATGTAGTTTCGTTATAATCGAGTTCAGAGTATCCTGGTCCATTCGAGTATTAAAATCAAAGAATACTGGCTGTTTCTATAATTTCTTAAGACCACGAACTATAGCCAGTTGAACATAGTTGCTCGGCTCGTATACAACATCCGCTGTGCTGTCATACTCGAAAGCTTCAGCCACCTTCATTTCATCAAAGGCAAAAACGCAGAGCTTATCGATTTCTGTCATTTCTTCGTTTTCCATGAGGTCTATCACGATATCAAGAGTACCTGCATTAATTTTAACATCTGCCAACCATCTATATAATGTTGCTCGACTTGGCAAAGGAAATCCCTTTCTATATAGATGGTTGTACGCACGAGGTCCTGCGGCATGAGGACAGATAGCAGCAGACATGTCTGTTGGATTAAACAAGGCCCTCCTTCCCCCATTCTTTAATATGTAAATTTAGGTCTCCGTAAAAATGGTAGCAAGAGATTTTTCTAATTCCTAATATTCTTCAAGTTGCTGTCGTAAAGTACTAATATCCTTTTCCATTAAACGAATCTTTTTTCGCTGTTTCTCATTCTCTAAAGCTAGTGCTCGATCTATAACTTTGTCCCTAAATTTCAAAAAATGTTTGTTTAGCATATACTTATTTATTTTAACACATTTAGCTTACTCTGTTTGCGTGGTTGACTCTGAGTAGCCTAATTTTAAAATTTTTGGTTCGGGTTCACACTATTTTTGAGGAACAGCATCATTTTTTAGTCGCTTTCTTTTGTAAACTTTCCCTTTTATTGGTGCCGACTTCCAGTCCGAAGACCTGAAATGAGTTTCGCAAAGCTTGGGCTTTTCGCCAAGTTTGCAGCCAAGGGTTTCCTCCCACAATGTTGTCTTCGTTACACATTTTGGTGCATTCATAAATTTAACTCCATGCACGTGCTTTCGACAGAGGTTGCAGAACGACATCTTTACACAAGGGTTAAAGTCTGAAAAACATCATCCGCACACAACCTTTTTCTTTGACAAGCGAGAACGCACTGACAAATAGCCGAACGATTAGGCAGCCGACGAGACTACCTTCTATAATTGTACCATGCGTAAAGCTAGGCTTAAGTAGTTATATTTCCAAGTGCCAAATAAACACACGCACGTCGCGTAATAACCCGAAGTTTTTTATACCCGTGTTTTCGATATTATTCCGCGCGGATATCATCCGCTTATTTCCCTGAGACTCAGCATTCTACAAGTCAAGCCACCCCCGTCCCAACACTCGATAAGACGAAATGTTTCCAATTTGGAAATTCCAAACTACTTATTTCCTTTCAAATGTTAAATTATTGACAAACTGTGGATTTCTAAAACCAAATTAAAAAATCTAATTCGCCCCGCTGTGAGATTTGCTAAATTCATAATAATACTGATATCCTTTTGCTAAAAGAATATCATTTTCATTTCCACAACAGCTTTAAGACATTTTTTAACCGATTTTTGTGTTTTAAAATTCAATATGCATTGATAATATTAAAAAAACATAAATATTCAAATCAATTAATTCTTTTGCTAATTCCTACACTTGCTTCATATTGTTTAAACAAATGAAAATGTTTAAACAATTTCTTTCAGTGTTTCCCCCCTTTCCCCCCCCCCCCCTTCCTCCCTGCCTTTCTGACATTGTTAATATAATCCTAATCAAGGTGAAAATTAATGAAAACAAAATACTGAAATCCAAATTATTATTCTTAAATGCGAATTCATTTTCTTGATGTTCTTCTAAATCACATAAATATTTGCTTCTCTTTTGTTTTTGTTATTGTCAACCTAATGGTTCAAAAAATATGTCTCAAGTCAGGTCGTAGACATTCATTTTAAATAACACAATATATGTGCTTTTTTTAAAAAGAATTTAACTTCTTTTGACTTTTTATTCTTCTTTTGCTCCTTAGCGAAATAGCAAAGTGATCATGTTAAAAAAATTTATTAACCGTCTGCTTTAATGTCAGCAAGAACTTCCAAACTGTAGCTCAGAAGGTTATGTTGTACGTAAAGGAAGCATAGTTTATATATTTCGGTCATCAAAGACTCATTTTAAAGGTAAAAGAATGCCCTTTAACTTATGAATGTAACTCAATGCTGTGTATAAGTTAAAGGGCATTCTTTTACCTTTGTTCGGTCAAACTGCGTTTTTCCCTGTATATTTTTATTTGTATTAATTCCAGAGTCTGTGCACTCTGTTATCTAGTATGTTAACTCAATTATGTTAACTCAGCTGAAGCTGCCAATAAATCAGTACGAAAAAGAGAGCGAATCAGAGAACATCTTTTCTTGGCAAGTTACCAATTTTCACACTGCCCAAAATTTTCGCCACAAAAACGCTTGTGGATGCAACATTTTGGCGCCCAACGTGGGGCACGTGTGTTAATTAAATTGTTTAAACAAATTAAAAATCACTTATTTAAACGTGCAAAAACCTTGCCTTTATCGCGCCCTCCGTCTGCACACTGCTGCACACATACACGCATACCAACGCAAGTGCAGTCCAGTGTCGCTAACCAACGGGACTATTTGTCGTCTTCGCTTTGCGTTCGCAATTCTTGATCTACTCTCGACTCAGAATTGGAAACGCAACGTTTCGTTTTCTGCATTGCTTTCGATTCTCGATCTTTCTGTGCACCGGTGAGCCGCTTGCCCTTACATTTGTCGCCCACACATTTGTCGCTTTCGTAAATTAACGGCAAGACGTCGCGCTACACCGTCGCAGAAGTTTTCTGTCGTTGCGCACGCAATCATGGTACCAAATCCAAGCCCTCTTGACGAGGCCAAACGGCAAAGAGCAAATGTTAAAAGAAACATTTCGCGAATTAAATCGATAGTTGATACATGGTGAGGAGGAGTCGCTCAACCGCTCTGCCGCTGAACTCCAATGTCGTCTGGGAATTTTGGAGTCCTACTTTAACACACTAACCATTCAATCCAAAATTGAAACGTTGGATTCAACCGACAACGGGCGCGTTACATCGAGGATACGTACATTACAACCAAACTGGCTATCAAACAACTCCTCGGCGAAGATCTAAACAGCACCATGTTGTCCATACCACAGCACCACCGCAGTCTAAACTTCCACGATTCCGCTGCCTACCTTCGATGGAACTCACACGGAGTACAAAAACTTCATAACGTCGTTTACGCAGCTCACTGCTCGCGAGAATTTGTCATCCATCGAAAAGTTCAACCATCTTCTCAACTGTCTGAAGGGCCCAGCACTGGAAGCAGTAAAGGCGTTCCCAGTCACCAGTGAGAACTTTCCAAAGGCCCTGGATAAGTTAAAGGCTCGATATGACAAGCCAGCGCTAATATTTATGGAAACAATAACATCAATCTTTAAATTGCAGCCAGTAAGCTCGTCAAATGCACATCAATTACGCAGCCTCATCGATAATGCATCCGCCTTGTTCAGCTCACTGTCGTCGCTTGGCTCGGATGGACAAATTTCGCAGTCAATGCTAATTTGCTTGATCATGGACATGCGACCAGTTTCGGAATCTGGACTCGCAGCAACGTCTAGAAGTGGTAAAAAAGAATGGCCTGTGCGTCAACTGCCTTGGCAAAGGTCATAAGGTGTCGAATTGCCCGTCGAAAAATCGCTGCCGCAGCTGCCATCAGCCGCATCATACGCTACTGCACCACCACAGCTCTCTGCAGGCTGAATCTTTACAACCATCGACTAGTTCGTCTCAACCGATCTCAGCTATGTATGCTCATTCGCAACCACAGCCTGGCGGAGCAGTTGACTATTCTAAACCACAATTCAGCGGAGCACGAACTCATGATAGTTCGCTGACGTATCCTATCGGAGCCGCAACCCATGCTCACGCGCAATCTGATGCAAAGGAAGGATCACAGGTTATTTTAGCCACAGCAATGGTGCTAGTTCAGGATTCTCTGGGTTCCTACCGACTCGGTAGGGCACTTCTTGACTCATGCTCTCAGGTCAATTTCATGACCGAGGCCTTTGCTTAAAAACTGAGGTTGCCGCGGGACAAGCATAGTATTCAAATTCGAAGCATTGGCGACTCGCATACATACATAAAGCATCGCACATCAACGACAATAAAATCTCGACATTCGCCCTTCGAATTATCTCTCGATCTCTGTATAACACCTATCATCGCATATCAACCGGATACCCAAATTGATATCTCGACCTGGAATCTTCCGCCCAATGTGCCGTTAGCGGATGATCAATTTCATCTTTCCCGGAGCGTTGACATGCTGTTAGGCGTAGAAGCATTCTTCGATATTCTCGCAGTTGGCCAAGTCAAACTCGGATCCGATTTGCCGACTCTTCAAAAGACGCTTTTCGGATGGGTAGTCGCAGGAAGTCATCGTTCAAATCATTCAAGGGAGTCATATGCATATCTAACTCAAAGCCTATCCGCCATCGACACAAAGTTAACGCGTTTGAGGGAGATGGAAACAATTGCTATCATGGCTAGATGGCTATCAAACAACTCCTCGGCGAAGATCTAAACAGCACCATGTTGGAGTCCAGTACCACAGCACCACCGCAGTCTAAACTTCCACGATTGCCGCTGCCTACCTTCGATGGAACTCACACGGAGTACAAAAACTTCATAACGTCGTTTACGCAGCTCACTGCTCGCGAGAATTTGTCATCCATCGAAAAGTTCAACCATCTTCTCAACTGTCTGAAGGGCCCAGCACTGGAAGCAGTAAAGGCGTTCCCAGTCACCAGTGAGAACTTTCCAAAGGCCCTGGATAAGTTAAGGGCTCGATATGACAAGCCAGCGCTAATATTTATGGAAACAATAACATCAATGTTTGTGGGAGATGGAAACAATTGCTACATCGGCTAAGCGACTCAAGCCCGAACACCAATTGTGTGAGGAGCACTTTAAGCAGACAACGCGTTTAGAGAAAAATGGAAGAATCGTCGTGAAGTTGCCATTTGTGGACACTCCCAATCAGCTCGGTAACACCTTTGATGTCGCTCGTCGAAGGTTCCTCAGCATGGAACGGCGACTTCTCCGTTCACCGGAAACCTACACCCAATATAGGACTTTCATGAACGAGTACGAACAAATGGGCCACATGTCGCTCGTAATAAATCCTAACCTATCGGTCCCGCACTATTACATTCCCCATCATTGTGTGATGAAGCCAACGAGTGAGTCCACAAAACTACGAGTGGTCTTCGATGCGTCATGCAAGACGTCGAATCAAGTCTCATTGAATGATATTTTACTGTGCGGCCCAACTATACAAGATGATCTGTTCCTGCTTCTGTTACGTTTTCGACTAGTACGCTATGCCTTAACCGCCGACATAGCGAAAATGTACAGGCAAGTAAATGTTGACATAAACGACCGCAAATTTCAGTACATTCTCTGGCGAGATCTTCCAGGTGAACAACTACGTACATATCAGCTCAACACGGTTACCTACGGAACGGCTTCCGCACCATATCTCGCTGTACGTAGTCTACATCATTTACAATCTTCACGCTCCAAATACCCCATTGGTCTACGGCTATAAGGACTTCATTTTACGTTGACGATTTACTAACCGGAGCAGATGACCTACCGAGTTTGCGAGTCATGAAGGATCAAGTCACCAAGATACTAGAATGCGGTCAGTTTCCGCTCACTAAATGGCACTCAAACCACGTGGAATTCGTCGGGAGTCACACTAACAAGGATCACAGACGGCGTGAACAGTGCACTGGGAGTACAGTGGGATCAGAAGTCAGACACATTACTATTTGCGTTCACTCCCAAAAAACGTGCCCACAACAACCACAAAGCGTACAATACTCTCTGTCGCATCCGCGCTATACGACCCACTTGGATTACTGTCGCCGCTTATTATCGTCGCCAAGATTATTCTACAGGAACTTTGGCTCGCAAAACTGAGTTGGGATGAAACCGTACCGCAACACTTGCATATCGCTTGGCAGTCTTTCAAAACTTGTTCAACTCTTTCAGTTCCTCGCTATTGCCTACAGACTCAGTACCAATCACTTCAGCTTCACGGATTTTGTGACGCTTCAATTCGGGCATATGGCTGCTCCATTTACCTGCGTACCGAATGCGTCGATGGAACCATCACTGTCCGACTCCTTACAGCTAAATCCAGAGTGGCTCCGGTAAAACGGAAGTCTCTTCCGAAATTGGAATTGTGCGGGGCGCATTTACTAATGCAGTTGTATGGAAAAGTTCACCCACTCCTTCTGCCCAAGCCGCATACATCGTACTTCTGGTCAGACTCCCAAATTGTGTTACATTGGCTACAGGAACATTCTGTTACACTATCGACGTTCGTGGGAAATCGAGTATCTGAAATCCAAGATTCAACTTCGAATGGAGAGTGGAGATATGTACCAACATCGTTCAACCCAGCTGACATCGTGTCCAGGGGAGCAACTACGCCTGAACTCCAAGCCTCAATATGGTTTTCTGGTCCCTCGTTTCTATTGCAACATATGTCAAACTGGCCCACGTCTCCCAGTCACAACTTTTGCAAAAATCTCGACCGCTAAAGGGACAATTAAAGTATCTCAATACATTCATCGCATCTGCCTCAAAGTTCCATCTCATCAGAGTCGGTGGAAGGCTCGAAAACGCCAATATCCCAGAAAGTGAAAAACATCCGATCCTTTTGCCCCGAAAATCGCACATCTCATGGATTTATGTACGGCATCTTCATCTTCGCAACTTTCACGCTGGACCAAAGGCGTTGGTAGCGCTCACTCGCTTGGAATTTTGGATCGTTAACGTCAGAGACTTAGCACGGCGCGTCGTCCGATCCTGCGTTTCTTGTGTTCGCTACAAGCCGAAACTGCAAGAGCAATTAATGGGATCACTACCTGCTGAGCGACTGTTGCCGCAACAACCCTTTTCCAAGTGTGGCATAGACTTTTGCGGTCCAATCAACACATATCTGCGCATACGTGGAAAGGGTCCTGTAAAGTCATACCTGGCAATCTTCGTCTGCATGGCATCAAAGGCTGTACATATGGAAGTCGTGTCAGAACTATCGACTAGCGCATTTCTCGCTGCTCTCAAGCGAATGATTGCTCGACGCGCATTGCCATCAGATATTTACTGTGACAATGCCACCAACTTTACAGGCGCTGCTAATCATCTTCACGAACTGAAGAAATTTATGTTCGACCGAGCCACGCAAGATGCCATTAATTCATTTTGTTCCTCTGACTTTATTAACTTTCATTTTATTCCTCCTAGGGCACCACATTTCGGCGGCCTTTGGGAGGCGGCGGTGAAAAGTGCGAAGGGATTGCTTAACAGAACACTCATGAATACACGGCTGACATTCGAAGAGCTCACCACAGTGGCGGCTGAAGTTGAGGCCATTCTTAATTCACGCCCGCTCACACCATTATCGTCTGACCCGAGTGATTATGGAGCAATTACTCCGGGTCACCTATTAATTGGAAAATCGCTGCGCGCTTTACCAGAGCGCCAAATCAACACTGTCAACTATACCAATCTTCAGCGCTTTGACGTCGTGACGGCCATCAAACAAGAGTTCTGGCGCCGCTGGTCATCGGAATACATCAACGAACTGCGAGCCCGCACCAAATGGTCTAAGTCTTCAACAAACATCAACTTTGGATCGTTGGTCATCATACACGATGACAATCGCCCTCCACAACATTGGAAATTCGGCCGTATCGAAGCCGTTGTAGCGGGCAAGGATGGACTGGTTCGAGTTGCTCATCTTCGAACTCCCACTGGCTACTGTTCTAGGCCAGTTCACAAGCTGGCATTGATTCCAACATCTGACCTGAAGGACTAAGAAATTGAAAGCAGATCCTTTCAAGAGGGCCGGGATGTTCGGTCAAACTGCGTTTTTCCCTGTATATTTTTATTTGTATTAATTCCAGAGTCTGTCACTCTGTTATCTAGTATGTTAACTCAATTATGTTAACTCAGCTGAAGCTGCCAATAAATCAGTACGAAAAAGAGAGCGAATCAGAGAACATCTTTTCTTGGCAAGTTACCAATTTTCACACTGCCCAGACCAGAGTTTCATGTCGCCACAAAAACGCTTGTGGATGCAACAACCTTTAAAATGAGTCTTTGATGACCGAAAGTGGTTTACCACAACTCGAGTTAGAAATTTAAAAGTGCAAAAAAGTTTTTAACACTAAAAAAAAACTGTACCATACAACAAATTAAAAGTGCCCTTTTCTTTCTCAGGGAGATGTACCTTAACCGAAAATCATAGTTTCATGAAGTGCGTATTTCATAATTTTTTTTTGTAAACCCGTGTAATGATGTTGACATAATTATTTCTTTTTCACTTTGTAAACTATTTTTAGGTAGTGGGTAAAGAGCGGAATGCCAAATGAGTATTCCATAACCTCTCAGAACATAGTAAAAAAAAATTAATAGAACTCCAATTTTGACTAGAACTTTGATTTGAACACATGACCTTAAGATTATAAGGCTTTAGATTTTGGTTTTACATTTGAAGTTTTCCTTAAAATTCTTTTATTTTTAAAATCCAAAAACCCGTTTAGCTATCACGAAATGTTTTTCGAACTTTTAACAAACTCACGGCAGCAACATAAATATAAGCAAAAAATGCGTATTTTACAAACAAAATTTATATGTGTGTGCATTGCAGCTGAATAAGGAAGTAAGATTTTTTCCTTACTGATTTTTCTGTTTTAAATTAATTTAAAACGCATTGATAATATTGAAAAAAAAAAATATTCAACCCAATAGATTCTTTTGCTCTTCCTTACACGCGCCTCATATTGTTTAAACATATTGAAATGTTTAAGCAATTTGATTCACGGCTTCTCCTCCCACCTGTTTTCCTTTTTTATCATCTTGATTTCCGAAGGCGAAGCTGCGGGCGACCCTGCTAGTTGTTAATATAATCCTAATCAAGGTGAAAAAATCAGGGTTAAAAATATTTTACGATATTGCTTAGAATCCTTTGAGGATTACGTTTCCCCTATACGATTTTTGGGCTTCCAAATTGACCCACTCTAATGCACATATAGAGAGTACACACTGTACCATCGGCAACAACGTCAATGCCAAATATGCAGGATCAGCCCTCTTCAAGTGCCGACGTAATCCGATTGCGCGCGCCTTCCGCGGGTGACTAGCGGCTGCGTCGGCAGTTCCCACAGCCTGTCGACAGCAAAAATTAGATCCAAATGTAAGTAGCATTCCCTCTCTGAGAACAACTCTCAGATATGTATTTATAAGATTTATATGTATTTAGGCTAACACATAAATCGGCTTAACCGACAGCTCTGCTCCCGAATATAGAGCTAAGAAAAAGTTAATGATAACTAGAGAGATCAGTCTCCTACACCAATCCCTTTTAAGGGATGAAGTCTGTATTAAAAAAAAGTTTATATGTTAAAATAAAAATACAATTTTAACAAATAAAATATATTAAAAGTATCAACAAGTGCGTTTTCAATAGACTAATCGGGGTCAATACAGTATGTAAAAGAAACTCGTTCTTGGAAAATTTACGATCATCTGGACTTGCAATCTCTTTTTGTGGATAATGCAGAGTTAATAACTGCCTTCACCAAGTTCTTGATCTTCGGAACCCATTATCTTGACATCTGTCAAGACATCCGGTTTAGAGTGATTTTTTTTAAGTCTTCCAAACATTCTTAGCTGCTAGAATTGAGTGAGCAGCGCGCAAAGTAAATGCAACGTTAGCATATTCACGTACACAAAGATATGCCCTGAGACGGCTGGCTCGATGTGTTAGTGAGAGAGAGCCAGCGGGCACCGTGGGAATGCATAGTCAGCACTTTAACGTGCCGCTATTCAGGCCGTTGTCAATCAAATGTTGAGATTAATAAGTCTGTATATATTTTATATATTTTATTTTAAGCTTTGATCGTTTGACGAATTTTCTTTTGACCCCTGTCTCGTACTCTCTTCTAGTCGGCAGCCGCTGAGGTGAACTTTACGTTACGCTTCGCTCTTTCAACGAGTTCGTTTTTCCCCGCTTTCTCGTGCTCTTTTTTTTCGCAACGGCCGCATAAGTAAGCTTTGCTTTCCGTTTGGGCCGTTACTCTTATTGCTCTCACTCGCTCTTTTGAGACTAACTTACCCGCTCTGGTTCCCAACATTCGGCAATTATCCCACACCAAGTCGGACGTGTTTTTCATTCGCTCTTAAATTCGTTTCGATTCTACTAATAAAGCCAATATTTATAAGGAAACAAGATATGTCCACATTAGCGACGTTTCAAACATAGACTGTGATTTTAAGACGTATTTAAAGACGAATAAATATCAAGATAATTAAAAAGAAAGCTTTGCATGACTTGTGCTCTGATTTGTATTTATTACTGTTCGTGATTCGTATTTATTATGTTGGCTGTGCGACAATTGTGCACTTCTTAAATGCGCCGGTCCCGCGCTAATGGTCGCATCGCTAATCTCATTTCTCAAAAAAATAGGATTTCTTCGGACCTTCTGCGTATTCCTTGATACGGTGCATTATATGCGTACCTTCATGAAACAAACGCGTGATAACTTCAGAGATTTCCATAAACTGGTTACCGCCTTAACTGATTAAGTTTTCTTCGTACTCCGCTCTGAATGCCTCAACTCCTTTGCTTCTTCTCTGGTCGGCAGCCGCCGAGGTGAACTTAACATTACACTTCACTCTTTCATTTCTCCGTTTAGCCGCAACCATATCCTGCGTTTGTACGTGTTCGCTTTTCGGTGCTCTCTCGCGCTCTCTTGGAGGCCGCTGGGGTGAACTTTATGCTTTGATCGTTTGACAAATTCACTTTTCACCGCTGTCTTGTACTCTCTTCTTGTCGGCACCCGCTCATCATGTCCATAAGAGAGATGTCCATAAACTGGTTACAGCCTTAAATGATAAGGTTTCCCAAGTCGAATCCCAATTCCGTGAATATAAAATTTCAGACGAATCTCCAAAAGAAATATTCCCTAGTTTCTCCGTCATCGGCAGCTATGGAGGCACATGGAACTCTGTGAGGAGTCGTAAAACTCCCCACAAATCTCGAGGCAGGAGAGCCCCTAGCAACAGCGAGAATGCGGCAGAATCCAAGGGCATCCAGGTCCACCGGTGAATACTGGACCTTGGACCCGGCTAAAGCGGAGAGACCGTGAAATAACGGTGCCGCGCTGGACCTTGGACCCACGCCGCCAAAGGGCAATAAGGTCGAACGGTAAAGCCGTGGACTTTGAACCGGCGCAAAGCGGATGCACCGTGAATTAACGGGACATCTTGGACCTTGGACCCGATGCGTGCCGTGTGCAAAGGGAACTTACGGGACACACGTGGACATTGGACCCTAGCGAGCCGTGTGCAAAAAGGGAAATAACGGGACCCCGCCGCTGCCTATAAAAGGGACGGCGCAGGCGCAGCCCAGGACAGATAACCAAGATACGCGAGCGAAAGTACAAGTGCAACCAACGAACCAGAGATCAAGATCAAGATACAAGTGCGAGGATTCAATCGAGTGCGTGGCCGTGAGAGTACCGTAGAAACCGAGTGCTCAACGCCCAGATCAAGATACCAGAGTCAAGACGCTAGGCCAAGGCTGAGACTGCAACGGTGAGATCGGCAGGACACAGAGATTGGAGTGGAGACGAGTGCAGGACAGGAGCAGAGTCGAGAGAGGGACGAGCTACCGGCAGGGTAAGCGCGGATCAAGAGTTTGTGCCAGGCGTCGGGGTTACGGTGGACTGACGAGAAGGCTGAATCCTCGGATTTGACCTGTTGGGACATTTGTTTCCCAGGCTAGAGCCAGACCGACCCCAGGGAACACGACGAACAGGTGATCCCAGGATCATTCTGGTCGGACCCGAAAGGGAGGTTGTGCAGACTTCTTGAGTCCTACAGGCCGGGTGGAACCGGAGAGACGCCGTTGGAGAACGACGCCGCAGGAGTCCACAAGCACCACGAAGGGAGGCGAGAGCAGCGACGCCGTCGAAGGAGCGCCGCCGAGGAACGCACAGAGTGAATCCTGAGCCGAGGAGGGCACGTCGCCGACCCGGCAAGCCGCAACAGCCAGCTGACGAAGAAACCAATTCCAGCGAAAAGAAAACTTAAATAAAGTTTCCGATTTGTCCCAATCGGATATCTCTGCATTTTCTTGGGTCACGGGCAATCACGCAATACAAATTTGGTGGGACGAACACACAATATCTCTGAGCTAGTCGCGGCGTTTACGTAGCGATCCGACAGTTAAAAACAGTTCGTTACATCTGGCGCCCAAGCGTGATTGTCCAGATCAAGAAAGCAGATAGAGGATGGGCAAGTCGTGGCTGTATACCCTCAAAAGGGATGACTTTCCCGCCATCGCAGCCGCCCTGGGAATCAGGCTAGAGGGTCTCGTGGAGGACATGAGAAAAGCACTGTCGGAGTTCATAGACCGCACAACCAAAGAACCGGAGACAGTTGCCATCCTCGAAGCGTTGGAAAGGGAATACGGAAAGAAGACTCCCGAGATGAAAATCACAAGCGCAGAGGGCTTGGTGAGCAGCTTGGACGTCCAAAGCCTCAGGGACGCCGGCAACCAGGAGCGACGAAACTCCACTCAAAGGGAGAACAGCCGTGAAAGGCAGGAAGACGCCAATCAAAGGAAGGACAGGGCCAAGACGGAAGTACCGGACTATGCCAAGGTGGCGAAGCAGGTACGAGAGTGGACCTTCAGGTACGACGGCCACGATAAACCCCTGGAGTTCCTAGAACAAGTAGAGTGGTCAGCGGTGACGTACGGGCTCGACGCCAATCTAATCCCCAGAGCGATGCCGGAACTCCTGCAGGGAAGAGCCCTCAAGTGGTTTATCGCCAACAACAAATTCTGGGAGACCTGGGCAGACTTCTCCCGAAGCTTCAAGGAATTCTTCCTGCCCAGGGGCTTCATGGTGAAGCTAGCCGATCAGGTCAGGCAGAGGAAACAAGTCTTCAATGAGTCGTTTAAAGACTACATGGTAGACATGCAGACCTTGATGCGGCCCCTGGATATGACCCGAGAAGAGATCCTGGAGAGGATTCTAGAGAACAGCACACCGGCGCTGCGGATGTTCACTCGCCCGTACGAGTGCAGGGACCTGGACGCTCTGATGGCACTGGCAGACGACTTTGAGGAGTTGGACCAGCAAAGGAGGGAGTTCGAGGAGGCCAACACTCCACAGACCAGGATGCACCCCGTACCCGCAAGAAGAGAGTTTCAGCACCCGGTAGCTGCACGACGGGAATACGAACACCCGGGAACAGTACGAAAAGAGTTCGCGCACCCAGCAGCCACTCGAAACGGGCAAGGAGCAGTCTGCAGAAGGTGCCAAGACAACACTGATGCCCCCTGGAGGCGAGGTCCACAAGGCCAAAGGACAGAGGGAAGGAGAGGACACATTACGAACCCGGCAACAGCATGCCGAAGATGCGGAAGCCAAGAGCACTGGGCAACAGAGTGCCGAAACCGCCCGGTGCTGTTCTGCTGGAACTGCGGGAAAATAGGCATAGCGACAACTAATTGCTGCCCGAGATCGGGAAATGCCCAGCGATCCCAGCCACCGAGGGGCAACTAGGGTTCGCGAGGCACTGCCCCTCAGATTTAATGGGCGACCTGAAGGCGGAAGAAATGCAACTGTCCGCCACAGTGCTCATAGCCGGGAAGAGGCTGAAGGCCACAGTGGACACCGGCGCCACGGCTAGCTTTATAAGCGAGGAGCTGGCGGACAGGCTGCAGGCGGCAGGACAGGTCAGGCCCACGAGGAGGCAAGTACGGATGGCAGACGGACGATGCGGGAGCATCACCTCGCAGCTGGAAATAGGAATTGGACTCGGCACGAGAACTGTGGTAATACAGTTGCTGATCCTCCCTGGAATCATAGACGCTCTGGTGCTAGGATGGAATTTCCTCACCACAATAGGAGCAAAAATGGAGTGCGCCGGTCTTCGGGTGGCGATACCACCAAGAAACAGGGAACAAAACTGCACAGAGGAAAGACTGTCCGTCGCTGTCGCGGAAACGCCAAAAGAATTCACGGAAGAGGACGTAGCTGAATTCTTAAAAACAGAATTGGCAGATTTGGAGAATATACAAGGAACATCGACCGTAGCTGTGCACAAAATCACCATGAAAGATGACCAGCCGGTCAAACAAAGATATTATCCCAAGAATCCCAAGATGCAAGGGGAAATTAACGCCAAGGTCGACGAGCTACTTGAAAAAGGTTGCATAGAACCATCAAAAAGCCCCTACAGCTCACCAATCGTCATGGTCAGGAAGAAGACAGGGAAATGGAGGTTGTGCGTAGATTTCCGGCAAATAAACGCAAAGTCCGTAAAGGACGCGTATCCGATGCCAATGATAAATTACATCCTGGACCAACTGAGAGAAGCCAAGTACATCAGCAGCTTGGATCTAAAAGACGGGTACTGGCAGATACCCTTGGAGGCGGACAGCAGGCAGTACACAGCCTTCACCGTCCCAGGAAAAGGTTTATTCCAATGGAGAGTCATGCCATTTGGACTACACTCGGCATCGGCGACATTCCAAAGGGCGTTGGACCAGGTCATAGGGCCCGAGATGATGCCGCACGCTTTTGCGTATCAAGACGACATTATCGTCATCGGACGGACCATAAAGGAACACATGCAGAACCTAAAAGAGGTGTTCAGAAGACTACGGGCAGCAAACCTGAAAGTAAATGCTGATAAGTGTAAATTCTTCAGGAAGGAGTTGCAATACTTAGGGCATCGAATCACAGACCAAGGCATTGGGACGGACCCGGAGAAGGTGTCGGCCATAGCCCAGCTGAAGCCACCGGCAAACGTCAAGGAGCTGCGCCAGTATCTGGGGGTGGCATCATGGTATAGGCGATTCGTACCAGATTTTGCCACCATAGTGCAGCCCCTGAACGCACTCCTCCGGAAGAAAGCAAAATGGGAATGGACGAACGATCACCAGCAAGCGTTCGAAGCCGTCAAGGCCAGGCTAGTTGCTGACCCAATCCTGGCATGCCCCGATTTCAGCAAAACGTTCGTACTCCAAACAGACGCCAGCGATTACGGCCTCGGTGCTATTCTCACACAACATTCGGACCAGGGTGAGCGGGTGATTTCCTACTCCAGCCGATCCTTGAACGGGGCGGAAAGGAATTACTCTGCAACAGAAAAAGAGTGTTTAGCAATCGTGTGGGCCATCAGGAAATTAAAACCTTACCTGGAGGGCTACCGCTTCAAAGTGATAACCGATCACATGGCCCTGAAGTGGTTGAATAGTATCGAGAGTCCGTCCGGCAGAATCGCGAGATGGGCGCTGGAACTACAACAGTACGATTTTGAAATCGCATACAGGAAGGGCCAGCTTAACATAGTAGCGGACGCCCTGTCACGGCAGCCGCTACCAGAAACGTGCCGAAGACTGAAAAATAAAGAAACCGATCTGCAAGAACAAGCACAATGCCCCTGGATAAAGGAAATGCAAGGAAAAGTTACGCAGAATCAACAAAAATACCCCGATTATCTGGTGGAAGCCAACCGGCTGTACCGACATATTCCACACAGGGCTGACAACGAGGACGTGGTCGCCTGGAAGCTGTGCGTACCCACCGAGTCGAGAAAAAGGGTCATATCTGAAAATCACGACATGCCAACGGCCGGACACTTAGGCAGTCGGAAAACGATTGCAAGAGTGGCTGCAAGATATTATTGGCCGGGTATGCATCGAGACGTACGAAAATATGTGCGGAACTGTGAAAGCTGCATGAAATACAAGCCTAACCAACTCCAGGCAGCCGGAAAAATGCTAACACAAATTCCGGAGGAGCCATGGGCTACGGTATGCGCCGATTTCGTCGGTCCCCTGCCACGATCAAAACACGGGAATTCGATGCTACTAGTCTTGGTGGATCGATTCTCAAAGTGGACCGAAATCGTGCCCATGCGAAGGGCAACTACGGAAACCCTTCAAAAAGCCATCAGAGAACGTATAATTTCGCGATACGGTGTACCTAAAGTAATGATAACCGACAACGGCGTGCAGTTCACAAGCAGAGCGTTCAAGAAGTTCATGGAGGAACTGGGTGTCCGACACCAGTTTACAGCACCGTACACGCCACAAGAAAACCCGACGGAGAGAACCAACAGGACCGTAAAAACAATGATCGCGCAGTTCACCGGAGCCGATCAGAGGACGTGGGATGAAAAATGGCCAGAATTGCAGTTGGCTGTGAATACAAGTGTGGCGGAGACAACGGGCTATTCGCCAGCGTTTATCACGCAGGGTAGAGAGCCGAGACTCCCAAACGCGCTGTATGACGAGCAGACAACCGGAACAGGAAAGGAAACACAAACACCCACGGAGAACGCACAAAAATTAAAGGAAATCTTCGAATTGGTCAGGAGAAATATGGAGAAGGCAGCGCAGGATCAGGCGCGGCACTACAATCTCCGAAGGCGTCCATGGAAGCCGAAGGTTGGGGACAAGGTCTGGGTCAAGGAGCACCACCTGTCCAAGGCAGTAGAGGGCTTCGCGGCGAAACTGGCCCCAAAATTCGATGGGCCGTTTAAAATCACAAAGTTCACTTCGCCGGTGATCTGCAAGTTACGGCACGAGGAAAGCGGCAAGGAAAAAACAGCACACATAAGCGACCTAAAGCCCGGGAGAGAAACGACCACGGCAGCGAGGGAGCACTGTACTTTCCGTTAGCGGGAAAAGAGAGAGGACGATACGGGGTATCGAAACGGGCACAACACATGGATCACACACGGATACACGAGCACACACACAGCACAGGAGCGCGAGAGCGGGGAAGAGGAGGGTCAAAACCGCGACTACCGTTACCGGCTGACGCACACCGATGCAAAATTCCGTAGGAGGCGTACACGGAGGGCAAGTCCCGTTACCGGTACAAGCCCTGCGGAATAACGGAACAGGAGCGCGGCGGAAGAACAGAGGTTACGCGGAGGGTAGAGCAGAGTGGATCTGCCTATTCAAAAACTTCAAGCAGCAGCAGCAACATGGCCACCAAGACAAGCGTATCCGAGACACGTGGAGCCGGCGTCGGGGAACAGCCCGCAGCGACATGGAGACAGGATCCCGAATCCTACCTCCAGCTGTGCGCGTCACCCTTGGCGTCGCGCTCTCCGTCGCCGTCGGAGGAGGAGGAGCGCGGCGAGATCCCGGACGTGGAGTTGGAGGACGACGCGGATGAGGAGGCACGGATGCCGAACGACGTGGGATCCGTGGTGTCGCTCTCGTCGGATGACGACGACGAGACCTGGGGAGGCCTGGACTCGGTCACCCCGGAGGTGTCCTCGGACGAGGAGGATCACCTGCGACGAGCGGAGCGGGTGAAGCTCAAGTCCCACCGCCTCCAGATGGCGATGCAGGGGAAGGGTTACATCCCGCTCGGGATGGCGCCGCCGACGAATCGCCCAAGGGACTGGCGGCAAATGTTCCTGTCGCGCCGGATCACGAAGGCAGAGAGGAAGGGCCAGATGATGCGCCAGGCGGCCGCCGAGAGCGCATTCCGGAGGCTGCTCGAGAGGGCCGAGGAGGAGGAGGCCCGCCTATGGGAGCCCTCACCATCACCACCACCGCCGCCGACATCGTCACCACCGCCGCCGACATCGCTGCCGACATCGTCACCACCGCCGCCGACATCGTCACCACCGCCGCCGACATCGTCACCACCGCCGCCGACATCGCCGCCGCCACCACCGGCAACATCGTCACCACCGCTTCCGACATCGCCGCCGCCACCGTCGCCATCACCGGCAACACCGCCACCACCGCCGCCACCACCGGCAACATCGCCACCACCGCCACCACCACCGACGACACCGCCCTCACCACCGCTGCGGGAGCAGCAGGAGGCATGGCGGATCGCGGAGGAGCGACGGGTGGTCGAGGCAGACGGCAGGACGTGGCATGAGGCGGTCGTCACGTGGAGATGGCCAGCGCTGGAGGGCAGGAGGGCAGGAAGAGGACAGGAACAACGGAGGACGAGGAACGGGAAAATACGGCGTGGGAGTGGCCCAGTCCACGGGCAGCGACGCCGAAGATCGCGCGGCAGGTCTCGTGCCCCGAGGCACGTGCCCCTCCGGAGAGGCCGGAGCTGCAGCGGCAGCATTCCGCGAGAGGCGAGCCGTGGACGCTGATCGCGGAGGAGGAGTGGCCACCGAGCGTGGCAATGGAGGCACGACGGCAGCGAGGGAGAGCGCGGCAGAAGCGGTGGGCCAAGCTGGTCGTCGCGAACGGGGCCCGGTACCGCATCAAGGTGTCCGCAACCGGCGACGTCAGCGTCTACCGCGCTAAATAAAGGTGCCCCAGATTGGGGCTAGAACAGAAGAGAGGAGTATGTTCTGGGACAGGGGAGGGTATAAGCGCGACGACATACGCGCAGGCGCGGATGGCTACAACAACCGCAGCCAGCAACAACATCAAGCGAGGCCAATAACAACCGCGGCCAGCAACAACAAGCAAGCATGGGCAACAACGACAACAACCCGGCCAAATGCGAGGCGAAATACGCCAGCAACAACAACACAAGCAATAGCACCGATTGCAGCACAACAACAAAAAGGGGTCAACGACCTCTACGGCAGCCATGCCAGGAGCGGATCAGAGAAGCGCGAGGCCAGGCGCGCGGGCCGGAAATTACGTCGCGAGGCTGCCGCAGGCGCGGGACACGGGGGGCACTTGCAGCCGCAAGTTGTCTTCCGGGGCGCGCGGGGCCATGGTCCGCACCCCGGAGCATCATCAAGGGGCATTCATACATCGGCATGGAGCTGCAAAATGGAAACAAATGGTCAGAAAGCTGGAAAAATGTAGAAAAAGAGATAAAAACTCACCATTTTCAGCTGCAACCACGCGGTAATGAAAAATCGGGATGGGGGCGCTGCGATAGCGGCGGTCGATCGATAGTGCGATCGATAGGGAAAACGACATGGAAAAAATACTAGATTTTTCACAGTGGCCACGCTATTGGTCACACTGCGACTGGAACGGAAAATGGCAACGCTGAAAATATCGATAACTGGAATTGGAGACATGGAAGTGGCGACGCCGTTCACCACGATCGATGAACGCGATTGTGAGTAGGAGCGGAGTTGCCAGATTGCGGAAATAGAAGCGGCGTATTTCTACGAGGAGCGGCGCGGAAATTCAAAATTCCGAGCGGAGGCGAGGATCAGCAACTGAGGAGAGGGAATCGTCAAGGAACAAGGAGCAGGAGTAAGGATGGCACGGGAGGATCTATACGCGGGGGTCAAGATGCCTATAGGACACGGCTGAGACTGGCATCGCTGCGATCCGACCGGTGGCCAACAGCAGGAGAAGGCATCAGCGAGGGTTAGACGCGGTCGTCGAGATGCCTACAGGAAAAGGCTGAGATTGCACCGCTGCGTCCGGACTGGTGGCCAACATGAGGAGTAGGGAACCAGGAGCAACAGAGGACGAGGACAACAACGAGGAAGCTGAGATACGTCGACGGAGTGCGCCGGGAGGAGAAAGCACCGTCTTTAACACATTTCCGAAGAAAGGGGGAGATGTGAGGAGTCGTAAAACTCCCCACAAATCTCGAGGCAGGAGAGCCCCTAGCAACAGCGAGAATGCGGCAGAATCCAAGGGCATCCAGGTCCACCGGTGAATACTGGACCTTGGACCCGGCTAAAGCGGAGAGACCGTGAAATAACGGTGCCGCGCTGGACCTTGGACCCACGCCGCCAAAGGGCAATAAGGTCGAACGGTAAAGCCGTGGACTTTGAACCGGCGCAAAGCGGATGCACCGTGAATTAACGGGACATCTTGGACCTTGGACCCGATGCGTGCCGTGTGCAAAGGGAACTTACGGGACACACGTGGACATTGGACCCTAGCGAGCCGTGTGCAAAAAGGGAAATAACGGGACCCCGCTGCTGCCTATAAAAGGGACGGCGCAGGCGCAGCCCAGGACAGATAACCAAGATACGCGAGCGAAAGTACAAGTGCAACCAACGAACCAGAGATCAAGATCAAGATACAAGTGCGAGGATTCAATCGAGTGCGTGGCCGTGAGAGTACCGTAGAAACCGAGTGCTCAACGCCCAGATCAAGATACCAGAGTCAAGACGCTAGGCCAAGGCTGAGACTGCAACGGTGAGATCGGCAGGACACAGAGATTGGAGTGGAGACGAGTGCAGGACAGGAGCAGAGTCGAGAGAGGGACGAGCTACCGGCAGGGTAAGCGCGGATCAAGAGTTTGTGCCAGGCGTCGGGGTTACGGTGGACTGACGAGAAGGCTGAATCCTCGGATTTGACCTGTCGGGACATTTGTTTCTCAGGCTAGAGCCAGACCGACCCCAGGGAACACGACGAACAGGTGATCCCAGGATCATTCTGGTCGGACCCGAAAGGGAGGTTGTGCAGACTTCTTGAGTCCTACAGGCCGGGTGGAACCGGAGAGACGCCGTTGGAGAACGACGCCGCAGGAGTCCACAAGCACCACGAAGGGAGGCGAGAGCAGCGACGCCGTCGAAGGAGCGCCGCCGAGGAACGCACAGAGTGAATCCTGAGCCGAGGAGGGCACGTCGCCGACCCGGCAAGCCGCAACAGCCAGCTGACGAAGAAACCAATTCCAGCGAAAAGAAAACTTAAATAAAGTTTCCGATTTGTCCCAATCGGATATCTCTGCATTTTCTTGGGTCACGGGCAATCACGCAATACAAATTTGGTGGGACGAACACACAATATCTCTGAGCTAGTCGCGGCGTTTACGTAGCGATCCGACAGTTAAAAACGGTTCGTTACAACTCTTAAAAGCTTACTGATGTATGGTTTAGTTCCAGCTAAAACAGCAGGCATCAACAACAACCACCAACGACCAGTTACGCCAGCAACATCCACAACTATGGCTTTGCAAATTCCACCAAATTCCATGCCGAAAAATCCAGTCAACCCTCTACTAGCTCTAATAGTATTCAAAATCCGTCCAGGCCTCATTCTCCGTGGTACTCGTAGACCCCTCGCTGCCGTATCCTTAAAGGCAGTCGAAGCTAAGAAGGATATCTTGGTCTCTCGGCTTCGTCCTAATACCACCGGAGATCAGGTTAGGGGAAATCTATGTGATATGTTCAGGGTTTCTTCCGACAATTTCACAATTTCCAAGTTTAATTTTAATTATAAGCGAAAAGTTGCTTGTTTTAAAATTATTCTTCCGGGATCATTTTACTTCGAGCATTAGGTCAGTTAATACCGTAGTTCATGAGTTTGCTCGTAAAGAACTATCCTAACTATTCCAAAAAACTAGTTTTAATTTTGCACTGCCAAAATGTTCGTGGCCTTCTCGCCAATTTAACTAGCTTGCATGCAAACAGTGCTGCTTTCGACGCGAGCATTATTGCCTTGACAGAGACTAGGCTTAATTCTACCGTATCCGATAACGAAATAATGTCCAATTAATATTTCATTTATTTATTTAATTTTTTTTTTTTTTGAGTGACTCCAATATTCTTCAACTATCCTGGCTATTATACGATGATCTCACTACACTAGTTCCCAGCGATCACAATGATTTCCCAGATGGTCTTATTGACTTATACCTTGGTCAAGAAAATTTGATTCCTAATCAATATGGGAGATTCCTAGACCTTATGTTTGTATCCGACTATTGCGACACCACTATAACGCGCTGTACTCCGCTGTCTATTCCTGAGGACTCCATAATCCGACGCTACAAATTGGCATTAATAGAGTTGTTCAGTTCCCAAATACTTCTACAAAAGCGATTCGGACTTGATGCTTCCGGAAAGTCTATTACTCGCCACTTGGTCCACATGAACTAGTGGGATGGTTCGAAGGGAGGCTTAGCTCACGACACCAGGCGGGTCGCAGGTTGCCAATAGCGGACGGCCTTCCGGGAAGGTTAGTTGCAAACAAGCGGAACCATATAAGCAGCCCCGGACAAACAGCGGGTGTACCGACAAGAGTCTGGCCGTCTTATCATTGTAGCTTCCACACCCTCCTCCATCACAACTACCTACCACCAATCCCCACATCTTACCTCGGTGCCGGACTAAGGTGTCACCCGACCCGTGCCGATAGACAGTTTGAATGGGGGCCCGAGTAGACAAATAGCCGCATCTCCGCATCTCGTGGGAACACATGATTGATATCCCTGCGACCAGTGTCGCAAGACACTTCGAGGATAGACTCCTCGAGACCCAAGGCGGCAGCGCACTCGCACCAATAGCAGACCAGCAGCTCAGGCGAGAAGACCTACACCGCAGCCTCTAGGCAGACAGAGCCGGGAAACAGACAAAGAGATCTGGAAAGCCAAACGGAAGAACTACAGAGACTTCTGTGAGGCAATAAGTAACGTCAAAAAGGGCGCGAGACTGCACAAAGCAATGGCTAAAAGTGCAACAGATAGTAATTTAGCCCTAAAAAAAGGTAATAAAGGATCAGGAGAAATTAGAACTTATTCTTGAGACGCATTTCCCAGGAAGTACTCCCATTGCGGAAAACATTATGCGTGATCATCATAGAACCCCTAGGACAGTAGCAAGTGACTGGGCGACAGCCAAGTCCATAGTCCATAACCCGAGGAACTAAAATAGGCTATCGGAACCTTCCAACCTGGATTAGATAAGATCTCTCCATCCTTTTTACAGCAGGGTCTGGAGCTACTCCTAACCCGCTTAAGAAGACTTATGGTAAGCAGCCTAGTCCTTGGTTATTTCCCAAGTGCATGGTGCAGCGCTAGGGTGGTCTTCATTCCCAAAGCCGGGAAGAAAGATATCAGCTTAACTTCGTTTTGCCTTAAAACGGTGGAAAAACTGGTAGACTACAATATTAGGAGAACAGCTCTCAGAGACTGTCCGCTGCAACACACGCAGCACGCATACAAAGCCCGTTCAACAGACACGGCAGTTTATCAACTATGCCGCACCCTAGAGGGGGCAGTTGACAGTAAAGAAATGTGCCTTTCTACACATTGAGGGAGCCTTCGACAACACATCACATAATGCGGTTCGCGCTGACCTGTCTAGATGGAACGTAAATGTTACAACGAGGAAATGGATTGGCAACCTACTTGAATCCAGACATGTACACTGGGCTGAGATAACTAGCAGAGGCTGACCGCAAGGAGGAGTACTTTTCCCTTTGCTATGGAGTCTGCTGGTAGATGATCTCAGCAAACTTGCTGAAAAAGGGACCCAGTGTGAGGGATACGCTGATGACATTGTGATAATAGCCAGGGGCAAATTTGAAGAGACTCTCTGTGACATCGACCAACTCGGGCTCAAGAAAACGCTAGACTGGTACAGGGAGGTTGGACTCAACCTAAATCCCGCAAAAACAGTCATCGTTCCCTTCACATTGGACCACACTGTCCAAAGTCCACCTTACGGCTAAGCACACCATAGCGTGGTACACAAATGGATCCCTGACACAAAAAGGCACTGGCCTTAGAGTGGTAGGGCCTCGCATAAATTACCACGAATCCAGCATATTTCAGGCTGAGGTATGCGCTATTGGACATTTTGCAGAGCTCAACATACAGCGTGGATACAAGGAAAAGGACATCTCGATAACAAGATTATGTAAAAAGACTGTCAAACTGCCAAACTGCTTTCGAACATCTAAAATCGTCACTAATAAACCCCACCTTACTACAATACCCAGCTTTCAGGAAAGAATTTTGCATAATTACAGATGCAAGTAACCAAGCGTGTGGTGATTAGGTTAGGTTAGGTTAGGACGGCTGCCAGGCTACAGGCCTGGCACACTTAGACCTCTGTGGGTCCATTTTGGTACCGTAAGATCTCGATTTTTAGGGTCCCCTATCCGTTAAGAGTCAGCCTTTAGGTTGGTTGATCAGCAAGTCCCCCATCCTGAGGATTTTATAAAAGAGCTTAAATTCTTAAGGTTAATCTCCGATATTTCGGTCAGATCATTTATGAAAGGATATCCTCTTCTGCCTCATCCCTGCAGCTTCTACAGAAATTGGGGCTTAAACTGACTAGCCATCTTGTGGAGAGATTTGCGACAGTCTGCTATTGTTCGGGAGTTTGAATTTGTCGAGTAGATTGATTTAATAGCCGTTTGGCTATCACCACATATGTTTATATGTCTGTCTTAGGTGTTTAAGTCTCTCAAGCAGACGAGTGTTTCCCTTATAGCATACACTTTTGCTTGGATGACACTGCAGTGATCAGGAAGTCTGAAAGACTGCCTGAATTTCAATTGTTCGGAGTAAATGCCTCGACCTACGTCTAGTTTGGACCCGTCTGTATATAAACAGATTGCGTCTATTGAGCCCGGTCGTCCCCGATCCCATTCCTCCCTCCCTGGGATCAGAGCTTTGAAGGGTGTGTGGTTGTATTCACGGGTTTTACATAGATCCGTTTTTGGCGGGATCGATTTGTCATGCTGAAGAATCTTAGCGTGACCATAGAGTCTGGCTTTCCATTGCCCTGTATCCCTCAGTCGAATGGCTGCCGATTTGGCCCTTTCCATGCCTGCTAAGTCCAGACATATGAGGTTCAAGATCGCGTTCAGCGCTTCGTTTGGGGTAGTTCGAAGGGCTCCACTAATACACAAAGCCGCCATGCGCTGTACTTTGCCAAGGGGAGTCGAGATACATTTTTTGTGCAGAGCGGTCCACCACAGAGCCACTCCATATAGTAGAATTGGCTTGACTACCGCTGTGTATATTGACGATTTTTGGGGACATACCCCATCTTAGCCCGATTGCTTTTTTACAGGAGTAAAGTGCAATGGTCGCTTTCTTGGTTCTCTCTTGACTGTTTAAGCCCCATTTAAGACGCTTGTCTAATACTAACCCCAAGTATCTTGCGTGATCGCTAAAAGAGAGATTACAGTTCTTTAGAGTTGGTGGGTTAAGTTTTAAGTCGGGTCAATAATGTCTCTAATGTGTAGACCTATCAGTCTTTCAAAGATCTTTAGAAGGAATGATGTCAGACTTATCGGTCTAAAGTCCTTCGCTGTAGTATGGGTGGCCTTCCCAGCCTTAGGGATGAAAACGACTTTTGTTTCCCTCCACGCCGTTGGTAGTTCTCCTACTGCAAGGATGGTCTGGAAGATTTTTCTCAGCCAGTTTATAGCTAGCGGTCCTGCTTGCTGAATATGTGTCGGTGCTATATTGTCCGCGATTTGCATGGTTTGAAACTATGAATGGATCAGTTTATATTACGGTCCGATAGTAGGAGATTTAAGTTTATTCCTTTTCCAGTGTGCCTTCCTGGGGGGTGTCCTGTTTGCAGGCTCCCTGGGAAGTGAGCGTCCAGGAGTAGGTGTAGGGATTCTTCACTAGAGTCCGACCATGGTCCGTCAGCCTTCTGAAGGTAGCCCAAGGATACGGCTGTCTTAGAAAGTATTTTCCTGAGCCTTGCGGCATCTGTTGTCTTTTCAATATCTGAGCAGAAGTTCTGCCATGCATTTCTCTTCTTGTTCCTGATGGCCTTTTTGTATGTGGCTAGTTCTTTTTTGTAGCTTTGCCAGCTTGTGTCTTCATTTGTAGCTTTCGCTCTGTTGAACAGGCTTCTCTCTAAGTACCTGTGATCTGAGAATGAGTGCTCGTCGGAAACAGCCCAGTTTTTAAATGTTTTTATGAGTGAATCTGATACCAAGGTTAGATCTATCATCGTTTGGCACGTTTTTGTTATAAAGGTAGGGGTATTGCCCCTATTACAAAGAAATAAATTCGACTTTAGAATGAATTCAAATAAAGACTCACCTCTGTCGTTGTCGATAGGGCAGCCCCACTAAGTATGGTGGGCGTTTGCATAGCATCCTATCACCAAACCTTTCTTAAGCTCTTCACATTCTTGTACCAGTCCTCTGACTAGCGCGTCTGGGGGGTCTTCCTTTTCAAAAGCCAGGTAGGCCGATAGCATCTTTATAGAGCCATTTTGCAGCTCCAGGCTTGTTGCCGTGTTGTCTCCGTTGCTGTAATTGCGAAGCAGAAATGTACTAAGATGCCGTTTACATTGTTTGGGGTCAAGCATAAGCTTGTACTCTTTTGTTCCTAGTCCAGCAACCTTGCCACCTGCTATCCCAGGTTCCTGAACTAAGACCACGTCGGCTTCGCCTTTGGTCAGGCGAAGCAAAAGGGCAGCGGACGCTGCTTTACTGTGATGTAGGTTGATCTGCAGGAGTCTTAACGACATCCCTAGCTGAAACCTCCACCACAGTAATGTCGGCCTCCGAATTGTTCAGGTCCACTTCGTCGATTGCCGGCCCCAACGCACGCATCTCGCTGCTCAGCGAAGAGTCGGTTGAGTAGCCGTCTTCCGGCACACCAGGGGCCTCCACTTCCTCCGCAAGCACCTGCTCAGCTGGGTTGCTGGCAGGACTTCCCGTGGAAGTAGAGTCCCCTTTATAGATTTGTATATGTATGGCGCTGAAACCAAAGTTGAGCACTCCCCGAGCCGCCTCTATGGGAGCGACCGACTCCTTATTCAGCACTACGATCGCTTTGTTCACATCGCCTACATGCTCCTCCACCTTAACGATTTTTCAGTTCTTTGTGGGAAGATGTGGGTTGCATTCTTGCAACATGTATAGGATGTCCTCCGGTGCTTTGATTGCTGCTGCGATCCAGATTCTGGCTCGGGGTCTACTGGGGACGTCCCACCAATCAAGTGTGACTATGTTTGCCCCTTCGTAAACTGCTCCGAGCTGTGCCGCCGCCTGTTTGTATAAGTCAGCTGATCGCTGATTATCGCAGGCCACCACTTTCACGCTGCCCTGGTACCAGCCCGCGTCCATGCAGCAAAGCGATGAACCGGGCTTCTCGCGTACCATACGCAGGCATATAAGAGACAGCTGGGACTCAACTGCCTTCCATTTGTTTCTGGGGATCCTATTCTCCGGATTTCCCCTGTCTATGAGTCCAAGTAGGACCCAATCTCGTCGAAGGAGACCGACGGCTGGTTCTTCGATCTCTTCGCCGACGGTCCTGGCAGCTCTGTAGAGCGTTGCCTCTTCACCTGAGCACCTTCTTGTTGGGGCTTCTCTTGCCCATAGTTTGCGAACACAGTCCTTGTTCACTCTACCTTCTTTAGCCATTCGGGCGAAGGCGTGGCGATCTTGCTATTGGCATGTAAGCGCAGGGGCGGCAAACCGCTTCTCTGCGTACGTGAACTTCTTTACACCAGTGGGTGACCCGATCGACTTTGCTGCACCTACCGCTGGTTTTGGCGCAGATGCGCACTTGGCGGAGGCGTTAGCGACAGTCTTTCTGTCCCCCGACATCCCTAATTTTGGATGGAGCCCCTTCTGGGCCCTACTGGTGCCTGCAGCGGAACCATCGTTCATCTTTGCAGTCTCGGGTTTTTGGGGAGTTCCCGTCTCCGTTTTCTTGTTTGTGTTATTTGTAGCTTCCAGAATTGGTCCCACGAGCTGCGGAGAAGGGGAAAGGTTCGCCCAGGCAGAGATCCGTGGTACCCGGGTAAGGCGGTAGATAGAAGAGGGGGTCGCCATCTCCCTGAGCCCACCGTTTGAGACTGAGCTAGTTTTTGATCTGGGCCCCCAGCCAGGCTGAGTCTTGGTACGGTCCGAATTACACCGTAGTCCGGCCCGGAGTGAGATGTTGTTTGGGAGAGGAGGGGGAAGGTAATGTGTAGGGTGTTGGGTTTGTGTAGAGCAACTATTTAGATGCGGCTGAACAACTCGCATCGTCGGTACTGCGCCGTTGCAAGACACCCGCTGGTTGTCCGGGGCTGATTATTTATTTATTTATATATTTATTTATTTATTTATTTTTTTTTTCTTTTTTTTATTTTAAAGTTAGCAAATATCTGCCAACATGAACATAGTACCCTACTCACTTCAAGTGGAAGTGAGCAAGGACAGGTAAGTTAGGATGTTTGTTACAATTAAATTAACAGAGCACTCAGGAAATATCAAAAAATACAGTTCATTATATTGCCAACATAAAACGTGAAATGGATCATGTAACTGAAAGTTCGTTTTACAAATGTCAAGGGCAATAGGTCGAAAGTGCCGAGAAGACCTTACAGGGATGGAGAACCGAATTTGATCAAGAAGATAGCTTGAATTTACAAGACCAGTAATTAATTTGTGCAGGAACATAACATAGACGATAGTCGATGTGTTTCCCAGTTTAAACCGCGTAGAGCAAACAAAAGGAACTGTTTCTGTACCGATTCGATAAGGTCCTGATGAATGGTATATTGGGGTGACCAAACACACGAGCAGTATTCAAGAATTGGACGAACCAAGAAAATGTATAAATGTTTTGTGGTGTAGGGGTCCTCAAATTCCTTCGACCAACGCTTAACAAAGGCAAAAACCCCTTTTGCTTTACTAACTATGATACCAATGTGATTTAAGTAGTGGTTGAATAACACTCCAAGGTCTGTAACGGAATTTATGCGTTCAAGTTCATTCGATTCAATAGAATATGTAGTGAGGAGAAGCTTCTTCCGATAAAAGGACATAAAGTTACATTTAGAGTTGTTCAAAAACAACAAATTCTGGATGCACCAAGAATACGGACTGTTCAGATCAGCTTGCAAAAGTACCTGGGAATCGGGATTCGATAAACAGAGTTTTACGTCGTCAGCATACATCATAACATGAGCAGAGAGAACAACTTGGGGCAAGTAATTTATGAAAATTCCAAACAGTAAGGGTCCTAGGTGGCTCCCTTGCGGAACACCAGAGGTCACGTGAACAAGGTTAGAGACTGTGCTTTTAAAAGCAATTCTTTGAGTCCGGTTCGACAGGTAAGCTGAGACCCACTTAGTCAACGTGATTGGAATCCTAATAGTAATAATTTTTTTAATAATTGTGAGGAGTTGAATAACTCCCCACAAATTCCAGCAGCAAGAATAACGGATGGCCGGCCGCCTACCAGTTACGCGGCGAACTCGCGTAGTAGCGGTGCGGCGAAGAGAGATTGGAGAACAAAGATGAGGATGAGAGTTTGGAGAACTCGGTCAATGAGAGTTTGTAGACCAAATGAGAGAGTGGAGAATCCAACTCCAGAGAGAGAGAACTCTGGCAAAGAGAGTTTGGAGACCAAGGTTCGGAGAGTGAGAGAGTGGAGACTTCGCAGGCAGAGCCGAAGTGCCGTGGGCAAAAGGGAAATAACGGAACAGCACCGGACTTTGGACTCTGCCGTGGACTTTGGACCGGAATTAAGAAGTGCCACATCTCAGAGGCTGAGTGGCGCACAGGCGTGCCACATGCACCAGTGGAGTCAGCGGGACGGCGACAACATGCGGAACTGCGGTTGGAAGCCGGGCGTGAAGGACAAGTGGGTCAAACAGGATCCACGGACTTTGGACCCGGAGTGGAGAGATGCCGCGGAGAGAGCGCAAAGGGGAACAAAGTGAACCAGTGCCAAGTAATCTACAAGTGAAACACAAGCCCAGTCGTCAGAAGCAGCGCCGTGGGAGCCTTCAAGGAGCAAGATCGCTACGTCGAGACGTTCGGGATTGGACCACCAAGAATCTCCGAATTGAGACACAGGTAGCTGAGGTCCAGAGGGCATCACACGGCTAAGTCAAAGCGGACCGTCCTACTCCTGTTACGACTAAATCCTCCCATTACGCTTGGCGTGTCTAGCAGAGTTGAGTAGTGAAGTCCTGCGACAAGAGATCAAAAACTCGGGGCGAGAGCCATCTAAACCCAGGATGCCTTGTATCAAATACTCCTTTGTTGGGTCCCGGCGTAAGCCCAGTCCGTCAAGTGGAACTCGAACAGGTCCTGGCGAGACCAGCCAGAAAGGGCGAACCAGTTATCATCTCAAGGCGCTGTCCTAGAGAAACCTAACGGTTCACGAACCCGGGATCGGCGTGTGTCTAAACCCCGAGTACCATAAGCCACGCCACGTCCAGCCTCACAACCAGCACCTCCAGGAGCGAGGCGCAGGACATCGTCAGCTACAGCACCCTCCAGAAGGGACACCGAGCTACGCGGAAACGCCACGGGCAATAAGCAAGAGGGTCAGACCAGGGTGGAACGTTCGTTTGCACTAGGCTTAAAAGCGAGGTGGAGCGCTAGGCAGATTCCTGGTGTTACCTCGACTGTCAGCGCGATCCGAGCGAAACCCTAGTGGGACCATCCGGGACAGAGCAAGGGACAGGCGGTTGTGTGTCTATTGGCGTGGGCCTGTAGAGCGCAGCACCTGTTCACCCTAGTCTGGGAACGGTGACGCTTCCCTAAGCCCACACGGCTGATCGCCTTGTGAGTCCGGGGCGCTACAAGTAGTCGTCGGGCCCATACATCGTGCACGAGCGTCGTCGAGCATTGCCGATTCTGTGCTTTTCACTGATCCCCTGGGCGGTCACGTTTATTATAAATTTGGTAGGACGAACACACAACTTCTCTGAACTAGCCGCACGTATCTCGTAGCGAGCAGACATCAAAATCAGTTCGTTACATCTGTCGCCCAAAACGTGATTGTCCCAGCAGTGAAAGCGACTTAAAGCAGAATGGGAAAGAAGTGGATTTACCGCCTTAAGACGGAGGACTTCGCCTACGTCGCACAGAGGCTAGGCATCGCTCTGGAAGGCAAAGCGGAAGACAAGAGAAGGGCACTGTCCGAATACTACTCTGAGACAGAGAACGACCCGAAACTTGCCGCGATCTGGAGCGAGTTGGAGGCAGCATACCCCGAGAAAATAAGCCCAAGCATCACACTGACACCCGCCGAAGGGGAAGACCTACTAGAAAGTCTGAGCTTTGACAACATGCAAAAGGAGAGTCAAAAGAGAGAGCGAAGTCAGGAGAGGAAAACGGCAGCGCCGATACCGACACCTAGCCTACCAGACTATGCCAAACAAGTACGCGAATGGTCCTTCAGATTCGACGGTGTCGAGAAACCATTCGAGTTCCTGGAGCAAGTGGAATGGTCCGCCAACACATACAGCTTAGACTTGGACATGATTCCCCGAGCTATGCCAGAATTACTCAAGGGAAGGGCATTGAAGTGGTTCATCTCCAATAACAAGCACTGGAGAACTTGGGAGGAATTCATCGAGAGCTTTCACACCTATTTCCTGCCAAGAGATTTCTTTACGAAACTTACAGATCAGGTCAAGCAACGGAAGCAGGGCTACAGCGAGTCGTTCAAAGACTATATGATCGACATGCAGACGCTGATGAGACCGCTTGGGTATTCGACAAAAGAAACGCTCAACATCATAAAAGAAAACTGCACGCCGAATCTCAGAATTGCCCTCAGGGCCTACAAAGTATCCGACTTAGACACGCTGACCAATTCTCAAAGGCAAAGCCTGCAACCCGTCCGCAAGCTATATGCAGAAGGTGCGAAGACACCGGCGACCAAGAACCTCAACGAAATCATCAGCGGTCACCAACACAACAGGGCTATGAGCGGCAGCCAACCAACGCCCCGAATAACGGCCAATGGTCACCACCACAGCAAGGCCAACGGCATCAGGCGACCGACGCAGCCTATGAGCGCCAACGGGCACAACACCAGAGCCAACAGAGGCAGCCAACCCAAGCCGCGTGGAGGCCACCAATCACAACTCAGAGGCAACGAGGGAATACCCACATTACAGACCCCCAGGAGGCCTGTCGGAAATGTGGCATATCCGGACACTGGGAACGTGGCTGCCGAAACCAACGCTTGCTGTTCTGCTGGGTGTGCGGCAAAGTGGGTGTCAGGAGCGTCGGATACTGCCAGCAAGCGGGAAATGGCCGGCGATCCCAGCCGCAGAGAGGCGGAAGGGGATCGCAAAATGCTACCTCTCCAAACTAACTGGCAAGCTGATTGAGGAGGAGCAGCAGTTGTCCGCAGCGGTAACGATTGGTGGAGGCACGTATAAAGCCACAATCGACACCGGGGCAACAGCGAGCTTCATAAGCGAGGAACTGGCGGACAACCTGGCTGCCCTCGGAAAAATCACGAGGACGAGGCGGCAAGTTAGGTTGGCAGACGGAAGATGCGGCAGGATCAACGCACAGCTCGATGTGGAAGTCGAATTCGGGAACAAAAGACTGACAATGAGCCTGCTAATACTACCAGGGGTAGTGGATTCGTTGGTGTTGGGGTGGAACTTTCTAACACAAGTCGCAACCGAGATAAAGTGTGCAGGGCACGAGATAATAATACCAGCCAGGAATCGACACAATGGATGGCTCGAGGAGAAGCTATCGGTGGCAGTCGTGCAAGAGACACACGAGGACAACGACACAATGAAATTCCTGGAAGTAGAGCTGGCGGACTTCAGTACCATGACGGAAACATCTAACATGGCAGAGCACTAGATCACGATGAAGGACGACAAACCGATCAAGCAGCGATACTACCCCAAGAATCCGAAAGTTCAAGGGGAAATCAATGCGAAGGTAGACGAGCTTCTTCAAATGGGGTTCATAGAGCATTCACAGAGCCCATACAGCTCCCCCATCGTGATGGTGAGAAAGAAGACAGGCAAGTGGAGGCTATGCGTAGATTTCAGGCAGATCAACGCGAAATCTGTAAAGGACGCCTACCCCATGCCCCGCATAAACTACATCCTAGATCAGGTAAAGGAGGCGCGGTACATCAGCAGTTTGGACCTGAAGGATGGATACTGGCAAATCCCACTGGAGGAAAGCAGCAGGCAGTACACGGCTTGCACAGTGCCAGGCAAAGGGCTATTCCAGTGGAGGGTAATGCCATTTGGTCTACACTCAGCGTCCGCAACGCTCCAACGAGTTATAGACCAAGTAATCGGACCCGATCGGACCGAATCGCCTACCAAGATGACATCATAATGATTGGACGCACGCTGGAGGAACACACAGAAAACCTGAAAGAAGTGTTCAAACGCCTAAAGGAAGCCAACCTTAGGACCCGGAAAAGTGCCAATTTTTCAAGAAAGAGCTGCTGTACCTAGGACACCGAGTGACTAGCGAAGGAATTGGTACAGATCCGGAAAAAGTAGCGGCCTTCGCCAAATAGAAACCACCCTCAACCGTCAAAGAGCTTCGGCAATACCTGGGAGTAGCGTCGTGGTACCGCCGATTCGTGCCAGACTTTGCCAAAATAGTCAAACCATTGAATGACTTACTACGCAAAGGCAGTAAATGGGAATGGACACAGGAGCACCAGATGGCATTTGAGGAAGTGAAGGCTAGACTTGTGGCAGATCCCGTATTAGCGTGCCCGGATTTCAACAAATCGTTCACCCTACAAACGGATGCCAGCGACTACGGCATCGGAGCAATATTAACCCAGGACACCGATAGAGGAGAGAAGGTCATATCCTATTCAAGCCGAACGCTCAACGGCGCGTAGAAGAACTACTCAACGACAGAAAAGGAGTGCTTGGCAATTGTCTGGGCGATCCGAAAACTCAAACCATATCTGGAAGGCTACCACTTTAAAGTGGTAACCGACCATATGGCCCTGAAGTGGCTCAACAGCATAGAAAGCCCTTCAGGGAGGATCGTCAGATGGGCCACCATTGCCCGAGACGCTTAGAGGCATAAAAGAGACATGGCAGCAGAAGCTTCAGCAGCGTGCAGCTGGTTTCAGGAGATGCGCGACAAGATAAGGACCCAACCGCAGAAGTACCCGGACTACGTTATGGAAGGCGAGAATCTGTACAGAAGCATACCACATAGAGCGGGCAGTGAGGATGTCGTTACATGGAAGATGTGCGTCCCGAGGGCTCTACGAGAAACGGTGCTGAAAGAAAACCATGACTCACCAGCAGCTGGGCACGTAGGAAGCCGAAGGACAATAGCACGGCTGGCCGCCCGATACTACTGGCCAGGTATGCATAGAGACGCCAGAGCACACGTAAGGAAATGCGAAACCTGCATGAGATTCAAGCCGAATCAAAGGCAGGCGGCGGGCAAAATGCTAACCCAAATGCCAGAGGAACCGTGGGCCACAGTATGCGCGGACTTCGTTGGACCCCTACCGCGATCGAAGCACGGCAATTCAATGCTGCTAGTGCTTATAGACAGGTTCTCTAAATGGACGAAACTAGTGCCGCTACGCAGTGCGACAGCCGAATCGCTTAAAAAGGCGTTCAGGGAGCGGATAATTGCAAGGTATGGGGCTCCGAAGGTGGTCATAACGGACAATGAAGTGCAGTTTGCGAGTCGGATTTTTAAAAATTTTCTGGCGGAGATGGGTACTAGACAGCAATTCACCGCACCCTATACGCCGCAAGAAAACCCGACGGAGCGAGCAAACAGGACGGTCAAAACTATGATTGCACAGTTCGCAGGGCAAGACCAAAGAACATGGGACGAGAAGTGGCCTGAGATCATGCTGGCCGTCAACTCCAGCGTATCAGAATCCACTGGATACACACCATTGTTTCTTACCCAAGGCAGGGAGCCACGACTACCGAGCTCCCTTTACGACAGAGAAACCCTAGGCACCGGACGAGCCACGGAAACCCCGGATGAAAACGCCCAGAAACTCCACGAAACCTTCGAGATCGTAAATCGAAATCTAGAGAAGGCCTCCCAGGATCAGGCTATGTATTACAACCTAAGGAGGAGGCAATGGACGCCGGCGGTGGGCGACGTAGTCTGGGCTAAGGAACACCACCTGTCAAAAGCCGCAGAAGGATTTGCCACAAAATTGGCTCCTATGTACGACGGGCCCTACCAAGTCGTGGATTTCGTCTCGCCGGTAATCTGCAAAATAAGAAACATTAATACGAAGAAAGAGCGGAACATTCACGTTAGCGAGCTTAAACAACAACAAACGCAGAACGCAAGCGAGCAACCCGCAGACACCACGGAATATTAACAAAATGGCAGACACAAATTGCGAGGCACCTGGATTATGCGTCAGGCCGAAGCATAAGAGTCATCCAGGATAACGCCAGGCAACAAGGACACACAAGGATATGGCATAGGGACAACATCAAGGATGCGAGGCATCTGGATGATGCGTCAGGCCGAAGCGAGAGTCATCCAATACACGCCAGGCAACAAGGATACACTTACAAGGATACGGCACAGGGATAACATCAATGATATTGCGAGGCAATTGGATTATGCGTCAGGCCTAAGCGAGAGTCATCCAAGACACACCAGGCAACAAGGATACCACAAGGATTCATCAACAAGGATCTACCGCACAGGGACTCCGACTCCGCGGCCACAGGATTCTGCGTCAGGCATCACGCTTGAGTCATCCCAGATTACGCCAGGGAGGAAAAAGTATGCGCGGAAGACCTTCTCTACTTATTCCGAGGAAAGGGGGGAGACGGTAAAGCTTTAGGGCTATACCGTAGCCAGCCAAAAATCCCGGACAGAGAACAACACAACCAAATCGCCGAAAAAAAAACCCTGAAATGCAAACACAAGTAAATGCCGGTCCAGCTAAATTTGGCAACTCACCACGGGTAAACAAACCTGGCTGCTGACAGAGCGCGACAACCAACGGCGCAGCCGCAGCCTAACCCGTTAAGGGCATTGACCCCAAAACCAAGGGCATGGAAGGGCATAGTTGCAGCATCTGAAAGAAGAGGGATGAATAAGAAACACAAAAACAAATCCAGTGAAATCGGCACTTAAAGAACAATTGTGCAAACTCACCATGAACTAGGGACGGGGGCGCCTCGAAAAGGCGGTCGATTAGCACGGACGATAGTGCGACTAGGGACGGAGGCGCCTCGATAAGGCGGTCGATTAGCACGGACGATAGTGCGACTAGGGACGGAGGCGCCTCGATAAGGCGGTCGATTAGCACGGACGATAATGTGATCGATGGGCACACGATATTTGGAAACATCATGGTGAGGTGAATATCGCAAGCGACCAAGTTGTAACGCCGCCCCAGCGATATCGATAGCTGATGGGTGTCGATATCATGGGGAGTTCCGCTGGGTTATCGGGATCTGATGGGTGTCGATGCTCAGTGTGACCAGACGAGAAAAACAGCGCGGGACACTTGAACGAAGGCCCGCTGGTTATCGATAGCTGATGGGTGTCGATGACCAGTGGGACCAGATGGAGGATCGACGCGGGAGTTTTGAAAGTTGCGGCAAGAGGACGACCGGCGCCGTAGAAACTCACGGAGTTGAAAGCGTCGAGGGAGCGTCGAGGGAAGCAACGAGGGAGCGCCGAGGGAACGAGCAGAACATGACAAGGACTCGAAGGCTAGTGAATACAAGGAAACGCCGGAGAGTAAAAGCCAAGTTTTAAAATTTCCCGAAGTAAGAGGGGAATGTGAGGAGTTGAATAACTCCCCACAAATTCCAGCAGCAAGAATAACGGAGGCCCTATATAAAGCCGCCGGGCGCTGGCAGCAGGATCAGTCGATCACAAGGTGTCAACCCGTAAAGATCAGTCAAGATAACAAAGTGAATCAGTGCCAAGTAATCTACAAGTGAAACACAAGCCCAGTCGTCGGATGCAGCGCCGTGGGAGCCTTCAAGGAGCAAGATCGCTACGTCGAGACGTTCGGGATTGGACCACCAGGAATCTCCGAATTGAGACACAGGTAGCTGAGGTTAAGTCAAAGCGGACCGTCCTACTCCTGTTACGACTAAATCCTCGCATTACGCTTGGCGTGTCTAGCAGAGTTGAGTAGTGAAGTCCTGCGACAAGAGATCAAAAACTCGGGGCGAGAGCCATCTAAACCCAGGGTGCCTTGTTTCAAATACTCCTTTGTCGGGTCCCGGCGTAAGCCCAGTCCGTCAAGTGGAACTCGAACAGGTCCTGGCGAGACCAGCCAGAAAGGGCGAACCAGTTATCATCTCAAGGCGCTGTCCTAGAGAAACCTAACGGTTCCCGAACCCGGGATCGGCGTGTGTCCAAACCCCGAGTACCATAGGCCACGCCACGTCCAGCCTCACAACCAGCACCTCCAGGAGCGAGGCGCAGGACATCGTCAGCTACAGCACCCGCCAGAAGGGACACCGAGCTACGCGGAAACGCCACGGGCAATAAGCAAGAGGGTCAGACCAGGGTGGAACGTTCGTTTGCACTAGGCGTAAAAGCGAGGTGGAGCGCTAGGCAGATTCCTGGTGTTACCTCGACTGTCAGCGCGATCCGAGCGAAACCCTAGTGGGACCATCCGGGACAGAGCAAGGGACAGGCGGTTGTGTATCTATTGGCGTGGGCTTGTAGAGCGCAGCACCTGTTCACCCTAGTCTGGGAACGGTGACGCTTCCCTAAGCCCACACGGCTGATCGCCTTGTGAGTCCGGGGCGCTACAAGTAGTCGTCGGGCCCATACATCGTGCACGAGCGTCGTCGAGCATTGCCGAGCATCTACACGGAGCTACAGGGATCTGCAGGACCGGAGCACGGAGTCAACGAGGCCAGCGACCACCGAGGCGACGCAGTAACGTGCGGAGACGAGCATCCCCAGGAGACACCGAGGACCCCGAGTGGCGACATCCAGGCCCAACCCGCCATTGAGCCGCTGTAGTCACACCCGCAATAAACCCTATTCGAATCCGTTAATTCTGTGATTTTTACTGATCCCCTGGGCGGTCACGTTTATTATAAATTTGGTGGGACGAACACACAACTTCTCAGAGCTAGCCGCACGTATCTCGTAGCGAGCAGACATCAAAATCAGTTCGTTACATAATAACTGATGGTTCACAGAATCGAAAGCTTTACTGAAGTGCGTAAAAATAACATCGGTTTGATTATCATTTTTAAAAGCGCTTCTGATGACTGAAGTAAACTAAAGAAGATTTGTAGTCGTTGATCTTCGTTTCATAAAGCCATGCTGAGTTGGGGACATTACTGAGCTGCATTGGTGCTGTAACTGAGCGGTAATAAGCTGTTGGAAAAACTAGGGGATTGCGCTTAGTTTTGCAATACCACGGTAGTTTTTAATGTTTTTCATAATATAATGTTATGAAGTGGAATGATAAAAGATTCCTTCCAAACTTCAGGGAAAAATGAAGGAGGGATATCTGAAAAAGTTTAGAGAACGGTTTGCACAAAGCATCGGCACATTTTTTTAAGATACAGCTCCGTACAAGATCAGGGCCAGAAGAGAAAGACGTCTTGATTGTTTGCCAATTTTGTAAAACGTCATCCTATCGTAACTAAAAGAAGAGTATGTGGAGTCACTAGAGGCGGATACTGAATCAAGATGAAGGCAAGATGGAAATTGTTGCGATTTTCGTTTCGAATTGACAAACGCGAAGAACTGCTTGGGATTGTCTTGGAACACGATTCTGCAACGGTTTAGGTAACTGTTGTAACAATCGGAATTGTGGACTAAAAAATTTGAACGAGCAATTAGATACCTAGAATGGTCAACTTGCAGCCCGGTTCTCTTATATTTCTTAAAAAGTCTAGACATGGAGTTTTTTAGAAAAGAAGAAACACACCTATGTAGAAAAGACCAATTGAGTTCGGATAAGTGCCTGCTCATTTCAGCAAATTTAGCTCTTCACATACAGCGAAATGTTGCTGGTTCGATTTCGGGACATGACAGTAAAGGAGCTGATGCTTCTAAAGTAACCTCAAGTGTAGGATGATACGCGTCTTCAGGATTGGAGAGAGGGCTAATTCGAGTTACATATGGATTTGCGAACTCCGTGGCAAACGTTTTTCATATCCTGCTGCTAAACACAGTAAAATTTATTTCAGAATCCTAAAACCACGATTTGATGCTGGGGCTTCCGTCCACGGTTCCGTGATTGACTTCTGCCACCAGTTTATTCACAGCTGACCTTCGGAAGTAGAGGTCGTTTGGTATCCGCAACCTGCGACCCGCTTGGTAGCCCCAGCTAGGCTGCTTCGGAACCGTCTCACAAGTTCTTCAGACCGAGACTTAGGTCATTATTTTAAGAAAAGTTAAAGCTAAAGTTAAGATATTGACCTAAGTAAATCATAAAATAATTTAATAATATTTTAAGCAAATAATTCCTATTTGTTAGTCAGATATGGTCAACAGACTGTTACATGACTCGTAAGCATAAGAATCTAATAAGAGCGATCGAGATGCACTACATGCCATTGTTAAAAAAACTTCAATATTTAAAAAACTAAAAATGGCTCCAACTTTTTACAAATTCCGATTGCAACTAACAAAATGGCACAAATCCTTAAATACAAAAAATGTTTTTTTTTGTTTGGTTTCTTAACCATTTATTTTAAAATCTTAATTTGTTTTTATTTTTGACAAATAAAAAATCAATTGGTTTGGGGGAGAGAGCGGTGAAAGTGTAAAAGTGAAAATTTAGAAATTTGGATCTTTTGGGGCTAGTGGGAATAATTGGCCCCTCGCACTATGCTACTGAAAATGCGCTTTATATGAGGGGACGCTCCGTTCAAAAGTTATACCGAAAACAAGATTTTGTTCTTCTTCCCAAAATGAAATAATTTGTCCCTTTGTTGGTATGCATTAAATCGTGGTTTTAGGATTCTGAAATCAATTTTACTGTGTTTAGCAGCAGGATATGAAAAACGTTTGTTATACGACTTTTGGAAAAAAGCTAGATTTTGATGGCTTATAGTTTCTAAACGACTTACGCTGATCGCATAGCCTTCGGTAAAACTAGCTAACGATTTTATTTTAAAGTTGAAACTATATAGCCCTTGAGATTTCTCAACTTTTAGTATATAACACATTTTCTTATAAAAATGCGCGTTTGGATGTAATTGAGCGATGAAAAATGCAATCCGTTGCCCGGCAACTCGGCTACTACCGATTTTCTTTAAAACTTTAAACAAAAATTTAAGGAGTCTCAAGGAAATTCCTTTGAGATTCCTTAAATTGTTGTACATAATACATTACTGTATAGTCATATTTAAAAGTTATTCTAACGAAAATAGCCACTTTTGCCAGCCCAAAACAACTAAGTATTGAATTTTGTATGTGCGTATAAAAACTGTATTTTAGGATCAAGGAATCGTTAAAATTGTTTTAAGCCGTTCCACAAAGGAGACTTTTGTTTTACGACTATTAAAAATACCCGCTAGTTTAGCGAGATGAAAACGCTAATATTAGATCCTATGGTAGCAGAAGTATAAAGAAAAGAGTAGTAGATAAAATTGATATGACTCTTGTTTAAAATGTAGCATGTGCGTGGGTGAGAATCGGAACGAATTTCACTTACTCGTGCATAGGGGTATCAGAGGTCGTGCACTTCTTGCTTTTCTTCTGACTAAGCTCGCCGGATATGAGGTATGGGTTCTTTCTTCAACCTTCTATGCTACACTGCATCACAAATTAAGTGCACTATTCGGAAAACTACAGATTGGACTAAGATGTGGGCTAAAACGACGGGAATTATGATGAGCGGTACGAATTTAGAACGAATTTGGGGCGTGCGAGATGTTGTAACCCCATGTCTTTACCCTCCCTACCATGGTGACGCGAGCATAATATGAACGGTCACCCCTTATTCAGATTTTGTATTTAAGTTTACCTAACGCCTGACCTGGAATTGATTTCTGTCATTGCGACGATCCGACTATTAAACTCAATCCATGATTATTTGCATGATATTACACATTTATTCACAATTTCCTTCGCGGGGGTCATACTTCATAAAATTGTCATAACAAATTTTAGCTTTTCCAAGAATTGTCCACTATTCGGTTACTTACTTAAGGTTCGACTGGGAGTCCATGGCTTGAATTAACTTTACTTCAATTGTTCTCCAAAAATGCTTACATGGCACCCGACAAAACTGTGATCTAACTTATAGTTATTTACGAGAGGCAGCTTTATTTAATAGTGAGAGAAGCTCACATAGAATGCGGCTTTTTTATACAAAGCGTGTCGAAATTAACAGCTATTTAAGATTATGATACGAAGGGGGTTCAGATATACATATATGGAATCAAGTAATAGAAAGTGTTCAAAACTCACATGATATACATCCGTTCACTAGCACGTTGGGCCCATCGTTGCTGTTGACGAAGATCTACACTGAAAGAAACTTACAAGATTCTATATACGCAATCTGACGCCACTGCCATCGCTTTTAGAAAAGCGAGAGCTGTTAGGGCATTCTCCTTGGAAACAGCTCACTATTCCCTACAGCTGCTGATCGAATTAACTTTGGGTATGTTTAAGTAACAACTAACTGATTAATTAGAAGGTATAATGATTAAAAATAAAAAAAATTAACAAAGAAAACTGATCTTCCAGTCATAAAATTCCTGCGGCGGTGCAACGGGGGCCAATGAAGAGCTGATAGATTCCTCCAGTCGCATTCGTTGTACGCAGGTGGTGAGCGCAGCGCCGATCAGGGCTGCCAACCGTCTTCGCATGCCGCGCGTGGCGCTGGCAATGATTCGGCGCTGGTCAAGGGTCTCCTGGTCAGAAGTTGCAATCAGATCCGGTGGTTGAAATGCGTGGGCAATTTTGTGCAGCGGGGTGTGCGGGATGAAGCTCCCAAGAGGAGGTAGCGGTTGGTATTTTATTAGCGGCGACAGGTATTTCGTGACAAGTGCGCGGTGCGCTCGACTTGAGGTTTGGGCCGCTCGCAGGCCGATTCGGATATAGCTGCGCTTTGGGCGATAAGTCCATAAATATACCTGCCGCAGATCTACACCAGCACCGTGTGTATAATGCAGCGCCTATGTGGCCGCAAAATTTACGTCACACCACTGCTGCCTGAATTGCAGTCAACACCTTGTACGCAGAAAACATTTGTTTTAGTCTTTACTATGTCTGACTTTCTCAACGCTATTAATTACCTGCAGCAGAATGTATTGAATCACGTAGATATATTGAGCAATTAATCTGGGTTTATTTCGCAATTTACTGTTTCACGTCTGACTCTGCGTAGCGATCGAGTTGAAATGGAACGAACTTTTGGCAGCGACCACGCTTGAGTCTAGTCGCACACACACCAACACAGCGTTGGCAAAGGAAAACCGAAAACTCACCACGGCGAGTAAACGGTACTCTCCCCTGATCTGTTCTGTTTCGTTCTCGCGCTTCGCACCGCGTGTTTCTTGTCGAAAACGGTGTAATGCGTGAGTAAGTAAATGAGATAGAGAAAGAATAAAAATTGCGCTGGCCGTTTAACATGTCGCTTGCTTTCAGCTCGGTTTGTGAGTACAGTGGAACGCATTACGATTTTGGTTGGACCAGCTGGCTACAACAAAACAGAAAACGCGGTAGCGTTGCTGTTGTCAGCAGTTCCAGACGGTGGGCAAGGTTCCGTAAGTGGTAGTGGTGCGGAGGAAGAGGTGCCAGGAGCAACATCGGTCATTACGGTATGTAGGGAAGTTGAATCCAATGATGTGCGATCGGCATCAGCGGATTCAGTTTTAACAGCTGTATCCGGGACATCATTGACTTAGGCGTTAGGTAATGCTGGTTGAGATTTTGTTTGATCACACAAGTTACTGTGGATCAAGGTCTATGCCATCCCGTTCCATATAGGTGTTGAAGCCAATAGTGTAGCTTACTTGGTGGTAGGGAGCGATTACGCGTCTTTTCCGGGGAAAGAAGTAAAATGCGGAGTCTAGTTGGATGAATCACTGATTTATTCGGTAATTGTTACATGCTTATAAACTACTTAAACAGTGCGGAAATAGGGTAGTGGAATGCGGTCAGCGTACATCTGTGATAGGTCAGTTGCACTTTCTGCGACGGCTGCAGAATGCGCTGCCCGGTAATACCTCATGATATAGGTTAGTTGGACAGACAGCGCCGCTTGGTAATACCTCATGATACTAGGTCAGTTGAACTTTTCGGACGGCTGCAAACTATGCTGCCCAGCCTTGCTGCTGACTCGGGTGCGCCGCTAGGTGAGTCGGTGCATCGCTAGGTGAGTTGGTGTCAGTTGCCGCTGGTTGCCTGTTATGCAATCGTTTGGTTGTAGCGCGCTTTGAGCTGCACACTTGTTGGATTCGTAATGCTAGTTACGAACATTCTCCATCCCCGTACCCTAATCTTGGTACGGTTGCACTGCCCCTTTCTTATTGATGATGAAACTCGAAAGCGGCGCCCCGTGGTGGTTGATCTCGTTGGAGTTCCTTGTCCGCTTCCCGTGCCGAAGCACTGGACCTTGCTGGACGGTCTTCCAAATTAACGGCGATCCGTAGGCCATCTTCTCGTGCGCACCAGCTGTGGACCCAAAGTGAATGGGGTGTCCTTCCCCCCTGACACGGTTGTCAGGGTCGATCCTGGATCCATCCTGGCTCTTTGGGACGGCCGTTTCGCTGTGGTGCGCCTCAATTTGACTCGAGTCTTGCGAGGCCTTTTTCCTGTACGGCCTGCTCCAGTTTAAACTTATGATTTATCTTTTGACTGGGGGGCTGAGTGCTCTGAATAAACTACTTCTATATATAATCACCTTTTCTTCTTGTCTTTTTTTTATGATGATAATTTTGAATCACTCATCCTAAATGTTCGAGAGATTCTTGCTGATCTGGTCTTGGGCTCGGGTGCTCTATCTGACGCTGTTGTACTCTTAGTTTCTTTGCTTCTGCCTTCAACCTCTTTTCCAAAACATACATTTTTGTTTTTTCTTAGCCGTATAATTATGGCTGTGATTATTGCTGCTATGGCTATTATTGCTATTATTGATACAGTGTTGACGTTCACTTACCGCTATATGCCGTCCATCGTCTCACTCGACTGTTGCGTCTGCATTTTTTTAGGTCTTGCACCTCGTGCTGTAGCTGAACCCATTTTTCTGTTTGGTTAGCATACCTTGCCTCTATATTATTCACTATTTGTTCTGTTTTGTTGAGCATACTTATAGGATGCTCATGTACTGTCGACTGAAGTTGTGGATGACCTTGTAGCGTTACCATTGAACTGCGTGCTATGCAGTTTTCATTCAGTGTTATTTTTCCGCTGCCCACTATGCGAATTTGATTGCGTTCGTCTCCGCACACATAGGTCAAGGTGATTTCTTTAGTGGTCGCGAAAATCCACGAATTGGGTGCCATAATCGGATACCATACATTCGACGCCCCTTCTTCCGTCAGTATGCACAACGGATTTTGTTCCTTGTGATACGCTGCTAATGTGCATCTTAATAGCTCATACGCTGGGCCCAATGTTGCTTGTCGTAGTTTACATAAGAGAGGCCCCGTTGACAATTTACTGCAGCTTTCGAGTTCTTCTGTGCTGAGAGCGAAATGACGATCTTGATGGTCACTGATTGCCAAGTATTCTGTTTCCGAGATAACGATCTTTATGGCGTTGTTAGTTACGAACGTAATTGGCGACAAATGATACACGTTGAATTCCTCATCGTCTATAAGCGCCACCTTTTTGTGAAACACTAACATCTCGTCCAATTCTTGGACTTGTGTTGTCATCAACCTGTATATATCATGAATGGTTTCCTGTCAAATTGGCAGACGTCGCCCATTCGCTAAATGTGCTTGGATGTTGATTAATTCGTGTCGTAGTTGCCTTACCGACAGTAATGCCGGATCAATTATTCCCCTGTGCACTCCGGTCACCACATTCACTATGATGGCCTGTGTGCCACTAATGATAGCTCTGTTGCAGTTTGGGCCATACGCCCTGTTTTTATGGAGTTTTTGAGGTTTGTGATTAGATCCTCCACTCGTCTTCATTATTTTGACAGTGCTGTCTAATATGGACGTCTGTTTCTCAAGCAGATGGCTGCGAATGACAGGAACGCAGTGGCTCTGGTTGAATTCACATTGTAGGAACACTCATAGGATAATAAGTGGTACAATTCATTATAGTTTTCGCATAAAGCTCGGAATGGATCAAAACGGGAGTAGTTTGACCTGGCAATTCCCAGTGCTAATGATCAAAATCGACGACGACGACTTATGGACGTTATCAGGTGAAGTGAGTCCACACCGCCAGTAAGGAGCTTGTGAAGGAGAATCACGCCAGTACATATTCGACGGTGCTTTAAAGTTGGCAGATTCAAAAGACGCAGCCTGTCTCTGTAGGAAGGTAGTCGGCTTCTAGGGTTTCAGTTCAAGCCACGTAAGGCAAATAGGAGAAACTGCTTCTGAACAGACTCAATCATGTCTTGATAGTGCTCATACTGTGGAGACCATACGCATGAGCAGTATTCCAGCGTTGGACGAACTAAGGAAACATACAGGAGCTTTGTGATATACGGATCATCGAATTCCTTGTAAGGTACTAATGAATCCACAACTGAAGAGTTGTTGGGAAACCAAGAAGGCGCAGCTTGTGGATAAGAAGCTCAGGGCACACTGAATCAAACGCTTTGCTAAAATCAGTGAAAATGACATCAGTTTGATTAGAGGATAGGAAGCCTTTTTTAATGTAGGTCGTAAATTCCAGCAGGTTAGTTGTAGTTGAACGACATTTTGTGAAACCATGCTGATTCGGAGATAACAAGGAGCGACACTGATGCTGCAATTGATCGCATATGAGTTTTTCAAATAGCTTAGGAATAGCACTTAGTTTGGCTATCCCACGATAGTTCATCATATCAGTCTTGCTGCCCTTCATTTGACGATGATATGTTGTTCAAATAAAGAGAAGGTGGAAAAGTTTTGGACTTACGCTTTGAGTTAACAAAAGAGTAAAATAGTTTCGGATTGCTGCGGATTTCATATTTGAAGCGTAACAGGTAGCTATTATAGCATTCGGAATTATGCAGGAAATAATTGGATTTATCTACACTGTATTTGGAAAAATCAGATTGCAGCCCTGTTTTCGCGAACTTCTTATACAGTATCGTCTTTAAATTTTTTAGGTGGGCCAGCGTTTCGATGACCACGGTGGGCTGGTAGACGTTTTTTGAATTATGGAAGGAACAAGCTTATCAAACAAGAAATACATAATATTGTAAAAGGTTGATACTGAATTATGAAGCGAAAGATTTTGGAGTATAGACCAGTTCACTTGGGTCAAGGAAGCCGACAGTAGCGAATAATCTACTTTCCGGAAGCATCTAGTTCGAATCGCTTTTTCAAAAGTATTCAGGAGCTGAACCACACTATTAATGATAATTCGCAGTGTCGGATGATACGGGTCCTGAGGAATGGACAGCGGAGTACAGCGCGTTATAGTGGTATCGCAAAAGTCAAATACAAATATAGGGTCTAGGATTCTCCCATTCTGATTGGGTATGGAGTTTATTAGGCGAGGGAGAAGTCGATAAGACTATCTATGAAATCATTCTGATCGCTGGGAACTAGAGCAGCAAGATCATCATATGGCATCCAGGATAGTTGAGGAATATTGAAATCACCCAAGACAATAAGGTGATCTGAAGCATCAGCGGATGAGGAAATGTTCACAATAGCGGCGAGGTGCTGCAAATATGTAGAAGCTTCGGAACATGAAGGGATATACGAGCAAGTTACAAAGAGGTTGGAGCTTTGCAGGCATATTTTTACAACAATAAACTCAATATTGGCCGTTCCATAAGTCGGATTTTACTGCAATTAGGACACCACCTCTCGACGAGAGGGTCGGTCACGCCTATAAATGAAATATTTATTGGACATTATTTCACTATCGGATACGATAGAATTAAGCCAAGTCTCTGTGAAGGCTATAATGCTTCAGTCAAAAGCAGCACTGTTTACATGCAAACTAGATAGCTTGCTGAGAAGGCCACGAACATTTTTATAGTGCAAAATGAAATCTAGTTTTTTGGAACCGAAGAAATTTTAACGGAGGATAGCTCCTTACGAGCAAACTCATGGGCTACGGTGTCAACTGGCCACAGTCCAGGACCTAATGCTCGAAGTAAGAATGATTCCGGAAGAATAATTTTAAAGAAAGTAACTTTTCGCTTATAATTAAAATTGAACTTGGAAATTGTGAAATGGTCGGAAGAGACCTGGAACATATCACATAGCCCTAACTTTATCTTCGGTTGTATCAGGTCGAAGCCGAGAGACAAAAATAGCCTTCTTAGTTTCGACTGCCTTTAAGGACACGGCAGCGAGAAGTCTACGAGTACCACTTATGGGACGTGCGTCCTGAACGTGTGAAAGAAGCTTGGACGGATTTTGAGTACAATTAGAGCTAGTGGAGGGTTGACTATGAACTTCGGATCTGCCTAGATTGACTGGATCTTTCGGCATGGAATTTGGAGGAACTTGTAAAGCTATAGTTGTAAATGATGCTGGCGTATTTAATACACTGTCCCTAGGGAGTGTACCCGGAGACAGGTTTGCTCGCTCAAAGGCTGGAGGCACAAAGCTTAGCACCGGGGCAGGGATGGCTAGTGCAGTAGGAGAAACTAGATCATGTCCGGTTGGGGTCAACATCGATGGGAACCAATCTCCCGGCACCTCAACGTTGTTGTTATTATCTATTTTTCTTTTTGGAGACTCGTCCGCAATTTTGTTTTCACGGAATTGGGATTCAACTTTGGAAACCTTATCAGATAAGGCGGTAACCAGTTTATGGACATCTCTGAAATTATCACGCGTTTGTCTCATAAAAGTGCGCATACAGTACGCCATATTAGGGCAAACGCGGCAGGTCCAAAGAAACCCTATTCTTTTCGAAAGTAGATCAGCGATGCGTCCATTAACGCCGGCACTAGCGCATTTGATATGTGCACAATTGTCGCACAGCCAACATAGTAAATACAAATCACCAGCAATTGTGCCATTGTATTCGCATTTTTGGGCAGTGCACGGTACACTCATTTTGGTAATTAAAAGATTCAAAAAGATTAAGGGAACTTAAAGGCCAAATAGGCGAGCTCGGATTAAAGAGCGATGAAAAAGAATGCAAAAAATATTAGGCAGGAGAGCCGTTGATTATCCGGGCAACCAGTGAATTTCAGCAGCACGCACAAAGAAAAACGCGAAAAAGTACCGTTAGAGAGGTGATGACCGCTCAGAGAGTAATACACGTTCAAAAGATTAGAGAAGCCCGATTCGGAGAGCAACGAAGAGTGTAAACAACAACAAAACACAAGCGGCAGCAACGCGGAGTTATGCAAAGCTTTGTTTTTGTTTTGGTTTATGTTGATATTAATTCGTATTTAAATTCGTTTTTAAATCACAGTCTATGTTTGATATGTTATCAAAACGACGATAATATGGAACTATCTTGTTTCTATATAAATACTTTGATAAGCTGATAGACTTTATTAGTGAAATCGAAAAGAATTTAGGAGCGACCGTCTTGGTGTAATGCCAAACTGTTATCGCGTAAGTAATCGTTTCACATGTTCCTTCTCTGCTGCAGTACCTTTCCAGGCCCGTTACCCCTTGCTTAAATACTCTAATTTCTTCTGCCAAACTCCGTAAGTCAAAGTAAGACACGATCGTCCATTCTGCTGATGATAATGCAATAGGTTCTTGTAGCTCTACGTATGTGCCAGACATGTCACCCTCACCGGTAGCTCTGGCACTGGAGCCTGATGGGTGAACACGGCGAGCGCCGTGAAGATTATGCATTTTTGCATAACCTTGGGGGTCGTTGTGATGGTTCTGGATGTACCTTCTCTACCGTGGATGCACAGTCATCCACAGACAAAACTGCTAGTCGATGAATGGAACGGGTACACTCTCCCGCAGCAGTTTTTTTTTATCGACCACTCGTATGTGGCCGTCCCTTTCTGAATGTATTCTTAAGACTCGTCCAAGCGGCCACTGTAGTGGTGGTGCGTTGTCCTACTTTATTACAAATAGATCTCCTGGTTGTAGAGTTTTCTCCTTTTTTGTCAACTTTTACCTGTCCTGAAGTTGATACAAGTATTCCAGACTCCACCTTTCCCAAAAATGCTGCCTGATCTTGTCCACTTGTTTCCACCGCGTGAGTAAGCCTAAGCGTACTTCTAGTCCGTGTATTTGCGGTGATGCTGTCAGTGCCTCTCCTATCAATAAGTGTCCCAGGGTTAGAGTGGCCAAGTCGTTTGGCCTGGAAGAGATCAGAGTTAATGGTAACGAGTTTAGTATAGCTTCAATATCGACTGTAGCGGTTTCTAATTCTTCATGTGCCAGGGATGCTGATGCTATGGTTCTGACTAATAGATATTTTGCAGATTTTACTGCTGCTTCCCAAAGACCCCCAAAATGAGAAGATTTTGGTGGTATAAAACAAAACTCTGTTCCGAACTGAGTACATGTTCATTATATTATGTCTTGGGCCGCTTGACCATGAATGCTGTTTTTAAGTTCTGCCAATTGATTACTGGCTCCTACAAAATTGGTGACATTGTCGCAGTAGATTCTATTGGAGCGCTCCGTCGTCCCCTGAATCTTTTTATGCTGTGAGAAAGGCTTGAGTGGTTAAATCAGTGACCACTTCCGGATGCACTGCCTTCGTTGCGAAACAACAAAACACTGTAAACAGTTGGTCCAATCCGTAACATATTATTCAAGCTTTTTCCGTTTGAACTCATTGCGGAGGCGTCAAACACCACCCTCAGCTTTGTTGTGGAGCTGTCGGGTTTTAATACACAATGATGAGGTATGAAATAATGATTCCTTGGCAGCTGTCATTCGTCTATTTCTGTCATGTGTTTTAGCCTTTCGTATTCATCCATGAATTGCAAATATCCCTGTCGTATCGTGACATTCTTTTGTAACCTTTTTTCCAGGCTGAATAATCTCCGCTGGACCATCTGCGGTGTTGATCCTAGACTGGTTGGCCATTCCACAAAGGGGAGTCGCACTGAGAACCGATAATCAGGACACATCTTATTCATCATCTTCCTCGCAGACGTTCTTGTGCCGTCATTGGCGGAGACGTCATGTGCAACGTGTCCATTTTCCAAAATCTTTCTAAATTTGGTGTTAAAGTTTCTCTTTGGTCTTTGGTAACGTTTACTACTGCTGCCGTGCTGGCATGTTGGAGGGTTGGTCCTAATACAATCCACCCTAAGTTGGTGTCCTGCAGTAGGGGCTTATTGTGTCCGAGTTGAATGTTTTCCATCCTTGTTAATTGTGGATATACATCAGCACCAAATAATAGGTCTATAGTACCGGGCTCTTTGAATTTGAGGTCAGCTAAGATTATACTCTTTGGAATGTTTAGCGTCTCTGTTACAGGTTCGGATGGTTGATCTGTCATGAAAGTTGGTTGGACCCGTGAGTTGCACCTTAGCTGTTCCTTACGGGACATATTGTGGTGTCTGAGAGGATGGTCATGTTGGAGTGGGTGACCGCCACTGCGGCCGTCTGTGGTCCTGAAACACCGCCGTGGTTAAACCTGTGTAACATTGAATGATGACGTTGTCCGCAGTGTCGACATGTTCTGAAGGACTGGCATGATCCATCCCTTTGAGATAGTAATAGACAATTTGCTCATCCTCGGACTCGGTAGACACTATTTCGACGTTCGTCTGGAGTCATGTTTCTGAATGAAAGGACCGAATTAAATTGTTCGCGAATAAGACAAAGAGTGGACTGTATTTAATCCTTTTATTTGGACTGGTAAAAAACTCCAAAGTTTCGGTGCCTAACCTCACATGTGTACATTTCAATGGTTTCAATGTATGTGTGTTTTTCTTAGGGATGAGCAGTAGAGATACATAGTTATCGCCTACTTAACTTACGATATATCAATAAAAAGCATTAAAGGTATTCCCTATTCCTTAGCGGGAAATATCGGATGGAAATAAGCAACAAAGTTTGCAATTATTGCATTAATTCTTAAACATACCGGCCCCCCTGAACGACGCGTTCAGTTAAGGGGAAGTACTGCGATCTTGGTGATAGGGCGTTTGTAGATTGTATGTGCTGTCTTGACGGTGACCACTCTGACCTTTGAGTCCTGTCCTTGGTTGTACTTCCTGGATGCGACCAAGTATCCATTTCGCCGGTGGTAGGTTGGGTTCCTTGAGTACAACAAGAGTGCCTACTTCTAAATTAGTCGTTCCTTCTTGCCACTTTCCGAGTGACTGTAGAGAAGTCAAGTATTCGGTGTGCCATCGCTTCCAGAATCCCTGTACCATGGCTTGAAGTTGATTCCACCGGTCCAATCGATTCATCTGCGTGTCCAGTAAAGAAGGCTCAGGTACCGCTGTATATCGACAGTGTGATCGCTCACCTGGGCCAGTGGTCGTGAGTTGAGAATAGCTTCGATTTGTGCGAGCACTGTTGACAATTCTTCAAAGGTTAGGGCAGCTGCGCCCACAACTCGGCGTAGGTCCAGCTTTACCGACCGCAATCCCGATTCCCACAATCCGCCAAAGTGGGGCGCGGAGGGGGGTATGAAATTCCAATTCAAGCCTTCAGTCGAGAAAAAATCAGCCAACTCCTCGTCCTTAGCTTGATCTTGGACTAACTTCCGCATTTCCTCCAACTCTCCTCTGGCTCCATGAAACGTAGTTCCATTGTCGGAATACAAATTGGTGGGGGTTTTCCGACGTGCACAAAACCGTTTGAACGCAGCAATGAACGCTTTTGTGGTAAGATCGCTGACGACTTCTAGGTGCATCGCCTTGGTGGCCAGGCAAACAAATATGGCGAACCAAGCTTTGCCGATGCGAGGAGTGCGACCTTTCGTTTCCTTAATAGCGATGGGTCCAGCGTAGTCAAGTCCAGTGTGACGGAAGCAAGGATTTTGCTGGATTCGTGGTATCGGTAAATCAGCGAAGATCTGGTGCTGCGTCAGGCGTCGGTTCATAAAGCAGGATTTACAGCGGAAAACTACCTTACGAGTCAGGTTTCTGGATCCCAAAATCCAGAATTGCTGACGAACGTGGTGGAAGGTGGCATCTACTCCCGTGTGTAAATTAGCCTTGTGAAAATAGCGTATGATGAGTAGTGCCAGCGGAGATTCCTTTGATACGATAATCGGGTGTTTTACGTTGAACGGCAATACTGATCGGTCGATACGTCCATCGATGCGTAACAATCCAGACTCATCTTAAAACGGTGTGAGCCTAAACAACTTTGATTTTCTGGGCAGGCATTGACCATTCTTGACAGCGTCGTAGTCCAACTGAAATGAAGAGATTTGCATGTGTTTTAACAATTTCTCCCGAGCGTACTGCAAGTCCTTAGTTGTCAAGAATCCGCTATGTGAGACAGCTTGTTGCGATGACCTCTGGAGATCCGAGTTTTTGGCAAGACGTGCATTCACCTTGGAGCGCATTTTGCTTATGAAGCGGAAAAAGTAGCTAACAACTCGTAAAAGCTTAATCCAACTCGAAAGTTTGTGACTTAAACCATCGAGAATATCCTGATGAGTAGCTTCCAGTGAGAAATTGAGTTGCTTGGCGGGGTTTTCTTCACAAAGTGCCTCTACAGGCACCTTTCGACTCTGCCCCTTTTTGCGAGTGGGCCACAAAGACGGCGATTCCGCTAACCAGTTAGGTCCTGTCCACCATAGAGTATGATCCCGCAATGTGGAGGGGAGCAGACCGCGGGACGCGCAATCCGCTGGGTTGTCCTCCGAACGTACATGGTTCCAGCAGCTTCTGGGATACTCTGTCAATATTTCAGCCGTCCGGTTGCATACGAAGGTGTTCCATCGTCGAGGTGGGGCTGACAGCCAGTGAAGAACGACTTCAGAGTCCGTCCAACAAAAGGTTCCGGTAATCGGGATTGACAAAGACGACTTGACGAGCGTTAGTAGTTTGGCTAGTAGATGAGCTGCTGTGAGTTCCAGTCGCGGTATCGAAATAGCTTTAATAGGAGCTACCCGAGTCTTGGCTACGATTAGCGTGACAAGCGTTTCCATCCCTGTTGTAACTCGGCTGTATACAACGGCTCCGACTGCTTGTGAAGAGGCATCCGCAAATCCATTCAGCTCAATAGCTTGCGAGGGTCTGGCCAAGTATCGAGGGATTTGACATTGTGCCAACATTGACAGCTCGCCTGCTAATATGCTCCATCGCCTGGCAATGTTTTCGGTCATTCTTGAAAGAGTATCTTCATCATAACTGTAGCTGGGGATACAATACCCAATGGATCATATATCTTGGAGAGCTCTGATAGTAAGGTCCGCTTGGTGGGCACTTGTGTGACAATAATTGATCGTGGAGATGTAGAAAATGTGTCCGTATCGGGATCCCAAAGTAGACCCAATATTCTCACATTGTTTTATTGAGTGGTACCTGCTTGGAAAGCGCAATCCTCCTTTGGTAGGGAATCCATAAGTGTTTTGCAATTGGAACTCCACTTTCGCAAGTTGAATTTGGCCTCCGCCAGCAGCCCGACAAGTTCCTTCTGCAGTTTTATGAGTCCGTCCTCTGTATCCGCACCTGTTGATATATCAACGTATGCATCCGTTAATAGTGAGGAAGCTGCCAGTGGATATCGGTGATGATAGTCGTCTGCCAATTGTTTGAGAACTCTTACTGCCAGAAAAGGTGATGGTGCTAGCCCGTAAGTTACAGTTAGCAGCCGATAGTGCTGAAGCGGGTCCTTCACATCCTCTCGCCAAACAATCCGTTGATAATCAGAGTGTTCGGGAGCTATCTTTATGCCTCGGAACATTTTCTCAATGTCCGTACAAACCACATACCGATATTGTCGGAATGTCAAACAAACTCCGAAGAGATCTCGTTGAATCGGCGGGCCGATGTGTAAGCGATCGTTGAGAGAATGGCCAGTGATATCCTTACCGGATCCATCAAATACCACACGACATTTGCTTGTGGAACTTTCCGCTTTGAGGACGGCATGGTGAGCTAGGTAAAAGCAATTTTTCTCTGGAACGTTGAGCTGGGGTTTATCCAGCGCTTCCATGTGCCCCCGTTGTAAATAATCCCTCATAAATTCACAATATTGATTTTTCAATGCTGGGTTCCGGCGAAATTTGATTTCCAACATTGCAAATCGATTCAAAGCCTGACGCAGAGAAGGGTCCTGAATAGTCGGCATGTCCTTCTTGAACGGGTCCATTTCCATAAATGCCCTCACCGCCTCGTCCAAATCGACCTGAGCATGATGCACTTGTTCCGGTTTTTCAGCTACCTTTTTTAAGTCCCCGGAACCTGCAATTACCCAACCAAAGAACGTGTTAAGTGCGAACAAATTAGGTTTACTTAACAGTTTTCGTTGGCCCGAAATGAAGCTCCAAAGCTGGTCTGATCCGATAATGACATCAATCTAGTCCTTGTAGGTCTCGCCAATTTTGTATTTGTACCTCTTCGGCTGGTACAGATGCAGTTAAAGAACTCATAATAAGAACTTTAATTTCCTGGACGTCTTGCGAGACTCTTGATTGTAGTTGAATTTTTGCACATCCTCGAGTTGTACCTCCGGCTTGAGAGGAAATACCCATAACCGAAATACGCGCGTGGGTACGAAGTGCGCCAATGCGTTGAATGAATGCCTCCGTGGCCAATGTAATGGTTGATCCCGAATCCCAAAGAATTCGGCACAGCGTCCGTGTACCACATCTGTACACCACATGAGCTAGTATGGTGGGCATCATGGTCTGCGCTCGAGCAAGAAATGCAGTCTCTACGGAAAAGTTCGATATTCCGGCTGGTAGAGCCTCGGTTCTTGTGCCGCTGCTGTCCGATGAGTTCGCGGCTGTGGGCTCACGTTCCCCTTGTGATTCATGATGTACCAATGTATGATGTGATCCTTTGCAGAGCCCACATCTGAATTTCGAAGTGCACTGCCTAGCGACATGGTTGCGACTCAAACAATTAAAGCACAATTTGTGAAGCTTCACGAATGATCGACGATCTGGTATTTCCATTGATAGAAATTGAGTGCAAGCCATTATCGAATGCGGTTGGGTGCAGAAAATACAAAGTTTTTGTGATGGTTTTGAAGCTTCGCCAGCGACGTGTACATTGGCGGTGCGCCTCCCGTATGCCTTGGGAGTTGATTGACAAGATTCCAGAGCGTCGCATCTGGAGAACAAAAATTCCAAGAAGGTCCCGATCTTCACGTCGTTCGAGCAGCCTTCTTGCCGTTCCGCCCAAGATTGGCGGGTGTCCATATCTAGTTTGCCTAGTAGTATGAGGATTAGCCATGGGTCCCGCTGATCACATCCAAGTGCGCGTAATCCTCGAATAGATTCGTCTGCTGTATCGGCTAGCTTGCGCAGGGCAGCCACTCCCGAAGCTGCAACGTTGGGTAACGCCAAAAATCCCGCAATAAACGAGCGCGTTATAAGTGGCTTTTTGTCGTACCGATGGACCAGTTTATCCCAGGCTTCCACATAATTCTCCTAGGTGACGGCAATGTGCTTCACCAAGTTGAGAGCATCTCCATCCAAATAAGACTTCAAGTAATGGAATTTCTGGCAGCTTGTTAGGTTTTCTCGTCGATCCACCGATCCCAGAAAGAGATCACAAAATTGAGGCCAATCTTCGTAGTTGCCTCGAAAAGTTGGAATCTTGATCTTTTCAAACCTCAAGTCAGTGTGTGTATGTGATTCCCGAACCTGCTCCAAGAACTGTGTCTGCGAAGCCACCAGCTGTGCGTGCGAGGTAGCCAGTCGTTCAAGTGTCCTCCCCGTTGACGATTAGGGTAGATGAATGTGGGTTTGTCCGTTTCTTTTCTGCTATGGCATCTGATAACAAAGCGTGCAGTTCGTAGTACTTGGTTTCGTACTCGTGTAGATTGTCGGGTTCGGCTAAATCCTCATCTTCACAGAGGGAGTAAGTTTCCGCCGACAGCTTTAGAAGGTGATCGAACATATCTATGATACGGCGAAGATGATGTTACAAAGTGTCCAAAGCTGTTACGGTTGATATGAATTCCGAGGCCCGACCATGTGCGCGTGTGTGTCATTTCACCAAAATGTGAAGTTTAGGAACGAGAATTTTACCACTTTTTTTTAGAAAACTAAAACGAGACCGATGGATCCGGCTCGAAGGACCAAAATGTTTGCGAATAAGACAAAGAGTGGACTGTATTTAATCCTTTTATTTGGACTGGTAAAAAACTCCAACGTTTCGGCGCCTAACCTCACATGTGTATATTTCAATGGTTTCAATGTATGTGTGTTTTTCTTAGGGATGAGCAGTAGAGATACATAGTTATCGCCTACTTAACTTACGATATATCGATACAAAGCATTAAAGGTATTCCCTATTCCTTAGCGGGAAATATCGGATGGAAATAAACAACAAAGTTTGCAATTACTGCATTAATTCTTAAACATAAATAAAACCACCTTTTCAGTTGAGTTCTCTATTAAAACTGAGTATTTATTTTCAAAGTCCCTGCTTAGGAAACTAACATGAAGTTCTTGTTCAAGTCTTATCTATGGCCTACGCCGAGGCCGCGTCTGCCTGAGCGAGAGAGCTTTCACTTGACTCCCGCACAGATCCCCCTTTGTGCAGTGTGAGAAACATCTTAAGTGATTATTTTCGGTTAGGCTCAAGTGGCCTGCATTGACAAGGCCCCCTTGTAGGTTTAAAAATTACAGATCATAGTTTAAGGCTCTAAATGGATTTACAACTGTCACATGACATGCACAGAGCTCATAAAGTATTATTTTATATTTTTATCAGTATTCGTCTGAACATTCTGGCAAGGGCCGGCAGTGGACTGTATTAATTCGATATATTTTATTTTGGATAATAATTTTAACACCTTGCAACGGCTTGCGATCATCGTGTTTTAACATTGTATTAAATTTATTTATTTTTTAACATTAAACATTTTTACATTATTTATTTTTTGTATCTAAATATTTAAGTATTAAGCATACTGCTAGGTGGCTTGTAATTGCCTTAGTATTCTATTTTTCTTGTAAAATAAAATTATAAAATTAAGGATGCAGGTTCAGTTAAATGGTGAAAGTCTAGTTCCCTCAATTCAAATATTGAATTTGCTTTAATAAACGATTGAGCTCGTCCGTATTGTTAATTAATGGCATTTTCGAGCGGTTTCCAAATAATCTTTGGTATTTCGTTGACTTTTCCAATGTAAGACAAAGTTAATGTTCCATGATCTTCTAGCTGAATACTGTGTTGAGCAACCAAAATTTTATCATCAGTTTGAGCAGTACAATCTGACCTTAAAGTTATTACTCCTTGTTTAGGTAAATCTACTATCTCTATTTTTGAGTTGCTTCACTGCTCTCTAGAAAAGTAGTTGGCTTTTTAAAGTTCGTTCTGAACTACTTTTATTTTCCAACTCAACCCAATATGACTTACTCTGTACAATCGATTTATACCTGCTAGTCGATGCCTTATTTGGCTTAAGAGATTTAATTTCACAACCATTGTCGTTTGCACTACTACGCTGAACGCAAAGCTAGAAGATTGAGATTTGGCATTCAGATTCTAGGGGTTAATACGCAGCGCAAGTTTTTCACGCCGATGTGCCACGCCCCCTCTAACGCCCACAAACCGCGAAAAACTGTGGCACCCACAATTTTGAAGCTAGATTAACGGGAAAAGGAATGTGTATTCGTTTCATCAATACATATTGATAGACCAAAGTGGGAAACCCCCCCTTCCCCCTAACGCCCACAAACCGCGAAAAGCTGTGGCGCCCACAGTTTTAAAGCTAGAGCAGAAGTGTAAACGCCATTTTGTTTGGGTTACTAATTCGGTAGGCAGAAATGTTTTAAATCGTCCCACTCAGTAAAAAGTTATAATCAAATTATAAAATGGCCGGTAGATGACGCCACTTTAAAGCGGCTGCTTGGCTTGCCTTGCTTGCTTTAGCTGGGTAACGGGTATTTGATAGTCGAGGCACTCGACTATAGCGTTCCCTCTTGTTAATAGTAAATTCTGTCATAAGGTGAAGACGGGCGAGGGTTCTTCCAATATTCAAACTCATCAGATTAAATTCTCAAGGGAACAACGGATGCCATAAACATATTTCCGTCCGTTACTGTAGGGTCATCGGAAGATATCCTTTGTTTATAAAAGCTTTGTCCAGATGATCCATCGCAGCCCCATTTATTGATCAATTTCAGTTTTTCGGAAAGATTTTCATATAATTTTCAGGAAGACTTTCCAGAATTCGTTTTGCTGTGTGATTCATACTTCCGTAAATTTCATATTGGGTGGTCGTGAACTTTCCTTTGCTTTTGAAATATATGTGTATCCGGAGTCCTCAATATCAAGTGCACATCGACCGTACAAAAAATTTCTTCTCTTTGCGCTTCGTAGTTTGAACTGGGATCAAAACGTAAAGCTTCCTTCCTACCAGAGTAGATTACTATTGCTTAATTTACCTACACATGAAAACCGTAGAATAATGATTGGTATTATTTTTATGCAAAATCTTATAAGAGGTGATATTGATTCTGTAGGACTGGTAAACCGTTTAACTTTTTATATTCCCGTTAGACTAACACGAAACTTTTACTCTCTTAATTTGCCCCGATGTACATCTAATTTTAGTCTGCATGAGCCCTTTCGCGTTCTCTGTACTAATTATAACAATCTTTATCATTTAATTTGTACTTCAACTTCTATCTCCGTATTAAAAACTTAAATTTTATCTCATTTGCTTCAATCATAGTTGTAGCCATGTGTCCCGTATTTATTTGTTTAATGTAATTTCCTCGCGGACTCGTATTTTGCCCGAAATTATAACGGGTCCCGCACGTAACAAGTACGTGCTTGGTATCGTTGGGCCACTTGTTTGTACTGCTCGTAGTGCATCAACGTCCATCATATATAAAAGGTCAACTCTGTGCCGCAGTAAAGATTTCCGTAATATCTCATATTTTGTTGCAGTTGGAGTCGGATTATTAGATAGATTTTATCGATAGGTCAGGACGATAGGGCGATGGTTTCGGTGGCGCCCCCTGTGGGGAATCTGGAGGACGATCTGGCCATTTGATGTAAGCCCGGTTCGCTCAGGGATTACTCTCCCCTGGCCTTGAATCTGTCCGATGACCCAGTTTTGGGAGAGGCAAGGGAATATGGCAATATCGCCATGATTATAGGCAGATTAGAATAGTCGCAGCCATATTGTCCCAGAAGCTGGACGCAGCGGGAGTTACTTATATAAGTGTTTGTGCAAAAAAACAGAAAGAAGTGAGTGTAGCATGTTGAGTTTAATAGTGTACTATATTAACAAATAATTGTCTGTAGGGCAACCGGGGTCCCAACACCAAGGGCCCCGGAAGATTTATTTTGGAAATTTATTTTGGAAGTTGAGGTTGGGAATTCTCCTATAAAACCTACGTACCTTAAAGCGGATCCGAGAGCCTGATGTGGTGATGTTCCTGAAGCCGTTTGGACTCAGCTAGACGTACTCGAACCAGCCTACCCTGCCTTTCTCGTACGCCGCCAACGCCAGGCAAACGATCTACGGTGAGTCCGTTCCGGGGTATCAGTGCCACTCACCTTCAGTACCAACGGCGTCAATTTGCGCGGCGGTGAACCGCCCCGCCATTTTATAAACCATCGCCATTCCTCGGGGCTTTCCAGGCCTTGACGGCCGCTGGCCACCGGCGCAATAGCCCTCGTTCGGGATCGAATCTCGCCATTTATCTAGCCTAAAAGTGGCTGAAAATTGTAATAATTAGTTATATGTATATCCTTGTAAATCTTAATCGGAATACTTCCCGTGATTACTTGTTAATTTGTGCAGATTCAGACCCTCAAACCATAGTTGTCCTCAGTGTTGCCTATTAAAAGGGTCGCGAGCCTTGGCTTTCGATGGGGGAGATTGCAGCGCGCAATTACATATTTGGCCTGTCCCTTCTTTTCCCCAGGAGCTCCTTTGGATCAGGTGACTCGACACACAGATAGTGTGTCTTATTTGCGCCTCGTTTATAGTGTGAGCTCCACCAACAAATGACTGGTGGAGCATAGTTACGCGGCGCCTGTAGGCTTTTCCCAGAGAAGCAAGTTCCTATGCTTTGACCGCCTAAGTGTTAAAACGGCGGCCAACTGTGATATTGAAGGCTGAAAGAAAGATAAATAAGTTAATGCAAGAACAATAATAATTATATTAAACTTAAACACTTTTACTTACCGCAGATATTAAATGTAATTGAAGACCGAAATGTGTGAGTGAATTCTCGCTGTGGGGGAGATGGAGCTGTCGTAGGTGCGAGGAGTGACTCCGACTGACCAAGAATGGGTGATGCCCCTGTGGAATCCTCCGGGGCATCCTTGGTTGGGTGGGCGTGCTTGGCTAAGTCACCAATAGCCACCAAAACATTCAATATTTCCCGTCATTTGTAATAATTTGCCTTTGTTTACGTTTTATATGTAGTGATGACCGATAGTTTAGTGATGTGAAACTGCGTAGTCGTCGATATTTATGTTGCGAGCTGTGGCATTAGGGGCACTCCTCCCTGAGAGAAAACTGAACTAGCGGCACTGCCAAAGGGAAAATTAGCAGTTCGTAACATAGTGGCGCCCAAGTAAAACAATAAAATTGTCGAGGCGACGACGTCTCGCCCATTGATGGCCCTGAGTCCCCCCCGTCATTCCCAACGGTGGCTTGCAAATTTGGTTGCAATTGCATCGGAAGTGATGACGGGGAAGTCAAACGGCGTACCAAAAAAATCACGGAATGGGAGGCTTGGTCAGCAAATTTTGCCGACAAATTGCTCGTTTGTTTTTTGTTATTTAAAATGTTGTTTTGTTTAGAATGGATTAAATTCCTGGGGTTTTCTCCCCGTCCAGAATTTCTAATTTTAAATGGTAATCGTGACCCGTAGTAGTCCTACGCGCTGCACGGTTACCGCGATTTAAAATAGAAAATGCCGATGGGAAGGAAAAGCCAGCAGGAGTAAAACCAGCCAAAGTCCTTAACTGGCGGCTATCACCACGAGTGATAGCCAGTCCAGTTGACGAACGGCTAGGAGGTGACGGGAAAGTTGGGTCTTGGAGAAAGCGCAGGACGAGTTAGGTCGGAAGTCCACCGGCGAGGGTCAGTTCCATCTCCCCAGGTCTAAATCTGTGAAGAGAAAAGAAAAAGAAAATGTAAATAGGCAGTTTGTGAAGCAGAGGTTGGTGATTAGGAAAGTTTCAGTAATTGTTATATATTTTCACTATTAGTTATTCTTCTTTATTTATGTATCTTATTTATTTATCATATTTATTTATTCTTATTTATTTATTATATATTTGTGCATCCTTATTATTTATTTATTATTTAGATTATTTATTTACTGGTGTTGCATCCACAAGCGTTTTTGTGGCGACATGAAACTCGGGTCTGGGCAGTGTGAAAATTGGTAACTTGCCAAGAAAAGATGTTCTCTGATTCGCTCTCTTTTTCGTACTGATTTATTGGCAGCTTCAGCTGAGTTAACATAATTGAGTTAACATACTAGATAACAGAGTGCACAGACTCTGGAATTAATACAAATAAAAATATACAGGGAAAAACGCAGTTTGACCGAACATCCCGGCCCTCTTGAAAGGATCTGCTTTCAATTTCTTAGTCCTTCAGGTCAGATGTTGGAATCAATGCCAGCTTGTGAACTGGCCTAGAACAGTAGCCAGTGGGAGTTCGAAGATGAGCAACTCGAACCAGTCCATCCTTGCCCGCTACAACGGCTTCGATACGGCCGAATTTCCAATGTTGTGGAGGGCGATTGTCATCGTGTATGATGACCAACGATCCAACGTTGATGTTTGTTGAAGACTTAGACCATTTGGTGCGGGCTCGCAGTTCGTTGATGTATTCCGATGACCAGCGGCGCCAGAACTCTTGTTTGATGGCCGTCACGACGTCAAAGCGCTGAAGATTGGTATAGTTGACAGTGTTGATTTGGCGCTCTGGTAAAGCGCGCAGCGATTTTCCAATTAATAGGTGACCCGGAGTAATTGCTCCATAATCACTCGGGTCAGACGATAATGGTGTGAGCGGGCGTGAATTAAGAATGGCCTCAACTTCAGCCGCCACTGTGGTGAGCTCTTCGAATGTCAGCCGTGTATTCATGAGTGTTCTGTTAAGCAATCCCTTCGCACTTTTCACCGCCGCCTCCCAAAGGCCGCCGAAATGTGGTGCCCTAGGAGGAATAAAATGAAAGTTAATAAAGTCAGAGGAACAAAATGAATTAATGGCATCTTGCGTGGCTCGGTCGAACATAAATTTCTTCAGTTCGTGAAGATGATTAGCAGCGCCTGTAAAGTTGGTGGCATTGTCACAGTAAATATCTGATGGCAATGCGCGTCGAGCAATCATTCACTTGAGAGCAGCGAGAAATGCGCTAGTCGATAGTTCTGACACGACTTCCATATGTACAGCCTTTGATGCCATGCAGACGAAGATTGCCAGGTATGACTTTACAGGACCCTTTCCACGTATGCGCAGATATGTGTTGATTGGACCGCAAAAGTCTATGCCACACTTGGGAAAGGGTTGTTGCGGCAACAGTCGCTCAGCAGGTAGTTTTCCCATTAATTGCTCTTGCAGTTTCGGCTTGTAGCGAACACAAGAAACGCATGATCGGACGACGCGCCGTGCTAAGTCTCTGACGTTAACGATCCAAAATTCCAAGCGAGTGAGCGCTACCAACGCCTTTGGTCCAACGTGAAAGTTGCGAAGATGAAGATGCCGTACAAAATCCATGAGATGTGCGATTTTCTGGGCAAAAGGATCGGATGTTTTTCACTTTCTGGGATATTGGTGTTTTCAAGCCTTCCAACGACTCTGATGAGCTGGAACTTTGAGGCAGATGCGATGAATGGATTGAGATACTTTAATTGTCCCTTTAGCGGTCGAGATTTTTGCAAAAGTTGAAATTCCATCGAAAAGGCTTGTTGTTAGAGATTCCAAATTATACAATCGGATGCGTGTCGTAGTTCTTCTGATGTCAATCTAACCGCCTTCGATTTTTCCTTCTTACTCGTGAGTCGATAAAAACGGAACATCCATGCCACTACACGTAGGCAGCGAGTGTATGAACTTATTGTTTCCAATTTTTCAAGAAGATGGTTAGAACTTACAATGGCTGTGAATGTACTTCTTTGCTTCTCCAAATTAACTAGTTCCATGTCAATATTCTTGTGACTGGGAGACGTGGGCCAGTTTGACATATGTTGCAATAGAAACGAGGGACCAGAAAACCATATTGAGGCTTGGAGTTCAGGCGTAGTTGCTCCCCTGGACACGATGTCAGCTGGGTTGAACAATGTTGGTACATATCTCCACTCTCCATTCGAAGTTGAATCTTGGATTTCAGATACTCGATTTCCCACGAACGTCGATAGTGTAACAGAATGTTCCTGTAGCCAATGTAACACAAAGTTGAAATTCCATCGAAAAGGCTTGTTGTTAGAGATTCCAAATTATACAATCGGATGCGTGTCGTAGTTCTTCTGATGTCAATCTAACCGCCTTCGATTTTTCCTTCTTACTCGTGAGTCGATAAAAACGGAACATCCATGCCACTACACGTAGGCAGCGAGTGTATGAACTTATTGTTTCCAATTTTTCAAGAAGATGGTTAGAACTTACAATGGCTGTGAATGTACTTCTTTGCTTCTCCAAATTAACTAGTTCCATGTCAATATTCTTGTGACTGGGAGACGTGGGCCAGTTTGACATATGTTGCAATAGAAACGAGGGACCAGAAAACCATATTGAGGCTTGGAGTTCAGGCGTAGTTGCTCCCCTGGACACGATGTCAGCTGGGTTGAACAATGTTGGTACATATCTCCACTCTCCATTCGAAGTTGAATCTTGGATTTCAGATACTCGATTTCCCACGAACGTCGATAGTGTAACAGAATGTTCCTGTAGCCAATGTAACACAATTTGGGAGTCTGACCAGAAGTACGCTGTATGCGGCTTGTCCAGAAGGAGTGGGTAAACTTTTGCATACAACTGTATTAGTAAATGCGCCCCGCACAATTCCAATTTCGGGAGAGACTTCCGTTTTACCGGAGCCACTCTGGATTTAGCTGTAAGGAGTCGGACAGTGATGGTTCCATCGACGCATTCGGTACGCAGGTAAATGGAGCAGCCATATGCCCGAATTGAAGCGTCACAAAATCCGTGAAGCTGAAGTGATTGGTACTGAGTCTGTAGGCAATAGCGAGGAACTGAAAGAGTTGAACAAGTTTTGAAAGACTGCCAAGCGATATGCAAGTGTTGCGGTACGGTTTCATCCCAACTCAGTTTTGCGAGCCAAAGTTCCTGTAGAATAATCTTGGCGACGATAATAAGCGGCGACAGTAATCCAAGTGGGTCGTATAGCGCGGATGCGACAGAGAGTATTGTACGCTTTGTGGTTGTTGTGGGCACGTTTTTGGGAGTGAACGCAAATAGTAATGTGTCTGACTTCTGATCCCACTGTACTCCCAGCGCACTGGTCACGCCGTCTGTGATTGGGTTGGGATCCTTGTTAGTGTGACTCCCGACGAATTCCACGTGGTTTGAGTGCCATTTAGTGAGCGGAAACTGACCGCATTCTAGTATCTTGATGACTTGATCCTTCATGACTCGCAAACTCGGTAGGTCATCTGCTCCGGTTAGTAAATCGTCGACGTAAAATGAAGTCCTTATAGCCGTAGCACCAATGGGGTATTTGGAGCCGTGAAGATCTGCTAAATGATGTAGACTACGTACAGCGAGATATCGTGCGGAAGCCGTTCCGTAGGTAACCGTGTTGAGCTGATATGTACGTAGTTGTTCACCTGGAAGATCTCGCCAGAGAATGTACTGAAATTTGCGGTCGTTTATGTCAACATTTACTTGCCTGTACATTTTCGCTATGTCGGCGGTTAAGGCATAGCGTACTAGTCGAAAACGTAACAGGAGCAGGAACAGATCATCTTGTATAGTTGGGCCGCACAGTAAAATATCATTCAATGAGACTTGATTCGACGTCTTGCATGACGCATCGAAGACCACTCGTAGTTTTGTGGACTCACTCGCTGGCTTCATCACACAATGATGGGGAATGTAATAGTGCGGGACCGATAGGTTAGGATTTATTACGAGCGACATGTGGCCCATTTGTTCGTACTCGTTCATAAAAGTCCTATATTGGGTGTAGGTTTCTGGTGAACGGAGAAGTCGCCGTTCCATGCTGAGGAACCTTCGACGAGCGACATCAAAGGAGTTACCGAGCTGATTGGGAGTGTCCACAAATGGCAACTTCACGACGATTCTTCCATTTTTCTCTAAACGCGTTGTCTGCTTAAAGTGCTCCTCACACAATTGGTGTTCGGGCTTGAGTCGCTTAGCCGATGTAGCAATTGTTTCCATCTCCCACAGACTCGTTAACTTTGTGTCGATGGCGGATAGGCTTTGAGTTAGATATGCATATGACTCCCTTGATTGATTTGAACGATGACTTCCTGCGACTACCCATCCGAAAAGCGTCTTTTGAAGAGTCGGCAAATCGGATCCGAGCTTGACTTGGCCAACTGCGAGAATATCGAAGAATGCTTCTGCGCCTAACAGCATGTCAACGCTCCGGGAAAGATGAAATTGATCATCCGCTAACGGCACATTGGGCGGAAGATTCCAGGTCGAGATATCAATTTGGGTATCCGGTTGATATGCGATGATAGGTGTTATACAGAGATCGAGAGATAATTCGAAGGGCGAATGTTGAGATTTTATTGTCGTTGATGTGCGATGCTTTATGTGTGTATGCCAGTCGCCAATGCTTCGAATTTGAATACTATGCTTGTCCCGCGGCAACCTCAGTTTTTGAGCAAAGGCCTCGGTCATGAAATTGACCTGGGAGCATGAGTCAAGAAGTGCCCTACCGAGTCGGTAGGAACCCAGAGAATCCTGAACTAGCACCATTGCTGTGGCTAAAATAACCTGTGATCCTTCCTTTGCATCAGATTGCGCGTGAGCATGGGTTGCGGCCCGATAGGATACGTCAGCGAACTATCATGAGTTCGTGCTCCGCTGAATTGTGGTTTAGAATAGTCAACTGCTCCGCCAGGCTGTGGTTGCGAATGAGCATACATAGCTGAGATCGGTTGAGACGAACTAGTCGATGGTTGTAAAGATTCAGCCTGCAGAGAGCTGTGGTGGTGCAGTAGCGTATGATGCGGCTGATGGCAGCTGCGGCAGCGATTTTTCGACGGGCAATTTGACACCTTATGACCCTTGCCAAGGCAGTTGACGCACAGGCCATTCTTCTTTACCACTTCTAGACGTTGCTGCGAGTCCAGATTCCGAAACTGGTCGCATGCCAGAAGTCTGTGTCCGCTGCTGGAGCACAAAATACACATGGCTTTGGTGAGAGCAAATGAAGAGTTTTGAGCGTTGTTAGATGCAGACCAATTTGGCTTCGACTGGAAAGCCTTCCGAGTTTGATTCGAGGAATTTCCGCTGGACACTAAGTACTGACAGTGCCGTTCAAGTACATTGACGCACTGATTCCAGGATGGCAACGACGAGTAGTCTAGCGATTCGTTACATTTGTTCCGAGTTTGCTGATCGCACTTGTCCATGATCAAGCAAATTAGCATTGACTGCGAAATTTGTCCATCCGAGCCAAGCGACGACAGTGAGCTGAACATGGCGGATGCATTATCGATGAGGCTGCGTAATTGATGTGCATTTGACGAGCTTACTGGCTGCAATTTAAAGATTGATGTTATTGTTTCCATAAATATTAGCGCTGGCTTGTCATATCGAGCCTTTAACTTATCCAGGGCCTTTGGAAAGTTCTCACTGGTGACTGGGAACGCCTTTACTGCTTCCAGTGCTGGGCCCTTCAGACAGTTGAGAAGATGGTTGAACTTTTCGATGGATGACAAATTCTCGCGAGCAGTGAGCTGCGTAAACGACGTTATGAAGTTTTTGTACTCCGTGTGAGTTCCATCGAAGGTAGGCAGCGGCAATCGTGGAAGTTTAGACTGCGGTGGTGCTGTGGTACTGGACAACATGGTGCTGTTTAGATCTTCGCCGAGGAGTTGTTTGATAGCCAGTTTGGTTGTAATGTACGTATCCTCGATGTCAACGCGCCCGTTGTCGGTTGAATCCAACGTTTCAATTTTGGATTGAATGGTTAGTGCCTGTCTAAAGTAGGACTCCAAAATTCCCAGACGACATTGGAGTTCAGCGGCAGAGCGGTTGAGCGACTCCTCCTCACCATGATCATCAACTATCGATTTAATTCGCGAAATGTTTCTTTTAACATTTGCTCTTTGCCGTTTGGCCTCGTCAAGAGGGCTTGGATTTGGTACCATGATTGCGTGCGCAACGACAGAAAACTTCTGCGACGGTGTAGCGCGACGTCTTGCCGTTAATTTACGAAAGCGACAAATGTGTGGGCGACAAATGTAAGGGCAAGCGGCTCACCGGTGCACAGAAAGATCGAGAATCGAAAGCAATGCAGAAAACGAAACGTTGCGTTTCCAATTCTGAGTCGAGAGTAGATCAAGAATTGCGAACGCAAAGCGAAGACGACAAATAGTCCCGTTGGTTAGCGACACTGGACTGCACTTGCGTTGGTATGCGTGTATGTGTGCAAGGCAAGGTTTTTGCACGTTTAAATAAGTGATTTTTAATTTGTTTAAACAATTTAATTAACACACGTGCCCCACGTTGGGCGCCAAAATGTTGCATCCACAAGCGTTTTTGTCGCGACATGAAACTCGGGTCTGGGCAGTGTGAAAATTGGTAACTTGCCAAGAAAAGATGCTCTCTTTTTCGTACTGATTTAGCAGCTTCAGCTGAGTTAACATAATTGAGTTAACATACTAGATAACAGAGTGCACAGACTCTGGAATTAATACAAATAAAAATATACAGGGAATAACGCAGTTTGACCGAACAACTGGATTATTTATTGGTTTTGGGTTCCAGGAATCTCGATTTTAAAGCGATCGTCGAGGGGCAGGATAAACTGGAGATCTCTGAGCAGAAGGATCCGCAGGAGCCAAACCCGCAACGAGATTCAGCAGCGGAGTCGGCGGCAAATGCAGCTCTGGCACAGGCGGCCCAGACATACCATGCGTCCCAGGAGTTGGGAGTAAGCCAGTCGTTGAGGGACGAGATCAGGAACGGATTCATGGACATGATGAAGTTGCTCAACGACGTCCTTAGGCCAACCGAGAGCAGACCACAGTCGCTACAGGAGAGTGAGGATCGCCAGGGATCGCTGGAGTCCAGGCCAAGGGGTCCAGAGGTCGCGCCAAGTAGCGCAGCGGGGGAAGTCCATCAGCGGCAGGAGACGGACAGAGGCAGCCGAAGACCTCCAGAGCTGCAACCCAGGCAGCGAACCCGGCCACTGGTGAACGAGTCTCCGGGGATCGACAGCAGCCTGAGCCAGGAACCGGAGTACCATCCGCCAGGCCGGAACGATCGCCACGCTCGGCAGTGGCGTATCGAGGATCGCAGGGCTGCTGATTTCAGGGACGAGCCGCGGCTTTACGCCAACTCGGGAGCGGGCAACGGGAACAGAAAAAACCAATGCCAGAGCGGCAATTTGTGAAGGTGGTGAAAAAGGGCTTGAGGGATGGGATAGCCAGGTTTGTCTACGCAATGGATGTACTCACGGTGGATGAACTTCGGGAGGAGTGCGTCGAAGTGGAGAGGACATTCGGTCGTCGAGGACGCGCTGCGTACGGGCAGCTGAACAAGTTGCGGGTCAGCGAAGCGCGCATACCGGACGAAGTCGACGAGCAGGAGATCCTGGAAGTGGACGAGATCCGTGGACGGCCTAGAAATCCTTTCAAGCCGGACTGCTGGAATTGCGGAGCTGAAGAACGGCTACGGCGATATATGGAAGCGCGAAACAGGATCTTTGCAGGACATCAACTGAGCGGCATGCGTATCGTCTCACGGAGAGTCCGGAAGGCAAGGGAACGCTTTAAGCAACGGAGATCCCGACGACGAGAGGTGGTGGCTGCCGTAAAGCGCATCGATTCCGGCGATCTGAGACCCTTTGCCGAGGTGGACGTCATGGGCAAGCAGCTCAAAGGCTTGTTGGATACGGGGGCCAGTGTTAGCGTGCTGGACAAACATAGCAGAGAGCTCGTGGAATCGCTGGGGGTGACGGTTCAGCCGTATTTCTCGGTGGTCCGGACGGCTTCTGGCGAGGATCGTTTAATTATCGGACGCGTGGAACTACCTGTGAAGTACAAAGGCGTGAGTAAGCTGATCATGTTCTACCTTTGCCCATACCTGGAACAAGCAGCGTACTTCGGAGTCGACTTCTGGCGTGCGTTTGGACTAGCTCCAGCCGTCGTAGGAAACCCGGTGCCGAGAGTCGTCAAGGCAGCTGAAGAAATCCATGCCAGCCAGATGGAAAACTACGCTGATCAGGAAGATGAGGACGAGACGAAGGAGGAACTCGAATCCTGGAGCCTTTCTGCGGAGGAAGAGAAAGCATTAGTGAAGGTCAAGGAGGAGTTTCTTACCTTTGAACGGGATGGCCTAGGAACCACCAACCTGGAAAAGCATTCCATTGAGCTGATCGAGGGAGCCCGAGTGTTCAAGGATCGTCCATACCCGATGTCTCCGGCGAAGCAAAAGGTGGTCGAGGATGAAATCGATAAGATGCTGGAACTGGGGGTCATCGAGGAGAGCAAAAGCCCGTGGAGCAATCGCACAACGGTGGTGTCGAAGCCCGGGAAGGACAGGTTCTGTCTGGATGCCCGCAAACTGAACGCGCTGACAGTCAAGGATGCGTATCCTTTGCCCAGTATCGATGGAATCCTCTCCAGGATAGATCAGACGCATTACATCTCCAGCGTAGATCTCAAGTTTGCGTTGTGGCGTTTACGGTTCCAGGCAGACCGTTGTACCAGTTCCGGATGATGCCATTTGGACTGTGCAACGCGGCGCAACGCTTGGTGCGACTTATGGATCGGGTGATACCAGCGGAACTCAGATCCAACGTTTTCGTCTACCTTGACGATCTCCTAATCCTCGCTCCAGATTTCCAGACGCACCTGAGGTACTTGCTTCGCGTAGCCCAAAGTCTGAAAGCGGCAGGATTGACGATAGGGTTAAAGAAGTCGAAGTTCTGCTTTAAGTCTTTAACGTACCTGGGGCTTATAGTCAGAGGGGGACTCCTGCGGATGGATCCTGGACGAGTGTCGGCAATTCAGAAGATGCCTTACCCGAAATCCATGAAGGAAGTAAGAGCCTTCCTTGGCACTGCTGGGTGGTATCGACGATTTGTGAAGAACTTCGCCACGCTGGCTGCACCGCTCTCCGAAGCCTTAAAGAAGACGGGAAACACCAGGTTTTCATTGAATCCCACCGCAACACAGGCAGTCGATGACCTAAAGATGGCCTTGACGAACGCGCCGGTCCTGGTTCATGCGGACTTCAAGAAACATTTCTTCATCCAGTGCGACGCATCTCACGTTGGCGTCGGTGCAGTTTTGTTTCAGCGGAACCAGGACGGAGACGAGCAACCCATCGCGTTCTTCTCGGCCAAGATGAATAAGCACCAGGTGAACTACTCGGTCACGGAGAAAGAGTGTCTGGCAGCCATCCTAGCCATTCGAAAGTTCAGACCGTATGTGGAGGGGATGCCGTTCACATGCATCACTGATCACGCCAGTCTGAAGTGGTTGATGACGATGAAGGATCTGTCGGGACGACTTGCGAGATGGTCGTTCCAGCTGCAGGGTTACGATTTCGGCATTGAGCATCGTAAAGGCAGCGAGAACGTAGTTGCCGATACTCTCTCCCGCTGCATCGAGGAAGTCCTCATAGATCCGACGGAGTTATTGGGATTCGAGACGACCGAGTTTGCTGCAGAGGATTATTTAGAGTTAGTGCAAGATGTAGAGTCCAACAGGGAGTACTTACCGGACCTCAAAGTGGACGGCGGGCTGATTTTCAAGCGTTTGGGTAATCCGAATCTGGATGATGAACTGGAAGGATCCGAGTGGAAGCTGTGGACTCCGCAGAGTCTAACGCACAGCTTGATAGAGCGTGCCCATTCGGACCCCAAGGCTGGCCATGGTGGAATGGCGAAGACGTTGGAGACCTTACGACGCCAGTTCTATTGGCCAGGGATGACTATTTAGGTGCGTGAATACGTCCGTGCTTGCGAGGTGTGCAAGGAGTCCAAAGCGTCTAACTTCAGGATGCAGGTGGGAATTGGAAAGAGGGTAGAGACGGAAAGGCCATTCCAGAAACTCAACATCGATTTCCTGGGCAAGTATCCGAGGTCCAAGAGTGGTCAATCGTGGATTTTCATCGTGGTAGACCATTTCTCCAAGTACACCTTCCTAAAGGCCATGAAGGATGCGACGGCGTCAAACGTGGTGACTTTTCTGGTGAATGAGGTGTTTTACAAGTTCTGTGTGCCTGAAAGTATACATTCGGATAATGGGAAGCAGTTCACATCCAAGGCGTTTGAGGAGTTGATAGATGGCTTCGGGATCCAGCACATCAGGACTCCGATATACTCACCCCATAGCAATGCAGCGGAACGGGTTAACCGTAGTGTCTTGGCAGCGATTCGCAGCTTCTTGGACGAAGACCACCGGGAATGGGATGCACATCTGCCGGAGATTGAAGTGGCCATCCGGAACGCTGTCCACTCAGCTACAGGAGAAGCGCCGTTCCTCACCGTATTCGGCCGTCATATGTTCCTCAACGGTTCCAGCTACAAGTTAGCCAGACAATTCCGGTCCCTGTGCGACCACGAGATGGCGGGAATGCAGAGGACAAGCTTCGGGTAATCCATGCCAAGGTCAGAAGCAGCTGAAGGGCGCATATGAGATGAGTCGACAACGGTATGATAAGCGAGCCCGTACGCTACTCGCCAAACCAGGTCAAGAAGTCTTCCGCCGCAACTTCGTGCTGAGTGACTTCAGCAAATCCTTCAATGCGAAGTTTGCTCGCAAATTCCTGAAGGCCAAGGTAGTCAAATCTGTTGGCGGCAATGCATACTTGCTGGAGGACCTCCAAGGCCGCAGTCTGGGAGTGTATCACGCTAAGATCATCCGGCTGTGATCTGAAAAAAAGGACACACAAAGTACACAAGCATAGCAGCAACATCAATAATACTTCCCGTCATGCGTGGGCCCCGCGTAACGCGCCGTTCGAGCTGCAGGACGATATCAGAGCCGTGTTGATTCCTGCCGTATCTCCAAACCTACCAATTATTTCATCGTTCTGCTGGGACTCCGGGTAGCGCCTCTCGAAATCTTTGGTTGGTGTTGCAATTGAAGTCGGATTATTAGATAGATTTTATCGATGGTTTTGGTGGAGCCCCCCTGTGGGGAATCTGGAGGACGATCCGGCCATTTGATGTAATCCCGGTTCGCTCAGGGATTACTCTCCCGTGGCCTTGAATCTGTCCGATGACCCAGTTTTGGGAGAGGCAAGGGAATATGGCAATATAGCCATGATGATAGGCAGATTAGAATAGTCGCAGCCATATTGTCCCAGAAGCTGGACGCAGCGGGAGTTACTTATATAAGTGTTTGTGCAAAAAAACAGAAAGAAGTGAGTCTAGCATGTTGAGTTTAATAGTGTACTATATTAACAAATAATTGTCTGTAGGGCAACCGGGGTCCCAGCACCAAGGGCCCCGGAAGATTTATTTTGGAAATTTATTTTGGAAGTTGAGGTTGGGAATTCTCCTATAAAACCTACGTACCTTAAAGGGGATCCGAGAACCTGATGTGGTGATGTTCCTGAAGCCGTTTGGACTCAGCTAGACGTACTCGAACCAGCCTACCCTGCCTTTCTCGTACGCCGCCAACGCCAGGCGGGCACTACGGTATTTAGGGACGTTGAATCCAGTGGATTGCGATCGGCATCAGCGGATTCAGGAACGTTAAAAGTAGTTTTAACAGCTGTATCCGCGACATCATTGACTAAGGCGTTAGGTATCGTTGGTTGAGATGTTGTTTGATCACACAAGTGCACTGTGGATCAAGATCTATGCCATAAGGATCCCGGTCCTTATAGGGGTTGAAGCCAATAGAGTAGCTTACTTGGTGGTAGGGCGCAGTTACGGGTCTTTTCCGGGGAACGAACTAAAACGCGGAGTCTAGTTCGATGAATGACTGAATTATTCGGTAATTGTTACATGCGTACATCGGTGATAGGTCAGTTGCTCTTTCAGCGACGGCTGCAGAATGCGCTGCCCAGCCTTGCTGCTGACTCGGGTGCGCCGCTAGGTGAGTCGGTGCATCGCTAGGTGAGTTGGTGTCAATTGCCGCTGGTTGCGTTTAATGCAACCGTTTGGTTGTAGCTCGCTGGTGAGCTGCACACTTGTTGGATTCGTAATGCTAGTTACGAACATTCTCCATCCCCGTACCCTAATCTTGATACGGTTGCACCGCCCCTTTCTTGTTGATGATGAAACTCGAAAGCGGCGCCCCGTGGTGGTTGATCTCGTTGGAGTTCCTTGTCCGCTTCCCGTGCCGAAGCACTGGACCTTGCTGGATGGTCTTCAAAATTAACGGCGACGTAGGCCATCTTCTCGTGCGCACCAGCTGTGGACCCAACGTGAATGGGGTGTCCTTCCCCCCTGACACGGTTGTCCGGGTCGATCCTGGATCCATCCTGGATCTTTGGGACGGCCGTTTCGCTGTGGTGCGCCTCAATTTGACTCGTGTCATGCGAGGCCTTTTTCCTGTACCGCCTGCTCCAGTTGAAACTTATGATTTATCTGTTGACTCGGGGGCTGAGTGCTCTGAATAAACTACTTATATATATAATCCCCTTTTCTTCTTGTCTTTTTTTTTATGATGATAATTTTGAATCACTCATCCTAAATGTTCGAGAGATTCTTGCTGATCTGGTCTTGGTCTCGGGTGCTGTTTCTGACGCTGTTGTACTCTTAGTTTATTTGCTTCTGCCTTCAACCTCTTTTTTAAAAGATACATTTTTGTTTTTTCTTAGCCGTATAATTATGGCTGTGATTATTGCTGTTATGGCTACTTTTGCTATTATTGATACTGTGTTGACGTTCACTTACCGCTGTATGCCGTCCATCGTCTCACTCGACTGTTGCGTCTGAATTTTTTTTAGGTCTTGCACCTCGTGCTGTAGCTGAATCCATTTTTCTTTTTGGTTAGCATACCTTGCCTCTATATTATTCACTATTTGTTCTGTTTTGTTGAGCATACTTATAGGATGCACAAAAATTGATGGCTCTTGCTCATGTACTGTCGACTGAAGTTGTTGATGACCTTGTAGCGTTACCATTGAACTGCGTGCTATGCAGTTTTCATTCAGTGTTATTTTTCCGCTGCCCACTATGCGAATTTGATTGCGTTCGTCTACGCACACATAGGTCAATTGGGTGCCGTAATCGGGTACCATACATACGACGCCCCTTCTTCCGTCAGTGTGCACAGCGGATTGTGTTCCTTGTGAAACGCTGCTAATGTGCATCTTAATAGCTCATGCGCTGGGCTTAATGTTGCTTGACGTAGTTTAAGAGAGGCGTAAGAGAGGCCCTGTTGACAATTTTCTGCACCTTTCGAGTTCTTCTGTGCTGAGAGCGAAATGACATCTTGATGGTCACTGATTGCAATGTATTCTGTTTCCGTGATAACGATCTTGATGGCGTTGTTAGTTACGAACGGAATTGGCGACAAATAATACACGTTGAATTCCTCATCGTCTATAAGCGGCACCTTTTTGTGAAACACTAACAGCTCGTCCAATTCTTGGACTTGTGTTGTCATCAACCTGTATATATCATGAATGGTTTCCTGTCAGATTGGCAGACGTCGCCCATTCGCTAAATGTGCATGGATGTTGATTAATTCGTGTCGTAGCTGACTTATAGACAGTAATGCCGGATCAATCATTCCCCTGTGCACTCCGGTCACCACATTCACTATGATGGCCTGTGTGCGTTTTATGTGTTCAGCCACTAATGATAGCTCTGTTGTAGTTTGGGCCACACTCTCTGTTTTTATGGAGTTTTCGAGGTGTGTGATTAGATCCTCAACTTGTTTTACTATTTCCTCCACCATGTTGGAGAATCCACGGAGATTCCTGGTGGTCCAATCCCGAACGTTTCGACGTAGCGATCTTGCTCCTTGAAGGCTCCCACGGCGCTGCTTCCGACGACTTGGCTTGTGTTTCACTTGTAGATTACTTGGCTGTGGTTCACTTTGTTATCTTGACTGATCTTTACGGGTTGACACCTTGTGATCGACTGATGATGTTTCCAGCGCCCGGCGGCCTTATATAGGGCTTCCGGGTACCGTTATTTCCCCTTTGCGCTCTCTCCGCGGCATCTCTCCACTCCGGGTCCAAAGTCCGTGGATCCTGTTTGACCCACTTGTCCTTCACGCCCGGCTTCCAACCGCAGTTCCGCATGTTGCCGCCGTCCCGCTGATTCCACTGGTGCATGTGGAACGCCTGTGCGCCTCAGCCTCTGAGATGAGGCACTTCTTAATACCGGTCCAAAGTCCACGGCAGAGTCCAAAGTCCGGTGCTATTCCGGTATTTCCCTTTTGCACACGGCACTCTGGCTCCGCCAGCTGAGTTCCAGAGGGCATCACACGGCTATATCCATTACGCTCCATTACGCATTAAGCTTGGCGTGTCTATCAGAGTTGAGCAGTGAAGTCCTGCGACAAGAAATCGAAAACTCGGGGCGAGAGCCATCTAAACCCAGGGTGCCTTGTTCAAAATACTCCATTGTCGGGTCCCGGCGTAAGCCCAGTCCGTCAAGGGGAAGTCGAACAGGTCCTGGCGAGACCAGCCAGAAAGGGCGAACCGGTTGTCATCTCAAGGCGCTGTCCTAGAGAAACCTAACGGTTCTACGAGCCCGGGATCGGCGTGTGTCCAAACCCCGAGTACCAGAAGCTACGCCACGTACAGCCTCACAACCAGCACCTCCTGGAGCGAGGCGCAGGACATCGTCAGCTACAGCACCAGCCAGAAGGGACACCGAGCTACGCGGAAACCTCACGGGCAACAAGCAAGAGGGTCAGACCAGGGTGGAACGTTCGTTTGCACTAGGCGTAAAAGCGAGGTAGAGCGCTAGGCAGATTCCTGGTATTACCTCGACTGTCAGCGCAATCCGAGCGAAACCCTAGTGGGACCATCCGGGACAGAGCCAGGGACAGGCGGTTGTGTGTCTATTGGTCTAGGCCTGTAGAACGCAGCACCTGTTCACCCTAGTCTGGGAACGGTGACGCTTCCCTAAGCCCGCACGGCTGATCGCCTTGTGAGTCCGGAGCGCTACAAGTAGTCGTCGGGCCCATACATCGTGCACGAGCATCGTCGAGCATCGCCGAGCGTCTTCACGGAGCTAAAGGGATCTGCAGGACCGGAGCACGGAGTCACCGAGGCCAGCAACCACCGAGGCGACGCAACAACGCACAGAGGCGAGCATCCCCAGGAGACATCGAGGACCACAAGTGGCGAAACCAAGGCCAATCCCGCCATCGATCTCGCTGTAATCACACCCGCAATAAACCCTATTCGAACCTGTTAATTCTGTGCTTCTCACTGATCTAGTAGGCGGTCACGTTTATATAAATTTGGTGGGACGAACACACAACTTCTCTGAGCTAGCCGCACGAATCTCGTAGCGAGCAGACATCAGAAATCAGTTCGTTACATCTGGCGCCCAAAACGTGATTGTCCCAGCAGTGAAAGCGACTTAAAACAGAATGGGAAAGAAGTGGATTTACCGCCTTAAGACAGATGACTTCGCCTACGTCGCACAGAGGCTAGGCATCGCTCTGGAAGGCAAAGCAGAAGACAAATACTATTCTGAGACAGAGAAGGACCCGAAACTTGCGGCGATCTGGAGCGAGTTGGAGGCAGCATACGCCGAGAAAATAAGCCCAAGCACCCGCCGAAGGGGAAGACCTAGTGGAAAGTCTGAGCTTTGACAAAATGCAAAAGGAGAGTCAAAAGAGAGAGCGAAGCCAGGAGAGGAAAACTGCAGCGCCGATACCGACACCTAGCCAACCAGACTATGCCAAGGTCGCGAAACAAGTACGCGAATGGTCCTTCAGATTCGACGGGGTTGAGAAACCATTTGAGTTCCTAGAGCAAGTGGAATGGTCCGCCAACACATACGGTTTGGACTTGGACATGATCCCCCGAGCAATGCCAGAATTACTCAAAGGAAGGGCATTGAAGTGGTTCATCTCCAATAACAAACACTGGAGAACTTGGGCGGAATTTATCGAGAGCTTTCACACCTACTTCCTGCCATGAGATTTCTTTACGAAACTGACGGATCAGGTCAAGCAACGGAAGCAGGGCTACAGCGAGTCGTTCAAAGACTATATGATCGACATGCAGACGCTGATGAGACCGCTTGGGTATTCGACAAAGAAAACACTCAGCATCATAAAAGAAAACTGCAGGCCGAATCTCAGAATTGCCCTCAGGGCCTACAAAGTATCCGACTTAGACACGCTGATGATCCTAGCCGATGAATACGAGGAACTGGATAAGGAGCGGGAAGCATTGGCCCATGAGTGCCAATGGGCACAACATCAGAGCCAACACAGGCAGCCAACCCAAGCCGCATGGAGACCACCAAACACAACTCAGAGGCCACGAGGGAATACCCACATTACATACCCCCAGGAGGCCTGTCGGAAATGTGGCGGGTCCGGACACTGGGAACGTGGCTGCCGAAACCAACGCTTGCTGTTCTGCTGGGTGTGCGTCAAAGTGGGTGTCAGAAGCGTCGAATGCTGCCAGCAAGCGGGAAATGGCCGGCGATCCCAGCCGCAGAGAGGCGGAAGGAGATCGCAAAATGCTACCTCTCCAAACTAACTGGCAAGCTGATTGAGGAGGAGCAGCAGTTGTCCGCAGCGGTAACGATTGGTGGAGGCACGTATAAAGCCACAAACGACACCGGTGCAACAGCGAGCTTCATAAGCGAGGAACTGGCGGACAACCTGGCCGCCCTCGGAAAAATCACGAGGACGAGGCGGCAAGTTAGGTTGGCAGACGGAAGATGCGGCAGGATCAACGCACAGCTCGATGTGGAAGTCGAATTCGGGAACAAAAGACTGACAATGAGCCTGCTAATACTACCAGGGGTAGTGGATTCGTTGGTGTTGGGGTGGAACTTTCTAACACAAGTCGCAACCGAGATAAAGTGTGCAGGGCACGAGATAATAATACCAGCCAGGAATCGACACAATGGATGGCTCGAGGAAAAGCTATCGGTGGCAGTCGTGCAAGAGACACACGAGGACAACGACACAATGAAATTCCTGGAAGTAGAGCTGGCGGACTTCAGTACCATGACGGGAACATCTAACATGGCAGAGCACTAGATCACGATGAAGGACGACAAACCGATCAAGCAGCGATACTACCCCAAGAATCCGAAAGTTCAAGGGGAAATCAATGCGAAGGTAGACGAGCTTCTTCAAATGGGGTTCATAGAGCATTCAAAGAGCCCATACAGCTCCCCCATCGTGATGGTGAGAAAGAAGACAGGCAAGTGGAGGAAAAAGTAGCGGCCTTCGCCAAATAGAAACCACCCTCAACCGTCAAAGAGCTTCGGCAATACCTGGGAGTAGCGTCGTGGTACCGCCGATTCGTGCCAGATTTTGCCAAAATAGTCAAACCATTGAATGACTTACTACGCAAAGGCAGTAAATGGGAATGGACACAGGAGCACCAGATGGCATTTGAGGAAGTGAAGGCTAGACTTGTGGCAGATCCCGTATTAGCGTGCCCGGATTTCAACAAAACGTTCACCCTACAAACGGAGCAATATTAACCCGGGACACGGATAGAGGAGAGAAGGTCATATCCTATTCAAGCCGAACGCTCAACGGCGCGGAGAGGAACTACTCAACGACAGAAAAGGAGTGCTTGGCAATTGTCTGGGCGAAAACCCATCCGAAAACTCAAGCCATATCTGGAAGGCTACCACTTTAAGGTAGTAACCGACCATATGGCCCTGAAGTGGCTCAACAGCATAGAAAGCCCTTCAGCAAGGATCGCCAGATGGGCCCTGGAGTTGCAGCAGTACGACTTTGAGATAGCGTACAGGAAGGGACAGCTGAACGTGGTGGCAGACGCTCTTTCAAGGCAGCCATTGCCCGAAAAGCTCAGAAGCATAAAGGACACATCGGCGGCGGAAGCTTCAGCAGCGTGCAGCTGGTTTCGAGAGATGTGTGACAAGATAAGGACCCAACCGCAAAAGTACCCGGACTACGTTATGGAAGGCGATAGTCTGTACAGAAGCATACCACATAGAGCGGGCAGTGAGGATGTCGTTATATGGAAGATGTGCGTCCCGAGGGCTCTGCGAGAAACGGTGCTGAAAGAAAACCACGACTCACCAGCAGCTGGGCACGTAGGAAGCCGAAGGACAATAGCACGTCTGGCAGCCCGATACTACTGGCCAGGTATGCATAGAGACGCCAGAGCCCACGTAAGGAAATGCGAAACCTGCATGAGGTTCCAGCCAAATGCAGGCGGCGGGCAAAATGCTAACCCAAGTGCCAGAGGAACCGTGGGCCACAGTATGCGCGGACTTCGTTGGACCCCTACCGCGATCGAAGCACGGCAATTCAATGCTATTGGTGCTTATAGACAGGTTCTCTAAATGGACGGAACTAGTGCCGCTACGCAGTGCGACAGCCGAATCGCTTAAAAAGGCGTTCAGGGAGCGGATAATTGCAAGGTATGGGGCCCCGAAGGTGGTCATAACGGACAATGAAGTGCAGTTTGCGAGTCGCATTTTTAAAAATTTTCTGGCGGAGATGGGTATTAGACAGCAATTCACCGCACCCTATACGCCGCAAGAAAACCCGACGGAGCGAGCAAACAGGACGGTCAAAACTATGATTGCACAGTTCGCAGGGCAAGACCAAAGAACATGGGACGAGAAGTCCAGATATCCAGAATCCACTGGATATACACCATCGTTTCTTACCCAAGGCAGGGAGCCACGACTACCGAGCGCCCTTTACGACAGAGAAACCCTAGGCCCCGGACGAGCCACGGAAACCCCGGATGAAAACGCCGAGAAACTCCACGAAATCTTCGAGATCGTAAGGCGAAATTTAGAGAAGGCCTCCCAGGATCAAGCTAGGTATTACAACCTAAGGAGGAGGCAATGGACGCCGGCGGTGGGCGACGTAGTCTGGGCTAAGGAACACCACCTGTCCAAAGCTGTAGAAGGGTTCGCTGCAAAATTGGCCCCTAGGTACGACGGGCCCTACCAGGTCGTAGATTTCGTCTCACCGGTGATCTGCAAAATACGGAACGTTAATACAAAGAAAGAGCGGACCATCCATGTTAGCGAGCTTAAACAACAACAAACACAGAACGCAAGCGAGCAACCCGCAGACACCACGGAATATTAACAAACCGGCAGACACAAATTGCGAGGCACCTGGATTATGCGTCAGGCCGAAGCGAGAGTCATCCAGGATAACGCCAGGCAGCAAGGACACTCACAAGGATATGGCACAGGGATAACATCAAGGATATTGCGAGGCAATTGGATTATGCGTCAGGCCTAAGCGAGAGTCATCCAAGAAACGCCAGGCAAAAAGGATACCACAAGGATACACCAACAAGGATCTACCGCACAGGGACTCCGACTCCGAGGCCACAGGATTCTGCGTCAGGCATCACGCTTGAGTCATCCCAGATTACGCCAGGGAGGAAAAAGTATGCGCGGAAGACCTATTCTACTTATCCCGAGGAAAGGGGGGAGACGGTACAGCTGTAGGGCTATACCGTAGCCAGCCGAACATCCCGGACAGAAAACAAGCACAAGAATCCAAGGGCAAGGAAGGGCATAGTTGCAGCATCTGGAAGGAAACAAATTAGAAACAAAAACACAAACACCGAAACTTGCACTTACAAAAACAAAGATGCAAAATCACGATGAACTAGGGACGGGGGCGCCTCGATAAGGCGGTCGATTAGCACGGACGATAGTGCGATCGATGGGCACACGATATTTGGAAACATCAAGGTGAGGTGAATATCGCAAGCGACCAAGAGGCAACGCCACCCCAGCGATATCTATAGCTGATGGGTGTCGATATCATGGGGAGTTCCGCTGTGTTATCGGGATCTGATGGGTGTCGATACCCAGTGTGTCCAGACGAACGAAGGCCCGCTGGTTATCGATAGCTGATGGGTGTCGATGACCAGTGGGACCAGATGGATGATCAGCGCGGGAGAGTTGAAAGTTGCTGTAAGAGGACGACCGGCGCCGTAGAAACTCACGGAGTTGAAAGCGTCGAGGGAGCGTCGAGGGAAGCAACGAGGGAGCGCCGAGGGAACGAGCAGAATATCACAAGGACTCAAAGGCTTGCAAATGCAAGGAAACGCCGGAGAGTAGGAGCCAAATTTAAAATTTCCCGAAGTAAGGGGGGAGTTGAATAACTCCCCACAAATTCCAGCAGCAAGAATAACAGATGGCCGGCCGCCTACCAGTTACGCGGCGAATTCGCGAAGTAGCGGTGCGGCGAAGAGAGTTTGGAGAACAAGGATAAGAATGAGAGTTTGGAGAATGAGAGTTTGGAGACCGAGAAGTGTAGAAGGAGAGAGTGGAGACTTCGAGGTCAGGAGAGAGAACTCTGCCAAAGAGGGTTTGGAGATCAAGGAGCTGAGAGTGAGAGAGTGGAGACTTCGCAGGCAGAGCCAGAATGCCGTGTGCAAAAGGGAAATAACGGAATAGCACCGGACTTTGGACTCTGCCGTGGACTTTGGACCGGTATTAAGAAGTGCCTCATCTCAGAGGCTGAGGCGCACAGGCGTTCCACATGCACTAGTGGAATCAGCGGAACGGCGGCAACATGCGGAACTGCGGTTGGAAGCCGGGCGTGAAGGACAAGTGGGTCAAACAGGATCCACGGACTTTGGACCCGGAGTGGAGAGCGCAAAGGGGAAATAACGGTACCCGGAAGCCCTATATAAGGCCGCCGGGCACTGGAAACATCATCAGTCGATCACAAGGTGTCAACCCGTAAAGATCAGTCAAGATAACAAAGTGAACCAGTGCCAAGTAATCTACAAGTGAAACACAAGCCCAGTCATCGGAAGCAGCGCTATGGGAGCCTTCAAGGAGCAAGATCGCTACGTCGAGACGTTCGGGATTGGGCCACCAGGAATCTCCGAATTGAGACACAGGTAGCTGAGGTCCTGAGGGCATCACACGGCTAAGTCAAGGCGAACCGTTTCTACTCCTGTTACGACTAAGTCCATTACGCTCCATTACGCATTAAGCTTGGCGTGTCTATCAGAGTTGAGCAGCGAAGTCCTGCGACAAGAGATCGAAAACTCGGGGCGAGAGCCATCTAAACCCAGGGTGCCTTGTTCAAAATACTCCTTTGTCGGGTCCCGGCGTAAGCCCAGTCCGTCAAGGGGAAGTCGAACAGGTCCTGGCGAGACCAGCCAGAAAGGGCGAACCGGTTGTCATCTCAAGGCGCTGTCCTAGAGAAACCTAACGGTTCTACGAGCCCGGGATCGGCGTGTGTCCAAACCCCGAGTACCAGAAGCCACGCCACGTCCAGCCTCAGAACCAGCACCTCCTGGAGCGAGGCCTACCAAGATGACATCATAATGATTGGACGCACGCTGGAGGAACACACAGAAAACCTGAAAGAAGTGTTCCGACGCCTAAAGGAAGCCAACCTTAGGACCCGGAAAAGTGCCAATTTTTCAAGAAAGAGCTGCTGTACCTAGGACACAGAGTGACTAGCGAAGGAATTGGTACAGATCCGGAAAAAGTAGCGGCCTTCGCCAAATAGAAACCACCCTCAACCGTCAAAGAGCTTCGGCAATACCTGGGAGTAGCGTCGTGGTACCGCCGATTCGTGCCAGATTTTGCCAAAATAGTCAAACCATTGAATGACTTACTACGCAAAGGCAGTAAATGGGAATGGACACAGGAGCACCAGATGGCATTTGAGGAAGTGAAGGCTAGACTTGTGGCAGATCCCGTATTAGCGTGCCCGGATTTCAACAAAACGTTCACCCTACAAACGGAGCAATATTAACCCGGGACACGGATAGAGGAGAGAAGGTCATATCCTATTCAAGCCGAACGCTCAACGGCGCGGAGAGGAACTACTCAATGACAGAAAAGGAGTGCTTGGCAATTGTCTGGGCGAAAACCCATCCGAAAACTCAAGCCATATCTGGAAGGCTACCACTTTAAGGTAGTAACCGACCATATGGCCCTGAAGTGGCTCAACAGCATAGAAAGCCCTTCAGCAAGGATCGCCAGATGGGCCCTGGAGTTGCAGCAGTACGACTTTGAGATAGCGTACAGGAAGGGACAGCTGAACGTGGTGGCAGACGCTCTTTCAAGGCAGCCATTGCCCGAAAAGCTCAGAAGCATAAAGGACACATCGGCGGCGGAAGCTTCAGCAGCGTGCAGCTGGTTTCGAGAGATGTGTGACAAGATAAGGACCCAACCGCAAAAGTACCCGGACTACGTTATGGAAGGCGATAGTCTGTACAGAAGCATACCACATAGAGCGGGCAGTGAGGATGTCGTTATATGGAAGATGTGCGTCCCGAGGGCTCTGCGAGAAACGGTGCTGAAAGAAAACCACGACTCACCAGCAGCTGGGCACGTAGGAAGCCGAAGGACAATAGCACGTCTGGCAGCCCGATACTACTGGCCAGGTATGCATAGAGACGCCAGAGCCCACGTAAGGAAATGCGAAACCTGCATGAGGTTCAAGCCAAATGCAGGCGGCGGGCAAAATGCTAACCCAAGTGCCAGAGGAACCGTGGGCCACAGTATGCGCGGACTTCGTTGGACCCCTACCGCGATCGAAGCACGGCAATTCAATGCTACTGGTGCTTATAGACAGGTTCTCTAAATGGACGGAACTAGTGCCGCTACGCAGTGCGACAGCCGAATCGCTTAAAAAGGCGTTCAGGGAGCGGATAATTGCAAGGTATGGGGCCCCGAAGGTGGTCATAACGGACAATGAAGTGCAGTTTGCGAGTCGCATTTTTAAACATTTTCTGGCGGAGATGGGTATTAGACAGCAATTCACCGCACCCTATACGCCGCAAGAAAACCCGACGGAGCGAGCAAACAGGACGGTCAAAACTATGATTGCACAGTTCGCAGGGCAAGACCAAAGAACATGGGACGAGAAGTGGCCTGAGATCATGCTAGCCGTCAACTCCAGCGTATCAGAATCCACTGGATATACACCATCGTTTCTTACCCAAGGCAGGGAGCCACGACTACCGAGCGCCCTTTACGACAGAGAAACCCTAGGCCCCGGACGAGCCACGGAAACCCCGGATGAAAACGCCGAGAAACTCCACGAAATCTTCGAGATCGTAAGGCGAAATCTAGAGAAGGCCTACCAGGATCAAGCTAGGTATTACAACCTAAGGAGGAGGCAATGGACGCCGGAGGTGGGCGACGTAGTCTGTGCTAAGGAACACCACCTGTCCAAAGCTGTAGAAGGGTTCGCTGCAAAATTGGCCCCTAGGTACGACGGGCCCTACCAGGTCGTAGATTTCGTCTCACCGGTGATCTGCAAAATACGGAACGTTAATACAAAGAAAGAGCGGACCATCCATGTTAGCGAGCTTAAACAACAACAAACACAGAACGCAAGCGAGCAACCCGCAGACACCACGGAATATTAACAAAACGGCAGACACAAATTGCGAGGCACCTGGATTATGCGTCAGGCCGAAGCGAGAGTCATCCAGGATAACGCCAGGCAGCAAGGACACTCACAAGGATATGACACAGGGATAACATCAAGGATATTGCGAGGCAATTGGATTATGCGTCAGGCCTAAGCGAGAGTCATCCAAGAAACGCCAGGCAAAAAGGATACCACAAGGATACACCAACAAGGATCTACCGCACAGGGACTCCGACTCCGAGGCCACAGGATTCTGCGTCAGGCATCACGCTTGAGTCATCCCAGATTACGCCAGGGAGGAAAAAGTATGCGCGGAAGACCTATTCTACTTATCCCGAGGAAAGGGGGGAGACGGTACAGCTGTAGGGCTATACCGTAGCCAGCCGAACATCCCGGACAGAAAACAAGCACAAGAATCCAAGGGCAAGGAAGGGCATAGTTGCAGCATCTGGAAGGAAACAAATTAGAAACAAAAACACAAACACCGAAACTTGCTCTTACAAAAACAAAGATGCAAAATCACGATGAACTAGGGACGGGGGCGCCTCGATAAGGCGGTCGATTAGCACGGACGATAGTGCGATCGATGGGCACACGATATTTGGAAACATCATGGTGAGGTGAATATCGCAAGCGACCAAGTGGCAACGCCACCCCAGCGATATCTATAGCTGATGGGTGTCGATATCATGGGGAGTTCCGCTGTGTTATCGGGATCTGATGGAAGTCGATACCCAGTGTGCCCAGACGAACGAAGGCCCGCTGGTTATCGATAGCTGATGGGTGTCGATGACCAGTGGGACCAGATGGATGATCAGCGCGGGATCGCCAGATGGGCCCTGGAGTTGCAGCAGTACGACTTTGAGATAGCGTACAGGAAGGGACAGCTGAACGTGGTGGCAGACGCTCTTTCAAGGCAGCCATTGCCCGAAAAGCTCAGAAGCATAAAGGACACATCGGCGGCGGAAGCTTCAGCAGCGTGCAGCTGGTTTCGAGAGATGTGTGACAAGATAAGGACCCAACCGCAAAAGTACCCGGACTACGTTATGGAAGGCGATAGTCTGTACAGAAGCATACCACATAGAGCGGGCAGTGAGGATGTCGTTATATGGAAGATGTGCGTCCCGAGGGCTCTGCGAGAAACGGTGCTGAAAGAAAACCACGACTCACCAGCAGCTGGGCACGTAGGAAGCCGAAGGACAATAGCACGTCTGGCAGCCCGATACTACTGGCCAGGTATGCATAGAGACGCCAGAGCCCACGTAAGGAAATGCGAAACCTGCATGAGGTTCCAGCCAAATGCAGGCGGCGGGCAAAATGCTAACCCAAGTGCCAGAGGAACCGTGGGCCACAGTATGCGCGGACTTCGTTGGACCCCTACCGCGATCGAAGCACGGCAATTCAATGCTATTGGTGCTTATAGACAGGTTCTCTAAATGGACGGAACTAGTGCCGCTACGCAGTGCGACAGCCGAATCGCTTAAAAAGGCGTTCAGGGAGCGGATAATTGCAAGGTATGGGGCCCCGAAGGTGGTCATAACGGACAATGAAGTGCAGTTTGCGAGTCGCATTTTTAAAAATTTTCTGGCGGAGATGGGTATTAGACAGCAATTCACCGCACCCTATACGCCGCAAGAAAACCCGACGGAGCGAGCAAACAGGACGGTCAAAACTATGATTGCACAGTTCGCAGGGCAAGACCAAAGAACATGGGACGAGAAGTGGCCTGAGATCATGCTAGCCGTCAACTCCAGCGTATCAGAATCCACTGGATATACACCATCGTTTCTTACCCAAGGCAGGGAGCCACGACTACCGAGCGCCCTTTACGACAGAGAAACCCTAGGCCCCGGACGAGCCACGGAAACCCCGGATGAAAACGCCGAGAAACTCCACGAAATCTTCGAGATCGTAAGGCGAAATTTAGAGAAGGCCTCCCAGGATCAAGCTAGGTATTACAACCTAAGGAGGAGGCAATGGACGCCGGCGGTGGGCGACGTAGTCTGGGCTAAGGAACACCACCTGTCCAAAGCTGTAGAAGGGTTCGCTGCAAAATTGGCCCCTAGGTACGACGGGCCCTACCAGGTCGTAGATTTCGTCTCACCGGTGATCTGCAAAATACGGAACGTTAATACAAAGAAAGAGCGGACCATCCATGTTAGCGAGCTTAAACAACAACAAACACAGAACGCAAGCGAGCAACCCGCAGACACCACGGAATATTAACAAACCGGCAGACACAAATTGCGAGGCACCTGGATTATGCGTCAGGCCGAAGCGAGAGTCATCCAGGATAACGCCAGGCAGCAAGGACACTCACAAGGATATGGCACAGGGATAACATCAAGGATATTGCGAGGCAATTGGATTATGCGTCAGGCCTAAGCGAGAGTCATCCAAGAAACGCCAGGCAAAAAGGATACCACAAGGATACACCAACAAGGATCTACCGCACAGGGACTCCGACTCCGAGGCCACAGGATTCTGCGTCAGGCATCACGCTTGAGTCATCCCAGATTACGCCAGGGAGGAAAAAGTATGCGCGGAAGACCTATTCTACTTATCCCGAGGAAAGGGGGGAGACGGTACAGCTGTAGGGCTATACCGTAGCCAGCCGAACATCCCGGACAGAAAACAAGCACAAGAATCCAAGGGCAAGGAAGGGCATAGTTGCAGCATCTGGAAGGAAACAAATTAGAAACTAAAACACAAACACCGAAACTTGCACTTACAAAAACAAAGATGCAAAATCACGATGAACTAGGGACGGGGGCGCCTCGATAAGGCGGTCGATTAGCACGGACGATAGTGCGATCGATGGGCACACGATATTTGGAAACATCATGGTGAGGTGAATATCGCAAGCGACCAAGTGGCAACGCCACCCCAGCGATATCTATAGCTGATGGGTGTCGATATCATGGGGAGTTCCGCTGTGTTATCGGGATCTGATGGGTGTCGATACCCAGTGTGTCCAGACGAACGAAGGCCCGCTGGTTATCGATAGTTGATGGGTGTCGATGACCAGTGGGACCAGATGGATGATCAGCGCGGGAGAGTTGAAAGTTGCTGTAAGAGGACGACCGGCGCCGTAGAAACTCACGGAGTTGAAAGCGTCGAGGGAGCGTCGAGGGAAGCAACGAGGGAGCGCCGAGGGAACGAGCAGAATATCACAAGGACTCAAAGGCTTGCAAATGCAAGGAAACGCCGGAGAGTAGGAGCCAAATTTAAAATTTCCCGAAGTAAGGGGGAGTTGAATAACTCCCCACAAATTCCAGCAGCAAGAATATCAGATGGCCGGCCGCCTACCAGTTACGCGGCGAATTCGCGAAGTAGCGGTGCGGCGAAGAGAGTTTGGAGAACAAGGATAAGAATGAGAGTTTGGAGAATGAGAGTTTGGAGACCGAGAAGTGTAGAAGGAGAGAGTGAAGACTTCGAGGTCAGGAGAGAGAACTCTGCCAAAGAGGGTTTGGAGATCAAGGAGCTGAGAGTGAGAGAGTGGAGACTTCGCAGGCAGAGCCAGAATGCCGTGTGCAAAAGGGAAATAACGGAATAGCACCGGACTTTGGACTCTGCCGTGGACTTTGGACCGGTATTAAGAAGTGCCTCATCTCAGAGGCTGAGGCGCACAGGCGTTCCACATGCACTAGTGGAATCAGCGGAACGGCGGCAACATGCGGAACTGCGGTTGGAAGCCGGGCGTGAAGGACAAGTGGGTCAAACAGGATCCACGGACTTTGGACCCGGAGTGGAGAGATGCCGCGGAGAGAGCGCAAAGGGGAAATAACGGTACCCGGAAGCCCTATATAAGGCCGCCGGGCGCTGGAAACATTATCAGTCGATCACAAGGTGTCAACCCGTAAAGATCAGTCAAGATAACAAAGTGAACCAGTGCCAAGTAATCTACAAGTGAAACACAAGCCCAGTCGTCGGAAGCAGCGCCGTGGGAGCCTTCAAGGAGCAAGATCGCTACGTCGAGACGTTCGGGATTGGACCACCAGGAATCTCCGAATTGAGACACAGGTAGCTGAGGTCCAGAGGGCCTCACACGGCTAAGTCAAGGCGAACCGTTTCTACTCCTGTTACGACTAGTCCATTACGCTCCATTACGCATTAAGCTTGGCGTGTCTATCAGAGTTGAGCAGTGAAGTCCTGCGACAAGAGATCAAAAACTCGGGGCGAGAGCCATCTAAACCCAGGGTGCCTTGTTCAAAATACTCCTTTGTCGGGTCCCGGCGTAAGCCCAGTCCGTCAAGGGGAAGTCGAACAGGTCCTGGCGAGACCAGCCAGAAAGGGCGAACCGATTGTCATCTCAAGGCGCTGTCCTTGAGAAACCTAACGGTTCTACGAGCCCGGGATCGGCGTGTGTCCAAACCCCGAGTACCAGAAGCTACGCCACGTCCAGCCTCAGAACCAGCACCTCCTGGAGCGAGGCGCAGGACATCGTCAGCTACAGCACCAGCCAGAAGGGACACCGAGCTACGCGGAAACGTCACGGGCAACAAGCAAGAGGGTCAGACCAGGGTGGAACGTTCGTTTGCACTAGGCGTAAAAGCGAGGTGGAGCGCTAGGCAGATTCCTGGTATTACCTCGACTGTCAGCGCGATCCGAGCGAAACCCTAGTGGGACCATCCGGGACAGAGCCAGGGACAGGCGGTTGTGTGTCTATTGGCGTAGGCCTGTAGAACCCTATTCGAACCCGATAATTCTGTGCTTCTCGCTGATCTACTGAGCGGTCACGTTTATATAAATTTGGTGGGACGAACACACAACTTCTCTGAGCTAGCCGCACGAATCTCGTAGCGATCAGACATCAAAAATCAGTTCGTTACAACTTGTTTCCACCGCGTGAGTAAACCTGAGCGTACTTCTAGTCCGTGTATCTGCGGTGATGCTGTCAGTGCCTCTCCTATCAAGAAGTGTCCCGGGGTTAGAGTGGCCAAATCGTTTGGCCTGAAACAGATCAGAGTTAATGGTAACGAGTTTAGTATGGCTTCAATATCGACTGTAGCGGTTTCTTATTCTTCATGTGCCAGGGATGCTGATGCTATGGTTCTGACTAATAGATATTTTGCAGATTTTACTGCTGCTTCCCAAAGACCCCCAAAATGAGAAGATTTTTGTGGTATAAAACCGAAAAAGTGAATTTTAAAAAGTCTATTTAATCATGTGTGTAATCATTTTTCGTCACAAATGTTGATATCAGAACTGTTGAATGTGCGGTCGTCACTAGTTTTTTACCTCGTTAAGAGGTGTTTTTATTTTATAAACAATCAAAACAAAAAAAAAAGGAGAAGAAACAACAGCACTAACAATAAAATAAATTAAAACAAATAATTATCAGTAAAAACACTAAAACCCAAAACAAAACCAGCCACCGCAACAAACGTGCATGTGTAATAAGAAGCTACTTGAGAAGTCCCCGCAGTGAAGTTCACCTGGATGCCTTATAGTTTTTTTATTATTTGTCTGTTCAGTGTTTTATAAGAAAAAGAAATGAATAGTTACACGAAAGACGCGATGTTCAAAATATATATTATCCATAAATATTATTTTTAAGGGCACTAATTCCATATATATATATACATATAATTAACTTAATATTTATCTACAACACAAATGATCCAGAGCGTCGAGATCTCATCGCCAGGATATCAATAAGTAAGTTTCTATATTTGTTTACCTCTAAATATATGTATATGTGTACAACTGCACCATGATCACAACACATTTTGTCAACATTATGCACACTTACAAGAACTCTTTTTACAATAAATTTATAATGTGAAGCGAATCTCATAATGTGTTGGGAGAAACCAATTAAAAGGGGGGAGCTGGTAAACATGGAAGAAGGGGTAATGAACAGTGACATATCTTTTGACTGACGACAGCGACACTAGGGGATCGTATTGCGCGGCCCCCGACGATCCATTTTTCACACGAACGTGTGAAGGGGAAGGAATGTGGCCGAAACACAGCCCGATCGTGTTACGATCAAGCTACAGCTGAGCTTGTGGGGCAATGCAGACAAAGGACCGACGGACTTTACGAACTCTATCCATTTTTCAGGCACGATAAATTTATTCTCATTATGTTGGAGAGGAAGTGGCTTCCAAAGAAACCACCCCAAATACGGCGAGCTTAGCCGGCAGCCAGCGTGCCTGCTCAGGACGCAACTTCCTCGGCCCAAGTCCTTCTCAGGACTGGGGCACTAAGATGCCGACGTAACATATATTTTATTTTTGATAATAATTTTAACACCTTGCAACGGCTTGCGAGTATCGTGTTTTAACATTGTATTAAATTTATTTATTTTTTAACATTATACATTTTTACATTATTTATTTTTTGTATCTAAATATTCAAGTATTAAGCATACCGCTAGGTAATGCTATGGCTTGTAATTGCCTTAGTATTCTATTTTTCTCGTAAAATAAAATTACAAAATTAGGGATGCAGGTTCAGTTAAATGGTGAAAGTCTAGTTGCCTACATTCAAATATTGAATTTTCTTTAATAAACGCTTGAGCTCGTCCGTATGGTTAATTAATGGCATTTTCGAACGGTTTCCAAATAATCTTTGGTATTTCTTTGACTTCTCCAATGTAAGACAAAGCTAATGTTACATGATTTTCTAGCTGAATACTGTGTTGAGCAACCATAACCAAAACCAAAATTTATCATCAGTTCGAGAAGTATAATCTGACCTTAAAGTTATTATTCCTTGTTTAGGTAAATCTACTATCTCTATTTTTGAGTTGCTACACTGCACTCTAGCCTTAGAATTATTTTAAACCTTAAAAAGCCAACTACTTTTCTTTGGGTTGACCCAATATAACTTACTCTCTACAATCGATTTATACCTGCAAGTCGATGCCTTATTTGGTTTGAGAAATTTAATTTCACAACCATTGTCGCTAGCACTACTCCACATAATCTACATGCACTGTAATCATGCGGTCCTCCAATTTAACCGGAACTAGGATAATTTTATAAAGTACTGAAGCATGTTTTCCAAACAAAGGTCTTTTGTCATTAATTAAATTAATTTTGTAATATTAATTTAATATTTTTTTTATTCACAAATAAAATCTCTAGCCGTTAAATTTGCTATCGCCCTCTACTTTACTTCCAGACTTTAATTTGTCTAGTGGATAAATTTGGCTGATAGTTCTTTTAACTAAACCATCTTGCAATTTAATTTGTATCGCTTCCTTGTCTTTCCCTATTCGGACCTTAACTACTTTCCCTACCAACCACTTTGTTGAAAAGGAAGTCTGATCCCGCACTAAGACAATCTGTCCTTTTACTAAATTAGAACTATTCTTCTTGTAGCTGAATTAATATCAACTTTACAATTACCTCCGAAGTGACATATCTTGGTAATATCATTTTTTTAAATGTTCTGAGTTTCGAATTAAATTTTAGAAAAATCGGACTACTATATAATATAAAGCTCCCATAGGAACGATCGAAAAACTAAAGGGAAATTAATAGGAACAAAATTATAGCTTTGTTGTTTTTTATTGTATTCTCTTCTGTTTTGGAATATAAGTTTATTTTACTACTTTAGAATTTCGAATTAAATGTAACATAAATTGGATGACTATATTATATAGCTGCCATAGGAATAATCGATTAATTAATGTCAAAATACTCCGTAAACTGCAATAATTTTGTTTGTTGCAAATCTAAATTTAACATTTTTGTAATTTCAAATAGAATAGGAACGATCTGCAAGGGTATATGAACTTCGGCTGGCCGAAGTTAGCTTTCTTTCTTGTTTTTCATTGTATTCTCTTCTACTTTGGAATATAAGTTTATTTTACTATTTTAGAATTTCGAATTAAATTTAACATAAATTGGAGGACTATATTATATAGCTGCCATAGGAAGGATAGATCAATTAACGTCAAAATACTCCGTAAACTGATATAATTTGGTTTGTTGCCAAATCTAAATTTAACATTTTTGTAATTTCAAATAGAATAGGAACGATCTTCAAGGGTATATAAAGTTCAGCTGGCCGAAGCTAGCTTCCTTTCTTGTTTCCTTTTAAATACCGATATTTATCCAACTCGTTAAAATTAGTAGTTGTTTCTACTATCGTCTTTTTTCGATTAAACTTTTGACATCCAGAGACAATCCACCAGAAATCGGTTTTTTGTGAGAATGTGAGCATATAGATCTGCCTTAATTATCAGATCTACACGACCCGGCTTATTAAAGTCCGGGTCAGCCAAATTGTACTTCTCATACTTTGACTTGTCAACACTAACTGTGCTGACTGGGAGAGCCTTCATTAATTTTGGAAGTATTAGTGCTTCAGCTCTAATCGTTTTTTGGGAATTATTTCGTTTAATTGAAAGATATACGTTGTGCTTCGAGATGCACTTTCCCGTGGACGATACTCCACTGATCTCAGATCAGAATTTGAATGCGTGCTGTAGCTAGCAACGCTTGTATTTACTTTTTCATTATTTTTTTCAATTTTTTGGTCTGCTTTAGACTTTATAGAAATGTGTAGCATACTGTGATGATTTTTTTTACAAATCGAACATGAAATGTCACCTTGACATTTCTTATTATATGAGTGTGATGGTGAATAGATCACGCTAAGTGGTTTGTAAGACCACATTCAATTGGGTTGATAGAAAAATAACCAAATATTTCACAAAGAGAATTTACGCTTTATTCATGTTGGAAGCTCGTGGCTAGGAGAGAGAGAAAAGCCAAGAAATCGAGAGACCAGACCATCTCAAAAAGAAATATCTTATATACTATAGAAAATACCAAAATTATTGTTAATAGTTATGAGGTTCCTCAACATCCCGGCCCACCCTGAAACTAAGTTTCTGAGTTAGGCAGAATGGCAATTTTGGAAATGAGTCTGACAAGTTCTCCTGATGAAGTTCGCAGCTTTACGGAGCGCACCAGCCCGTCCTTGCCTGGATAGACTTCAATCACGCGCGCCAGAGTCCAAGCGGCGGGGGGTGTGTTTGAGTCCTTGATGATCGCCATATCCCCAGTAGCAACGTTCTTCCTTTCCGTATTCCACTTAGGGCGCTGTTGAAGTGTAGTGAGGTACTCCTGATGCCATCTCTTCCAAAAGCCTTGTAGCATGGCCTGTACATTTTGCCAGTAATCCAGTCGGTTAACTGCTATGTGTCCAAGATCGCCCTCTGGATCTGAAGTATAGCCTTATGCTGCTGCGACAGGACGAGCTTAAGCATATCGTCTAACACCTTCTTTGCTCCCACGAAGTTGCGACCGTTGTCGCTGAAGATGTGGGTACATTTGCCTCGACGGGAGATAAAGCGACGAAGTGCAGCGAGAAATGTCTCCGTGCTGAGATCTGTAGCCAACTCCAGGTGAATTGCGGAGGTCACTAGGCAGACAAATAGGCAGATGTATCCTTTTTCTTTTCTTGGATTCCGTCCCTTGTGCACTTTGAGCAGAAGCGGTCCGGCATAGTCGCATCCAGTATTTTCAAATGGGTATGCTTGACGTACCCGAACAGCTGGCAAGTCCGCCATGTATTGCTCAGTTGTTTTGTGGCGTTGCCGAAAACATTTCTGACAAGCATGTGTAAGCTTGCGAATCATGTTGCGTGCGCCAACTATCCAATATTGTTGGCGAACGATGACGAAAAGTGCTGACACACCTGGATGAAGATGTATCCTGTGCTCGTGCTCCAAAATAAGCAGAGAAATGCGATGATGTTTCGGCAGAATAATTGGATGCTTGACTTCTTCCGGTAGTAGCGAGTTTGAGAGGTGCCCACCTACACGAAGCAGGCCGTTCTTACAAACTATGGGTGAAAGTGTTCGAAGTGTTGACGAATTTGCCACAGCTTTTCCCCTTTGCAAGAGGTGTAGATCGGATGAGAAGATTCCTTGAGCCTGCCTTAGGCAGTAAATGCGGGCCTCGCTGATTTCTTCAAATATAAGTGTGAGGTTTGACGGAATCCTTTTCTTCATTCTGCTTCGATTTATAAAGCGTAGAACATAAGCAGTGCAGCGAATCAGCTTGGTCCAGGAAGAAACTCGAAGCGATAGACACTCAATCGAGGACGCTTCAGGTTCAATACGGCTGTATAGTGAAGACGATTTCAGCCCATCCATCATGGTCGTGTCCAAAATTGTCAAAGCGCAATCGGCAGGGTTATCCTTTGAGCCAACGTGATGCCATGCGCTGCGTGGTATGACATCCAGGATCTCCGAAGTACGGTTGGCGATAAAGGTTTTCAGCTTTGATGGGGTGTGCGACAGCCACGAAAGGACAATAGTAGAATCGCACCAAGCATGCACAACTATGTCCTTGTGATGCAAGCCTTCTTTAACAGCACGGAGAAGGCGAGTGAGCAGCAGCGCTCCGCAGAGTTCAAGCCGAGGAAGACTTTGTTGCTTTAGTGGCGCATCGCGTGTTTTAGCTGCCATAAGTGACACCAAGCATGTGCCGTCAGCGTTGCTTACACGGCTGTATACGACAGCGGCATATGCCTTTATAGAGGCGTCTGAAAATCCGTGTAATTCGATTTTTCCCAATTCGTTGGGTACATAACGTGGAATCCTTAGGCTTGTTATGTAGTTGATATCATCGCGACAGGTCAGCCACCACTCAGCCAGCTTCGGTGGGAGTTTTGAATACCAGTCCAGGTCAAGTAGCCAGAGTTCTTGGAAAAGGATCTTGAACTGTACTACCACTGGCGCCAGAATACCTAGAGGATCAAAAATTCGTGAGACATCCGACAATACTTGCCGCTAGTAGCTTCTGGCTCCGTAGAAAGTGACGCTTTGTAGGACAGGACGTCGTCTTGGGGATTCCACTGCATTCCTAAAACCTTAACCACACTGGTTATTGGGAGCTCGTCTTGTCTGGTGTGGCTGATGCGGCTGCTGTTAGACACCCATTTGCCAAGCTCAAGCTTAGCCTTGGACTTCAGCTGGATGAGTTCGTCGCGGCGGCTAATTAATTCGTCTTCAGTTTCAGCGCCGGTGAGGACATCGTCTACGTAAAAGTCCTCAAGCACAATTTTTGATGCTGTGGGAAACTCATCCTGGTGGTCTCGCGCTAGTTGTTCCAGTACCCTGACAGCAAGAAACGGTGCACAGCTTGTTCCATAGGTAACTGTGCAGAGTTCAAAGTGTTGAAGAGGATCATTCGGAGCATCTCTCCATACGATCCGTTGAAAGTTGCGGTGCTTAGGGGCAACCCAGATCTGGCGAAACATTTTGACTATGTCAGCCGAAAACACAAACTTGTGCATTCGAAAGCGAAGGCATACATGAAAAAGATTACGTTGAATGCTGGGTCCGATGTGTAAGGCGTCATTTAGAGCGTTGCCGTTTACGTCTTCAAATGACCCGTCAAATACCACGCGCAGCTTCTTTCCTAGGAGTGGGTGGTGTGGCATGTAAAACGTTTTGGCTGATGTGCTGCATTCTTCTGGGGCCAGCTTACGCATATGACCTAGGCTTAGATATTCGTTCATAAATTTTGAATATTGCTTGCGTAGCTCCGTATCACGCTGTAGGCGACGTTCCACAGCATAGAAGCGTGAGACTGCGCCCTGCAGGCTGTCTCCGAACTCTTGGCATTCCTGTTTGAAAGGCAGTTCAACGATGTATTTGCCGTCTGGGTCTCGGGAATGTGTGGTCAGAAAGTGCTGCTCCACCCTTTCGTGCGAATTGTCCTGTTGAGTTTGCTCAGTGTTATCCTCGATCTCCCAAAAGCGTTGAAGAGAGGCGTTTATGTCAACAGTAGTCATAAGCGTGTTGGCGGTTACTGGGTGCGGCATTGCAACGGAAGTGATTATCCATCAAAAGTTCGAGCTGATGGCAATAATATTTCCATCGGCGTCATATTTTCTGTCACCTGACAGAACGGACCAAATTTGTTCATTTCCCAGTAAAATGTCTACAGGTGAAGATGTGTTAAACGAAGTATCGGCTAACTGGAGTCCATCGTAGATCCTTAAAGCTGCTTCGTCAATGTCGTCCCGTTGAAGTGATGATGTGATTTTGCCCAGCACATGGGCTGCGACAACAATCGTATGCAGTGACACCATTGATTTGATGTGCAATGTTGACAATCCTCTAGCAGTTTCGGCCTTGACGGAAGATATTCCGGAAACTAGTATTCTTGAGGGTGAACGTGCGAGCCCAAGTGCGTTGACGCATCGTTCAGAAACGTAGGATAGCTCAGAGCCGCTATCCAAAAGCACACGGCAAATTGTGTAAGTACCTTTAGAGTTTTGGACATACACCAAAGCTGTGGGCAATGTGCTTCTTTTGAGTCCCGATGACTGTGTTAATGAGGTGCTGTTTTGCGTCTGGGCGACCGAAGTTGAGCTACATCCAGAAGTTTGAGGACTGGCCTGTGCAGTGTCCGCAGGAGCAATTGTCATGGAACCCATGTTTTCAGGATGTACAAGAGAATGAAGACGCCCATTGCAGTGCTTGCACGAATGTTTTGATTGACATTGTGAAGATCGGTGGCCAGGGCGTAGACAATTGAAGCAAAGCGACTTTCCTTTCACAAAGGAACGCCGATGTTCGATGTTCAGATTTTGAAATTGAGAGCATTTATACAGCTGATGGTCACCAGAGCCACACTTGCCACAATTGCCACGGTTCACTGCAACAAGTGTGCGCTTCGCTTTGACAGGCTTGTCCGTGTGGCTGCCGGGATCTAGTTTGATTGCCGATGTAGCTTGGCTTAATTCAAAATCCTCGCAACGATCATCAAGGAATTTAAACAGGTCTGTAACGGTTGGCGTCGCAGAGCTTCTGGTGTCCTCTATCCACTTCCTTCTAGAGTCGGGATCAATTTTAGCCAGCACAAGATGATTCACCCAGCAGTCACGGGTGGTCTCCCCTACTGCATCTAGCCCACGAATGATTTCATTGGCGCCATCAGTAAGTTTGCGTAGATTAGATACCTCGCCGTTGGGGGCAGCAGCCAGTCCCATGAAAGTGTCCAGTAAGGAGTTCACGATATGCCTTGGGCGGTCATAGCGTTCATTCAGGCGTTCCCATCCTGAATCGTAAGCTGATTCCGTAATGGACATGTGGCTGAGAAGATTGGCTGCTTAAACAAATATGAAAGACTTAAGGTAGTGAAACTTTTGAATCTTTCCCAGATGAGTCTTGTTGTGGACAGTGCTTTCGTAAATGTCCTTAAAGGCTGGCCATTCCTTGTAGTCTCCACCAAAGGGTTTGATGTGGATTTTCGGCAAGGGGTTTTCAGTTAAAGAAACTGCAGCAGGCGGCGGCGTGGCCAAGGTAGGTGTTCGGTTCTCAGAAAGTCGCTGAAAGAACTCACTTTGCTGTTGCAGCAATGTGGCCATGTTGTGATCCGCTTGAGGTATGGCGCTTGGCTGAAGTTCGCTCTTTAACGACGCGAACAAAGTAAGCGCGTGCAGGTACTTCTCCTCATACACTTGGAAGTCTTCGCTAGGATCCTCGAAACCCTCCACGCTGTCGTACAAGTGCATTTCGTCAGTGATCTCCTCAAGGCTCCTGAATCCTTGATTTAGCCGTGTCAGCATGGCATCGACTCCGGAGTAAGTACACTGTGGAGGTGGATTCTCGATGTAATTGACCAAGCGAGTTACGGTTGCCTTTAGCCGACCACGTGCTTGGGTAAGTCGTTTCAGCGTCTGTTGCTCCATGGTGTACAGATTCAGTTATGCAGATGCGGAAGTATCCGGCTCTCGAAGGACCAGAAATGATGGTGAATAGATCACGCTAAGTGGTTTGTAAGACCACTTTCAATTGAATTGATAGAAAAATAACCAAATATTTCACAAAGAGAATTTACGCTTTATTCATGTTGGAAGCTCGTGGCTAAGAGAGAGAGAAAAGTCAAGAAATCGAGAGACCAGACCATCTCAAAAAGAAATATCTTATATACTATAGAAAATACCAAAATTATTGTTAATAGTTATGAGGTTCCTCAACAGAGTGCTTAAGGCACTTACACAAATGTGCCTTTTTTACTTTTTCCATCCGTTCAGATGGATTCAAAGCCTTAAATACTTGACACTGAAGTATCAAATGACACGTACTTTTGCACATAGGGCAACTGTTAGTAGACAACTCTTTCATATTGCTACTGAACACTTTTTTAACAGGTTTTTCATCCTGAACTGAGCTAATCGAACTGAGTCGTTGCTCAAGAAATTCAATGACATCGAACAATGCTTGAATTTCTTTAGTTTTTTAAAATGGCTCTCATATAGTTGCAGAGCTTTTTTGTTTAATTTTCGTATTATTATTTGTGCAAAAACTATATTAACCTCGACAGAAATTTGTGCCTATAATTTTATCATGTGAATTGACTCATTAATAGTGTCAATAAACATTCTTAACTGCTGAACTGATTCCACATTCATATTTTGGAGATCAAGAAGGCGATTCAATTGATCAGAAAATATTTTCCTTTTATTTTATTTGGTTAACAATTCCCAAGCGACCTCATAATTTTCCCTTGATCCCAATAATAAGTGAGAAACCACATTCCTGGCGTCTCCCTTAAGTGAGATTGTAAGGTAATTACATTTTAAGATAGGACATGAAATAAGTCCCAATCTTTGGAATCTCCATAAAATGTGGGCACCTGAATTTTCGACAGCGTTGGCAAATCATCATATTTATGATTTCTACCTTTTTTGGCACAATTTCATCAAGTTTTTTTCTCATGTCTTTGGTGACCATTGAAATATCGAACTCTAATTCGTCCAATATATCATTATAATGTTTAACAGTGACATGTGTAGTACTGACCTGCATTAAGACAACTAGCTTATCCTAATAAAAATTAAGCTTCCCAATCCTGATTTCAAAAGTTTTAATTTTGTCATTTTTAATGTCCTTAAATGTATCTTTTAAATATTTATTTAACTGCTCTACCGCAATATCTAATTGGCTTTCGCAGTTAAAATTTGTATCTACATTCTGCTCTTTTAAATTTTCATTCGGACTTATCGGACTCAGATAAAACTTTGTCTATTCTGACTTTTATTCTATTAAACATAGCTATCACTTGCTCGTAATGATTTTTAGTGAAGTAGTCATGTTTGACTACTTCAATGTGAATCAGAGCTTTGTGATTTTCAAAACACTCAGCCTGCAGCTCATCGAATTTTTTCAAATATTCGAATGATAAGCTTGGGAACTCTTCAAGCGCCTTACTGGCGTTTGTAATCTCCAACTGCCTTCTAATATAATAATAATAATAATACTATATAGGGGAGAGGTCTGTAGGTTGGTACACCTTTTGTTTTTTATCTGCCATTTCGACAATCGCTTATTAAACTTCACGCATTATGTACCAATCAATAGATTAATCTTTTAACTTCAAAGAAAACAAAAAAAAGAAAATTTTTTTTAGGGCAAAACTAAAAAGTAATTTCTTTTAAAAAGTGCCAAAAAACGACATTTTGAAAAATAGGTCTGGTAAGTTGGGACACTTTTAAAAATGAATAAAACTCTCACCAAAAGTACTTAACTTAAAAAACTTATTTATTTATGTTAATTTAATAAATTTGAGTTCTATTTAACTTATTTCCCGTCCATTTCTAAAGAACTTTGATCAAATAACAAATAAATTTAAAATGATCTTTGAACGATCTCATTTCCCTAATTTCAGAGAAATTTACTCTGCAGAAAGCGACCTCTGTTGGTCTGAGGTATGCCTACGGGTGCCTAAACTTAGACGCTCAAAGTGTCCCAACTTAAAAAAATGGGTAGTTTTCAAAAAAAAATTAATCCCTTTTTTTCTGACTGTCAAATTAATCTGATTCTTTTTTTAATTTGTCAACAGATAAATTACTAATGTTTTAAAACTTTTACCAATTTATTTTAAGCACGTTTTTAATGTTTTATAGAATTTTGAAAAAAGGACTACAAAAAAATGTTGAGAAAATAGAGTGTCCCAACTTACAGACAGTCCCAACCTACAAACCTCTCCCCTAATAATTAGAAAATTTTTTTTTTGACCCCGCTTTTTTAAAATATACTTTCCTTTCTTTTTTTTTATTGTGCATAAACATTTCAGATTCTGGTAAATAACGATCCGTCCCGGGGCGCAAGCGTGGCAGAGTCGCGTCGCTGTCGTTACAAGGACTAACAATCTCTTGTTCCATGGTGGTTTTCTGCAGGACATTTATAATGAGGGCTTGTTTAGCTTAGGATAAATATATAGGTCTAGGTATATAAAATGTAATCTTAGAGTCGGGCAGCAGCTTACAAATCTCCTATCAGTGAATCAGGGCTAATATGCTAACAATGGTTGTTTACAAATACTTGGCGCCGTCGTCTCAACTCCTTCGGCTGGATCTGGAATGCACGGGCTTCCTGCTTCTTCGTGGTCATCGTCTTCGAATTCGCTGTTTCCTGGAGAGGATGGAGAATGGAAAGCATTTAAATCTGTGATACTGGCTAATCGCCCCATTTGTTTGCCGGGGAGGCATAGCCGCACGATATTGGGAGAGGTGAAGGCCACAACTGTATATGGTCCATCAAACTTGGGTGCTAACTTAGCCGCAAAGCCCTCGGACGCCTTTGAAAGGTGGTGTGGGCGCACGAAAACCAATGATCCCATGGCCGGACGCAAGTACCTGCTAGATAGGTTCGGAACGCTTTGCTAGGGAATTGGGTGCCATTATCGCACACCATTTTCTTCGGCGCCCCGAAGTGGCTGAGCACACGTTCACGAAAGGCTCGGATCAGGGTCTTTGAGGCTGCCTTACGCAGTGGTATCAGTTCGATCCATTTAGTGAACGAATCGAATAAAACTAGCAACATAATGTTTTCTTGTTTCGAGCGGGGCAGCGAGCCTACGAAGTCAGCGCACAGTACAGCGAATGGTTCCTCGATCTGCCTCGTGAGCATCATTGCCTTCGTTGGCATAAGACACATTTTCGTATATATGACCTTACATCGCAGAACATGCCCGGCCAGTAATATTTCTAAGAGATACGGAGAATGGTATTCCGTACCCCTTAATGGCCGGTGATAACGTTGAAACAATAGCCTTTGACGTAACACCTCAGCTTTCGAATTCCCCTCGGCTGCGTCTAATTTGCGGCTCATGTAGGCTATCACCCGTTCCGTCCCTTGATTGTTTGGGTCAAATCTCCGCCAGTCCCGTAGTTACTAGCGTCAGTTTGAAGAGTCATCTTATCAGTGAAATCCGGACATGGTAACACGGGTGCATCGGTCAGCGCACGGGTCCTGGTTAGCGCATCTCTGGTCAGCGTGCTCCTGGTTTGAGTTAGGTCCTTAATAGTGGCGCTCAACGGATTGTCCTCCCTTGTTGCAGCTCATGCTTCATAATTCCGCTGGATTGAGTGTCGACGGAAGTCGCATCGTCGTGTCTATACTACATAGGAAATCTAATCTTAAAATCAGATGTTCTAGCATGGATGGCATGACGAGCAGCGGTACTTCGAGAAAGTCATGCACGAGCGTGATCCTGGCAACGCGAGGACTCGATCCGTTTATAGGCTGGATTTCCCTAAATACAGATACGGAAACTTAAATGATGGAAATATTCAAATCACTGGAATAAACAATAAAATCGGTAAAAGATTGGTAACCATTTTAAATGTTTTAAACTGCAAGGAAAAGGTGAACTCTACAAAATATCGAGAATATGCCTCAAGAACGGCATCACTTTTAGAGGAATTGTATCTATTAAAGAAATTGACCGCGACAGTATATAATAAATAAATAATCAAATACCATTTTTTTTCTTTCCAAAGAAGCGCAGGAATCGCTAAAATAAATTTTATAATAAATACAGATTGCTGAATACATTTAAGGCATCAAGATTGGGGGAAAATGAGGATCTCTTTAATATGTTGGCTGCCTCTAATGATCCTCTTACTTCCGCATTGCTGCATGTTAAGTCAAAAAAAGAGTTTGAATCTAGTAATTATAGTCCAGAAATGTTAGGACTAATGGATTTACCAAATTTAATAATTGGGACCATTTTTTAAAAAAACATCAAGTATAAACAAACTTTTTTTTTTTTAAAACCTAATTAAACAAAATTTTTTTTAATATTTTTTAAAAATTATAACATAAAAACCAAAACAAAGCAAAGACTTATAAAAAAAATTTTGCCGGAAAAAATGGATGTGTTTATAAATTTTGATTTTGTCGATTTGTAAGTACGCCTCTGCCACGCCCACTCCATGTCTTAAACATCTATTTTAAAGACAGACCAATTATCTGTAATTTGCCGTTTACATCATTCATTTAAATCTATTGGTTCAAAAGTTATGATTTTTTTAAAGTCAAATTGCGGCACTGTGCGTCGCTCTCTTGACAACCACTCTCTGGGTTTCGCTCTCTCGACAGGCTTCAGCAAAATGCGAGAAGTTAGAAGTTATGCTAAAATGAATACCCTAACCTCTAAAACTTTAGGCACGTCGCACCGCAATGTTCAATGTTTAAGTGCGTTTTTCTCGAAACCACGTTTTGAAAATCAGTGTTCATTTCTAAACGACTTAACCAATCGTTTTCGAATTTATCGCATATTTTTCTGCAAAAAATAGCCGCTCCCTGGAAAGCGTTTTTTTTTTTTTACTATAAATGTTTTTCTAAGCCCAAAGTATAATTTTTTAGCTGAAAAACTAGTTTTTGACTTTGGAAGATTAAAAAAATTCTTAAAAATACAAACTGTACAAACTGGCTTCCCAGGGGCGGGCTTTTTTAATTCTTTAGCGAAATGTAAAAACGACATGAAAATTCGCAAAACACTTTTATTAATAGTGTTTCAGCAATCGCTTTGTCACCGATATATTAGCCAATAGTATCGGCGTTAAAAATTAATGGATGTTAGTTAAATGACACTTATACAAAAGGTTTGAATTAAATCCATCTAACCAGTTCCCGTCTAACCAAGTCAGATGGATTATGTTCGGATTCACCATGCGACCAATTGGCTGCCTCTGTGGACTGGGTAATCTTCGTTACCCGGTTGGCAACGAACGTTGTCCACTGGCATGCTGGTTTGGCTAGCCATGTCAGCACGATTGTGGAATAGGTCCAACGATGGAGTTTTGAGAACAGCATCGGTGTATTATAGAGAATGGATTCGGCCATCGCGGAAAGCAGCAAAGCTCCACACAGCTCTAGCTTGGGAAGCGACACAGTTTGAGTGGCGCAACGCGTGTCTTGGCTGTGAGAAGATGTCGTATGCCCCATTTCTACGCGCACAATTATCGCAGCACCAGAAGCTTTTTGAGGGGCGCCACAAAATCTGTTATGCTCTTCTTGAAATTCTGGGCGAAAGAAAACCCATCATGGAATTCTGACCTAATCTGGGACCGAGTAACCTTGAAGAGATTTGCGCCAACTTTGGCACAGCTCAATTGAAAATTCATTGTTCCACCCTAGCTCCTGAAGCCTAATGTCTTGCATAAAGATTTTGACAACCACAACAAATAGAGCTAGCCAGCCTGCTGGATCTGGGGGAGATTTCCGTAGTCAAACTGGTGGGACGAAGAAAAATTCATTGGACGTAGCTTTCCAACGGTCGCCGAGAGATTAGACTGTACTTTCAGTGTCGATCGCGAGGAAGTCAGTGTTCAAAAGATGATTTTCTTAATACAAAGCCCGCGGAATCTAGGAATTTGTAGCTTCCACACAATGAGCTGAGCGTCCTCTGCGGACTCATCAATAACATCATCGAAATACAATAATAATTGCGAATGATATTGTACGCTCTTCAATAACATCATCGAAATACATATAATTGCGAATGATATTGTTCGCTCTTTGATAACTCAGTTGTACGTCTGCCGCCAGCTGTTGCAGTACTCTAATCGCCAGGAAGGCTATACAGTTGACACCAAGCGTTGCCGTCTTGTGCTCAAAATCTCGAATATAACCCTCGCTGTTTCAGAATAAAATGCGTTGGGAAAGGGTATGTCTTGGATCTACCCAGATTTGTCGATACATATTCTCGATATCTGCAATATAGACGTATCGGTAATAACGCCATTTGGAATGTTAAGTCGGACTGTAAGACTGGGCCAGCATGAAGGATATAAATTAGGCTGACCAAGCTTGGTGGTCGTACGTTCCGTCTGTAACGCAAAGGATCAGGATCGCGTGGAAAAGGCGAAATCGTATTTTGCCTTGACGCAGGCACTGGTCCTGTTAGGATTGAGGCGAAAATTGTCTCTTGACCAAGAGCCACAGATTTTCGGTCGGGTACCGCTTAGTCTCCTTAGAATGGATGGGAGTATATCGGTCCCGATCAGAATATCTATTTGCGCGCTCTCGTAAAACTTGGGATCCGCTAAAGGAAGTTCGCGAAGGTCTCGGAGATCTTCCTGAAGATTCCTGCGGAATCGGACAGTAAGGAAGATTTCTCGCTATTTGCAGAAGAACGTAGGCAGTCGTACTGAACTGCTAGCTAGGCCGGTTTGGTGAAGAAGAAATAAACTGACAGAGTTTTTTGGATTCAGCGGATACTATCTGATTTAAGCCTGAAACCTGAGCTTGAGGCAACTTAATTAAGTTGAAAAGCCGCTCAGTGATAAAGGTTGCCTCTGAACCTGAATCTATTAGTGCACGAACCTTGAAATTTAAACCCAGGTGACAAATGTCGATTAGGGCAAGCAAAACCGATCAATTCTCTGTTGCAAAGTAATTTTGCACAGTGGAGTCCGTAGCAACGATAGCCTTGGGAACGGGTGTAATTGGTCTTGATCTGGGTGACGGAGTCGGATGGGAAGGCGTTGGGTGTAAGTTCCCTTGTGCGTGGGATGGCGGGCGCGGCTCGTAAAACAGTTCTGAGTGATTTCACAACCACGCAGCTGATGTCCTAGCGTGGAACAGTTCAGGCATAGCCTTTTTTTATGTAAACGAACCGCTCTTAACAGACATCCGGAGAAACCGGGGGCATGTACGTACGGGATGGTTTCCCGTTTACACAAATCGCATCCTATAGGTCTGGGTGCTACCCTTGCCTCGTAGGAATTTATCTTCCAAGACGCAGAATTAGAAGTCGCTGCTCTGGGCTGAGACTGACTAGGGCCTGACTAGGTCATCTATGGCTCCTAGTGTCCGTTGACGATCAGTTAGGAACGCATTAAGTTCTTGCCAAGTAGGAATATTGGTCTTGTCGTGTAACGACTGCTCGAGCCGAGCACAGGTAAACCAGAAGACAATCCCAACTTTTAATATTGATTCCGCGCATTTCTAGCTGTTCAAGATTCCTGAGAGACTGTCTACACATTAAATAATATTTTAGTTGGCTGTTTATTAACCATCGTTTGTTTTCGAAAAGCTCAGGTTTAGGTTAACCCAAGCTGAGCGGAAACCATCATTAGGATACTATGGTGTGTGCGTCGCCACTTGTTTTGGCGTTAAGGTAGAATAAATTTTCGACTGGTGTCAAAAATACCTCTGCGTTTATTCAGGATGGTTTGAAGTATTTACTAACAATGATTTCAATCAATATATTTAAAGAAACACAAAGTATAAACTGAGCTTGGCTTGTGAGCGTCTGTCTCCTTTGACGTTGCCAATCGAACTGCTTTATTTTTGACAACTCGGCCTTTCCTGATGAGAGTTAGTCTTGTGCTGAGTAATCGTAGTCTCATCGTTGATATCCAGATCTGGGATTAAAGCACACCACGGCTTCATGTGATCAATGGATACTACGTTGTTGTATCGTCTTTGAGAAACAGAATGATCTGGAAGGTCCTCAATTATGTATCGGCCGTTTCCAAGAATATTAGTAACAATATAAGGTCCTTTGAAAGCTGGATCCAATTTATGTGTCTCTCCTGTAGCGGCTGGAACAAAGTGAATCGTAACCAGATCATCCACACTGAATTTCTTTGGAGAAATATATTTGGCATCATATCGGATCTTCAATTTTTGCTGCTCCGTTTTTATATTTTGTTCTGCTTGCTGGAGATTTAGTTCAACATTAACTTCTGGCTCGTATTCCTGAGTTAATGCTTGAATTAGAAAATTTTTGGAAACATCTCGTGGTTTGAAGTTGAAGACCAGATCATTTGTGGTAAACTTTATAGTGGAATTGATGTTTGTATTCATGCTCCGCTTAATGTTCCCTATGTTTTGATCCCAATCCTTATCGATGGCAGTGCTCGTTTTTAACGCACTCAGTAAAGTTTTATTTACTCTTTCAACCTGGCCATTAGCGCGGGGCGTGCGAACTGCTGTTTTGATGTGCTGGATTTCATTTTCATTTATAAAACTGTCGAACTCCTTTGATGTGAACGATGTACCCCTATCCAAAACTAGGCGTACAGGTTGCCCAAAACGGAAATAATTTGTTTTAAAGCTTTAATTACAGGGGTCGTTTTTGTATTGCGTGTGGGTATTACAAAGGTGTATTTCGTAAAAGCACACACAACCACGAGTATGTGACAATTTCCGTTTTTACTTTTTATGAATGACCCAATGTGATCAATGTTAATTGTTTGGAACGAAATGGGGACTACTTCTTGCAAGTGTGGTTCACCATCAAATTTTCCACCATTTACCTTATTCACACAGCATTCTGGGCATGTCGCAATGTAGGACTTGATATATCCGCGGATCCTTGGGAACCTGAAATATTTCCTCAACCTCTCCCGTCGACGTAAGGATTTTCTCTCCAGGCCAATGTTTGCATTTAAAGTCGAATTCTTGTAGACGCAGCCACCAGCGTGCGATTGGAGGTTGTAATGCAGTCGATTCCTTGAGGGTTGCCACAGCGTTGCAATCAGTCACCACTACGAACTCTGATCCAACGAGATAAATACGGAATCTTTTCAATGACTCGGTATTAGCTAGTACTTCCAGCGCGTAACTTGAGTAGCGACTCTCAGCTTCCGAACAAAGCCTGCTGAAAATTAATACTGGCATAAGTCCTTATTCCTCTTCTTCTTCTTGTAGTAGAAGTCCTGCGATTCCTTGTGTGAACAGCGCCTAATTCGCATCCCTATCGATATCCCGATACTGTTGGGAAACGCCTAGCTGGTAGTGTTGCCAAGAGACAGGGAGAGCTATATGAGAATGGAAGGAGAACAACGTGTGCAGAGCGTTTTATAGTTTTAATTCCGAATGTAATATCCTACTCAATTATCTACATATTAATAAACCTACATACCACTCGAAAAGCTACCCTTCACAGTTCAGAAGTGGGATAGTTGAGGTTGGATATGCGAGGAGCGGAAAAGTTATGCTAGAGTTCCAGGAAAAGCAGCAAGAATCGTCGGCGTGGAAAGTTTGCAATGGGATGTGTTCCCAAAGGTGACAAAGGAAATTGCGAATAACGGATGTGTTCCATTTTTATGTGGCAGACGGATTCAAGGCAGAAAGATCGGGAATCTATGTGAACCCGTGGAACCAAGCAAACAGATCGGGAATCTATGTGAACCCGTGGAAACAGAGCAGAGAGATCGGGAAACTTAGTGAACCCGGGGGAGCAAAGCAGACGGACAGGATTCTTAGTGAGCCTGTGACCGCAGAAGTCTCTAGAAGCCAGAGAACATACACACATACATAGGAGTTGTGTGTATTGGTGAATTTCACAAGCGCATGCAAGCCTTGCGAGGTACAGCTAGTAGTCACGTTCGTTCGCGAGGTAGTTATTGTTGTCACGTTCGCACAAAAAAACTGACAATCTAGCTAAAACTAAAATTCGAAAATAATGCCAAAAATAGCGGATCTTAAAGGCGACGAGTTAATGTTCCTGCTACGATCGAGAAACGTGTCAGTTTCCGGCACAAGAGCCGAATTGGTTCAAAGGCTTATAGATTTTGAACAATGGGAAGACGTAGAGCTACCAGCAGCGGTGGGGCTCACCATGCAGCAAGAAGGAGCGATATCAGCGCAGTCAGCGGCAATTTCTCAATTGCAGAACGAGATGAAGGAGCTAAAAGGAATGTTAGCTCAATTAGTGACCCTTCGAATGGGCAATGCAACACCAGCAGAAGCACCAACTCAGCAGCACATCATCGATTTGGGCATCGACGAAAGCAGCAACGAAAGGAGTATTCCTGCACAAGTTATTAGCAACGTAAGGCAAGCGTCAGTCAAGAAAATCGTCAACACCTTGCCAGAGTATGATCCCAGCGACGACAGCGCTATATCAGTCAACCAGTTCATCGATCGCGTCAACAAGGTGGTTGATGCTTATCAGTGGGACGAGAAGTTCCTATTGCTCGCCATTTATACACGACTAAAAGGTCCAGCCAAGATGTGGCTAAATTCATACCCCATTCTACACACAACATGGACAAACTTCGCCGAAGCTATTCAGGACGAGTTCGGCGCAAACCCAGACGAAGCTGCAGTGCATTTCAACATGGCCAACGCAACCGGGCGATCAAAGGAGACGGTAAAGGAGTACAGTTTCAAGATGTCCGCCCTTAGGGTGCGGTACAAGCTCAGCGAAGCAGCGGTTATAAGATACGACCGCTCAGGTCAACAGCATCGAGAATTGCAAAACAGTATTGCAGCCATTCACTTCTCGACAATGAAGCAACTCCGTGATGCAGCCGAGTCTTATTTTGTAAACAGAGGGCGTTTGTTTGCAAATAAGAAAGAATTTTCATCAAAAGCCAGCAACTTTGAGCAGAAACCAGACAACGATGTTAAGCCGCCCAGGTTGAAGGAATCCCTGAAATGTTATAATTGCGGAGATATGGGACACTTCGCCAATTCGTGCCCGAAAGAGAGGAAAAAGTCACGCTGTACGAAATGTAACAAATTCCAAGAGCCAAATGGAAGTTGCCAAGCCACCAATGCCCTTCGTTTAGGAGTCAGACGAGTCAAGGATCGAAAGAGCAGTTCATCAGCCGATAACCCCTGCAAGCGATACCAAGATCGCAAAACTTTTGGACAATTTCCACAACGAAAACGAAAGTGAGCAAATGCGTAGCTTGCTGGAGAAGTTCGCCGATGTTTTCACGACAGGGCTAGAAGGCATTGGAAAGACAAGCATAGTCAAAGCAGACATCATCGTCGAGAGCAGCCAGCCAGTAGCTTAAGCCCCATATCGAGTTTCCGAGCCGAAGAAGGAAGTCGTAAGCAAAGAACGAGCTCCTCACACAGGACATCATCACAGCATCCACATCCAAGTACGCCAGCCCGGTGGTGCTCATCAAGAAGCCCAATGGTAGCGATCGTATGTGTGTCGATTATCGCCGCCTAGACAAGTTGATCAGGAAGGAAAATTTCCCAGTGCCGAACATCGAGGAGCGTCTGCAGGAAGCGAAAAGATTCAAATACTTTTCACCCCTGACCTCAACATTGGATACTATCAGATTGAGATAGCCCCAGAGAGTCGAAAGTTTACTGCCTTCATCACCACAGACAGATTGTACGAGTTCAAGCGACTTCCTTTCGGGTTGAAAAACGCGCCCACTGTTTTCAATCGACTCATGGCCGAGTTACAGAAGAGAGTAAAGATAGAAGACATGATGCACTACATGGACGAAATCCTTATTGGTAGCCAAATGTTCGCGGAGACGTACGAGAAGCTTGAGAGGATCCTGAAAGTTTTAAAGGAGTGCGGATTAACTTTAAACCTGGGCAAATGCGAGTTGTATAAGCAATCAATAACATTTCTTGGTCACCAGATACACGCGGGAGGAATCAGTACAGGGGAAATCAAGACGAATGCCATCAAAATGTTTCCGAAGCAAGCCAATGTCACCGATGTGAGAAAGTTCTTGGGTCTCACCGGTTATATCCGCAAATTAGTCGCTGGATATGCCATCATCTCAGCTCCGTTGAGCGCAAGGATCAGCCATTCAGTTGGGAAGCGCCACAGCACAGATGCCTTCGACGAGTTGAAGAGTTGCCTGATCTCGAATCCAGTTGTCACCAGTTTTCGCCTAGATGTTGAACATGAACTACATACAGATGCCAGTGACGTTGGTTTAGCAGGAGTATTACTACAACGTGAGGACGATCATCTGAAACCGATCGCGTACTATAGTCGAGCTACTTCCAAACCGGAGAAGAACTATCACAGCTACGAACTTGAGGCTCTCTGTCGTGGAATCTTTGGAGCGATTCAAGTATTACATCTACGGCAAGAAGATAAAGGTTATTACCGACTGCAACGCCCTAAAGACATCGATGGAGAAACTAGAGCTCATACCCCGCATCGCCAGGTGGTGGTTGCGTATTCAGAAATTCGACATCGACATCGTTCATCGAGCTGGTACACAGATGAGCCATGTCGACGCACTAAGTCGAGCGCCATTCGAGGATGCTCGAGAGATAGACACAGCCTGCCTTAAGATCGCCAAAACCATAATCGAGGAGGCTTAGCTATTCTCAATACAGCTGCAGGACAAGAAGATTCAGAAGATTGTCGCAGACATGAAGTTGGACAAGAAGTCGGAGACAGACGAGTATGTGATCGAGCAAGATCGCTTGTTTCGAAAACATGACGGCAACATGCTGTGGGTTGTGCCGAAGCAGTTGAGATTCCACATATTGCACGAATGCTACGATAAAGCCGGACACATTAGCACTGATAAGACAATGGCGCGAATTCTAAACTTGTTTTGGTTTCCCCGAATGCGAAACTATGTGAAAAGCTACATCAAGTCCTATGTGGGTTGTGTATTTTACAAATCACCAGAGGGACGCCAGGAAGGTCAGTACCAATACGATGACATCAAGCCGATTCCATTTTCCACCATACACATGGATCACCTGGGACCATTTCCGGAGAGTTCCAAAAGAAACGAGCATATTCTTGTGATAGTCGACGCCATCACCAAATTCACCATAGTACGAGCGGTGAAAAGTACAGCAACTAAGCACGTCCTGGATGTACTACAAGATGTCACCAGCTACTTGGGAATGCCAGATCGAATTGTGACCGATCGTGGTACAGCTTTCACGTCCAAGGATTTCCTTAATGCTGTAAGGACACCCAGAGCCAATGGTCATGCAGAACGAACAAATCGCATAATTCTGTCAATGTTATTGCCCTCGAATGACAACGACAAGCTTTGGGATGACAATATCCGATCCATCCAGTGGAGTATTAATACGATAGTAAATAACACTACTAAATGCTCCCCATTTCAGCTTCTTTACGGTTACGAGCCCCGAGACATTCTGAAGAACACGATTACCAACGTCATCCAAAGCCAGGACCAAGAGATGCTAACAAATGCCGAATTGGAACAGCTACGAGCAGATGCTGCGACTTCAGTCAACGATCACCGAGCTGCTGCCAAAAGACGATATGATGCCAAACATTCAAAGCCAACTGTATACAGCCTTGGAGACTTTGTGTTGGTCGAGAACGAGCCGTTCAGCACAGGAACATCACGCAAATTGGAGCCTCGCTACAAGGGTCCTTTCATCATCAGCAAGGTCCTGCCAAACGACAGATACCTGGTCGAAGATATCCCTTACGCCCAGCGGAAGCAGAGACACTATAAGTCAGTGTATTCGTCCGACAAGATGAAACCGTGGTGCGAGCTGCCACCAGATGACCGAGACGAAGACGACCATTTGGAAGACGATCCACCCCATGAATCCTGCGAGGCCGCAGAGATTTGTCAGGAGAGGCCGACTGTGAACAGCGGCTAATTCGCATCCCTATCGATAGCCCGATAGTGTTGGGAAACGCCTAGCTGGTAGTGTTGCCAAGGGACAGGGAGAGCTAAAGGAGAATGGAAGGAAAACCACGTGTGCAGTGCGTTTTATAGTTTTAATTCCGAATGTAATATCCTACTCAATTATCCACATGTTAATAAACCTACATACCATTCGAAAAGGTACCCTTCACACTTGCATCCGTGTGTACTTCATGACGCCCTGCTGGATCGTAAAGGGTCAATACAGGTTGCGATACAATAGTTCCGGAATGCTGTTTCTTGCTCAGCTTCCCACACGAAATCTTGGTTTTTTTAGAAGCTTATTCAAAGGTGCTGCCATCATGCTGTATTCCTTGACGAATGAATCCAGTGATTCCAAGGAATCTGCGTACATCAGCATCGTTTTGAGGCGTTCCATAATTGCTGATACATATGGTTTTCTCGATTCCTGGTTGATTCCCGTTTGCAGTTATTAAGTGACCCAAAAACTTGACCTTAGTCTGGAGGAAGGAACATTTGGATGGGCGTAAAGTTAGTCCAACCGATCGAATTGCTTGCAGAAACTCGTTTAGAACGACAAGTCCTTCCTTAACCGTTTTTGACGGAATGATGACTTCATCTACATAACTTATTATGTTGCGTTGGTGTTCTAGCTGACGTAAAAAATCCATGACGACCTCCTAAAATACCATTGGCGCGTTTACCAACCAAACGTCATTACAATGAACTCGTAAAGTCCATCCGGAGTCATAAATGCAGTGAACCTCTTGCTTTCCTGGCCCATAGGAATGTGGTAGTATCCTGAAGTCATGACCAAAGTTGTAAAATACGTGTTTCCAGACAGTTTTCCTAATTGTTCCGCTACAATTGGCATTGGATATCGTTTCTTCACCGTGACTGCGTTGAGCGCTCTCTAGTCGATACAGATTCGACTCTCTCCATTAGCTTTCGGAACTAGTATAGCCGATGACGCGTGAGGTGAGGTGCTCTAACTGATGATATTGTGCTTAAGGAGAAGATCTAACTGAGATTGAAGTGCCTCCCTCTTTGCAATTGGAACTTGGTATCGACGACCTAGTACAGGAGTAGATGTTGTCCCCTCGATGTCCATTACAGTGGTATTGCACCTGCCAATATTGGAAAGGTCTTCGGCAAAGCAATCTGAATAGCTCTTCAACATATCGCTCACCTTATTGCGCTGGGAGCTGTTAACATCGGCGCTTATATTAAAGCTGATTTCTTCCTTCACTGCTAGCATTATCGATCCTGAATTGTCGATTTGATCGTAGTCCTTCTTATACAGTAAATCTCGGCCCATCAGTACGTTGCACGGAAGTACGTCATCGGGTACAATATGAACCCGTACATACATTTCGCTGCGATCTGTCTTAACCGAAGTTAGTATACATTCCTTAGTCTCCACTATTGATCCTCCAAATCCATGCAGGCGTTTAAGTGATGACTGTCGAATTGATCCATCTGGAACAGCCGATTCTCGTATAAGGGTGTGATCGCTGGCAGTATGCTGAAAACTTTTTTCCTCCGAGCTGAATTGTTTTCATGATGGGTGAATACTCTTTAGTATTTGCTGCGCCAACTTGAGCGACCGATGACACCTTAACCCGGCAACCTGCCCAATCTTCGAGCAGATTAAACAGCGTGGCTTTTTCTGCGGGTCTGGACACTTAGCATCTATGTGACCCATTTGGTTACAGTTAAAGCACTTTGGTCCTTTGGCTTTAGTCTCGCCGCCCGCTATATCTTGTCCTTTCATGTATACAGCCTGAGAAGGAGTACATTGTTGATGCAATGCTTGCACTGTCTTCATATTCTCCAGAGACCTGAATAGTTCTGAGCAGGTTTGTAGGTTCATGGCTAACAATGCCTTCGTACAATCACTTCGGTTCAATCCGTTAATAATGTACAAATTATCGATATTGCTCTTCTTCCGATTGTCATCATGATGTAAAAGTATTCGCCGAATGATTCGTTGAACTTTCTTTTGCGCCGCATCAATTCCCTGTGAATATTTGCTGTGTGCTCTTAAACTGTCCCCACGTTTGGAATACAGACTGTGCATCTAACCATTCCTTGGCGACACCTTTCATTTTGTGCTGTACAGCCAACAACACTGTCCCATCGTTCCATTCGTAAACGCTCTGCAACTGCTCTGTTTTGCTTATAAACTGTTGTGACGTAATGTTACCCCTAACTGGATCATATTCAGGCAACACACCTATCACATCCTTGATGATGGTGTTAGTGTAAACAGTGGGTTCGGGGCTCTCTCTAATCCTTTGGTGACGTTGTTCTTCACCTGGTGGTGGTACGCCTACCGTGTTTGCCTGGCGCTGCTGCTCCACCACAGCCGGTAAAGCTGCTGCGCTGCCTCCGTTAACTTGGCCCGTAGTTGAAGTCCCTTGTTGAACACTCAAGGCCTGAACCGTTTGCGATAAACTGATTTTAGTGAGACCATAACATAAACTAAAAATGCCAGATTTCATATAATACTGACTTCGATTATCGGCGCTAAGTTTGAACTTTGACTAACTATTGATGGCCCTAATCTGTTCCGCGACATCCCCACCCCCGTGAAGCAGCCGCATTCACCACGTCCAGGACAGCTAGCTTCGACGCATTGTCGTCTTGGCTCGATCGTTAGGCCGCACCGCCGCTCGACGAGGTACTCCATCTCTCCCGGTGAACACCTCTTCCACGACGCCTCGTTTTCACTCCCTTCGTTGTATGGCTAAATCACAAATGAACACCAGGTCTCCTCGACGAATGGGCTCGGCGTGCTTGCACCATCTCACCTTGCGCACGAGTGTCGCCAGGTACTCATGCACCCATCGCTTCCAGAATTGATCCCGCATCATCCTCGCTATGCGACACTGCTTCCTGGTAACGCACCTCACGGACTCCTGTCCGCCATCCTTGGGAAGATCTGGGACATCGGGTGCTCCCTTCAGCAAGTCGTTGGGTGTCAGTGGAGCCTCCTGGTCCGCCGTCACTGGTAGATGAGTGAGCGCTTCAATCCGCTTCAATCAGCAGATTCTCCAGTACATGCTCCTTGGGCGCGAGTTCCTTAATCGTGTGCGCCAGCACCTTCTTCACGCACTGCACCATCCTTTCCCAGGCGCCACCCTCCGCTGGGCTCACCGGGCAATTAAATATCCACTCGACTCCTTTAGAGGAGAGCTCGCCCTGGATCTGTACAGGTTCGAACACTTCGCTGAACCTCTTGGCCTCGCGGTCGGCTCCAACGAAATTCCTCCCTTTGTCGCTCCTAATCCTGACGACGTGTCCACGGCGGCTCATGAAGTTCCTTATAGCGATTATGCAGGAATCGGTGGACAGATCGTGAGCCATCTCCAAGTGGATAGCTCTTGTGGTCAGACACGTAAACAGTGCCACCCACCTCTTTTCCGTGCGACGTCCAACCGTCACAAATAGCGGTCCAAAATAGTCCAACCCGGTGAACTTAAAGGGCCATCCGTTGGCCTCCAGCCGGTCCTCCGTTGGCCTCCAGCCGGTCCTCTGCACGATCATTTCCGCCAATGCCTCCTCGTGAGACAATATGATCGGCCGACGTGCGCTGCATGGCACACACGTCACGTCGTCGATCCTCCCGCTGGCTCGTATTACTCCGTCCTCGTCGAAGTATGGGGACAGTCCATGCAGTCGGCTGCCCTTGGCGGCTTTTCCTTGACTGTACTCAGCAAACGCTTCTCGCTGCGATTGCCGTACCAGTGCGAGCTTAGCTTCAACGCACTCCATCGACGTCAGTCCGTGATCCTCTCCACCGTATTGTAGCCCACGACACCGTCGAATGAATCTGAGCACCCATGCGGTGCTCCTCACCAGTCGATTGTAGTTGGAGAACCTTTGCAAGGATATGAAGTTTACCACTACCAAGGCAAACTCACATTTCATCTCCTCTTCGTCGGTGGAATCCATCCATCGCTCGATCTTGTCCAGCTCTCCTCTGGTCCTCGTAAAAATGGTGGACCGCTTAGCCTTCGCTAATCGATGCCCAGGTCCACGGCCTTGCGCGGCCTCGTCGCGTGTTCGGCAGACGGAATCCATCTCCACTGGGACGCCTCCGTGGATCCCAAGAACTGCTTGTATCTCCGGTGGGTGCTGTTTATCCAATACAACACAGTCTTGGAGTCCGTCCACATAACGCAGTTGCTGATCGCCACACCGTGCTCCTGCTTGACGGTGTCGATCAGTCTGGTGCCCAATACTGCTGCTTAAGGTTCCAGTCGCGGCATCTACATGTTCCTCATCGGAGCGCATTTCGTTTTGGAGCTTATGAAATGCGCCCGCACGTCTCCGTTCTCGTTAGTGGCCCGCCAATAGGCCGCTGCTGCGAACGCCGACTGACTGGAGTCCACGAAGATGTGCAGCTGTAGCATTCGCAGGCGTCCACCGCCGAAGTAGTAGCGTGGACACCGGAACTCTTCAATTTTTCTCATTCCTTGCCTCCAGCCCTCAAAGACTGCGGCCAAATTACCTTGCAGCGACTCGTCCCAGCTGACTCCCCTTTGCCAAATCTCTCTCATTAACAATTTGGCAGTCACCATGTAGCAGCTCAGAAATCCAATCGGTTCAAACGTGGACATGACCAAGCTTAGGAACTCCCTCTTGGTAGGGACGCGTTCCCCTGTCTTCACGCTTTTCGGGACTCGATGACATTTGACGCCAAACTTGAAGTCGTTTGTAGCTGGCTGCCAGAATATCCTGGTACCTTCTCCTCAGCTTCGGTCCATTTGACGCTAGCGATGGATTCATATACGTCCGGCTCCCGCTGGTCATCTCCGTTTCTCCACAGGAACCTCTGGGCACATCTGTCCTGTGGTTGCATCAGTACCTGGTGGAACATCTCCTTGATGTCTGCACAAATCCCAAATGTTTCTTCCCGAAAATGGAAGAGCACTGCTGGGAGGGGTAGCGCTGTGGGCCTTTCATTAACGCTGAATTAAAGGAAACGCCGTTCACCTTGGCAGCCGCGTCGAAGACCAGCCGGATTTTTCCAGGTTTGTTCGGGTTTTTCACCCCGAACCACAACTTGCCTTCCTGGAACCTCTGGACTTCCTGGGGCTCCAGCCGACGTGCATACCCCTTCTTATCGTAATCGTCCATTATGCCCTTATAGGCCCGCGCGAAGTCCACATCGCGTCTCATTTTTCCCTCGATGTTGACGAGTCTTTTGAGCGTCATATTGTAGCTCTCCGGCAGTCTCACCTCGTCGACTCTCCATAGCAGCCCGGTCTCGTATCGTCGGCCTACTCGCTTAGTCGTCTCCTGCAGGATACTCAGGACCCGTGCGTCGCCGCCATCTGCGACTGACGGCGCCAGCTCCACTCCGCCGGCTGCGACTGGCTGTGCCGGCTGTGCCGACCTCTGGAGCAGTGAACTCGCCTTTCCGTTCACCGGTCCATACACCACCCATCCAAGTGCGGTGGCTGCTGCAAATGGTCCTCCAGATACATAGCTTCTTGTTCTGAGGGGTGCTCCAAGATGCGCATGATCCAGTCCAATGAGGATCCTTGGCGTCGCATTGTTGTACGGCTTCACAGGTAGACGGGCATTCGCCTTCACTGCGTTAACATCCTCCCGGATCAGGCTCTGCATCGGAAGGTTCAAATTGGCCACTCCATACACGTTCTTCAGCCCGTGGCGCTTTGGCTTGCCCGCTGCGCTGATCTGCAGGCTCACCACTTGCGTGTGCTCTTTGGTAGATTTCCCACCAAACCACTGCACGTTCAGTTGGCGACTCTCGCCTTTCAGGTTCAGGCTGCGGATGAGTTCGTTGTCGATGAGCGTGACAGACGATCCTTCGTCCAGCAGTGCATAGGTGCCGGCCTGTGTATTCTCCCCGTACAGCGTCACGGGTAGAATCCGGAATAGTAGGTGGCATCCAATCGAATCAACGCAGCTCAGGTTTCGATGCGACAGTTCCTGGCGGTCACACGTCGATTGCCTTTCATTCTGCTCACGTCCCGCGTCTATAACTGTGGCTGACGTAGGACGGCTCATCTCGTTGGAATCCACTGGTCGTGGCATTCCTCTCCATTTGCTGCTGTCTCTATTCAGCCGTTGGTCCTGACTGCTTCTCTGATCCCTCCTGCGGTTTCCATCTGCGACTGGCGGCCGTCTGGGATGTCCAGGTGACTCGTGTAGAAGGTAGTGATGCCTCATTTGGCATCCGTAGACGTTGCATCCGCAGCTCTTCCTGCAGAACCGGGACATGTGTCCGGGCTCCAGGCACGAGAAGCATAGCCTCAGCTTCCTTGCGGACTCGATCCGCGTCGTTGTAGAAAGGCTGTTGAACTCCTAAACTCCGTTTAAGACATCGAAACATCGAAAAGCTGCAACACTTGCGTTCCTGTCTACTTAGCCCAGCGCTGGATGCCATACAGTCGTTAGATATATCGTCAGCCAACTATCCAGTGGCTTTAGATCTGCGTAATAAACGGTATTCTAATAAACGTCTTGTTTTCCAGTCTCACGTAAAGGAGATACTTGGTCTCAAAAGGGTGGACTCTTCGGCAGCACATAAACTTCGGGAGTTTTCGGACAAAATCAACTCACACATGCGGGCTTAGAATTCGTTGGGATCAGCTAAGGAAATTGCTGACTCCTTCATCATTTACATGCTCTTGCAAAAATTTGATTTTTCCACGCAAACTGGTTGGGAAGAGGCCACCTCCATGGACAAAATACCCTCGGCTAAGGAATTTTATGATTTTTTGGAGAATCGGTGCCGAAAACTGGAGAACCTTCAACATGCTATGGGGAATTATGCCTCAAACTCTCAGGTGGGAACAAACAGTAGAAGTAGCTCTATTAATAGTAGAAGATCATTTGTTGCCTACCAGAGTAACAATCTACCATGTGCATTTTCCAATGCGTCTGAGCACCCCATTCACCTATGTCCTAGGTTTGAACATTTATCTCCCTCCTTGCGACATGCTGAGATCAAAAAGCTGTCTCTGTGCTTCAACTGCTTAAAACGTGGGCACCATACTCGAGCTTGTACAAGCGGAAATTGCCGCGTTTGTGGAAATAGGCACCACACATTACTGCATTTTTATACAAACTCTTCGCAGCTAGCAATTGAAACTGATTCTGCCATTATTTGTGAAGTTAACGCCTCCAGTTCTCAGCCAACTACATCTCTAGTCGCTCAAGGTCCAGCTTCTGATTTTACGCTATTGGCCACTGCTGTTGTACTCGTAAAAAGCCGATCAGGTTTATTTATTCCATGCAGGGCATTACTTGATTCAGGCTCCCAGCTGCATCTTCTAACTTCTCGTTTCGCACAGCAGTTACAGTTAAAAAGGACTCGCTCAGCATCTCTGGTTTCGGGACTCGGTGAGAGAAAGGTTTTAACTGAAGGATATACCGTCGATATTTGCTTAAAATCTCAGGCATCTGATTATTCGGCGTTCCTATCTGCACTCATCACACCTACTATCACTGATAATCAACCAAGCATTGCCCTGAACATAGAGGACTGGAATATTCCGGCAAATATCCAATTAGCAGATCCCTTTTTCCACAAGCCTAAACGTATAGACTTACTAATTGGAGCTAGCATGTTTTATGAATTATTATGTGTTGGGCAGATTAAACTGATCCCTGGGCTACCGCTTCTTCAGAAAACTCGCCTTGGTTGGGTCGTTTCTGGAGGAGGACTAAACCATTTTAACACATAAACTTTGACTGCTTGTTGTGTTTCAAATGGTAAACTAGAGGATCATCTTGATGATGTTGTTCGTCGGTTTTGGGAGCTAGAAAGTTCAAATGAAGCAATTTCCATCCGAACCAAGGAGGAGCTTGAATGCGAAAGGCATTTTGCCAGCACGTTTGTGAGATTAACTACAGGTGAATACTCGGTTAATCTGCCATTTAGTTCCAAATTCATTAACTTAGGCGAGTCATACGCGCAAGCGCATCGTAGATTTTTAAATCTGGAGCACAAACTACATCGTCAACCTCACCTTAAAGAGCAGTATTCATCATTCATTCATGAGTATTTGGATCTTAATCATATGTCTCTAGTTGACCCGGTGGATATACATCTGTGTCGGTACTTTCTCCCACATCACTGCGTTATTAAGGAGAACAGTTCAACAACCAAACTACGTGTGCTTTTTGACGGATCGGCTATAGCTTCATCTGGTCAATCCCTTAATGATACGCTGTTGGCAGGTCCAGTTATTCAAGCAAAACTCTTTGACATTTTGATTAGATTTCGTTCATATACAGTTGCTCTTACTGGAGACATCTGCAAGATGTATCGGTGTGTCCGCATGAGTGCGCCTGATAGCTTCTACCAATGTATATTATGGAGAGACTCTCCTCATGAGGAATTGCGAGTTTACAAGCTAGATACAGTAACTTATGGAACAAAGCCAGCGTCATTTTTGGCTATAAGGACCATGCACCAGCTGGCTCGGGATGAAGGCCCTAACTTTCCAATTGGATCCACTGCCTTGCTTGAAGACTTCTATGTAGATGATTTTATTTCTGGTGGCAACTCAATTTCGGAGGTTATAAAGAAAATGCAACAGACTTCTAACATTCTTTCTCGTGGGAACTTCAAACTTCGCAAATGGTTTTCTAGTCATGCAGCCGTTTTAAATACTGTAGCTGAGGCTGATAAGGAGCAGTTTCTACAATTTGATGACGGAGGTGATATAACCAAGACACTGGGTCTTGCATGGGATCCATCTAGTGACAATTTATTATTTTCATTGTTATCGCTACTCCAAAGTACAAAACCCAGTAAGCGTTCCATCTTATCAACTGTGGCCCATTTCTACGACCCCCTTGGCCTTATCGGACCTGTAATTGCAAAGTGCAAGATTTTTTTGCAGAATCTATGGAAGGCTAAGCTGACTTGGGATGAGAGTCTTCCTTTAAACTTGCAATCAACTTGGATGGATATTAGCAGCAGTTTCGGGAATGTTCGGCGGTTTGCCTTTCCTAGACTAGTATTAGATCCAAAGAGTACCATAGAAGTTCATGGGTTTTGTGATGCCAGTATTGAGGCCTATGGAGCTTGCGTGTACATTGTCTCAAAGTCTGTTGAGGGAATTCGTCACTTGCTGTGTTCGAAGTCAAGAGTAGCCCCGCTAAAAACGATTATCGTCCCAAAGCTGGAATTGTCTGGAGCGTTATTGTTGTCTCAACTAATGAGTTCAGTTAAGCAGATTGGATGCTTCAATGGAAGGTACTTTTGTTGAAGTGATTCATCCGTGGTTTTGTCTTGGATTAAAGAGGAACCGTCAAAATTTAATGTATTTGTCGCCAACCGAGTGGCATCTATTCAGGAACTAACAAGCAACATGAAATGGCGGTATATTCCCACAGATCTCAATCCTGCTGACATTCTTTCTCAGGGAGCCACTCCTGATCAGGTTCTGCAATCCAAACTTTGGTTTCATGGTCCAGCATTCCTTAGTCAAAGTGAAGATAATTGGCCTGCCTCTTGTTTCCTCCAAAAACCATCTACTGAACTTCGAAGGAACGTATTGTTGGTCAATTCTGCTTTGGATTACACGACGAACTGCAAGTATATAAATTCATTTCCTGTCATGCAACGAGTTTTTGGATACGTCTCGAAATTTATTCGCCGTCGTCGTCATTATGGGCTTTTCGTTTCGGATGTTAAACATGGAACTGAAATTCTTATTCGACTTATTCAGCGTGCCCATATGTGGGATGATATAAAGGAACTGCAAGCTAAAGGAGTTGTAAAAAAGGCTAGCCCAATCGCGTCGCTATTACCATTTCTGGATGATCATGGCACTTTGCGGGTTGGCGGCAGACTTCAAAATTCGACACTTTCATACGACGCTCAACATCCAATAATTTTGCCTAAGCACCATCCGATCACATTGGCTATCATTGGAAGCTTTCATGAACGGCAGCTGCACGCCGGACCCCGTGCCTTGCTTTCCAATTTGCGCTTGCAGTTTTGGCCCATTGGAGGGTTAAAGAGCGTAGCAAGGGTTGTCAGTAAATGCATTAAGTGTTTCCATACTAAGCCAAAATTGATTGAGCATGTCATGGGTAGACTCCCGAAGGAACGACTAACAGGATCCCGAGCATTTGAAGTTAGTGGAGTCGACTACTGCGGTCCATTTTACTACAAGTCCTCTGTTCGCAGCAGGCCTCCAGTAAAGTGCTACATCTCAGTTTTTATTTGCTTTACAACCAAGGCTGTGCATTTAGAGCTTGTTTAAGACCTAACAACTAGCTCGTTTCTTGGTGCACTAAAGCGATTCATTGCTACGCGAGGCAAGCCTAATCAAATTTGGAGTGATAACGCCTCAAACTTTGTAGACGCAAAAAATGAACTGCAGGAGCTAATTCGATTAGTTTTGAGCGACTCTCATTCTGCTGCTGTTAGCCAATTTTGTCTGGCTGAAAATATTGACTGGCGCTTCATTCCTCCTCGATCGCCCCACTTCGGAGGTTTGTGGGAGGCAGCAGTAAAATCGGCCAAGCATCATTTTTATCGCACAGTTGGAACTTCTTTGCTCAGATTTGAGGAACTGCGGACTTTAGTGTGTCAGATTTCTGCAGTCATTAATTCTCGGCCTTTAGTTTCGATTTCAGAAAGCCCTGGCGATCTAGACGTTTTGACTCCTGCTCATTTTCTTCTTGGTGGACCTCCTGAGGCCCTGTTAGAGCCTGATTTAACTGCATTAAACTATGATCGTTTGGACGGCTGACAACGTGTGAGTCATCTTCAGCAAATCTTTTGGGCTCGTTGGCGCGAGGAGTATCTGACCCTGCTGCAGCAACGGTCCAAATGGCGCCTCGCAACTCGACCTCTTCAATTAGATGACCTGGTTCTCGTCAAGGATGAGAATCTTCCTCCAATGCGTTGGCCGCTAACCCGAGTGATCGGCCTTATACCAGGAAAGGATGGAGTATTTCGCGTGGCAGACCTAAGGACTTCTACCAGCAACAACATTCGAAGAGCAGTGAACAAGCTTTGCCTTCTGCCTGTAGATGATGCTGTTGAAAGGGACTCTTTCAACGGGGGGAGTATGTCGGGAGCAGACAAATCTTTACAGCCAAATTAAAATTAAAACGTAAAAAATCGATTGTTATCTATTGCACTGTAAACTCCAGCTGCCAGCGTTAACTTGGAACGTACTCCTACTTTTCCTTGCCAGATACAGGCGTCGCAAGCCAGGAATCGCACAGGAATGCGGGAGGACCCCACATGTTGCTTGATAATCTTGATAAGCGCCCAGTACAACGTGGCCAGTGACGCCAGAAAACGCACATCGTTACCAACGAGCTATCGAAATAAAATAAAATAAATAAATAAATACTCTGAAACCTAATAATAATAAATAATAAATAAATAAATTTCAAACGTGAAAATACCAGAATACCAGAAGTCTAAAATAAATTCGCAAGCACAAGAAAACAAACGAACAATACAAAGTTTATAATAAAACTAAAAAATAAACCAAGAGAGAACGCTATAGTCGAGTGCACCGACTATCAAATACCCGTTACGCGATATGATGAACGACATCCTCTAATCCTCACGAACGAATGTGCACTCTCACGACTACTGGTAAGCTTTACGCATCTCATTACCTCCGTGTAGTAACCAGTTAGTGGTACATCTCACCCGTTCAAGATTCTGGATTCCGAAGATTTAGAACTTGGTGAAGGCAGTTATTAACTCCTGCACGGTCTGCATTATCCACAAAAAGAGATTGCAAATCCAGATGATGGATTCACCATCAAACTCCGCTCGTACTACGCCACTGTATAGCCAATATTAAAACTGCAAAATTGTAAACAAACCCAATCGTGTGCTGTTTGGTCATTTAAAACAAAATGAAACTTTATAGGTGTATAAATAACACTTGTAACTAATATTTGTGATTACTTAAATATTGCACAATATGTTTTCAATCGTCTCAGCAAAAATGTTTTCGCCCATAACCATTTGTTTGCAATTGCCTCTGCGCTAAAAACAAACTAAATATTAATAATTAACAAGAAAGGAAGCTAACTTCGGCCCGAAGTTTATATACCCTTGCAGAACCTATGACAGCAATATTATATAAAATAATAAATAAAGTTATATTCCAAAGTAGAAGGGAATACAACCAAAATTAACAAAGCTATAATTTTGTTCTTATTAATTTCCCTTTAGTTTTCCGATCATTCCTATGGGAGCTATATGATATAGTCGTCTGCTTTTTATAAAATTTAATTCGAAATTCAGGACAGTTGAAAAGATGATATTCGCAAGAGCAAAAGGTAATATGTCAAAAAACACATAAGTTATAATTTTTTTTCAATTATTTTTCCGATTATTCCTATGGGAGCTATATGTTGGATGCCCAGGACGATGTCACGACTCTCAAATTTGCATGCAGAGTAAACTGAAGTCAATGCTGGAGGATACATTATTGTTGAAAGACAATGCAAAAACAATATGTGGAACTCCTATCCCAGTCGTTGTCCTTGGCGACTCGGCATTTAGGTTTTCTACGACGGTTATGAAGCCATATCCTTTTTCAATAGATCTTTCTCAGGAAAAACGAGCCTTTAACTACAATTTTTCTAAGTGTCGACGAGTTGTTGAAAATGCTTTCGGGTATTTGAAAGCTCGATTTCGCAGAATCGGAAAGGGCATTGACAATAATATTACAAAGACAAACAATTTGATATTATGCTGCTGCATACTTCACAATTTCTTAAATAAAAACAACAGGGAAATACAAACTATATGGACAACGGAAATCAGAGAAGAACGCCAGCAGCCTGAGCATGTGGTGTGGATGGGGAACCAGAACGAAGAACCCGAAAATATTCGACAAGCACTTGCAGTACATTTTAATGTAAACCAAGACCAGATGACTTCATAGGGCAATTTTGTATTCTTCATGTATTTCACAGCCTTTTAACCCAATTACAAGTTGACAATCAACAGTTTTGGGCATCCCTGGTCAATAGTGCTGGTAAATGGTGGTGGAAAATACAACAAATTTCACTTTCCAGCCCTGTAAAGCGACAATTTTCAAACCTCCCCTCCCCACCCCTCGCCTACAAGTTTTGTATGGGATTTGGGCGCGTTAAACGGTAAATGGATGCAAACGCGACGCGCCCATAATGAGCAGAGGGCATAACGCATGCCAGACTGCAACGGCTGCTGAACTCGTTGCTGAATTCATTGAAATCTCGGATCGAATTGGAATCCCGAATGAACATTGAAAAAGGAGTACGATGTATGTACCGAGGAAGTGAAGCTGAGAGCTTGCCAGTTCTTAAGTCTAAGTAGAGCTACTGCACCAACGCATATACACGGTGCGGTGCCCATATAGCAGACATTATAGCGCAAACTCTGCAACTTCCGCAACCTTCCCCAACAACAGCTGATTTTGTTATTTATTTCTTTATTATTGAAGTGATGGGGGCGTCGCAATGTTCCTCGATTGAAGGCAGCTTCTGACGGGCGTTGCGGCTGTTGCACGTAGCCGGTGGCAAGCTGTGGGGGAGAGATAAGAACACTTTGCGATCGCGATGCGAGGAATGGAAAAATATAGAACACTACTGAACTTTCGGTTTATAGCGCGGACCGGCCGGGCGATGTATTTGATTTAGAGTTACAGAGAGTACTAAACTTAAACTACTTGATCGCTGTGCTTCAGGGCGCTGTGGAGAGATCCCGTGCGCGGGAAGGCGGGAGAGCCTGGAAGTAGGGGAAGCGGCGTAAACATTCCGCCCCCCTTGCAATCGCTAGCGTTGCAACGAAGCCCCACGTGTCGCCTAGGAGTGGTTGCAGGCGCCGGACAGGATCCATCCGAAAGCCGTTCTCTGGGCCACTGACGAGAAATTTCTCGGTCGTCAGATCGGATGTAGGCTCCAGATGGATGGCCTTTGTAGAGAAACATACGAAAACCAACACATACCCTTTTGTAATTAGGCAAGCTCTGCCTGTGTAATTTTTTATGTCGAAAGGGCCAGCGTAGTCCATCCCTGTGTACGTGAATGGCCGGGAAAAAGACACTCGCTCTTTCGGAAAACTTCCCATCATCTGAACTTGCAAGCGTTTCTTATGAATAATGCAGACCTTGCAGGAGTTAATCACGGCCTTTACCAAGTTCTTTATTCTCGGAACCCAGTATCTTGACCGGGTAAGACGTACGATTAACTGGTTACCTCCGTGCAACCAGTAGTCGAGAGAGTGCACATTCGTACGGGAGGATTATCGGATGTAGTTCGTCATATCGCAAGTTTTCGGAGGCCGTTATGCGGCCGCAAGCCCTTATAAGCCCTTTCTGATCTAGAAAGGGGTGCCGTGCTTTCCGTATCTATTTCGAGGAAATCGGCGTTTAAAAGATGATCAGTTTCGATATGAGACAGAACTTCTTTATGGTTGGAGGTCCACTTCCTTAATGGAAAACCAGCCGAATCGAGGGCACTCTGCAACTCGCGAATGGTAAGGTGAGCCTCTTCTGCAGAGTCAGCTCCCGAAAGGATATCATCGACGTACATGCAACCACGAATAACTTTACTCGCCCTTGGATGGGTTAGTTGCACGTCGGTCGCCAGCTGTTGCAGGACCCTAATTGCCAGAAACGGTGCACAATTGACCCCAAACGTAACTGTTTTTAGCTCAAAATCGCGAATGTATCCTTCTCGATTGCGGAATAAGATACGTTGGAACGCTGTCTGCTTCGCATCTACCCAGATCTGCCGGTAGATTTTCTCGATATCAGCACTGTACACAAAACGGAAATATCGCCACTTCAGGATCTGGATGGTTAGCATGAAGGATATCATTAAAGCTGACCCCATTGTCTGAAGGGCTGGAGGCGTTGAATACCACTCTAAGTTTGGTGGTCGTGCTCTCCGGTTTTAACACCGTGTGGTGTGGAAGGTAATAACATGCTGAATCGTGGGTAGGAGGCACTTCTCTCATGTGGTTGAGGTCGAGATATTCTTGAATCACTGAGCCGTACTTGGATTTTAGCGTACTGTCCCTTTTTAGCCGCTGCTCGTTTCTTAAATATTGAGCCAGCGCCAGGGATCTGGATTGTCCCAGGGAGCATTTCATGTTCTCAGGATCTCGAAACGGAAGACTCACGACATACCTGCCGGTATCGTCTTTTGTGGTGGTCCGAAGGAAATTATCCTCACAGATCACGTTGGATTCTTTTGCCACCTTTACGGGCAGATCCTCCACCTCCCAGAATTTGGTGAGGAGTTTATCGAGGGACGCTTCATACGTATGTGCAACACGCGTGGAAAAGGATGAAATCCGATCTTGCCTCGGAGCGGGTACTGGTCCTGTTAGAATCCAGCCGAAAATGGTCTCTTGACCGAGAAGAGAGCCACAGATGTTCGCTCGGGTGCCGCTTAGTAGAATGGATGGAAGTATATCGGCCCCGATTAGAAGGAGGGTGGGATGGCGGCCGCGGCACGTGAAGCAGTTATGTGCGCTTTCGCAGTCGCGCAGCTGATGTGTCCGCGCAAAGCAGTTCAAACACAGCTGTTTCCGTTTGATATAGGCGATGCGCTGGTCGACCGTCATCCGGAGGAACTGGGCGCATGTGCGTATTGGATGGTTTTCTCTATTACAGAGATCGCACCCTTTAGGTTGTCGAGGTGTTACCCTTGTCTCATAAGAATTTATTCTCCGAGACGCCGAGTTGGATGTGGATGCCCTGGGCTGAGTCTGACTAGAACCTAATGGTCGAACATCATCTGTGGCTTCTAGTGTTCTGTGACGTTCAGTTAGGAAAACGTTTATGCTCATGCCACGTAGGGATCTCGGCTTTGTTATGAAGGGACTGCTCCCATAGGGAAAGCGTAAGCTTTGGGAGTTTGGATGAGCACATATACACCAAGAGGCAATCCCAAGTTTCGACCTGAATACCGGACATTTCTAACGCCGTAAGGCACCACTGCAATGTACTTTGAAGTTCTTTCAAAGCTGACCCAGACTCCTGTGTGACAGACGGCACATTGAAGAGTATCTTTAATTGACTATTTACTAACAATCGCTTGTTTTCGAAACGCTCAGTGAGGTTATCCCACGCTGAGCGAAAGCCATCATTAGTAAGTGGTGAATTTGAAACTATATTGTGAGCGTCGCCACTCGTCTTAGCGTTGAGGTGGAATAGCTTTTCGACTGGAGTGAGTCTGGGATTGTTAATATAAATTGCCGTGAAGAGATCCCTAAAGGTTGGCCAACGAAGATAATCGCCGGTAAAAACCTCGGTATCGCACGGCGGCAGCCGGCAGCCTGACGGAATGTATGTCTGAGAAGGATCGGCTGGCGTCGGGGAAGCTTGCGGAAGTTGCGGAGTTTGCGCTATCATATTTGCTATCTGGGCGCCGCCTATTCGTACGCGCTGTAGCAATAACCGTACTTAGCCTTGAGGATTGGCAAGCTGTCAGCTGCACTTTCTCCGGCTGCTACAAGGCACGCAGTACATGCATCGTACTCTTTTTTGATGCGGACCCATACCTCTTTGATTTCGTCTCGGCGAATATTGAGGACGGACAACGTAGGAGGGACCGCCGCGGGAATATTTATTCGCGATTCCAATTCGGAAAGTCGATCCGAGACTTCAAAAAATTGGTTTAGGGCGATTTCGGCAGCCTTTGCAACCATTTTTGTGCTGGCTCGCGTGGATCTTTCGATGGGAGAAGGAGCCCTTTTAGGAATTGGAGTCTTGACCTTTGTAGGTGTGGGCGACCTTACAGCGATTTTTGGTATTTTCGGTGATGGAACAGGGGATAGTTTGTTAGAACCTTCCCTGGACATACCAAACTAGGATGCTGTTAGGATAGAATGGGCGCGCTGATATTTCGGACAACAATCAGAGAACCAATTACGGACGCACTTATGGACTGGTGGAAATTGGGTGTCGACCGGCTAAAATAGTCGATATGCGAGGCTGAATTGTTGTGAAAATAATCCCCAGGCTTTTGGTGGAACGATGGAATAAAAACGAAAAAATACAAAAAATACTACAAATAAAATACTGAAAAATATTGTTCTTGGTGAAGTATTTTTCGTTTAGTATTTTATTGAGAGGTGGTTGGCCGAATGTGGATGGGATTGGATGTCCCCGGCAGTATATGGAGAAGTAAGTATATTTTTTCTAATTTTAGAAAAATTTTTTTTTTCAATTTTTCTTTTTCCTCCCCGAAGAAAAATAATATATAGATATATGGATATAAGGATATACCAATCTCAATAAATAAAAAATACTGGAATAAATGAAAATAAATTGGACGCAAATCGGGAACAATGTCAATAAATTGATTTCACTGGATTCTGCGATATCGATAGTATTTTATTTAATTCTTTTTGGAACTCTAGCGATGAGGATTTTTTTTTGTAAATTTAATTTTAAATTTTTTAATTTAATTTTCAGTATTTATTCAAGCTTATTAGAATTGAGCTTGGTACGTGGAACAGCTCGAAATAAGAGCACTTGGATTGATGGAATGATGTATATAAAAATAATGCCCGAAAGATCTCGTGCATAAAGCCCCTTTTGCGGGCTGTGTATAAGTAAAGCTGGAATACGCGGGAATGCAGTTCGCACACGAATATGTTTGAATAGGAAATAAAACACACTGAGACTCAAAAGTTATTTCACGTCGGCTTTGAAAATTTATTTAATATATATTTATAGATGGCCGACGGAAATACTTCGATGTTCGGGATGCGGTGTATTGGTAGAAAAAATATGTGTAATGTAATATGTGTAATATGGATGTAATATATGTGTAATATATGGATAATATATAGATGTAATGTATGGATGTAATATATGTATAATATATGGGGATTGTATATGTATAAAATATGGATTTAATATGGCGGATTTAAATTTTGCCGACGGGTATGTGTTGTAATTTTTGATTTATTGTGGACTGTATTTGGATTTGGAATAGTGTATGCAAATATTTGTCACAGTGGATATACAATAAGAAATCAATATCAAAAAATATTTGTAAGCCCAAAATTTGCGGGTTTAAATTTGGTTTCCTCTTTGTCGGAAATTAATTTGAATTTAATTGTTTTTAATTTAATTTATTTTTTCCTCCGCTCACTGACTTTTTTGTCTCACTGTACGCTTGACTGTTTATTTGCACACTTTTATTTGGATTCATATTTTAATATATTTTAGCCAAATATCCCAATATCGATATTTTATTTTACGATATTATTTGATATTTGCATATCTTTCTCTCATCCCAATCTCTCATCTCTGTCTCTCAACTGTGCACAACAAAATGACGCGTGTTAAAAGTTATTTCGGTGAAATCACTAAAAACAAACAAACAGAGTGCAAACTTTGTTCGAAAACAATTAAGACAAGTGGGAATACATCAAATATGTTATCCCACTTGAAAAACAAACTCTTTGATGTGTACTTGAAATGTATAGACAAGGTGAGTCCAGACCAGCCGACAATAAAGGACATTTTTTCAATGTCAGAGTCTTACAATGGTAAGTAATAATATAATAAATTTCAAATGCAGCTTGTTATAATAATGAACATTCTTGTTCTAATTTTTAGACAAGGGACATAACTCCAAGAAGATTACGGACGCTTTGGTGTTTATGATTGCCAAGGACAACATGCCTGTTCGATGCGTCGAAAAGCAAGGAATCATAAATTTTCTAGGAACATGTGTCCCCAAATATAACATTCCCAGCCGCTCAAAAGCAAGTATTTTTTATATTTCTTTCATTTTCAAAAGAAAAGACACTATTTAATGTATGTATTTTTGATTTTAGGTAACATATTTATTGGAAGAAAAATACGTTGAGTGCGCAGCAAATCTAAAGGAAAAGTTTAAGAACATTGAAGACTTTGCTTTTACCTGCGACGGGGTTACAATCACGAACTCCACTCGTGCTTATTTAACTGTAACAGCACATTTTATATTGCAAGCAATCAGAATGAATCAGGTTAGTTTATTAACATCTGTAAAATGGTTTTTATTATTGTTTTGTGTGCGTTTTGTTCATGTGCTGTAAAATTGTCTATGTCCAATATGTGTTGTATGTTTATTAAGAAAAGTGGTATTAATTTAAAACATTTTCCTCAATTGATTTAGTCCCACACAAGCGAATATATTTGCTCTCTTTTAAAAAATGCTTGTGAGGAGTTTGGCATAGGGTGTACAAAGTGGAGAACCCTCACGACTGATTATGCCAGTAATATGAAGGCAGCAGCGAGATTGTTTGTTGGTAACGGAAAGCACGTACCGTGCCTTGCGCATACTATTCATCTAGTAGTAGATGAAGCAATCAAAGAGATCCCGTCTTTTTCGCGAGTGTTGGACGATGGTAAACGCATTGTTACTTATTTTAAGCATAGTCCTGCAGCCATGGACGCATTGAAAAAACTCCAAACTGCTGAAGGAGTACCGGAAGGTCAGATAAGGACCTTAGTGCAAAATGTTGACACTAGCTGGAATTCGTGTTTAGATATGCTTAACTCATTTTTAGGTCTAGCACAGAAAGTGGCATTTGTACTAATAGACCGATCAACTACAGTTAAGAATCTTCCTGAAATGCTCTCAACTCATGATATTAATATTTGTCGAGATTTCTGCCAGTTACTCAAACCGTTTAAAGAAGTAACAGAGAAGATAAGCGGGGAAAATTACGTGACCGTCAGTTTGGTAATACCACTAATTTCAATACTGTCAAACAAATTACAAACTTTAAAAGTTGAGTCGGTCGAAGGAATAAAGACAAAGGATATGTTAATAAAAATTTCAGAGTCACGTTTAAGCGCACTATACAAGAACCAAACTCTAGTTAAATCAACATTATTGGATCCTCGGTTCAAGAAAATATACCTAAATTCGCCAATTCGCGTAATGGAGGCGACTCAAAGTATTAATTATGAAATTCGTCAAAAAAGTAACGAAAAGCCAGTATGTAATCAAAATCTTACTCTTATACCCGTTTCCAATAAAAGTTATAGACTCTTAAAATTTGTAAAAACGCACTTTTGGACGCTGTAAAAATTACCATTTAAAGTTTCTATGCACTTATGCACGTTTTCCTGTGTGTGTATGTGAGAGTACATATGGAAACTGCAATGCAGAACTGGAAATGGGTGTATTGCTGTGAATCCAACATCTGTAGTCTTGATACATCTCTTCTTTATCTGACTGTAATACACATTTAATAACAGTAATTTCCTGTTACACGAGGATTTATGCACGCCCAAGTTTTCTTAATCTAACAATTAACTATTAACTATTAATCTAGTACAATTTAAATAATATTTATTCATAAAGAAAATAGTATTAATAACAAATATTTTGTTATATATTATAACTTATAATATGAATCTTACAGGTTTCCTTCGATTCGGAATCGGAATGCAGCGAAATGGAAGTTGATCAAAATGACAGTTTTTCTGCGGCGCATAGACGCTCGATGAAACTCACACAGCCCTTCGAAAAACCAGACCAAGAAGACAGCGATCCGGTGGAATTCTGGTACTCCCAGAAAGAGAATTTACCAAATCTTTCGAGTGTGGCTCTAGGCTACCTAGTTACTCCGGGTAGTTCAGTGTCGTCAGAGCGGTTAGCTTCGGCTATTAAGTGCGTTGTCTGCGACACACGCAGCCGCATGACCGACCGCCACATAACCGAAAGAGTATTCTTAAAATCTATATGCAAAGACTTATGGAACCAATAAAATAAGAAATGTTTAAAAATGTATTACATTGTTTATACTTTTCTAGTGCTTTTACTTTAATTTTAGGGCAAAAGTCTCGTTTCCTTGTTGTTAGTGGCTTAAAATTTAAAATTTAACTGAAAAAAAAAATATGGAAAATATCGGATATATCGATGTTTTTTTGGCGATGTATTAAATATCATATTGATATTTTTCTTAAGGAAAATATATCAGCGATACGATATTTTAAAAATATTTGACAACCCTAATGGCCGCACGTTAAAAGAGACGAAGAAATAAAAGACGGAATTGGAATTTACTGCCGTTGTCGGATTAAATCGGACTTGGATTTTAGACAAAGTCAAACGAATTAAGTTTTTGGATGGCTGACTGTCGACCGGCAGTTAATTGGGAAATATTAATTTGCACTTATCTTATTCGGCTCGAATGGACCAAAAAATGAAGTGATGGGGGCGTCGCAATGTTCCTCGATTGAAGGCAGCTTCTGACGGGCGTTGCGGCTGTTGCACGTAGCCGGTGGCAAGCTGTGGGGGAGAGATAAGAACACTTTGCAATCGCGATGCGAGGAATGGAAAAATAGAGAATACTACTGAACTTTCGGTTTATAGCGCGGACCGGCCGGGAGATGTATTTGATTTAGAGTTACAGAGAGTACTAAACTTAAACTACTTGAGCGCTGTGCTTCAGGGCGCTGTGGAGAGATGCGCGGGAAGGCGGGAGAGCGGGAGAGCCTGGAAGTAGGCATTCCCAATGAAGGAAGAGCGGGCTTGGAAGAGCGGGGGATTTAAGAGAGGGGGAAGCGGCGTAAACAATTATTATTATTTATTTTCACGACGATATATATTAACAATCTCAGGCTCACACCAGTCGAAAAATTATTCTACCTTAACGGCAAAACAAGTGGCGACGCACACACCATAGTATCCAAAGCGCCACTTACTAACGATGGTTTCCGCTCAGGTTGGGTTAACCTAACTGAGCTTTTCGAAAACAAACGATGGTTAATAAACAGCCAACTAAAAATATTATTTAATGTGCAGTCAGTCATTCAGGAATCTTGGAATCAATATAAAAAGTTGGGATTGTCTTCTGGTTTACATGTGCTCGGCTCGGCAGAACTCCCGAAGCTCACGCTTTCCTTATGGGAGCAGTCGTTACACGACAAGACCAATATTCCTACTTGACAGGAACTTAATGGGTTCCTAACTGAGCGTCAACGGACACTAGAAGCCATAGATGACGTGCGACCATCAGGCTGTAGTCAGTCTCAGCCCAGAGCAGCGACTTCTAATTCTGCGTCTTGGAAGATAAATTCCTACGAGGCAAGGGTAGCACGTACATGCCCCCGTTTTCTCCGGCTGTCTGTCGATGAGCGGTCCGTTTACATAAAAAAGAAAAGGCTGTGCCTGAACTGTTTCACGATAGGACATCAGCTGCGTGGTTGCGAAAGCATTCACAACTGTTTTACGAGCCGCGCCCGCCATCACACGCACAAAAGAACTCACACCCAGCGCCTTCCCATCCGACTCCGTCACCCAGATCAACCCCAATTACACCCGTTCCCGAGGCTGCCATTGCTACGGACTCCACTGTGCAAAATTACTTTGCAACAGGGAATGGATTGGTTTTCCTGGGTACCGCTCTAATCGACATTTGTCACGTGGGTTTAAATTTTAAGGCTCGTGCACTAATAGATTCTGGTTCAGAGGCTTTCTGATCGGGACCGATAAACTCCCATCCATTCATAGGAGACTAAGCGGTACCCGACCGAAAATATGTGGCTCTCGGTCAAGAAACAATTTTCGGATCAATCCTAACAGGACCAGTGCCTGCGTCAAGGCAAAATACGTTTTCCGCCTTTTCCACGCGATTCTGATCCTTTTCGTTAGACCAATTTCTAAGAAATGAGCTACGCTTCAAAAGGGACAGTTAACAGAAAACTATGTATGACTCCGTGATATCTTGATATCAACCATATGAGAGAGATACATCCCACCCACGATGCTGCCAGCTATTACCTTCCGCATAAAGCCGTGTACAAGCCGGAACGTACGATCACCAAGCTTGGTTAGCCTAATTTATATGCTTCATACTGGCCCAGTCTTACAGTCCGACTTAACCTTCTAAATCCTGAAATGTTTTTATTACCGATACGTCTATATTGCAGATATCGACAATGTGTAGAGACAAATCTGGGTAGATTCAAGACATACCCTTTCTCAACGCATTTTATTCTGAAACAGCGAGGGGTATATTCGAGATTTTGAGCTCAAGACGGTAACGCTTTTTTATATTCCTTTATTATTTAACATTTATATATAGACTAAAATAAAGTAGTACAGAGAACAAGAGTAGGGGCTGTGATTGTGGGATATCACCTCAAGGTATTGCTTCGCGCAACTGTAGCCACCTAGGCTGATGTTTCTCTCCTCTCTCTCTCTCCTTCTCGATGCAACGCAGCGTTCGCAGTATACACGCTGCGTAGGCTGCCGTCGCTTTCCAATTCTCCTCACTTAACAGCAGGAGGAGCACAAAAGTTTCACCCCAGTGGTCTCCTCCAGCATTTGGCGATCGTAGCCAAAACGACGACATTCGAAGAGACGTGATGAGCGTCTTCGACAATTCCACTGCTGCACTCTAGGCAACCTTCCTCAGTGTCGTGTCCGAAGCGCTCAAGGAAGCTCCGGATGGTTTGCTTGATATTTTACTGTCTCAAGTAAACCATGTTCAAAATTTGTTAGGACGATTACTGGATCTATGCTTTGTTTCAAGTCCATATTGTGCCTGCTTAGTTAGAACCTGTGCAATTACTTTACCAGAAGACCCCTATCACCCAACGCTGGAGCTGACTATTGACACGGGTAAAAAATTAACTGAAATATCTGAAAGGTCAGCCAAACGCATCCCCTGCTTTCGTAGAGCAAACTTTGCACTTATCAATAGTCTTATCGCTTACTCGGATTGGTCACATCTGTACTTATGTACTAATATGACTGAAGCTGTTAACATATTTAATAATGTATTAAACGCAGTTTTTGATACATGCGTTCCTACGTATTATCCTAAAATTTCTAACCAACCTCCGTGGTTTAGTAAAGAGTTGTCACGACTTAAAAATGTGAAGTCTAGACTCTACAAAAAGTTTAGAGCTTCCGGATCACAAGCTGCCTTTTCCCGATACTTAAGTGCTCGGTCGGATTTTACCGTCTTAACGCTCAGTGTTATAAAAACTATTAAGCTCGTTGAAAGACACAGTTTACACTGGATCCAAAACAGGTTTATAATTTTGTTAACACAAAGCGTAAATCTTCAAGTTTCCCATCAACCCTTAAATTTGAAAATTCTTCCGCAAACACTGAACAGGCCATAGCCGATCTTTTTGCACAGTTTTTCCAAACCACCTATTCAACATCAAGTCCGTCAGATCAGTCTTACCCATATGACATGCCTAAGTCAAACTTAATTTTTTGTCCAGTTATAAGTGAAAGCTCACTTCTTTTGAATCTGGAAAGGGTCAAACCAGTCTACTCTCCGGGTCCTGACGGAGTACCTGGATGTGTGCTCAAGTATTGCGCTAAGACTTTATGTAGACCATTGCACAAACTTTTTACTTTGTTTTTAGAAACTTCAGATTTCCCGGATAGATGGATGGAATCGTTTATTATCCCGCTTCATAAAAAGGGGAGCAAATTGAACGCATGTAATTACAGAGGTATTTCAAAGCTATCAGCTATTCCGAAGCTCATCGAGAACATTATTACTCCCCATTTGCAACACAGTTGTAGGTCTCTTATTTCCTGTTGTCAGCACGGATTTATAAAACGTAGGTCAACAACAACCAACCTTTTGGAGTTTACTTCATTTGTGTTAAATGGTTTTAGAAAAAATCGTCAGACTGATGTGGCTTACACAGATTTCATTAAGGCGTTTGATTCTGTAAACCATCCGATTTTAGTTCGGAAATTGGACCTCTTAGGGTTTCCTGATGATCTTCTTAGATCTTAAGTTATTTGAACGGCAGGACTCAAAGGGTCATTTTTTAAAACTCTTTTTCATCCCTAGTCCGAGTTACATCTGCTGTACCACAGGGTCTCGCTTGCCTTCTTGTTAACGAACATTAAGTGTTCCCGATAGGATAGGCGGGTGTCCAGCATCCAGCATCTTCAGAACTTCGTGTTCCAAAGCAGTGGGCCCAGTACCGAACCCTGAGGGACTCCGGCTGTCACATCGTATGTCCTGGGGCCCGCAGAGGTTTCTAAGGCCCGCAGAGGTTTGAAGGACCGTAGTGCCTCCAGTGTCCTTCCCCAATCGGCCGAGTTAAAAGCGTTCCGTATGTCCAGCGTGACCACTAGACAGTACTTCTTCGTCCCGCCTTTCCATCTGGTACCAGCGATGGCTTTGCGGCAATGCTGATGACCCTCTCTATCGCGTCCAGTGTCGATTTCCCTTTCTGGAAGCCGTATTGATTGGAAGAAAGTCCAACGGCACCTTTCATTGCAGCGTTCAGTCTCGTAGCTATGACCCTTTCAAAGACCTTGCCTAAGGTGTCCAGCAGGCAGATGGGTCTATATGAAGACGCTTCTCCCGCTGGTTTTCTTAACAGATCTCGTACAATACCGTCCAGGACCGTCGGGTCAGAAGGCGACCTATTGCCGGCACTCACCCGTTTGACCACCGTCTTATAGGCTCTTTCCCATGGATCGTTTTCTAGGTCGTCGCAGAGCTTGAGGTAGCATTCCCTCTTGTTCCGTATCGCCAGTTTGAGTGCCTTCTTTGCACTCCTGAAGTTCGTGTTGCAGGCTGAGAGGTTTGCGGTGCCTCTCGCCCTTTGAACGAGCCTCCTGGCTCTCAGCCATATGCCGCCTACATTCGCTCGGACGAACCCCTCTGCTGCCATCGTATTCAGCATGGGTGGTGTACCCGCTCCGCAGAGCCACAGTGCCGCTTTGCCTGTGCGATCCGAGACCCAATCGTTTTCCGCAGTTTTCCGGCCCCTTGGCGATGGAGTTGATATCTCGTATCTCCAAAACGAGCAGTTTCGTCTCATCCGATATGGCTTGCACTGACGCTGTGTCGCCTAGGACCCTCGCAATGCTCTCCTTCATGGCCACTGCGATTTCGGCGCTATCTTTGGCCACCTCGAGCAGTAGGTTGCCGTTGATGGTGCGGCGTAACTTGGCTACACAGCTTCCCCGGTCCGACAACTGTTTGTCGTCCCTTCGAGTCACCATGGCTAGCACCTCGCTGTAGGATTTCCTACTCGCATGGACGATGATCGCATCTGGTCTACTGCGTCGCGTAACCCTCTCCTTTTTCTTGACCACCTCCCACCCGGCGACCAGACCTGCGGGACCCGTGGTCTTCCTGGCGTCAGGGTACGTCACCTCGCTCCTGGGTGCTCTTGGGAGCGTTGGCGCCTTTCTGCTGCATTCGCCGCATTGCTGGTGGTGGTGCTAGTTGAGATGCGGGTCCACCAGCAATAGTAGGTTGTCTTATTCGTCGCCATGGCTCCGTTTGCGCTGTGGCCTCTTTCTTTCAGACAGGCGATGTTTGCTGCTCCTTGTCGGCACTCTCCAAGTTTTGGCTGCATTTCGAGCACACGATTGCAGCGTCCTGTTTATCCTCCCTGGTGCTGACGTCCATGCCACCCTCTCTGTTCGCGAGTTTGCACGGCTAGCAGGGTCGCGCGTCCTCTTAGGGGTTTCCTTAACTTCCTCCGCGTCTGCGATCAGCTCTTCATCTTTGGTTGACGAACGGGGAATCTTGCTGCCCCTCCTAAATGCCGCTGTAACTTCATCGGTCCCTTCTCTCACGCAGGCCACGGATTTCCCCTTGGCTTACGATGGGGGTTATACCTCCCCGTTTCGGTCCCCAATTCCCCTTTTTTTGGGGCACCGCCGCAGCGGAAGGGTTGGTAATTGGCCTTCTGCCCTTTGTCGTCCCTGTAACCAGTGAGAGGAACATTGATTCGAGACGGACAAAACACAACAAGGATATACACTCTTTTATACTAACTCGACAGGTAGGCCGAGAGCAGGTATTATTATAAAGAATAACTATAACGCACTTCTTTGCCCCAATCTTAGTACACCGGATCTAGCAGTTGCCAGATTCGTGGCGGCGGATGGGACATCGATGGTAATAGCCTCATCCTACATGGCCCATGAGGTACCGGCTCCACCTGAGGCAGTTATCAAGCTGCTGCAATGGGCGGAAGACACTAAGACGACCCTGGTGCTCAGATGCGACGCTAACGCGAGGCACACACAATGGGGAAGCTGGGAAACTAACGAAAGGGGTGAGTCTCTTTTTGATAATATTATTTGCCGCAACATCACCATATGTAATAGAGGTAACACACCCACCTGTATATTCCCAAGCACTAGGTAATTTCAGGGATGGGAAGAGGTTTTAGATCTCACTTTACAGACAGAATTTAGTAAGTATAAGGTTGAAAAGTGGATAGTGTCGAAACAAAATTCCTTTTCAGATCACAGGTACATTTTCGTTGAAATTTCGATTCCGATTAGCAAACCGGAACCGAAACGTAACCCCCGCAGAACAAACTGGGACAAATTCGGTGAGATAGTCAACTCGAAAGTTAGAAACAGGAGAATACGGGTACAAACCTCTACGACGACCCTGGACAAGGAAGTAGAGAACCTAACAAACATTTTAAACAATGCATATAAGGAAACATGCAAGGTTTCATACTCTAAAAAACAACACCCTTTATGGTGGACAAAGAGCTTTGCACTCTGAGAAAGAGGGCAAGAAAAGACTATAATTCCAGCTACGCTACCAAGGAATGGGAGCCATACAAAGAAGCACAAAAAGCATACAAAAAAGCGATATTCGCAGCCAAGAAAGACTCTTGGAGGACATACTGCGAATCGCTCGAATTTATAAAGGTCTCGGCTAGACTAAGCAAGGTCGTTGCTAAAGGGTATAACAGCCCAACTCTGTTACACAAACAAGACGGATCAGCGACTACAACAGTGGAAGAATCCATAGAGACACTAGTGGATACACACTTCCCAGGCAACCTTCGAGAAAAGCCAGCACCTACTGAAGGTCAGAGGGCTCATCAACCAATACACACAAGGGATATCATAACCATTGAAAGGATCAAATGGGCGATAAACTCTTTCGATAAATACAAGAGTCCGGGCCAGACGGTATTTTCCCGGCAATGCTTCAAGCAACACAGGTCAGCATCAGTAGATAGCTACAAGCCATTTACATGGCTTGCATCAGATTAACACACATACCGCTTCGATGGAAGGAAGCCAAAGTTGTATTCATACCAAAACCAGGAAGAAGAGGTCATACCCTAGCAAAGGACTACAGGCCGATCAGCCTTACCTCCTTCCTAATGAAAACGCTGGAACGAATGATCGATATTCATATCCGGGAAAACACCGAGAAGCAGCATCTATCGGACGCTCAGCATGCATACAGAAAGGGCAGATCGACAGAGACGGTAGTAGTCTGCCACATAGAAAAATCGCTACATTTTAACCAATATACAATGGCCACCTTCTTAGATATAGAAGGTGCGTTCAATAATGTAAACGCCGAATCCATACTGAGCTCCCTCAACTCGATCGGCATTGAAGGAGACATCAGAGCTTGGATCGGAGTTATGCTCACGAGCAGGATGATAACAGCCGAACTGAGTGGCACTTACCTCACAAGCTTTGTGAAGAGAGGCACACCTCAGAGCGGGGTTCTATCACCACTGCTCTGGCTTATCAACATGAACGACATATTGAGAGAACTCAATAGCGGAGGAGTAAAAGTAGTAGCTTACGCAGACGACGTAGTGTTGCTAGTATCAGGACCATTCCCAGATGTCATTAGTAACATAATGAAGGGGGCCCTTACCCGACTCAATGAATGGGCAAAAACCTGCGGTCTAGGTATAAGCCCGAGTAAAACCGAACTAATGCTCTTCACGCGAAGAACAAAGATCCCAACATACAGTAAGCCAAAAATAAATGGAATCGAACTCGAGCTATCGGGTAAAGCTAATTATCTAGGAGTGATGGAAACTAAACATCACGGAACGAGTAAGAAAGGCCAGCATAGCATTCTACTCGTGCAGGAAAATGTTCGACAAAAACTGGGGCATACACCCTAAGATAATATTATGGCTTTACACAGCAGTGGTAAGGCCAATTCTCACATACGGGGCACTAGTCTGGTGGCCAGCCCTGACAAGAGCATACAATATTACCAAGCTGACAAGAATACAGAGATCAGCCTGCGCAGGAGCTACAGGGGCATTAAGATCATGCCCGGCTGCCGCGTTGAACACTATTCTTGATATAATGCCAATAGAACTTTTCATAAAGGATACGGCAGCGCAGAGTGCGGCCAGACTGAAGGCAAGTAAATGCTGAAAAGTCTACCACACAGGGCACTGCCGCATCTTAGAGGACAGAAACTATCTGGCAAAGAACAAAACGGATTATATGACAGCGGAGATAAGATTTGGAAACGGATTTACGACTACTTTTCCAACGAGGGAAGACTGGGAGAATGATAGAGTAACCGGACAAGATGAGGTATCACTCTACACTGACGGCTCCAAGATGGACTGTGGTGTAGGAGCTGGAATTTTCGCTGAAAGCTGGGGGATAGAATTGAAATTCCACCTCCCAGAATCAGCGACAGTTTTTGCTATTTTAGAAGCAGCCAAGCTTTCGAATAGTTCAGGAATACCAAGGTAAGGATTTACTCTGATAGCCAAGCGGCTATCAAATCTCTCGCAGCAGCAAGAACCAACTCGACACTGGTAGCCGATTGTAAGTCGGTCCTTAACATACTAGCAACAAACAACCATGTACAGATAACATGGGTGCCAGGGCACAATGATATACCAGGAAACGAAAAGGCGGATGAACTTGCACGAATGGGGTCGGCAGACGACTTCTATACAACTTGTCTACCTGAATCCCTAAATACAGTCCAAGCAAGGATTCACGAACACTACAAAACACAAGCTAGTAAAAGTTGGTCGGAAAAGCAGGGTCTCAGGAGACCAAAACTCTGCTGGCCAACCATCAATAGCAAGAGAACTCGAGAGCTTATAACCAAAAGTCAAAGGGATATTAGAAAGCTCACGGCACTCATCACAGGCCATTGGGCCATTGGCACGCAAGCCATGAAGATGGGGCTTCCGTACAACGCTAATTGCAAAAGCTGCAAAGAAACAGACACACAGGAGACACCTGAGCACATGATGTGTCATTGTGTAGATCAAAATGATTTTTGTATCAACAGTTCTTGCGCCGCAATTAAATGGCTGAGAGAGCAAGGTCGAGAGCACAACAGCAAAACAACTGTTGAAAGGAAAGAGCTGTGACGGAAGGGGATAAGGTCAAATCATAAATAAACAAAATAGTGTGAGGAGTTGAATAACTCCCCACAAATTCCCGCAGCATAACTACTGATGGCCGGTCGCTTACCAGTTACGCGGCGAATTAGCGGGGTAGCGGCGCGGCGAAGAGCAAGTGGAGAGACACTTGCAAGTAGAGAGTTTGGAGAAAGAGAGTTTGGAGAGAGAGAGTTTTGAGACCGAGACGTGGAGAATGAGAGTTTGGAGACTTCGAGGGTAGGAGAGAGAACTCTGCCAAAGAGAGTTTGGAGAGCAAGGAGCGGAGAGTGGAGACTTCGCAGGCAGAGCCAGAGTGCCGTGTGCAAAAGAGAAAATAACGGATCTGCACCGGACTTTGGACCTTTGAAAGTCCTCGGCAGACTTTGGTCCAGGAGGACAAGTGCCACATCTCAGCGGCGGAGCGACGCACAGACGTGCCACAGGCACCAAAAGCATAAGCAGAGCAGCGGCAACACGCGGAAACCAATTAAGGCCGTGCGTGAAAGGCAAGTGGGTCAAGCAGGAGCTACGGACTTTGGACCCGGAGTGGAAAGAGGGAAATAACGGTTCCCAGAGGCCCTATATAATGCCGCCGGGCGCTGGCAACAGGATCAGTCGATCACGAAGAGTCAATCTATCAAGATCAGTCCAGATACAAAGTGAACAAGTCAGCCAGTACAGTGAACTACAAGTGAACAACAACAAGTCGAATCGCCGGAAGCAGCGCCGTGGGAGCCTACAAGGAACAAGATCGCTACGTCGAGACGTTCGGGATTGAACCGCCAGGAATCTCCGAATTGAGACGCAGGTAGCTGTGGTCCAGAGGGCATCACACGGCTAGGTCAAGGCGATCCGTTTCAGTTCTGTCTCAACTAAATCCACGCTCCTCGCCGGAGAGTCGAAAAGAGTTTGAGCGATGTAAGCCTGCGACAAGAAATCGTGAACTCAGGGAGAAGCCTATCGGCCAGAAGGGAGATCGATCAATCGTTTGTGGTCTTGAGTGGAGTACTCCAGGAGAGCCATACGGTTTGAGTCGTGTATTCCCGGAGCGGCGTGCGTCCGAATCCCGAGTGAAACGAGCCAGAAGGGAGATCGGTCGATCGTTGGTGGCCTCAAGTGGAGAACTCCAGTAGAGCCCCGCGGTCAAGTCGTGTAGTCCCGGATTGGCGTATGACCAAGATCCCGAGTACCAGAAGCCACGCAACGTCCAGCCACGCAGCCAGCATATCCAGGAGCAGAGCGGCAGGCAGCATCAGCAACGAGCCAGGCACTACACCACGACAGAGCGAGCTACGAGGAAACGTCGGACGATAAGCCAAGGGGTGAAGCTAGGGCGGAATGTTCGTTTACACTAGGCGTTGAAGCAAAGTGAAACGCTCGGCAGTATCCTTGCGTAACTTGGACTGCCAGTGCGATCTGAGTTAGACACTAGTGGGACCATCCGGGACAGAGCCAGGGACAGGCGGTGGTGTGTCGAAAGGAGAGATTCCTGGAGATCGCGGCCTCTGTTCACATTAGTCTGAGAGTAGCCGTCGTTTCTCCGCATCAGCAGCGAGCGGCCTCGAGCATCTTCAGGGAGCGTGAAGGATCTACAGGGAGCTTCGAGCCTCTTCAGGTAGCTTCGAGCCTCTTCAGGGAGCTACAAGGATCTTCAGGGAGCTACAAGGATCTTCAGGGAGTTCACGGAACCGGAGCCCGCAGTCCACAAGAGGGGCACTGAGTCGACAAGGCGACCAGGAGTCATCAACGGCCACAAGGGGCGATAGCAAGGCCAGCCGAGCCGGCAAAGTTACCGTGCCATCATACCCTCTCGTTCGCAATGAAATCCACTGAGTACCCGAGAATTCTGTGTTCAGTTCGTTACATAGGAATAAACTTTTTGATTTTAAAAAGCGCTGGTCGAATCAAGATGATTTTTTGAACCGCAGTTAATTCTCTGGTATAAGTTTATTTTCTAAAAATATTTATGATTTTTAAAGAATTGTTTTAGATGTCGCAAGTTGCATTTTGTTGCAGCGAGCGCTCGCCAAAAAAGCCAAGAGAGCAACCAAAAGATGCCGTGGAAAGATTAGCCGTGAGAAGTGTAGGGAGGTGACCTCACCTGCTATTTGGGAAGGGGAGAAAGTCATATCCAAAACAAAATATAAATAAACTTTTAGATTTTAAAAACCTAAAAATTTACGCCGCTGCTCCGATAAAATGTTTTTTGGAACGTTTAGTTTATTTATAAATGAATTAATTAATTAATTATTAATTATTATTTATAATTACTTATTTTTTTTTATTTATTTAATAAATTAATTAATAAATAAATAAATAAATTTTTTAAATACAATTTAATTTTTATTATATTATTCTGATGCCTTCTGTTCATGCAAATCACTCAACTTTTTTGATGTATATAAGCTGGGCTTAGCTGCGGTCAAGGGGCTTAAATAACTGTATGCACTTATGTATGCAGCCACAGCAAAACGAAACTGGCACAAAGAGAAGACGATTACCAACGATACGGTACTTCTTTTCTTGTGACCCTTTTTACTGGTACTTGCGAATTAGCGGTAATATA